>JAPMIB010000011.1:1232706-2465413 GCA_034770305.1 Trichogramma dendrolimi | reverse complement strand
CGACGCGCAAACTTGTCTTGGCGTTTTCACTCAACGACTTGATTTTGATTGAACTTTATATATTACATTTCTATGTAGCCGAGGAATCGTCGAGCCGCGCAGAGATCGCAATATTTTCCAGACGTTGCCTTATGTACCGACTTTCGTCTATAATCGAAGTCGATCGAGCGGCATGGATCGCATAATGCAGCCTTCATCTATGCACATGTGGATAAATATTATTACCAGTGCAGGTACGCTCGTACGGGTATGAAAAGTCAATTTTTCATACCCATCTACCCATCGAGTTATATCCATCGCAGCGATCGGTGTGCATAAGATAATTACGTGCGCAGACTCGCGCGACACAAGTCGATCGATCGATCGCAATCACATTTATATACCATTGCGCAGCTCAGCCATGTGCGTACGCGTGTATAATATATAACGGCGCGCTGTCAAATATCCTGACTCGAGGACGTACACAAAAAAAGCTGCGTAGTGCACAGTAATATCGTTGCAGACAAGAATCTGCGTGGAAAAAGTGAGATTCCTCGTTGAATTCGGGGATCCCTCGCGCACGTCTCTCCTCGCGCTGTATGTATCCTCGGCCCAGGTTTCCGATCGATTCCAGCAAGAGACGTCCCTTTTTTAGTATTTCGCACGTACAGAGTCGCGCGCGTATCGGCCAAAATATCTCGCTTCCTCGCCTCGCTCTCTCTCTCTCTCTCTTTCTGTCTTTTTCTCCTGGCGAGCGCGCAAAGATAAAAAATACATATACGTGGCGCGCATATAACAGATAAAAAAACAGATGGCGAATTGCGTGAAAGAATGAACGTGTGAGAGCTGCAATTATTTAGGGAGAATCACTCGACACTGAATCGGCTGCGCGCGGCTCGCCCGCTCGAGAAGCGACGAAATTCCCATCCTGCCTGCAAATTTCGCTGACGAAGAAGAGTCCACTGCTGCTGCTGCTGCTGCCGAATACGCGTCACAGCAGGCCTCTAGCGCATAACACGTATCGAACATACCCGATGATCGGCGGAAGCCATTGGAATCGATCTGCCGTCTTAAATAAGCCAACGCAGCGCTAAAGCATTATCAGTTAGGCTACGTGGTATCCGTCGCATATTCGCAACACGTGTTGCTGTATATAGCTTCGCACGCGGCATACACTGCGAGTTCAAGGCAGCTCCAACGAAATTAACTCGAGGAGCAAAAAAACGAAGAAGAAAAAGAAACGATCGGCTGCTCCGGCATATTATACGATATGTATGTATACGCGAATAAAGCAATTGTCACAAACACCCTGCGCGCAATAACTCAAACAGATACGTGCGTTATATACGACAAAAAAGTAAGAAACGTCGCTGATTCACCCACACGCACGGCACTGGATCGGTTTACGAGGGATGCGCGACGAGGGTGAGCGACGACCCCCTCGAATTCCATGCTATATACTTATACGAGCGATGGAAAATCCTTTTTGGCCAAATCATCCCCAGAACCTGAGAGCCCGGCCAAAGTAAAAATGAAGCAACGATATGTATGACTTATCTTCCTCGGTCTTGCATTGCACATTTTCGTCTTCTGCTACTGTATAACTTCTCGTAAGTGTATGTATATTGCAGTGAGCAAGATTACAAGCATAAAGGGAACGATTGGTCCGAATTACGGACTATATGAGGTCTCATAAACTATGGTACGCTTTAGTTATTTTCATATGAATATTTTTTTTAATGCAAATTCCCACTATATTATAGGTGTGAAATTTAAGTAGCAGCTAAAATACGATAAAAATTTAATTAAAATTAAAGTTAATGCACTACACATTTATTTGACAAATATGTAAACTCGTAAATAAGGACTTGAATACTGCTTCCATTATAAAAAATATAATTACAAAACTTGCTTTAAAATCAACGAATTATGCTTAAAAAATACAAAACTTTAATTTATTTTGAATTATGGCAAGAGTGTTAAAAATTCCACTTACTTTAACCCATCTTTTCACATACGCAGTAAATTATAAATCACCGCTAGATGGCGCAAACCGAATTTTCGTAAACCAAAAGAGAAAAAGTAAAATTTTAGCATTAAGTAAGGAATGGTTTTATTTCACACAGTGACAATTCGACATAGTGACAATAGGCCTGTGCCAGAATATAAGATTTTGATTTCGATTAAAACTTATTTTAAACTAGACTGCTCTGATAAGCGTATACATCCAAGCGGTTTTATAAAAATTATAGCTACAAAATGTTTTTACGTCGATTACGCATTGACGAAATCACGCGAGCTGCAACTAGTAACGAAACAAAACTAAGCTGCACGCACAACCATTACTCTGCATTGAAGACGCTCCTCTGGGAAAAGTTGACGTTTTTTTTTTTGCCGTGCCGCTTCTCCAATAGCGAAGTCAACGACAACGACGACAATCAAGATGATGATGAAAAAGAAAAGAAAAAAATCGTCGAGCAGATTGGCGTGAAAATTTATGTTAACTCACTCTCTCGAGGGCTGCTGCTACTGCTGCATGTAAGCTCTCTATTGCTCTCAGCGAGGAAATTCGTCCGTACGCAGAGAGATAGAGCGAGAGAGAAAGAGAGGCAAGATAAGGTTTGTTCAGCTATATGATTTTTGTTCGGCTACTCCCAGAAGAGAGCCGCGCGCAAGCTCGAGAGATAAAATGAGACGGGGGACTGTTCTTTATATATGTACAATGACATGATTTTGTAAAATATTTAAAGTCCGAAGAATTTACCTCGGGGAGGATTCGTAATCCATATAGCTAATGATAAAATTGGATGGAGCGCGCGCAAGAGCTTATATGGTAATTATAGCTGCACACACGAGCCGTGCCCGAGAAAAGCAGCTATAAACAGTGTGCAGCGTACGTACGATGCAGCTCAATTAATCTATTATGCGGAGTCGAGGATCAGCTAATAAATATATGAATAGCCGTATTTTATTCAAGAGGATCTGCGGCAACTCGCACGCCGACCAAAATAGCAGCGCATCTCGAGCTAACTCACGGGCCAATTGAGATGATTATTTTATTATAACAGCACTGCAGGATTATCGATCTCGCTGGAGTGAGATGTGTATTATGATACAAAACGATCCAGGGATGATTCGACGATTCTCGCCACGACGATGACGCTGGATCGCGTTGCGAGAGGCACAGGCGTGTATGAAAGGGACTGTATGTACGTATACTACATAGGCTCTACGTATTATGAAATCCGATCGGTCGAGCGCTGGACTTTTTGCTCGGTCGAGCGCGTCACTGACCGGCCGCGATCCGAGTTGCTACTGCTGCACGCGTATACGTTGCTCGAGTCGCCTGTCTCAGGCCGTATAGCTATCCCGTTGCAGTCGAGACTCGGACAAGTGACAATTAATCGTCCGTATAATCGTAATCGGCTCAAGCTCGCGACGATCGAGAAATCGAGGAGCGCTGCTTCTTATAAGTACGCGGACATCGAGTCGTTTCGCGTCCTCGGTTATTCCATCTTATGGAAATGAGCAACATCCACGCGACTCGGAGCGCTCTACACGCTGTACATATAAGCTTGAATATATACTTATTGTTGTAGCGCTCACGCGTGCATACAAAAACAATCTCGACTGCAAGATTTAAGCAGTACAATAGCCCACGGCAGCTCCGAGGCCTGCGCCGCGAGCAGCTGCCTAATTAAAATGCCGCCGAGAAAAGGGGATGAACAGCTGCGTTTCCGGAGCTGCTGCAGCTCGCGGAAGTTCGGAGGAGAGAATTACCAGCTCTCTGCGCTCTTTTCCCTCTGGACCTGCGAGAGAGGGAGAGCGAATCGCTCAATTCTGAAAGGGAAGAGGCGGATAAGGTACACTTTATTGCAAGACACAGTCCTTCGTTACCGTATGAGAGAGAGAGCGGAAGATCGTTCCGATTTTTTCCCCCCGTAAATCCACGCCTGCGTGACCTTTGTCTGTATCTCATATTTAGGAAATTCTCTATTAGTACGAGCCTCGACGCCAGGCTTATTATCGTACGTATTATAAATTATGTTTGGTGGACGTGCCGATTCCCCTTGAAAATTAAATCTGCCTGCTGATCTAAGCCAAAGTCAAAACAAACCCGAGGCGAGCTCTCTCAATGGAATCATAATGAGGCTTTGAAATTCAAAACACTCTACTGGTTATACCTGCGGGGCTGGTAGCGCCATTTTTTGCTCGACGTATAATAAGAAAAAAAAAAGGTAAAGCCGAAAATTAGCGCAGCAGTACGAAGAGACATGTATACATTAAGGATATATGCGTATAATGTCTCGAGCTCGTCGAGCCTTGCTATGCCTCTCTCTCTCTCTCTTATATTCTATATGTTCCTCCATGCGCACGGATGTCTCCCTTGTCTCAACGAGCTATAGCTGACTGCAGCACACACAATAGGTGCGTGTCGCCGCTGCCGCCGACTGCTGCTGCTTTGGTTGCTCGGGCACGTTCGAGCTCGCTTGCGCACTCGTCGCAAGTCCTTTTAAACGAATGTTTTTCTTGGTAAAAAAAAGAAGCGCATCTACAGCGGCAGGAGGAGATTCTCGATGTCGCGCTGATCTAATATAGGATTTCAAACGGCCAAGACGTGTAGGTAGGTAGGTAGGTAGGTAGGTAGGTACGAGGAGCTGAGTGTATGAGCATCCTCGAGTTACGTCAGATTATGTTACCGAGGCAACGGCCGCAGCAGCAGCAGCTCGAGCTGCTCCGCCTCGTGTCCGCGAAGGACTTTTAAGCCGATTTCTCGCCTCTGTTTCAACTTGCTCGAGCTCGGCCGCGAGTAGTTCTGAATAATAATAATAATAGTGGCGCAGAGGCGCGATCAATCGAGAAAAAGACCTCTATGGCTTTGCACATTTTTCTTCTCTTTTCTCACTTGTGCATGCATACTATAATATGAATAGTTCGCTCGTGTATACATTCGATCGCACACTTCGTTCATGTATTAATTGGTGCGTGAATGTAACCTTTATATTATGCGATGTTTTATTATGCGCCACAACGCCAGATGATCGACGAGATTTTATCTTAAGCGAAATGTGAAACTAATAACGAGTGTTGAGTTCTCCGCCACATAAAGGACTTTTAATTCACAGTATCGCGTGTGCGCCCATGCCTTTTATGTATTACGTAGACGCGAAAGAAAAAGAAAGAAGCGGATTAGCATAGTTTTTAGTATGAGTGACAATTTATCTGATCGGAAAAAAAGGAAATATTATTTCATATGCCTTGATGAATGTGTGTATGTGTGTGTAGAGAAATTAAAAATCCGAGTGTGGCAACGATCCACGGAATTGCGTACTAGCAGTACGAACCGATCGTGAATGCGTTTATTTTTTCGACGTTATTACATTGTTTTTACGGGGGGACAATAGCCTAATTATGAGATCGCGCCAGGGCTTTCGTCGGAATAAAACCCGATTATGGCCTTCTTTTTACGAGAATAAATAATTGAGGTTTATTTTTCATGATGGAGTGACGTGAGAGTAAATTGTTTGTTTTAAAACACGACGTGGATTTTTGATTTTTCGCACATTGTGAAGCTACCAATCGATGGTTAATGCATTAACGAAATATAAAATTGAATTTGACCTGGCTTTCATTCACTCGAGAAAAATCGAATATGACACTAATAATGTTGAAAAAAAAGGAGTCACGGAGTCGTTATTTGGTTATTGAAAATAAATGCCGAAAGCAGCATTCCCGTAGCGAGAAAGTACAAAAAAATTCAGCTTCATGCAGCAACCGCGGCTCGAGAGATTTTTACGAGCTGCATTGTGCGCTCTTATATGACTATACCACGGTACTGGTGCACACACGAGCGATATATAGGCGCAACCTTCCCGCGAGGCATTTACGTGCAGCAGATCGACGCCAGGCCTGGCCTGGCTCGCTCCGACTCTCTTTTCGCTCTTCGTGCAACATTTCGCTAATAAGCTAGCCGTGGCAATGCACTAGTGGCAGCAAGTTGCCACGGTTAATTTGCACGCGGGGCCCTGCGGTAAGAAGTCATGGCAAAAGAATATTTTCCATTTCGTGATTTATATTATACACACATGTGTGCGTGCAGTGCACACACTTATACACGTGCACGTATGCCCTTTGCTTGTCTCAGCTAGCTCGGCAGTGGCCGTGCATGCAGCCGAGGTCAAAACTCCCCGAGCGAACGAACCACACTTTACGCTGCATGACTCGGAGATCGAGAAATGCACTGTGTGGCACTTTATGCGCGGCCATCCGACAGATGCAGATGCGCCCACTGCATGTATTGCACTGCACACGAGGCACAATTTACTCTTGATATAATTGCAGCACGCCAATGATAATTATATGTAGTTGAGTAAATTTAAGCCGAAACGTTGTATAGCATCTATGGCGTACATGTAGAAACAAATTTTCGCTAATGTCTAGGGGTTTTCATTAGCGCACGTATACACATACAGTGCGTGTCTACTACCGCGCATAATGCACTACCCATTACGATACACACAGCCTACGCGATGTTATTGTAATTTCGCTGCTGAAAAAAAGTCAAGTTCGCCTTCGAATTCCCAAACAATTAGACGTTGAGACTCCTCGTGGAATCGCCGCGCCGATCATCGCGCATTCGTTCGTATGATACAGTTGCAGCTCCCAAATAGTCGGATGATCGTTCGAGGAAAGCCGCGTACACATGAGCGATTGTGCACAGCTGACGAACCGATAAGCGCGGTACACACCTATACTACAGTACATCTGCGGACTCTGCGCTTTTTCCGCAACGGATTCATTATTATGTTGTTATATTATTCCTCGGTTCCGGAGATCGTGTATCTCTTTCTCGCCGACGCTCGGAATGATAATACCCCCGGCAATTACGAGAAACGTATACGCGGTGGCAATATCTTGAAGCCGCGCGCGCATGTACGTACGTGCGCGAACTCGTTAAATAAATATAAGTTCGCGAAATTCTATTGTCGTTAGCGAAAATCACCGAGTAAATCTCATCCCCGTATGCGCTGTGTGTGTGTGTGTGTGTGTGTGCGCCTCTTGCTTTATCATCGTTAAAATATGCCTAATATGCGAGTATTTCTGAAGCCGGCTCACGGATCACGGCTCAGAGCGTTCGTTATGTAGTTGAGCAGCGATCGAGATGCTGCCACAAAAAGGCATGTATGCCGCCACCGCAACATAATAAAGCATAATAATGGCCGAGAGAGCATATGTAATGGAGAGATAGCCATCGACAAATTTTTAAATAAAAGAAAAATGAAATTTTTGACGGCTCCGTTTGTGCAGAAATATTTTCCAATTCTCTTCGCTTGAAAAGAAATCACACGAGTAAACGAACTCGAATAGTCAGCAGCCAGCGCCAGGCTACTTTTCTGCTTGACGAAAAAAAACCAAGAGAATTAAATGTGTGCGCACACACGCGCACACGTGTAGACACAGCTAGCCTAGGCTACAGGAGCCAAAGTGGATTAGTTTTGAATAACGGGCCGAGTCGTCGTCGTCGTCGTTGTCGGCAGCGGTGCCGGATTGCGTGCCTCTTGCTCAAAAGCATTTATCTAATCTTACAGGCATCGACGAGAGCCGCTGCGTCAAGGAAAAATATCAGACAGATAAAAAAGCTGTGCGAAATCGAGAAGAGGATGAGAATAATGGAAGGCGTTTCTATGAAAAATCCGGTAGCGGCGCAGGCGCGATTCGTTACGTGTAACCGGCTAGACTGCAGTCGGATATGTACTCGGCTGCAAGTTCGCGCCGAGATCGATCCGCGCAATACAATATAATATATAAAATACAACGATTCGTGCGAATATTTGCGGAAGAAAAAGCAGAGTAAACAGTAAACAGCGAAGCACACGCGCGTGTGCGTGCATGGGAGGTGTGAAAATTGCGCCGCACCGTCGCGCACATGCCGCTACAAAGACGCGGGGGATATATATCGCAAATAACGAGGACTACCGCGGCTATTATTACGCGCGCGTAAACTATTATTAGCCTAGGTGCGCGGATCAAGTGAGAAAATGTTTGTTTTTTCAACCGCGTGGCATTCGTATAAGCGCGTACAATAGCTAAGACAATGGCGCAGCTACTTTGGCTTTTCAATGCTCTACGGACGAAAGAATGAAAATTTAGATTTCCGAAGTTGAGTTCGAGCACATAATAATGATATAAGGCAAACGTACTCGCGGGGGCTGCATCTTTCCTCGGATTTGGATTCGCACACGACTCGGCCGCAGGATTACTTTATCGAGCTGCGGCGCTGGCCGGAGCCCGGCTCGGCTCTCTTCTTTTTCAGTCTGCGGGAAAATTTATTCGCTCGCAGACTTTTACGTAACTAATGCACTCCCACTCGAGTAGCGAGCGCGTATATTAGTCGGCGGCTCGAGGCCAACGAACTATACAAAACTCGTTTAATATGCACGAAAAAAAAACGAAGGCGCTCGCACGCGTTCGCCAGCAATTTTTTGCCTTTTTTGCTCGTTTTATTATATGCGCGCGCGCGCGCCAGCTACTGTGTAATTCACAACGCCCTAGCTGCAGCGGCTTAATTGATTAAACTAGCTGTGAATATCGAGCAAATGGAATTACTCGCTCTGGCTCGACGTCTATGTACGTATCGTTCGAGCCGAGTAAATTAAATGAGCTGCTGGCGCGCATCTAAAACATACACAAAAGTGCGCGTCGGGAGGTAAAACGTCAATTGCACCCGGAGCTCGAAACAACGCGTGACGCTCGTCGAGGCTAGCACTAGCAGCCGCTGACAAAGAACAACTATATGTTCGTATCGTATGCCTGTTGGCAAAAATTGTTACCCCGCTCTGTAACTCTTACTTTCGGGGCGCGCTATGGTCAACTTTGGTGCGGGTAAAATAAAAACAATTTAGAATTAAAATCTATTTGTAGCAGCCTCGCGCGATAGCGTGAGTGCACTTTCTCTTTGTTGGCCTCTTACGCATAGGAGCGTAGAGTCGTTACACATATCTCGCAATTATTCGCGTCTCGAGATACGAATCACCGATCGAATATCCCTATCTTTTGGCTTGGACTGCACGCAAGCCTGCGTAAGTATTATCATTATATTTCACACACATACACGCACTCGAGAGGTGAGAGAGAAAGAGAGATGGAGCGAGTGCGAGAGAAGGAAAAAGAAAATTGCTTTAAAATTAGCTCGTGTATACGATGGTTTGTGGGCGCACGTAGCCTGCACATTCGCACCTTTATACGTACGAGTAATTTTAGATTTGTCTTGACCAGATCATATACATCATAGAGGCGAACGTGCGTATGGGGCGACCTGTTCGGCAGCAGCAGGAAGTGCAAAGTGAACAATCACGAGGAAGGCCCCGTGGAATGGGCATCTATAAATGATCAATGTGACTGGCTCGAGAGCAGGTGCTCTGGACGCAGCCACGCGCACCTATATAGAGCAGCTGATTTCTAAATTCGATTCTTGGTCGGAGACTCGATAGGGCACGCGCGAGCGTCAGTCAATCGCGATTGTCCGCAGAGAGATCTGCATGTGTGCAAAAGACGCGTGAAAAAGAGCCGCGGAGGATCGCGTTGGGGCGCGTTTGGCCGACACGACTGCGAACCGCTGTTATATAGCAGCGAAAATTATGTCGAGCGGTCAATTAGGCGGACGGTCGGGAGCGAGGGAACAATCGCCTCGTGAATAACATCAGCAAAATCAAAGACGACGCATTGCCGATTCCGCAGTCAGCACCGGCCATCACAATGGTATATATAGTCGGCTGGCATGGTAATTGCGCGCGTTCACCCTTGCATGAGACTCTCTGCTATGTATGTAGGTACCTATAATATGTGCAGCCACAGCAGCAGCAGCAGCACGAGTGTATCAAACTTGCCTACGAGTCCATCTCTTGCCTACGCGCTGGCGTATAATGTAAAATCAATTAGTGCCACACTCGCAATTAAAGGGCCCATTGTCTTGTTTGCTGCTACTGCTGTCTCGGTAATGCAGCTCCGACTCTGCCTCTCTCCGGCTCTCGATGCAATTAAACGCGCGACGATCGTATAGAGTCGACTATATGTACGTCGGACACGCCTGTCGGACGGCCGAAAGCATTCCGAGTACGCTTTATATATTTTCCTCGTCGGCCAGCAGCAGCTCCCGTATACGTTGCCAAAGCCCCCGCAGCCCACGTACTATATGGCACTGGTATAGTATAATCGAGCTGTGCGCAGCTAATGCGACTGGCCGCGCGCCGATTCGGCAGCGAGTGTAAGATAAGCGCGATCGTAAGCATTTAAATAATTTATACGCGCGTGCGGATTGCAATGCGACAATCAAATGCCGATCAGTTCTACATTTTTATGTGCTTTTATGTTGCAGGTACGTATCTCCACGATATATACGTCAGCAGATGCCACGATGCAGAAATTGTCGAGGTGCGCGAATGAGATCGCAACGCGTCGAAAGAGCTCCAGTCGTTAAAGAGTAGAAATGGGTGTGTTGCTGAATTGTACATGACTCGAGCCCTTTAATGCGAGTGCGAGGTTTGCAAAATGTCGATATTTAAACTAAAAGACGTTGCGATATTTATACTTGATGCAGAGCTCGTACAACTGGTGGAGTATAATGTTGCTTTGCAGCTCAAAGCTCGAATTCGTTTCAGCGCGACGTTCCTAGTTTCCGATCCAAACTTTCCCTTTTGCCACGAGCTTTGTAATCGCGAACGTTTGAAAAGTCCGATCGCTGCAGCAGGTGTATGAAGGAAAGTAAATCAAACTCAACACCTGGACAATGAATTTATGGTATACAATAGCGACGTTCGGTTAAAAACGCCTTGATTAACTTATTTGATTCTTTATTGTAAACTCTCGCGCAACTGATGAATGACAAGAGAGATTTTAATTGCCACATTCCTGAAAAAACAACTCTACGCCAACCAACTCGGCCTGGGTCAGAGCGGACTTTTCAAATTTGAGTCTCATTAGCGCAAAAATTCTGCTTCTCACTAATTTTTGTTGTATACATGCCGAGTGCCGCTGTAAACTTCAAAATCGTTATTTTTTCGTTATTCCCTCGGAAAATACTGCGAGCTTTTTTTACTCTGCTCATTAAAGCAACAAAACACACGAATTCCGCGCTACGTGGTACCTATATATATAACATTGTAGCTCGAGCACAATTATACTTTTACCCGACTCGTTTCGTTGAAATAAATTCAACCTTCCATTGATCTGGCTTTTCATTTTTTGCATCGCCGAGAAGAAATCTTTTATAAATATGATATACTCGAGCTTTGTACTATATCTGTAGTGTTCCTCGGTGCTCTATATATGACTTGTATAGCTTTAGGACTTCTTTCAGTTCGCTCGCTCAAGTTTTCCCTTGATTTTCTCCACGGTTATCTATCCTTTTTTCTCTATATACCCTTGCTTTGAAGAGAGACGTCTTTGTCCCTTTTCAATCCCCCGTATCTGTATAGACCGGCGGCTGCGCGTGCGGGGCAAAAAAAAAGAGGAAAAAGGGCAAAAAACAAGAAGGAAAGAAAAAAGCAGCCGCAGCATCTAGCCACAACTTTTCACAAGATAAGACTACGACTTTTCCTTTCTTTGCGCAGTGTATTTGATTCTCTTGGTACGTATATATACTGTACATCGCATGGTTAGCGCCGATCCACAGCAGCTTCATTCATCCTAAAGCCAGAGTAATTAAGACGCGGAACAAAAGGAGATCTTATTTATTTATAGATAGCTGCTGTAAATCAATGATGTTAGAGAGTAAATTTCAAATTATCTGGTTAATCTCCGTATTTGAAAATGCATTTAACGATCGCTATAGTTTCGCGCGCATTTTGAGTAAATCATTAAATTCAAACTGACGAGAATTTTCATTCCCTTTTGTTGAAAAAAAAGTTGATGAAATCTTGTTTGAAATCGTGAATAAATCATTAGCCATTGAAAAAATGAGAATCGTACGAGTACGAGCAGACACGCATGGAGGCAATTTCAGAAAGAATCGACGATCGTGCATAGCCGGAGCTGTACTCGGCACTTTCTCGTTTTCGATAAAAGTTCGTTTTGCGGTGGCGAGCTCGCTGTACCCTAATACATGCGCGAACTTTATCCGTGTATAAATTTTTTACTCGCACTTTCGGCTCGCTCGACGAGGGGGAGGACTAGAGCTGCCTCGCGCTAATACGCGTGCGAGCTTTCCCTCGTTATTACGGAGTTTTTTTCCCGCGCGTGGTTGTGCAGCAGTATTATATGTATTTGCTGCTTACCGCGCGAGAACGACGCGCACTTGTACATTATAACGATGGAGCTGTACTGCTGCGGCTAAAGCTCGAGTTGCGGTCGACGGATATATACTTTGGCCCAAAGCACGACTACCTGCCAGCATACGCGCGCTCGTCAAGCAGCAGTCGAGAGAGTTTCAAAGTAATAATAATTATTGTAAAACTTGCAAGTTGCAGGCTCGTTTGCGCGCGATACAAATTGCAATTGGCCAAAGTAGGCGCGATGCTCTCGACTGGTCTCTAAAAATACCCTCCCGCACTCATGATATGCATGACACTACTGACTGAAATTCTATCCGTAACCGATATTCGCGGCGCCAACCGCACAGCTAGGCCTCTTCGACGATCTAATTATGATTCGCAGCTTAATACGCACTCAATAAACTTTATCTAATAATAATTTACGGCGTACACGTATGGAGTATGCGCGTATATAACCCCACCAACTCCATGCGTGTGCTGCTGATGCTGTGTGTGTGTGTGGTGGTAGGTATAGCTCCGAAATATTGTATACAGCAACGAGCAGCAGATTGACGGGTATTGTTGATAAATGTAATTATTATTTTACCCTGTTATGCTTTATATATATTGGCCACAAAATCACTTTGTTTTGTGTCGTGTGCGCGCGTGTCGATAAATCAATATTATACAGCCCTGCGCTCGCTTGTGACGAGTTCTCATATAGCACTATATTATATAATAGATACAAAATGTTTTAATTAAAATCGATTGTTTTTGATGAGACCGCGCTCTGTGTGTGTTTTAACCTATGTAGGTACGAATACATCCATATACGATGCAGCATTCTCTCTTGCTCAGAATGGAAACATGACTTTGTACGAAAAAAATTCCTGGCTACATGAAAATTGATTTGTTGATGCAAATTGGGACGTATGCGTATTTTCGTAGTCTCGTTCGCGTCATCTTTTTTATACGGTTAACGAATACAAATTTAATGCAATTTCTGGAATTGTAACGATTTTATTTTTCTAATATTAAAAAAAAATACGATGTCCTTGCTCGATACGATTGGAATATACTCACGTCTTTGTCGATTCAGTCACAATTTCAACCTGTCGAACTATCTTTATTTTCTTTCCTGGTTCGCTTTATAGGACAAACACAGCTCTGGCATCTTCTATTTTCGAATGTTTACAAGTATCTACTTATACTCGGGTAAAAGTTCAACCAACGTTTCCATAGCCGTAAATGGGTCGCGTTTCTGGAGTAAATTTTCACATACACGCAAGTGCATTCAAGTGTTTGATAAATAAATACGACGACTTCGGAGAATTTGATGATTGGTGATGCACGAGAGGAAAGTAGTAGATTTTTGAACAAAATCACCTTTAAGCATTCTAAGCATTTTTTAAAATTTTTTATAAATTTTCAATCATGTCAGTAGTCACTGAATTTAAGTTAGTGTGAAATCGAATATCAAAACAAATACCCGAGAAATAGGCTCTGCTCAAGATTTTCATTCATAGATCGGGTAAATATATACGGATGCTTAAACATTTTTCAATTTAAAAAGCTTCAATTATAGGTGCTCTTTGAAGTAAGTTGGTGTTTCCTGCTATTAATTTTGAGGCACTTGACGATTGATAATTTGGACGACTGCAAGTGACTAATTGATAACGAAGGCATGGCAGGCCAAATCAAATATACAAAGGACAAATTATACGAGACGAAGTAAAAATGTACCTTAATGAGACATAATGTCGTCAATGTGTATAATAAATAAGCGACGTGGTCGCGTAATTAGACGAGCGACGAGTTGATTGTAACGTGGGGCAGGCATTCCCATCCTCTTGTTCGTTGAGTTCGAAAAAGTACATACATCGCAGATCGATTGAAGCTCGCGCGTCCCGTCGTACACGCTCTCCCATTGATTCGAGTCTCTAAACGCTCTCCATACAACGCACGTACGCATGTGCTTGGCTCGAACAGCGCAAATTAGAAGCTTTTATACAAACGAGACGGCGGACAGCGCGAATCGTGCGGAAAAAAGGCCCCATGGCCATTGTACTCTCTATGGCCTTTGCAGATGAATAAAGCAAGCTCGAGGATCGGTGCAGGGGCTGCTGCCGCTACGGAACCGGCGCGACAAGTTTAATTACGGGCGTGTACATGTGCGTTCACCTTGCGAGACAATCGCTTTATGTATGCACATTCGCGCACGACCGCAGATGACCACCCGCGCGCCTATACCTATGTAGTATACCTACCTACCCGAGTCTCGTGTGCTCTGCGCTGTCCTGCACTCGAGCGCACACAATTACACATTTGCACGCATACATACACATACAGACAGGTATAGACGCGTATCCGTGAACGGCTCTGCAACGTTGCCTGATTAAAATGTATTGGTTTATACGCGCCAAATTTTTTCAGCCCACGATTGTTCGGCTGTGCTCTCGCTTTTAATTGCAACTCGGCGAACCCCGAGATTTATCGAGCAGGCCCCGGCCGCTTGTCCTTCGCGTCTCGACGTATACCTCTACACTACTACTAGCGCGATCGGGCTGACTTTCGGACTGTACGCGCGTTCGCGCTTTTTATCCGATACAATGTCAATTCTTTTTTGTAGCTACATGACTCGGCTTTATATAAATTAACGGACGCTTTTCTGCATGCGCGATCCGACTCGGAGCACACGTAGCTTGTAATCCACGCGCGCGTGTGTATGTTCGCATTGACTGCGTACTATACATGTATATACGGAGCTTGGCAATTCGTATGATTGTTTTCCCGGTGCAGCTCTCGCGAGCTGTTAACTCCGCCGACAGGCCAATAGAAGACGCCACTCGATATCCATGCCGATTCGTAGGCTCTTGTACCGTATGAGGTACATATCTCAAGATCGTAACTTGTCAAAAGTCGGAAAAATCTCAAAACAGCTTAATCACTCGGCGAGCGCTCGATTCATCCGGATGCTGTGAGCATCTCCCTGCGATCTTTCCAGCTTGGCCATCGAGGAGAAAGGTCTGGCTGCTCGGCTGTCTGGAGCTGTGCACGCTTTGCGTTCGTTCGATCTACTGTACGCGAATTCGTCCAAGCTCGGGGGCCCTCGGCGTGTTTGTCATCGAATTAACGTCGATTAGCCGATGCAGTCATCATTAAGAGGCACGTTCAGCTCGCTTCAACGTTGCTCGGCCCTTTTCTTCGAGCCACGAGCACGAGCTCCACATTATAATATCGAACGAAACAAAAAGCTGCTCAGCCTGTCCCTCGAGCTGCTGCTGCTGCTGCTTGTACAGGTCGATCACGATTTGCATTCCGGCTACGTACGTACAGCAGCAGCATGTGAGCTTCCCGTGCCCTCCGCACGTGCCCCCGCAGTCGTTTTCGAACGAGCCTCGATGATCATATTATTATAGCGACGATCGTTGCCTGAAAGTTGACGATTATTTTCTGCCGCATTAAGTATTACGTAAATTAATAGAATATCATCCGCTTGCAAATTGTTTCGTATAATAGCTGCGATCTCTCGACTAACTCGAGTATAATAGAGAGAGAGGGTCATTACGTAATCTCGAGTCGAACGAGCTGTCAGGAATTTTTCGTGAGGACTTAATAACGATTAAATTCGATCGAGTAGGGCCTGCATACGTATATATAGCATGCCTGTGCACCGAGCATCATGAGTGCGGCCCCGCGCGTCTCTACTGAAATTATCGATATACCTCTTAAATGTAAATCAGTACGAAAGACTTTCGCTATTGTTGCGGCACGCTACTAACGTCGAAACTAGCTACGTATAACATGTAGCGCTCGTTATCTCTCTCGCTCGATGATCGTTAAGATTTTTTTCCCATCTCGACAATTTTCGTGATATCTCGCCAATAGAAAACTACACAACCTCGTCTTGTGAAACGCTCCTGTATTGGCTCGATCTGCATTTTGCACCGAGTGCGGCGTTATTAATTTTTCAATAGCACCTATATACTCGACGTGGCAATCGCCCTGCCGACTTTAATGAAATGACACGCAGGAATGAACTCGGACGTGCCGACGAGCGAAATAAAATTAGAGTCGGATCCGTTCCAATTGGTCGTTTCTTTTTGGACCCGAGAGGCTCTTTGAATTGCGCGGCATGATCGAGTCAGGGGATCAAAGTGCAGCAGCAGCGGCTCCCATATACATACACGGCATCGAGTTCTTTGTTTCGACTGGCAAATATTTGATAATCGTAATAATCCGCGCGCTCGGCTCAGCCGCCTCTACTGCAGCTAGAGCAGCGGCAGCGTATATCGTTTTCGTTTATCGAAAGTCTGAGCTGCAGCAACGGGTTATAAGCTCGCGAGACGGATAAAGAGCCCCTCGGCTGCTTTCAGTTTTTGCGCCGAACAAAAGGAAAATCACTTATTCTTGATTAGGACTTTCACAATCGAAATCGATTGTAACATCAAACAAAACTAATACACACCCAATTGAGAGCTGGAAAATTGGCCAATGCATGCATGTGCTCTGTGTGTGTGTGTGTATCGATGTACGTTAAGGTTCATGCCAAGGCGGCTGCCGCGCGCACGTATTCCGTATAAAATATAATTCCTCGGCTGCATGGGCTAAAAGAGAGTAATTGCTACGATTACAAAACGCGATACGAGACTTTCGTGAGAAATTCGCGCTCGAGTGGACATTATAAACTTTTCACGATCGTGAGAGAGTGAGAATCTCCTCTATCGGAGGATTGCTATTTGCATCGGCCGCATATTATATCGCCGCTATGCAACACATATCATGCAGCGCGCAGTTATATACATATGCACGCTTTCGTGAATAATATAGAAGAAACTATTGGCGCAGCATAGCCGAGCCGCGCAGCGCTGCGGGAGAATTAGAAACCGATTCGCCAACTTGTACCATTGTAGAATTCAGGACGATCCGATTGTAGGTATTATGGCTGTGTATAACGTCGAGGCGCTCGTGCTTTTCAACGCACATACATACAGCAACCGCAGCGCGAATATGCGAAATTAAGTTTGACGAGTTTCTGTTTAGATCCGCCGCAGCTGCAATGTGAGAACTGCATTTCCGAGGCCTCGCAGACTGAGCATTATGCACGTGTCGATGATACGAATCTCGAGCGAGTATATAAACATCTCTCTTTGACATGTATCATTTTCATCTCGAGTAGGATAATCAACGAGCCATTTTCTGCCTTTTCCCGTGCTCAAGATGCGTTAAATATATGAAATAATTTAAAAAATGGGGTCTCTTTGCGATACTATGGTACAGCTCGCACCGTTAAAATAATCCTGAAAATTTATTTAAGGTTTAATGTCAAATTATACATGAAAATCAAAGTAATCAATACTAAATTTTATTTTAACTACTACTTTCACAAGAAATCTTCGATGAAATTAATACATCTATACTGATATCTTTTTTCACATAAACTGCGCAAAAATGCATGAAAATTCAATCAAAATTAAAATCAGACTCCACCGCTAGATGACGCGTACCTTAATATATGCAAATCTGCAAGTGAACAAGTAAAAATAATAGTATGAGTCGAATTTCAAAATAATTTCAGGGCCTTTTTTTTAAGAGTAAGTTCCGAACAGAATTAAGCTCTGCATTTTGTTTCATACAAATTTTTTCCCTGTACGATTACACGCACGCGTTGCTTGTTCACTAAGTTTTTACGAGTTAACTATCCCATACCAAACGCCTAAAAACGCCTAAAAAGTTTCACTTTATAAAAATCCTTGGTATACGTTTAAAATAAGATACCTATTCGTCTAACGAAAATCTTGACGTACGTTCAAGCCGCAACTGTAGAGCTCGAATTCGTTCGGCAGTTGCAATTGACAAAAAGGTTTCTTTTTTTGGCTTCTCTCCTCGATAAAAAGATAAGCACTCTGCGCATATACGGGGCATTTCGATTTGCAAATGAGAAAAAAAAACGAAGAAAGAAAAAAAGGCGCAGAGTAGGCCGTGTACGAGCGCGTGCAAAATTAACCGTGTAACTGTTCCGAGGGTCTGGGGCTCATAACTGATTTTTCGGTCGAGCTTCAAAGAAAGGGAAGCGATCGCAGCTCCGATAAGATATCGAGATAAGTTGCCTTGCGATCTGCGTGCGCCCGTAACTCGTACATATGTGCCGTGCACTGCGAGTCTGCGTTGATATAATATAATGACTCCGATCGAGCTCACTGCGGTTGTCCTCCGCATATATATTTGGACCAGATGCGGCCAAGAGAGAAAAGGGGCTGCTGATGTAGCTGCTTTTCGTTTTCGCTCAGCCGCACACTGCACACGCGACACATGTCGACGTTTACATACGTCGAGGAATACGTGTCGCTGATGGAGGAATCGATTATTGAGTATTCGTCGACTTTTTGCGCATCTAGCGACGATCAGGAATTTTTACTTCCGTTGACTCGCCGCAGTGGGTATAAGCTCGAGTCCGAGAGATCGTTAGCGTAACCCGCAAGTCTGTCCTTTTGTCTCGCGTAGCGACGCGAAACTTTGCCTCTTGCTTCTGTGTGGCTAGACACGGTCATTTCACGCATACGAGGGTACTTAGTCTTTCATCCCAGAGTGTGTCGAGCAAAACGACGAGTTGGGAGAGCTCCCGAGCTGTAATACAAAAAAAAGGCGTCGGAGCGTCTTCAAAGCAGTGACACAGAGCTAGTGGCACAGAGAAAGAGAGAGCAAAGGCACGCGCTAATGAAGTCCAAAAGAAATGATAATATATAAACGAGCGCCACATATATAAGGGTTAGCGCGGAAGAGTTGAGCCAGGGCGCGAGTAAAGAAAGAGAGAGAAAGAGAAATACGTGTCGAGACGGTATGCGAGACGATGCTTTATAACCGAGCATTGGTTATTTACGGAAAACGAGGCTCGAGTTGGTTGTGTGGCTCGAGCAGCTCTCGAAAGAGAGAGAGAGAGAGAGATCTGCTATATTATAGGCTCGTGACTGGCTTGTCTTTATTTTTGGACACTTCCGACTAGCAGCTCGTTATTATACCTAAGCACAGCCTACATATATATAGCGTGGCCGCGAGGCTCATATTGTTCCAAGCCGCGTGTCAATCGTCAATGGCACGCGCCCGGCCCGCCCGCAACTAATACCGCCGCATTATCGGCCGGGCTTTTCGTAATACACAGACTTAAATGTTGTGTGTGTGTTGGTTTACGCCGCTGCTTCGACGATTCAACTCTCCGGCTCGGATCGCGTCGAAATACAAAACATATAGACGTATAGACGCGGCTTGACACTGACTTAAGCCATTCGGATCCCCACTGACGGAAAAGAAAATTCATGCAAACGAGCCGCTGGCCGACGTTTACGACTAAATCCAATTGATAGCCGCGGCCGAGTGTATATACTGTGTGTTGTGTACGCTTAATTGTCAGCTGCAGCCTTTCTACGCCTGCCACCGCTGTATAGCCTACTTTTCTTTTTACTCGATACATACTCTCTTCGTTGTACGTCCATTTTACCTATATACAGCAACAAGCGGAAGACTTTGCTCTCTCTCGCAATGGCCATTTTCGATGTAACCTGTAGAAAGGACCATTATATTATGCGATTGTTCGACTTTTCAGCGGTTTACCAGAAGCAACACCGCAACGTCATTGCTGCATAATCTATTTTCTTGACTCGATTCGAGCAGTAGTCCACCTGAAGTGTTTCTATTAAGCAGCGATCCGTTCAACAAAAGACGACATCTTTCTCCAACACGAAAGAAAACCTCGAGCTAAGAGCGCGAGAGCTCACTTTGTCGAGTCATCCATTTACGAATTTTGGTGAATTATTATTACTGCGTATCAAAATATTTCCGAAGAATCGCACGAAAGTCTTCGGCACCGTTCATCACCCCCACGCAGCGCGCATCAATATCCATTAGCTAATTCGGTTTCCCGGCCAAGTAGACCTCCCGGTGGGCTGTAATATACGCGCCTTACTCAAAGACACCCGCGTCGTCCGTCGCAAAATTGACCGATATGCCGAAAATCCATACTCGCGGCTATACGGATCGTCAAGACGAGCTCGATCTTATCGCAATTTATACTTTCCTCTGTAACTAGTCGTACACATGTACGCACATACGAATTCATCTTTGGCTTATCTGAGCTGTCAATAAAAGAGAGCCGCCGGCAATGACGCTCCTTTTCTAAACACGAAATTCCTTTTGGCAAAATTTCTTCACCACCCGCTGATGTTGATTATACGGATACGTCTACAGGCGGTGTAATTATATTTTGGCGTAATCTAACAACGACAGTTCGTCATCCTCGTCATCGTCGAGCTCGGTGCGATGAAATATTTCCAGAGTACCGTTTATCGGAAGATTCGAATATACTCGATCTTGTGTATCTCCCATGCCATGTCTAGTCAGCAAGTTATTGGCGTGGCTTACTCATTTATACACGAAAATGCGCGTGAGTTAGCTCTAACACCGCTCGGTAAGGAGTTACAAGGATGAATTTAAAAAAAAATAAAGAATAAAAGGAGAAGAAAGTATCGCGTCCGTAAGCTTCACCCTTGCTCTCGCGCGCGACCTTTATCGATTTCGGGGATCGAACGCGAGAGGAAGAACATCGGCTGGCGACGAGCGTCGAAAAAAAATGTCGCCAGAGAGCTGGCCGCGATAAATCGAGGGCGCATTACAATATAATATGGCTCGACGCGAGCTTAGCACGGCTGCGATCAGTGAAAAGAGCCAGTGTTCCCGTGGGATCATCATGCGCCTGAGTAATATGCATCGATATACCTATACGAATTGTATTTTAGGCTGCGCGGCGCGATACGATCGCAGAAGTAGTATATAATACTCGGGGGCTTCGTCCTTCGCGCGCGCGACGTATATGGACCCATTAGAAGTGCGCCAGGATAAAGTTAAGAGCATCCAGAGGCCATCTTCGTGATGCTCGAGCGGTGGCCCGGCATCGAGCGCGCCTCCCACGCTAAAAGATGCTGCAGAGCTCGGCTGTTGCGATAGATCCTTGCGGCTGGATAGTCACTCTACCTCGCTCTCTGTCTTTCTGCTGGATGGGAAATTTCGGTTGCGAATCGTCGAAAACGAACTACGTCGAGCGAAAGATCCAAGTCTGTGTACGTTACTGCACTTGGCGTTGACTCTACCTCCATACCTCATCCATAGCACTAACCCAGTCAACTGCGCTATTATTTTTGTTTCTCAGAATATCACCACTACTACTACTACTCACGGTCGACCCTTAGCGCGCTCGGCCTCGATCGATCGACCCTATCACGAGAAAAGAAATGCACCTCTTCCCAAAGCATCTCTCTCACTCGACTGGATTGATAATTTTTCAGTCACACGGCGTAGCTCACTGACGGACCCATACAATTATCCGATGGACAAATGCTGCATGACGGACGGATCTGTATTAGATTTGTCTTAGGTATAATACACGATTTATACCGCTCGTGAGTTAGTATCTCTGTGTTATAATGGATGTACGGCGAAGCCACTCGGAGCAATAACCTTGGCAGCTTGTAGCTGCTCTCTGCAGCGGAGTGTGTTCCACGCGAGGGCCGCGAGCCATATTCCGCTCGTGCGCATCCTTTATCCGTCCCTTAAATATTGCCTAGATCGAGCGCGCCGATCGCTCCGCACAACAGCTCGAGCGCGTTTAAGCATGTGCATTGCACTCTCGGTGTATACGGTGCAGTGTCTCGGCCGCTCGTGTTTCCTGCGACGACGTCCGCAGCTTTGGAGCCTGCAAAGGGTGCGGGCGGATACGGTGCTGTGCTCGAGTATCGCTTATGTATCGCACACGCGAAGATGTCTCGAGCCAGCATCGAATGGACATGGGATATACCTGTAGGTATAAGAGAAAAACGAGGCACGAGGCATGCAATTGGAACCAACGCGAACTCGATCGGCTCGCGCTTCGTCTTCGCGGCTCATGAGAACAACAAAAAAATTTAGCATAAATTGCGACGAAAAGCTTGATCATTGCCGAATCGTGTATCATTGGCGCCGTCTAATCCCTCGGTGAAATCGTCCATTTACATGAATGCCGATCGAAGCGATTGAGCGTATACGTATACGGCGAAAAAAATAAATACGCAACGCGATCGCGCTGCGTAGGTACGCTGATTCGATCGTTCAAATAAGCACACACTCATCAAATCAGCACGGCCAGATCGGAATATTAATTAAATTCACGCGCGCTTATTCGGCTGGGTATATGAGGAAGGGAAATCGCTCGTTCCTTGATGGATGGCGCGTGTGACGGCGGCGCTCCAACAAAGACGATTTATTTAATATGAAGAGAGCCTAGCCCTACATCTAGCTGAGCAAAAGGATTATGCGTACGCGCGTTTCGGCGGCATAAAGACGGACAATAACGTCGCGTCACGTCCTCGTGCGTGGGTGAAGCGGCCACGGATGATAGCTGAGCAGGAGCAAAATAACAACGACAAGGACCCGTCTGCGCGTCTAGAGCCGCGCGTAAATTCGCCGCTTTTCCTTGTGGACATGTATATTCGCGCCCGGCCGCTACACATGTGTACAATAGCCGGGCGTTTCGCAGCATTTAGTAGCAGATGTGAAATATGGAAGAAAATTCATCGTCTCCTCGCTGTCCTCGCTCGAGATGCGCTGTTATCTCGTGCTGTTAGCTCGCTCCCTCGCAACACTTTCGTTTCTATAAAATAATATTTCAGAGTGTCGCTTACCCACACTAATCTGTCGTCGTAAACTTAATAAAATTCACATAGCTCCACCTCTATTTATGCTACTGCGATGAGAGCAATCGTTTAATTACAGCATCACCATTGAAAATGATGGTAATGAGCTCATTAAATACTCTGATCGCTTCGAATTTATTGATTTGGCTTTTCTTTTCAAACGTGGGCGTGCGTATATAAAATCAATGAAATATATCAGGGCTAATTACTTGCTGGGAAAGAACGCACACATATTATAGTCCACAGCTCGCGTTAACTTATTCGATATAGCTCGATAAGGCTCACTATATTTACGCGCGTATTGTGCGTGGCTGGCAATGCAACAATAGCAAAAGTATGTAATTCGTGGCTAATAAATTAAATCCTAATCTATCTCGACTATTTAGTGTCGTAATTTCTCTACAAAACGAGAAAAATGTTGTTGAAGTTTCACTTTTAACAGCTTTTCTTACACAGCTGCTTATTAATTTTAAAAATATTTTTGTTAAAAATGTAAAAATTAATGTTGCAAAATTCATTTTGTATCGTAATAATATGATTTATAGAAATCAAAGGTGTTATATTTTGATGGAAAGCTTATTGATTCCGTCAACAGATGGAGTATCGTAGACTCACAAGTGACAAAAATCTTTCTGTTGATTATTTAAATGGGTCAGTTAGTATTACAATTACTTCATGACTTATAATGTCACCAGAGATTTCTTATAGTGATGCATATATTTATGTGTGTAACTGCCAAACATTGATATATACGCAGACTCGTGAAGCTGCAATATCACTCGAGCCCACGCACGGCCTTGGCTATTACACACGAGCATGGCTCGTTTACGCACATCTGCAGCCTCGGTACAATCTGCATTATATACGAATTGGATCAATCATGAGTAGAAATATATCGCGAGGGAATCCGAGAAATGCCCGGGTCCGTGCGTAAAAGAAAGGCGCACTCGTATAAATAATCGGAAATAGACAAGGCACGTCGAGCCAGTGCATCATCATGATTCGTGAATGAATTGTCATTAGCATAATGGCTCGTCGGCCTATATATCTGTATGTATGGTGGCTCTCTCTTGTTCGCGAGCGCATCTGCTCTCTCTCTCTGCTCGGCGCTGCTCCGCGGGCTACACGTTTACGTACGTACTTATACATTATTCTAGACTCACGAGCTCGCTCACAAGCTGTGTACTTAATCTATGAATAGTGTACTGAATGGTGTACTATTACCTACTACATATAGAGTGAATCGAGAGGATCGTCGTCTCCGAGAGTCTTTATAGGTAGGTGAAGAGCACATAACGTCGCTGCGGTGTATATTATGTTTTCTCGCTTTATAGACATGGACACGCGCACATGACCGGCCATCATTAGGATATTTATGTGCTCTCATTACTTGTCACCCGAAAGTCACATACGTTACAATTAGACATTGTATGTACAACGAAATCGGGTGATAATTCAGCGCGTACTTATAGAGAGTTGCGTAAGTAGAGCGCGCATTACGTCGGCTCATTACGAGGTCTCGTAAAAGCGATCAATGCATACACGTCCAATAACAAATTGCTCGCATCCCGCCTATGTACGTATTTTAGGCTTTCACGGGAACGCAGAAAAACGAATTTATGAGACACTAAGTACATCGGATATCTAGGCATCGATCGCTGATTATTCGAAAAAAGGAAAGAAAAACAAATCGATCGTGCCTCGTCGGCAGCGGCTGCTGTTGATGCCACTGATGCCGTGCGTGGCCGTGATTCGAGACGTCGAGTAGAAAGAATCCGAAGAAAAAACGCGCCGGCCTGGCAATTGTGATACGAGCAAGCAGAATCTCTCGCAGTGCGCGACAATCATCGAGCTCTTTTGCCAATGGATGCTCTGTAGGTATATATAGCGATCCGAACAATAGTGGATCAATCATTTCTCTGTTTGGTGCGACACTCGATATATAATATTCACAAAAGCGACGAGTACATGTATTGGGAAGCAGCTCGAGAGCACACACGTCCATCGATGAGTCAATGACATCAAAAAATCCCTCATCAATCTTTCCCCATCGTCTGCGCATCTCTTGCTTTTTCTTCTCTCTCTCTCTCTCTCTCGTCGTCGTCGTCGTCGTCGTCGAAAATCTAAAATGCATCACGAATCGGATACTCGATGTAGAGGCGAAGGGATCGCTCTCTTATAAGCTCGAGCATCTATTACTAGCTCCATATATCGGAGCCACCGTGTGACATGCACGGCTGCTACGGAGGCGCTATGGAAGATGCGCGCATAAATTTCGACGAAATTAAAAGCGAACAGCCCCGAAGATTCCTTTGTCGCACTAGGCTGGCGTCGCCGTCCTCGTATTCTTCAGCTTACGTATCTATATGCTCGTAGGGTAGCACAGGGTGTGTGCGTCGAGCAGATATTAGAAGCTCCGAACCGAGCGAGTGGATTTTGATATCATGAGCCTTGTAGCAGCGAGGGTGATGTATGGACTTTAAAATGTAATATATTATATTTATTATGTTACATTACAATGATATAATATGTATAATATCGATGAGTATTCGCACTGATCGAATTATGTGTATACCTCGTACGCGTAAATACGAAAACATAAATGTGCTTTGCTGTGGAGTTTTGTTGGACATACTCTTGTACGTTTTACGTCTCAGCCCTAAAGTGCAAAAGTCATGGTACTTTATCTACAATCATATTTCCGAAATTGTACAATCGGTTTCCTCAACAAAATTTTTTCAATATTTGGCTGTGAAGTTGTAATTGGCCGCTTTTGGCCAGCTTAAAACCTATACATCACGCCCAACTTAGGCAAAGCTCAATATGCAAATCATCCATGTTTCGTGTAAGAACTACAAACGATACTTTTTTGGATGCTAGATAATTATAAAAGCAGCCACATCACTGCGACTCTCAGTTTCAATCCAATGAATTTATTTAATATTTTTTTATCAAGCTGTACCGCAACCTCGCGATCGAGCTCAAAGCGGCGGCAAACAAGTCCGAGTCGATACGTCCAAGAAGAATCGACAAAAAATGAGCTACAGCTCGATGCATTAGAGTCGCAGAACACAACATTCGAGTATAGAGAGAAAGAAAGAGAGAGAGAGAGAGAGAATAAGCGAACTAATCGCGAGCTAACTGTCCATCTTTTCTAGTCCTCGGGCGGCTTGTACATAGGTACACGTCTCTCTGCGCTATAGAGTGTACTGTAGCACGTCGAGAGTCGAGAAAACAACCGCTACGCTTGTCATTCTCATACTCTTCGTAGGTATATACATATGCACGTGTGTGCAGTTCAGTACGTGTGTTCTCTGTACATCTGTACGCAAGTAATTGTTCGACGCGCGCGCGAGCAGCAACCCCGACTCGAGCTTGTGTCCGCATATAGCCGTACAGAGCACCAAGACGGACGAGCACACGCTACGTCCAGTGATCGTTGCTGCATGCAGCCATGTGTGTGTGAGTATACAACGTCGCTCGTCTAGCTCTCGGCAACAGCACACACTTGATGAACGAGCTCCGCTTAAACATTCAGAGCTGTATCCTTAACACACGGCCCGCGAAAGCCTGAGAGAGAGCAAGAGAGGAAGAGAGCAAGAGAGAGAGAGAGAGAGCTGGAGAGCAGAATCGATAATTGGCCTATAAGCGCGCTATCCGATCGTTTGTAAAATTTACCTATGTGCGTTTCCGCCTCGGAGCTCGAGATCCAGCAGCAACATGCTCATCTCAAGAAGCGCTGCTCAGCAAAAAGGAGCATTTTCGAACCTCCGACGCCTGCCACGGATCGATTTTTCTCCTAAATCGTAAATCCTCCGAGTAATCGTAAATCGTCGTCCGCGAGACATAATAAGTCACACATTATGTCCCACGTCTCGCGTAACGAGACAGTACACACGTGTCGAGTCTACAATTATCTCGGCATTTTTTTCCGGGCCTATTCCGTGTACGGACACGTAATCGTAATTCAACCTTAAGTACGTAGTTGCGCCAATTTGTTGATTTATTTTAAATAAACGAGCTTGCGATCACGCCCACAAAGTCACACGATCCTGCCAACTGGACGAAAATCAAGATCGAGGATCAATTTGAGCGGGAAAATGTCGAGTCCCATATGAACTATTTACCTTGGAAATCCATGCAAATCTTTTCCATACAGCTGCTCACATCTGTATTCTGTAAATTTTGCATCGAGACACTAATTCAGTAACAATGCTACGAGCTCGGTTTGTATCTATGCAGTGAAAATTTACATATTCATGCAAAATCGGACGCAAAAAATCAAGCAATCAAGCAATCTGCGTTCGGGATTCACATATTGCGCCTACCCGAATTCAACATTCGGAGAATGCAATTCGGTTGAAGCTGTATACGCATGAAAAAACTGTAACTATATAAAAAAGGGCCAAACTGGTACATGACAATTGCCCTAAGAAATTCATGAATCCGAATCAAAGCACAAAAAGACGAGATGCATTCGAATGCAGATTCGTCTACAAACGTTTCGGATGAATCTCGGGCTGCATCGTCCTTGTCATAGTCGCGCGTAGGTTGTCACGAATTTTCAAGCATAGATATGGACGTATACGAACGCGTCGTTGATGAAGAAAGTGAAACCCAAGCCTCGTGCTGCTGCACCGAGACGAGCTCGAGAGTTTCGTCGTGCAGCCGCTCCGGCGTAATAGCATATACCGCACTCATCCTCGACACAGACTCGTGAGAGAGTGAAAATGACTCTCGCGCAAATTTTTAGCATAGCGCAGCGAGCTGCTTCAAAAATAAGAAGGAGACGAGAGACAACGGTAACATAGCAGCAGCCGAGATTGAATGAAACGAAGCCCCGCATAGCGTATAGCTTACCTCGTAGCATACGGGAAGCGACGATGCTGCAGCTACTGCCACCGTCGATGATGAATGAAACTCGATGTGTAAAAGTGTGTGCAATGCGTGTGCAAACTACACGCACGGACAGAGCAACACAGGCGCAAACCCGCGCAACCTGTTGTCTTGCGTGTGTACACCGAGTGGTGAGCGTTGCAGTGCTGGAACGTGTGTGCTTCAGCCCGTGGTGAATCGGGATACGCCGCGCGAAAAAAGAAAAGAGGCCAAACCGGTTGCTCTAGTGCTCCTTCGTATATATACCTCGATGCTGCGCTGCTTGCGCTTGTGCCGATGCTGCTAAGCGATGATTTTATTTGCGCCTTGCCGGAGACGCTATCCGCACTGTTTGACGATTGATGCGTGCATCAAAGGCCCCATTAAGGAAATACGAGTATGTACGCGCTACTCCTTCGAGCCGCGATCCACAAAGCCGACTCTGCGAATCGAAACGTACCTATATATAGGTGTATCGCCTCCGCCGCCTGCATCTTATCCTTATGTGTTATAGCTATATACATACCTGCCAGTCGTTAGAGTTTTATGTTTTAATGCAGCTCCAGCTCGAGTACGATTTTCTAATGGCATTTTTTTAAATACACGTGTGTTCGTGCGAGGGGTCATTAGGTGTTTAAGTCGTTTCTCCCCGGGCAGCCAACAATCATCGTATGCATGTGCATGCTGCGAGGCCCGCTCAAAACAGATGCACGTATGGTGGTTAGGTGCGGAGCGCGGCCAAAAATCGCTGCCAATTTCGCAATGACATACGCCGTACGTGCCCTGCTCGCACGCATATGCCAGCAGCAGTTATTATTGCCAACATTATTATTATTATTATTGTACACATCGTGCAGTAAGCGCAAAGAGTATAGAAGAGCTTGGCCGAGGTGATGATTCCGAGAAAAACCCTTTCTTCCGATTCTTGGCTGCGGCGAGCTCAACTAATCGGCTGTTCGCCGAGCGGACTTAACGGACAATTTTTGTCACCTGGAGGCTTCTGGCATTCTGCGCGTAGAGCGACGCAGCCCATCTAGCCATCTACACAATGCGATTGTCTACTTTGCCTGCCGGTGAGAAAGGATGAATGACGAGTCAACGCGCCAGCACCAAAGGATTTTTCCCCGTTTTTTCTCCGCTGGCCCTTCTGTGTACGTCGCGCAGCGATCCAACTCGACGCTTCATTGTGTCAACCGCACGGGAAATACGATGCACTTTCGGATATATACTTAAAAATATACACAGCCTGGCTCATTTATTGTTGGCCTCGAAGGATTTTTCAAGAATCCTCGCTTTGTCGCTCGCCTATACCAGCAGCTCCTTAATAGACAACGTCGCGACGGGAGCAAAGCAATTATTCCGGATCATGCGGATATCGAACAATCGCCAGAGCTCTCGAGATCGATTCCGCTGAAGAAAAAGAGTTTGCGCGGCCGGTAGCGGAGCTTCGAGCATAATATCATATAGCTAAACTCCAATATTATGTTTATCCGACTCTTTGTTGGCTTTTGTCTGAGAATCGACGCTTGCCGAGCGGCCAAAAGTGAGATTTGTCACTTTTAACACTGCAGACAAACAAATTAGTTCGAAAAAAGCTGTTGAACGGCAAATATTGCGCAATTATACTATTAGCGACCAAGTTTCAATTCATGTAAAAATAACATTGATCTCTTGACTCTTTGGACCGTCCACGATGTAAATAATATCGTCGGTTGGCATTAAAAAAAAGAAAGAAAAAACATAAATGAAATATGTAGCGCGATACTCTGCGCGAGTTTCAAGTGCGTCTCGGTTTCGAGCAAATCCGCAAAAGGATTTAAACAAATCAAACGCTTAAGGAAAAAAATATTTCTCCAGAGCAAAAGAAAAAAAAGCACGCGAAAGTAAGAACGAATATAGGTATCATCGGTCGCTATTTGTTCAGGCTCTTCTCTCCGAGAGGCTACATATATGTTGGGATCAAGCGCGTGCGCGCACGTACAAGCACATACCCGCTGGTTTTATTTTTTTTAATTTTTAGCTCGAGCTACTCCGCTCCGAATCCCCCGAACTTGCGGGAAAGAGCATGGTAACAAAAATTTTAGAAAAATTTCCGTTTTGTACGGGACCCTTTGATGCGGTCAACGAAATGATCATCTCTGGGAGACAGGACTTGCGTCTTCATCGGTGTATTACGTTGCAACCGATACACACGATCGCAGCATGTGGTTTGTGGTTATTTTTAGTTTTTTTAACTTGTACTTTTTTTGGGCGCACGGACCAGAACATAAGAGTCCCATATTGATGTCCATTTAGCACATTTAGCAGCAACATTAAATGGCTTTTTAAATTTTGTTAAATTTTATATGACCTAATGTGCGCGGAATTTTCTATGCGAAATAAAATAGATCACGGGGTGAAATTACAAAAGTCTAATGTAGCTCTCGCGTATAACGCTCGAGAGTGAATATCGCGGCACTACAGCAGCTCAAGTTCTTCCACAAACTAATTTGCCATTGTCGTAATTCATTTTCCGAGTAAACCTCTGTGTACATTTTGCAGCTTGAAAAAGTTCCATGAGATGCGAAATTGGCCGGTTTACAGTTGTTTTATGCAGACATACACGCGTGAGCCGTGCTCGTGTCTGCATAGATAATTGTTGGCGAGCTATGTAGATACGTTATTGTTATTTCAATTAGTCGCGTACTCGGAATCGCTTTGATGAATTATCGAAGGAGCTCGCCGAGAGCGAGGTTTAAGCAACATTTTTGCCAGAAAATAATAATTTTTCAGCTCTCGCGCGCGTCCTCCGTTATGAACAACAATTTATGACATACAATAAAAAGGCGAGTAACGACGCACGCGAAATGAAAAGTAATTGTCGAGGCTTGACAAAGTGCTCTGACCGGCCTCTCTCTCTCTCTCTTTCTTCAACAATAAATTCATCAAGCGTTTGAGAAAAAAAAACACATGGCTAAATATTTTGTCTTGCGGTATAAAGACTCGCTGCAGACGCAAATACACGTATAAATGTATGCAGAATTGCGTCGCTCGAAAAAAACACAAGTATACATAAGTCGAAAATGATAAAAGTCACATAAAGAGTGGGAGAAAAAGAGAGAGAGCGCGCGCGATCGTTTGATGTCGGCGCGCAGATGATGATATTGTTGTTGTAAACGCAGGCGGCGGCTCGCGTCTCCGCGCACTGCAATATTATATCGTGCATCGTATACATGTATTTATAAAAGCTATAGCGAGGAGGAGCAAAGGCAAAGGCCGTCTCTCGCGGGCCACGTGGTAAACGTCTGCCGAGCAGATTGTCTATACCGAATGTTTAGAGTGCGTATGTGTATGTGGCTCTAATCACCACCCAAGTCGATTGGAGCTGCACTTACAAACGAGACCGAACCCGTACGCTTTTTTATCGTGTACGCCTGGCTGTGCGTCGTCGTCGCACGGATACTTCCTTACGCGGCTTCGTCTGGTCCCAAAGCACTGCCTGGATATTTTTGAATGTTTTTTCTTCATTTGTAGGGGCTTCGACAGATAACACGATGTCGGCTTAATGATCGAGGAATGTAATATCGCATCGTGTCATTTAATGATCATGTAGTCCAAATTTTCTATCAAAAAATCATGTTTTTCTTCAATGTAACACTTTAAATATTGATTGATGAAAAACATAAAGTTACATGTTTCCATAATTGAATGAAGCTAATTAACAATTATAAATAATATCACTAAAGTTGCGGATAACTTACACGAAGCTCAAGAAAGTAGAATGTTTAGTGAAAAAAGTAAGAGTCGAAACTACATGGCTTTCGAAAATACAACTTTTCAAACATTTAATGTACGAAAAAACAATGAAGTAAAATTAAGCATTTAACCAGAATAATAAATCCTTGAAAACGGTGAGAAGTTATTGCTTGGCAGCAGCGACAGAAATTCAGTAAGCGTGTATCTGGTCAATGAATGCGCCTCTAATACAGCTTGAGATTTTTAAAAGTCTAAGGCAATATATATCGCTGGCCTACGCAGAGCGCGCAGAAGTTTAAGTATATAGTAGCCAAACACGGTTTCATTGTAGTTTACATATATGCCAAGATTTTTGGCTGCCGAGAGCCGAGAACCGAGAGATTTTTTTCCTTACATAAACAATGTGCACCGACAAAGGCTCTCTCAGTTGCGCCCGCGCACACACATACACACGCACACGTCCCTCCTTTCCTATTGTTCGCGGCACAAAATTTGCATGCGCACCCGCTGAGCGAATCTCGGTGTCGTCTTGCGCGTATATATATTAAGAGCAGCAGCAGCAGCAGCAGCAGCAGCAGCAGCAGCAGAAGCAGAGCCAAAGAGAGAAAGAGAGAGGCCAAAAGGGGAAAGACGATCCACAAACAGGCGTAGAGCGAGCAACGCATTAATTATTTTGGTGGGGCCCGAATTTTTTGAGGCCTTTTTGTTGCTCACACACACACACAGACTGACTAGTACACTACACAGTACACACGTGTGTAGCTCGTCCTACGCGTGTAGCTGTCTCTTTTGCTGCTGCTGCTGCTACTTCGGTCGTTTATCGTACTCCTTAGATCGACTGCTTTGGGACAGGAGGACGCGCTTTGTTATGCGCCAGATTCGACTCGCCACTCAACAGTTACTATCCTCGCATTTACAGAGGCCGAGTGTAGCGTTGATTCGTGTTTTAGTCAGCTCGTTGCGATTTATTTATTATATGTGAGAAAGATCCTAGCGAATGTGCACATGTGTACGCGGCAGCTGATTTGATTTTCAAACTCTTGGGTAAATGTGTCCAGGGCTGCGTCTGAAATCGATTCGATGCAAGTCACACTGGTATATATTGATTGTAATGCAGCTGACTCACATGATGGAGCTCTCTGCAGTTTCCACGTTAATTATCTACGCAGGTAGCATTGCAGCCATCGCGAACTTTGTTAATACTACCTATGATGTAGAGAGTCGCAGCTGGCCCCATAGATCTGGCCCTCGATCGACTCGAAATTCGATTGTACGATCTTAAAAGTTGCACATTAGTCGTCGTTTTTGGCAGCTCGCGACACGGCTTGAAAGAGAGAAGACGAGAGCCGGCCCGAAGTGGCAATAAAGGAATATCAAGGGATATTTAGACGCTATAAACGCGGGTTCTAATTCAGTACATGTAAGGTACACATAGAGTACAGGTCGAGAAGAGCATAGATCAAAGTTAAAAGGCACACGCGCACTCGAAGGTGAGAGTCGCCGCTAGCTTCGGCAAAAGCCATAAATATTGCGGTCAGCTCACCTGTATCCACGAACGCTTTGCGCGCGTTACCAGCTCATCCTTTATACACACACAGAGAGAGGTTACAAAGCAATGTCTCGTCCACGGAAAAGTCAGCTCACTGTGTACAAGAGATGTCGGTCCCGCTGCGATGCACAGGGATAAAGGCGACAAGCGAAAATATAAAAAAAGTTGATGCAGGTATATATACGTCGTTTTTGTGTATTGTTCGCCGCAATCTATTTTTTGGTGCGCATTAGTAGGTATATTATGGACGAGGATAAAAGCCAAAGTCGTCTAATAAGGTGTGCAGTTTTGAAAAGTTCGCAGGCGCGCGACGAGTCTCGGACGGCCGAAAAGAAGCCGCACTCCCGGCTCTTTGTCGCGCGCTAGACAATAATTTTTGCTTTCATCGATTGTGCTCAGCTGCAGCTCGAGAAAGTGGAGCAACGTCTGTATAGACTGTGTATAGGTGTGGACTGGCGTCGAGACGCGATGCGCTTGGCGCTTTGTGCTTGTGCTGCGCACGGAAATAGAGGACGAATCTCGAGGCCTAGCTTCGTACACGTATACGTACGGATCGATCTGGAGCTTTACGTCCGACAACGAGCTACGCTGGCACATCATCGATAAAGCGTCCGAGAAATCACACTCGTACTGTCCACGAGGAGCGCGACACGCGTCGTCCATGCGCGCCGATAATCATCCTCCGACGATCTCTCGGCTCGTGTCGTGTGCCTCGCGTACGTAGAGCTTCAATGAGCATAGCTATAATAGATAAATAATAGGAGTCGTTGTCGTCCTACAGTCACGCCAGCTGCCGCTGTACCCCCGCGGTGATAAATACGTGTACCTCGGGCATGATGCGTATTATATGCGTACCTCGAGCTCGAGCTAGCTCTCGACGCGCGCGCGAAGCCCCGAAATTACGTGTGTGCTCCTTTGTAATACAATACATCTCGTTGTAACACAGCGAGTGGCCGAGACATAAGCTCATTTTCATCGAGTAATCATCGATTTTCGGGCTAATACTGACACTCGACTTTTTGGCTTTTCTTCCTTTCATGCTGCTGAAACAAAGGCATTGATTTAAGTGGCAGCTGATGATTGGCTTTGATGGAGCTTCCTTTCCTCTCGTCAGTGTGCATTAATTACGTCTATTACGTAAGCACTTCCTAAGCTAGCTCTCCACACTGCTTTTGAATACTCGCCGTAACGTATTGATGTACGACTGGACTCGAAGTATCTAAGCGGGAAAAAGGAACCTGACCAACGACCATTGAAACAATTGAGCCGGCTCGTGCTCTCAAAAGCCTACTCACTGCCTAAGTACAAAATCATTAGATGCAAAAAAAATTTAGAGATCGGACGTTACAGAATGAATATTTGGGATGCCATTATTGCGCGACAAGAGCAAGAATGAAAGTATATCGACGCAAGCCGTGAATTTTGAGAAAATAATAAAAAGGCGCACAGTTCTCGTATTTAAGTGCGTTGTTTGTGCGCGTTTACGATGGCAGCTGAGGCTGCTGCAGTCACCATACAGGCATATGAGCGCGCAGGCAAGCATTTATCGGAGCGAAAACTGTGGGTGACAGGCTAGAAAGGAAAAATCCCTCCGCTCGCGCGCTCTTGTACTTGTGTGCGTGTGCTGATGGTGGTGCACACGAGTACTTGTACCTATGTCTATACTGCTCTCTTTTTTTTCTTCGCTCTCTTTTATACGCGCGCAACGCGTACGAGAGTTAGTCGCTCGGAAAACACGTTAGTAAATCTACGAAACCCAAGCAATGCGCCAACTTCTCTTTCTTTCTCTCTGGGTATACATGTGTGTAGCTTTAACATACATACACGCGCTATGCTAGCTGCATCTATACCTGCGCACACGTGTAAGTGTATGTACTTTTCACGAGCCGAGGGTGCAAAAACTCGCCTCCGTCTCTCTCTCTCTGTCTCTACTTTTGCTGTTTTCGCGGCGCATCCTATCCGCTGCACGAGACTCGAGACAGCTCAATCGCTCGAGAACAAGAGAAAAGATTGCGAGAGGCATTTTTTCTGCACTCGATGATGTACTCGCGCGGAGGGGGTCGCGCGTAGCAAAATTGGAGCCTCTACCTCGGCGGACATGCGTGCGGATATTTCGGAGCGGCGTAATGCGTCGGGGCCGTACGTGTGCAGTTAGCAGTTTTTCAGACGCTACGCCGCGCGTATATAATGCTCTGCGTCTGGCATTTATGCGCGCCTACAGCTTCGTATATATACCCACGTATGTACCGCCAGCTTTTTAAGACTACTTACTACATACCTGCGCGCGGCACATTATATAGAGCAGTCCGGCAGCAGCACTCGATATATGGCTCGTTTATGCCCTGCGCTCACATATATTTGTAATACGACGCAGCGCGCATCGATACGTTTTATTGTTTCGGCGTTTATACGACTGTTAAAACGTCGTTTCGAGACAAACAAAAAGGCAAAATAAAAAAACAAAACGAAAAAGCCACGACTAAAAATAACAGCTCGAGTAGTTGCAGTCGAGGCTCGCAGGTTACTCGCCTCGCGTGATTATTATGCCTCTACGTCTAAGGTCGATAATCTACGTGTGATGAGCATACGTATATATCTTTAAGCTCGGCTGAATCAAGCTTCCAAGCACAGAAGTAGCAACGGCATCGATCTCGCCGCAGTCCGACATAATGAATGGATTTGCTGCGTGCAGTACTACTCGAGCGCTGGCCTACAAATTGCCAAACGGGATCGATTGGATCGGCCAAAATACTATCTGTGGTACTAGGAAGAGAAGTGCAGAGCTCAAGACTCGCTGCGTACGACATCGATCCCGAGTTTCGAGGCTAATGCTTTTTCTCGCAGATCACTGCCGATTGTCCTGTAAAGCAATCCAAGCGATTCGACAAAACACGCGTACAAATAGCGTTGGATCGTTGCCCTCTCGCTTGCCCGATAAACCACTTGCTAAGGCTGTGTGTGTGTGTGTATGCCAACAACAGCTCGAGCACCGGCAAAAGAGTTGATTTTTTTTATAACGATCGACTCGCAACTGCCTTCGATCGTTCATTCGGCCTGACATTTCCCACGGCTTTTAATAATTACGTCAAATCGCCAGGCGACAAGTGATGAAAAGCATAGATAGAAATATTATACTCTACTTGCGCCGTTGGCTTTGAAATCGACTATGATCGTCTGTGTATTATATACATCGCTTAATGGAAGTGTTTGCTGAAGCTAGATTACGACCGAGTCAAACAATCAATTAGTAAAATATGAATTAATTTCGTTCGCTGCTCAGATAGTTCGTGGAAAAATTAGTTAACGTGCTCGGAGTATATTGGCCTGCAATATTCAATTGCCAAGTCGTTGAGTCCGCGACTCTACGCAATTTTTATCGCTCGAGTCTCGCGAAACGACGCCAGGTATAGATATGTACATGGCATTTTACATTCAGGGCAGGTACGAGCTAGAAAAAAGCCAAAGTCGAACTCGCCTCTATGTATACGTATCGTTATGGCTATAATAGTATTTCTGCATAGCCGTAATAAGGGATATTGTTATTAGCTGCAACGTTCATATACAGAGCTGAGCTCGAGAGCGATATTAACAAGTTCCATTGAATATATATCGGAGCAAAACCTCGAGTCTTGGCTTATGTGTATGGCATACGAGTGCAGAAGTACGACGCCGAGGTGCGCCGTTTAAGGATAACCCTACGGATATACTCATGCGTATGCAGCTACTTATCGGACTCTCGTCCGATTCTCTCTCTCTCTCGTATATGTAATACGGAAAAGTCTCCCGTACCGAGGAAAGAATCGTGCAGGTAATATTAATCCAGGCGCACTTTATAAACACGTGCTTATGCATGAAGCAACAGGAGCAGCACGAGGCGCCTAATTAATGAAAAGTATTCTCCGAGCTCGTTACTCTACTCGGTCGCGTTAGCGCAGACGAGCTCGGCTGGCCAGCTCCAATTATAAGCGACGAGTCGCGGTATCAATCGGACATATATCTCGCGGGTAATTGCGATATTGCGCCGAAAAGTCCGAAATTCCCTGCGGTGGCTCAATCAAACAACGAAACGTCCGATCCGCTTGACATAATTTACCGTACTTATGTAGCTGCGTATATCGCTCTTTTCCATTCCTCGCTCGACTTTTTGTTTTTGTGCTTTTTTTTCTGTGCCAGCGCCGCATCGAAGCTGCACACGGCAAAAATGATCGCCAGCCGCCCGCAGCGCGAGCATCATCAAGCTTCCACGCACGCACGCGCATTTGTGTGTGTGTGTGTGTAGCCTCTGCTACCGTACAAAAAAGTCATACTGAATATTTGACAAAAAGGAGAATAAATAGAATGCCCCGTGCGGCCCGATGCAGTCGTTTTTCTGCGACTCGATTCTCGTCGCGCGGCTCACGACCAGCTACGAGCTCGAGACTCAGCCACACCGACGTAATTCTTCATTCCTCGACGAACTCGACGATGAATTATTTTTGGAGCAACGTACACGAACAGTGCGTTTTTGTCAGCTCCATGCCATGTTGTTCTCGTTATATCGAGTTTGATGCGCGGCAATGTTCAACTGGCAGCGCAGTTCGATTTTTGAGCATATATCGGTGAAACTCGCTGCAGCAGTTGTGCGCCTATACGCGTTTTTGTTCGTACGCGGAATGAGAATAAAATCCCCATTTGTACAGTACGAGTTCGTTTATTTTTATGGGCATTTACACAAGTCAAGCTGAATAGCTCATAATATCGCACATACAAGTCGTAACTGCGTCAAATGTGTTAATTTCCAAAAGGGCTTATCAGCCGAGCATTTCGAAATTGATCGAAATATTTTGAGGAAAAAAAATAAACTCGACGTTGACGTTGAGGAGGTGTAAGGTGCCTATCTCAATTATATCATTGTACAAATAACAAATGTATATGAAGAACACGATTGCCTCGATCAGAGCAGCGGAGCCGCGACGCGAGCCGGTGGGCGCGCGCGTGCCAACGCGATACGTGGATTTTCTCTTTGAAATAGACACAGCAAAGAGTTAGAGACTAGTCGATAAATGTAAAAGCTGAGCAATCCAATTATTTCGTCCAGTCATCGAGTGATTTGTCCAATAAATGAATGCTCCACTCAAGGTCTTGTGGCGATTCGTGTATCAAATCATGTTATACGTATCCTTGGAGCGGATGCGTTGAGCTGGCGCGCGATGCACAACTCGCCGCGGATGTTATTATTCTAGCTCGTAAAATGCAAATATCTGCGCGCCGTCCTTTGGCGATTTTTCGAAGGCGCACAGGAAAGGTGTATACCGATCGCGAGAGGATATAGTCATTAATCAAAAGTCGTCGTGCAGCTCTCGAACTCGGCTGCGTTTTATCGCTCGCGCGATGGAGTTGTCGTTCGTGCGGGCGAACCTATCGATCAGGCCCTGCGCACTCTTAATCGAGCGAGCTGCAGCCAGATAATTGATATCCGCGAGCAGCCTCGACATCGACTCTCTTCTCTATTTTTGCTGGCTGGACCGTGCGAGTACAACACACATTCACAGCGAAACGAGCGGCGAAAATCTCGCGACGATCAATCAGATTTCGAAAATGTTGCGATCGTCCTTGAAGAAATATGCCGCGCTCGATGTGTTAGAGGCCTCGATCCGTTAGATACGTGTAGGTACGGCCAAACAGTGTACGCAATGTAGGCGCGTACGCGTTATTGATCGTTGCTAGACGAGCCGAAGGCGATTTTTTCGGCGCACGTGTTTTTTTGCGAGCTGTATACAGGATTATTACTCGATAAGCCGGAGAGATGGGAGAGGCGACCGAGTAACCAAACTACTTGGCAATTGGATGGATAATTAATTTTCGATCGGCCATTGAGCGATCGACGATCCTCGCACAGGTATGTAGCCGCGGAGCAATAGATGCAGTGTCAGCGCGGCGAGTCGAAGGCGCACAATAGATAAATAATAAGCAGCGCTGCGGGCGTGAAATTGTACTTTTATAGCGATAAACATCTGCGCGGCGAGATTTTCTAACGGCTGCGGATCGCGAGTATGCGTAATAACGAGTGGAGCTCTCGAGATATACGAATGCTCAACGTCGCAAATACGAAGCCCATGAGCGATTGATATACATGTGACGGGAGAGAAAAAAAGTGTCGCACCCTCGACTCCCTTATCTGCAGCCTGGAATCCGTCAAAATCGTCAAATTTTTACATCGTTTCTCAATTACGCCACCTCTTGCGCTCGTGCAGCTGTTTAACCAAATTTTACGACATCGAGTCTCGTGCCGATCATCGGACCGTTTTATGATGAGCAGGCATCTCTCGAGGCATATCCGACACGTGCGCCGCGCGGTGTGTATGTTTAATCGCGGTTGCTCCATAAAAAATCATCAGCGACCGGTGGCGCGCGTTACGCGTCAAAATTCAATCAGATCGTCTCGAGGCGTTTTATTTACACGCCCGCGTCTGTGTTTGTGCGTGTGCTCGAGTCCAGCGAGTTGCTGCTGTTCTGTCGGAAAATGCCGACGACTTCCTCGCTGCTGCTCGCACAGACGCACGCGCACCACTCGACAGCAGCAATAAAAGCCAATAATATTACGAATGTATGAACGAGCCACTCGAATATGACCACTGCCGAACAATTCCAATATTGCGCGTGGCTGGACCCTCTTTATAACGTCCTCGACGCACGAGATCCTCCTTCTTTTTTCTTAGTCTTGCTGCTGCTACTCTCTTGTAGACCCGTTACATAATTCATGATCCTCGAGCTGTCATTCGTCATTTTATGAAATATATATTGCTCTCTGACGCTGCCGCCGTCGTGATCTTGCATACATATTACAGGGTTAAACTCGAACTGCTAACCTTTTCGCGCTCGACATACGTACACACAAGAAACGTCTTTCGTATGGAGAGCACGCGGTGATCTTCGCGTTTGATTTGTGGAATTTCTGCTGTCGCTGCCTTGAACAGGGCCCGAGCTCGATTCCAAATTTCTCGCTCTCTCTCACTTTTTTCCTCGACTAAATAGTAAGAAAAAATGTCTTTTCAGTCCTCCTCGACATTTTACGAATCCTTTCTCTGATTTTGCTGCCACCACATCGTCCCTCATTGCCGCAGTCGCGGTACACATCAGCTGCGCGGACTCAACTATGTATATAATACAACAAGGCAAATACATTTTTGCAGTTCAGCTGAGCGTCGATCACCGGAGTTGGCGTGCATTCACTTTTGGTCGTGCATCGCCGCCTGATCACTTTTCTATATACAGCCGTGCTGCAGTATAGGCCTCTCTTTTTTCACACCGATCGTCGCCGCTGCATCGTCAACTTTTCGCGCTGTGCTTCTTCTTCTTCTTCTTATTCTTATTCTGCGCGATTCGCCTTTGTTCTTCCATTCTATCCGCGTGAAACCCGTGAAATCGTGCCTTCCGTCCTCCGGGCGGCTCATTACAAAAGTGTCGACCAATTTCCGATCCCATCGTGTTGCATGAAAATCATACACGTGGGATGCACTCTACTTTTTCACGGGCCACTCGAAAGTTATTTCTAAAATTTTGTAGGCTAAATTACGTGTAATTTTTCGAGTACTTATAGCAGTACTTTGAAAATGACATTTTATCGAAGTTGGTCAATTAAAAATATGATTTACTCGAAGCGATGGATATTTTTACGAGGCACTTCTCAATAAAATCGTCGCCGAGAATCTGTGCCACGCTTTTTTCTATTCTCGCTTGATTAATAGTTAAAATATAGTCTCGAGTCATGAATCAAATAGCCAATTAAACGTAAATCTCGTTATGGACAGTTACGTCGAACGTCAAGAAAAACTGTCTCGCTCACCTTTGATATGATGCAACGGAAAAAAGGCACACAGTATATAAGACGAAACGCGTGTATAGGTTTTAAAAAGAAATTTTCACACCTTTAACTTCATAGCCTGCGCCGGGAGAGCTGATATATACATTCAAAGGTCGATGACGCTCCGATGGACTCTCATCGAGTAAAGGCAGATCGATTCACCGCGTATAAAGCGGCCAGTCGATTATTGGAGCGCTGCACAGCTCGATAATTGGAGTAGCTGATTTTTCTTCTTCGTTCTTGTTTTTTTCGCGGATGAGCCGACATTATTCGAGCAAAAATCGAGGCCTGCATGCGCCGGCGTGTGCAGCAGGAGGAACAGCCGAGGTAGAAGAAAGGAAGCTGAGCATTAACGTGGATGTGTTAATTTTTAGTATCTATACTGAGAGAGAGGCTCTCCGATGCATATAATTGCTAAATTGGTCTCTCTCTCTCTCTCTCTCTTCTCGGCTGCAGCTCAGAAGCCACGAGAGCAGGAAGTATAAGTCGCTAAAAAAACATCATCAACGCACATTCGTCGTCGAGGCCAGTAGCTGCCTTTTTTGTTATTCACCACACACTATATTTGACACTGGAGCACCGAGATTGCGCGTCCCGTCCGTATGATTGGAGTCAAAAGTCGCAGTTGAAGGTATAATCGCGATAAAGCCGACAAATTTGACGTACGACTCGTTGCTTTTCCATATCTTTTATGATTCTGGTCCTGTACTTTCGTCCATTATACGCACACACGCGTACGCGTTGAAGCGTAAACGGGTACTTTCATCCTCCCGAGCACCTGCAGAGCTGTATGTACAGCGTGTAGCGCTCGTGTCGTACATGCGTAATAATAGCTCGCGAGTACCTATCCTTTCCTATCCTACACATATAGAAGAATATGCGCTGCAGTGGTATACTCACGCACAATACGCGAGCACAACAGAGAAGATATATGCCGTATGCTATCTGCAGCAGTGAGAGCTGCGCGCAGAGCTCACAAAGCGACGCGACTCGTGCAGCACACACAGAATCGCATAGGGCCAATTCTACCCCTTTTTTTGTTCATTCCGCAGCTTCACCTTCCGCGTCTCTGAAAAGAATGAAAAAAAATGTGCAGCTCCTCCTCGCTCGCTGTAGCTGCTGCTGTTGCTGCTTTCCTATGTGATGTATACGCTGGCAAAATGTACTGCAGTGTACGCACGAGACAAGCGAATGAACCGAGGCGTAAGAAAAGGGTATCGAGTGAGAGAGAGGAATTTTTTTCTCTCTCTCTCTCTCTCTCTCTCTCTCTCTCTCTCTCTCTCTCCAAGCTTACACACGCAGGGCGGAGCTGTAGATATTTTAAAAGGCTCCGCACTGCGAAAATTACCAGTTATGCCAGTCAAATTGGCCCGGCAGCCGAACAATCGGCCCTATTACTCGTGTTCCGCTCTTTGCTCGTGTGCGTATGTGTCTGTGTGTGTACACGAGCTCTTTTTTCTTTCACTTGCGCCGTTGGGCCACGTGTGTGGACACAAATAAATATACGCACCGACGACGACCGTCCGACGTGCCTCTATATTATATTCGTAGCGATCGAGTTGCTGCCAGCTAGCCGAGGAGCTGATTTGCAATGAACTGCTTGCATATGTATGTGTAAGCATCGACTCGGCTGCAATCGTATTTCACTCCTATGTCTATATGCATCCGTCCTTTGCCGATGTATACGTCGATGCTCCAAACTATATGTATTTATGCGAGCGGCACACGCAGCCCGACTCTTTCCCTTTATCGGAGCTGCTCTACTTGCGCCATTTTTCACTTTTCGGATACAATCAATGTTTGTTCCGATAACGGGATTCGGATTCACGGAGATAATACAGCCGCTCGCTTTCTTTCAATCTCGACGTTTTCGCCAAACCTAACGATCGCTTCTCAAGTAACCCAAGTATAAACCCAGAGATTACAGTATTTATTTGTTTAATTACCAACGAAATAAAGAGAAGCGGCGTCGTCGAATTTGGGACCTGTCGGCCTTTATATACCTGCACCATAAACTGCTCGGTAGCCCAAGACAATGGCCACCGACTCAAATCGATAAAAATACCTTGCGGGGCCAGCGCTGCCCAGAACTCGAGTTCATTATTCCTCGCTGCGATTCGCTATATCTATATACGAGGCTCCGAGCTGCTTCATAAAATTCCGACAAAACTGTCAACTTTTTTTTAGAAATTTCCCCCTTCTTACATACATCTCACGAAATGTCTCTTATGTACCGTATATTAGCTATATTTAAGCGATAAATGTGTGTACAGTACTGAAAAACGTCGTACAGAGTTTTTTTTTCCAAGCAAAAAAAAAAAGAAAAAGAAATGATCCTCGCGGTACACATCGGCAGTGTCACACTTCCTAGCGAAAAGCCGAACAATAGATGTGCAATGTCAAAGGACCGATCTGACAATACAATATATTCCAGCTTGCATCGTCGCATCGCCGAACGACACGAGACATCGTCCGCGCGTGAAAGGGTACATGTGTTTACTTTCTCTTCTCGACGAGAAAAGTCTTTACTTTTTTATTTTTTATGAGCCCATATAGAGCTGTGTACAGTGAACATGCGCGGATGGATCTCGCGTATCTGCGTGGGATGTTCGACGAGAGAGAGAGGAGCCTGAATATCTGGGAAAAAAATGATTTTATTGCAGCTCTCTGACGTGTGTATATGCGCGCGTAACCCGCGCTTTTATCCGTTCGTTGTATGTAGCGGTTTAAATCTTACAGTTTCAACGATATGATTTCTCTCGCTTTTCGTATAGCTTTCTATGCGACCTCCACAACGCAATTTTAATTGAGATTTTAATATCTATTACTAGATTTATGTAGAATGCATATAAACGGATATTCATAATCGATTTTTCATAAAATGTTTGTTCGACGTGAAAGTTATCTTTTCTAATATTAGGATATTTTTAATTTTTCTTAGAACTGATAAATTTTATACATAACGCGCGATCAATAAACCTCAATTAAGTAATACTTTTAACATTGACATCTTTGTTCCTTCGCCGATCTACTGCCTTAGAAAAAGTAGAGTAAAAAAATATTGTCGGCACAAGCAAACTTTAAAAATGCCACTGCACAGCGCTCATGGCTCGATCGTCTATGGCTATCGCAAAGAAGATTAAGGCGATCGAGAGCGAGTGAGAGAGGAAAAACGGTAGGAAGGGAATGTTACTTGTTACTTGGATACCTGATGTTGACACACATATTGTTGCGACAGACTCCATTGTTATATTTAGCTCGGGGCTCTCTTTTTGTAAATAAGCTATCGTTTTTTTCTTCTTTGCTTTTTTTTACAGGACATGCAGACGTGGAGGTCTCTATATAATTCTATTCGGGATTCGTCTTTTTCACGTGACGTTTATGCACGCGGTGCATAATGCCAAAGGAGATTAGAGAAAAATGATAAAACTAGCAATTACAATGGAAATTCTTTTATTTACTGACAACGCGTCCTCGTGACATCAAAATATACCCCAGCGGCCGCTGCTAATTCCAACATTTTTATCGAATTAAAAGTACTAACTGCTCGTCTTGCATCAAGTCTTTCTATAAGCTTCGTAAAAAAAACCACACATCGCCAGACAACTTTGCCTGGATTTCGATAGAACATCATCCACTTGAATTTAAGTAATTTTTTTTTCTCAAGAGGAACGACTGCAACCAAAACATGACCCAAAACTAACCCAAATACACGTTTAGATACACTCGAATGACAAAAAAATCCAACGTCATCATCGCCAACTGTATAAGGTAAACAAATAAATAAAAATCCTGTTGCTTTTTCTCTTGCTCCCTAACTCTGTGCTAGAGTGTAATATATAATGAAGCGTAGGTCCCCTTGCTTCTTTCTCTCTTTCTCTCAGTGTGCAGTGACATAATGTATATGCGCAAAAGGGGGGACCCATTGTCAAGTATAATATTTCGGACAATAGGCCGGCTTTGGTCCCCCCTCCCCCCGTTGTGCAAATAAAATGTCAAGCTATATCTAAGAGGACTAATAATGTATAAAGAACTTGATTAGCCTACTACGATTCCAAAGAGCAGCAGCAGCATAGCAGAGCCAAAGGGTTCTTTCGTCGTTGGCTTTTTTGAGTCTCGCGCGCGTCTGCCTATATATAATACGTGTGCGTACAGCATTTACAGTCAGTCGCACGATTAGGGTGACGCTGCTCGATGATGAAGGCAGAATTGCCCATCAAGCTATTCTGCCTTCATTAGTCGCCATAATTGGTGTAATTATGATGTGCTTGCGCGGGGGGCGGTGCAACGAAGAAATTTATGAATTAATCGAGCCCATTCCACGGAGGTGTGAAACACGACTCGTGCAGAGGGAAAAAATACTCGTTGTTTTTCGACTTTGCATGTACAAGTCCGATTCGATGCGGCGATCACATGCTCGTGTGCGCCCTTTAATCATGGCCGAACCGAATGACAATTTTTTTCTTGCTCGTATTTCGAAAACTGACCTTTAACACGACTCGTATATGCGTAGTTCTCTCCCCGGGGGCTCTGCCATGTATGCATATATGTACAAGCGCATACAATGATTAAATAAAAGTTATAGAATAAAATTACACTGCGTTACGGGGAAAATATTTTTTTCGAGCGCGCGCGGAAAAACAAGCGAAACGCGTGTATTTCTGTGCCCGGGGACCACGCGTGAAAATTGCAATAAATCTCGTTTTTTTTTTGTTCCTTTTTTTTCTATTCACTATTCCGCAGTGGCGCAAAAACCATATTCTATTTACCCATTATGAAAGCGGTGACGTATTTTTTTTCTTTTGCACAACGTTCAGCAGCAGCAGCGTTTGTTCGTCGGAGAAACAAAACAATGCACGCGCGCGTATTTTTCAATTTCCAAAAAATAGTCGCCGCGGCTCTAGAGCTTGGAGAGCCCACCTGAAGCACTCGTGCGCGGTATATGTACGAACGCTATTACAGTGCAGACAGAAGCGAAACGAATAAATCAATTTTTCCACATCGATATCGAAAGAATTTACGGAAGAAAAAAGGGAATTTTTTGAAGGAAAAAGAAAAAGCCGAGCGCGGGTCGCATTATATAGTATCTGCACACACACAGACGTTCGGGTGCGGCCGCGCGTCGAAGAAATTCTCTAGGCCCTTCTCACCTCTCGCCAGGCGAAGGTCCATTATATAAGTATATACGCCGATACACAACGGCGTGGATCTTCCTCTCGACAAAGAAGAAGCAGTGAGCGCAGCAGCAGCAGCTATAGTGGCTGAATTTCTTTTCCTTGCTCCGTCTTTTTTTAGCTCTCGGATTTCCCTTACGTATACGAGCCGTAGCTAGCTTATACATATACACGCATCTATACAGCTAACTCGACTTTCTCGAGTGTACGTGTACTTGAGCGAGGCGGTCTTCTCATTGGCCCGGAAAATCCTCCGTGCAATTTTATACCCGAGGCTGCGAGCTTGTATACATTACATCGCGTGTATATATACTTTTTCCGACTGGCTCGCGCGCGCGCGACCACCCGAACATTCGAATGTACGCAATGATGCGCACCTGGCTTGGCACTCAAAAAGACGTGCGTAACGCTCATTCTTTGTATGTACAAGCGCAAAGTAAGTATAGTTGCTCATCCGATGCATCGCTGAAGAGATTGTGATTTTTTTTTCTTTCAGCCTTCGAAATTCTTCGGACGTTTATTTCTCTATTAACGAGGCAGAGTGCGCGAGGAGTCAATTAAATTTTCATTATTTTAATTGAACATTTTATTGCCAACGATTATTCGATAAAGTGCGCGCTTTATTGAACCTCGGCAATGACTCATTAAAGCAAAACGTGACGGAGGGAATTTTACGTACTCTGTAGTCGATTTGCCGGGCGCGCGCAGAGAGTACGTAAAATCGAAAGACAACGAGAAATAACGTCACGGGATCTTCATTTCCATGCAATCCGAGATAGCTTGAATTACCAATTACAATACCGCGCCGCGCGCATCCGCATTAAAATTCAGAAAGTGCAGCCGCTACGAGGATAAAAATGCGAGTCTCGCTAGCGAAAAGTGCAGCCCGCGCGTCCTTGCGCAAAAAGACTCGGACTAATGCGTATGCGAGCATCGAGCTCGGGTGAACGCGCAAATTTCTGCAACAATGCTTCGAACTGTATGTTGCTGCTGTCGCTGCTGCTGCGCGTGCCACGACACAAATACTTTTAAATACACATAGGTACGCGTGTCCCGAACAATGAAGGCACAGCTTCAATTTTCTTGGAATTTTGCATCCACTTTGTATGGAAAGGGCACGAGCATACGTCAGCTGTACTATAGCATTAATTCGAATTCATCTTATTCGACGCATTTGCTGGATTATAGTATAGATTGAGTATATTATTCGATCAAGTTTTGTATATAACCATGTAGGCTTATCGATAAAACATTAGCCATCCACTGGCAACTCGACAGCCGACTATACAAACGCGTCCCTCTATTTTTTATTTTTGTCATTTTTTGACTCTCGATCGCGGCGATAATAATTCTTGGTCGAGCAAAACTAGAAATTTAATCAATCACAGCTCGAGCCCGTAATAATGACAGAATGTAAAAAATTGTCAGAACCTCACACGTATAGGACGCGGTCGAGGTAAAGCTACGAGCAGCCGATGGCTGTATATCATTCGTCGTCGTCGTGCTGTGTGTTATACACGGGCAATCCGACAAAACCTCGGCACAACCTTATAACGCTCGTAAAATTTCCCGCTGGCTAGTGAATCAAAAACACACACGGCTCGCGAATATATACGATCGCAGCTTATATATTATTTATCCCAAATATATATAATATGCATCCTACGCGCTTATATATAAAATACAATATGTCACTGGTCCGTTGCCTGCGAGAGGCAGCGGACTAAGTATTATATAAATTAGCATAATCGACGAGCGGTTGCGCGAACGTGCAGCCAAATTCAATCGACTCCGACCTATTTGCTCTTTCAATGTATTTCTTTTTAGCTCCTCTTCTTTTTCGGCCTAAACGGCCCGAGCGCTTGTGCCATTCGGCCGCTGCTGCTGACTTTTACGACTGGGATATTGATGAATTTCACAAAATTGTGGGCGGTTCGCTTTGTCATTGGGCCTTAATAGATTTTCGACGCGCACAAAATGAGTAAAATAAAAAAATTGCGTTTCACGAACGCTAAACACGACCTTTGATTTATGTTTCTCGTCGAGATGTTAGATATTAGCCGCGCTCGCGAATTTGTACAATAATTGTAATCTCATCGCGTCTTCGATTGAACCGAGTATAACTGTATATTTATTTGCTCAAGATAATACCGATTTTCACGAAGCACAAGCAAGTTAAAATTTTGCGTCAATTTACTCGAATCTTGTCCTCGCGCACGACACTCTCTTGAAGAAACAAAGTCATCGAAATTCGAGAAGCTCTCTCGCTTGCGCGCGCAAACACTGGGGCTTATTTATACGATGTAAGACATCCCATCTAACAAGTTAACCGGAAAAAAAACTCGCGAAATTCTCGAGAAACCTTCGAAAGCTAAACGTCGCCATTAACAACACGTCTTCTTTTGCTCCTCTTTTGCTTCTGCTGCTCTCTGCTTTTTCGCTTATGGTATAAGTCGATGCGCTTCTCTCGCAGGCCGAGCGAGACACAAAAAAATTAAATATTTATTAAGCGCGTGATGATCAATCCTCTCTTAAAAAAAGTCACGAGCAGTTTTGCAGAGGCAGCTTTCCGGGATTGGGATTGGATGTTGTCGTAAGACGTGAACTTAGTTGTGGAGTAAGTAGGAGTTTTTAAAATTGGTTTTTAAACATTTTATATAAGAAATAAAATAAGTACATAATCATAAAATTCAAAACTTCTTCCACTATAAATAATAAGCATAATTAAATAAATGACAAGAAGTAAAATTTCGCTAACGAGTTAGATCATCACAATTACTCTTCATACATTTGGACAATGAGTTATAAATTATTCATTAGTCGAATTCTTATGAATTTCCGAACACGCGTAAGTTTCAGTCGCGTGAAGTTCATTGGATGGGACTAGTACCTGCTTATAAAAATATTTATAAAAAAATGAGAAAATAAAAATTTATATGAGAAACTGGAAAGGAAGAACTACCGCGTGCACAGGCTACACGATCTCAACACATGTACGTACACATTCTCGGGTTGTTTCTCTCTTCGGGCTCGCTCGCGCCACCGAGATATATCGGTGAGAATCGTTTAAGATGAAGATAAAATCCATAAATAAACGACCGATTAAACGAGATGCGTCGTGGCAAATTCGCGCGAGCAGCCGCGATCGAATTACTCTCTCCTTGGCCATCGCACGCGTTATGTATAGCGTACGAGCTGATTATGTGCGTGCGCCGAACGAGTTTTCTCGCGCAATATTATCGTGCGCGAGCCGCGTGAATTGCAAAACCGACTCTTGTTTTGGATTTTCTGCGCCACGCTAAGACACCTCGCGCCGTGGATCGGATTTTTTGGCTCGATGAGAGAGAGAGAGAGAGAAGACTTGACTCACGCATCGTGAGAATAAAGTGCGGCATTATTATGTTGATGAAGGAAACGGGAAGTAAGAGCCAGCAAGTATTTACACGGTCTTTATAGATCAAAGTAGGAGGGCTTCCACTGTGAAGGTCCTATATGCAGACTCCAACTCTATATACTGCGCGAGCACCAAGGAAAAAAGACATAATACCCATCGGGAGAGATAATTATAGATTATTTCGTAGGGACTAAAGGCTCCTCTTAGGGATAGAAAAAAAATTAATACATTGATGATATTGCATTGAGAATGCCCCAATGTAAAGAATCCGACTGGATTCATTTCGTTCCCGTTTAAAAATTAAATTAACCAATTGGTAGGAATTTACACAACAAGTACTATCTTCGAAAATATCTAACTGGTTGGTTAGAGTATCATCATAAATGCGTCGAGTTGCAAGTATTCATATTTCATCACAAAAATCTCTTCATCTAACTATTTTTATCTTAAACCTGTAAGTTTTTTCTATGCTTTTTTTAATATTAAGTAGGATTTTCTCGCGCTTTGTTTCTTACAACTTTTATACGGAATGGACTACTCGGTATATGCGGAGACTTTAACTAATCAGGATAAGCTTGAGCTCAGGAACTTTACAGAGTCATTTGTCTTGGTCTAAATTTGAAAACGGACTTGCAGTTTTATTTTTTGACAATTCCGGTTGAAAATCACAAAAAAAATAATTCAGATTCTTATCACAGAAATTTATATCTACATTGACGTGGGGATAATAATTTTTCATAAAATTTATCTTGCGCTGAAGTAAAAGGAAATAAAAATGATGAGGCAAAAAGTTAAAATTGCAAAATATAAAACAGCGAATCGAAAGTTATTCTAAATTTTCTTACCGACATTGGTGAAATAATTGAGAGTGCAAGAGGAAATTTTCATCAAATGAAAAATGTTCTTATGAACAAATAACTCTTTGGCTAGTTGCGCATAAATATGTTATTTAAGCGCTGAAAAAAAACAGCCGCTCATGCATTTGTATTTATATACGAAAAAAGTCGCGCTGCGGATAATCGGAAAAGTTTTAACATGACTCGTTGTATTATAGTAGTGTACTCGCGGCACCGTAGCCGTCGAGGTATGTATGTATGCGCGCGCGGTGTAGCATGTATTCTCCCGAGAGGTAAAAAGCGAAAATCTCTTCATTCTCTTAGAGCAAAGTTTTTTATTGAAAAGTTGGCTCTTGGCCTGTACTGCACCGTACTCGCGGCTGCTTCTCGCGCGCCTTATACAACTACTGCGGGCGAAACATGCTTCGAACTATATACTGGCTTAAAGAAATTTTCATCAAGTCAAGGTGTATATCCTTGGATGTGTAGAACAAGTGAAATGAAAATATAGGTCGAGATCGGAGTAATTTATTTTTGCGCATCGTGCACGCAGCGGGGTCTTAAACAAACACAGCGAAATTCGCGTAGGATTCGCAACTCTGTTTTCGACGTTGCGTGCGTGCTTTTCGGGGAAAAAACATGCATAAAATCGGGAAAAACAATAACACGAGCGCACGCGTGATTTTCATTGCACATTTTGCCCAGAGGCTGAAAAATAACAGAAATATGGTTGATTTTCGAAGGAAAATTCGTCTATTGGATTTATTTGATCCGTTTGATATATGCCAAAACATGTGCCGGGGTATAGCGTTGCACAAGAATGGCGTGTAATCCTCTCACCCTGTAAACGTTTCACCTACTTTCTTCCCACCGTACATAGGCTGCAGTATGAGTGCGGTGTATGTATATAGGTAGTAGGTAGAGTGGCCGGCGCGCACATGATACGCGCGTTACACTCGATCTTTTTATTGATCCCCCGTCCCTTCGGCCGAAAACTGAAATACCTTAAAACTATCCCCGAAGGAAAAAAATTACACCGTCTGTTGCTCGTGCTCAGTAGTGGTGGTAGTGGTAGTAGTAGTAGTAGTGGCTGTATGGGAGTTGTATTCTGATTACTGCAATGCAGTAACCTTACCAGTTTTTCGTCATCGGACACTTTGCCGCATGCGAGAGAGAGAGAGAGAGAGAGAGAGTAAAGGCATGGTGGTGGGTCCAATGCAGCAGCTATATAGAATAGGCACATGACACACACACATGCGGAGCCAAGCGTAGTAGAGCTATATATATAAACGTGGAGCGCGCGCCGTTGGTGGGCTCTTGGCAGTGCTCGCGTCTGGCGCCGAGTGTGTTTGCTCCTCTCGCCTTGGGCTTTTATATTTCAACTACTTAGCGCGACTGCAAGCAACGGGTCAACTGGGCGCGCTGCACTGGCTGCCTTTTTCAGATTTTTTTTTCAAGTGCTACCGAGTACTTGCACTGCACTGCACTGCGAGTGGCGAGTCAGTATTATACACATAACACGCTACTTGTATTGCTCGACTCGGCAGCTCTTTAAAGAGCGAGGCATTAATGATCATTCGCTTCGGACGATTACACGACTCTTGTATTTGGCCAAATCGTTCATATACATATACTGTAGAGGCGTGACATCTCTCAAAGTTCAATATGGCGATTCAACTAGTTTATTTAGGAGTGAACAACACAAAAGATTAATTAAAGTAATTGGTGATATCGATGAAAGATATATATTTTACTCGTGTCGAGACTCGATTGTCACCGTCTCCCGCGCACACAAGTCCGCGATTATATTATATAGGCACCACCGGCTCGGCAATGTTCCTTGTGTATTACGCGACACACAGAAGGTAATAACTTATTTTGCTCGAGTCTGTTTCTCGGTGCGTCGAGTCGTTTGCTCCCCTCCGAGAGCTCCTCTTCTTTTGCTCTCTGCTCTTCTATATACATGATAAAAACGATACTTTCAAGGTGACGATAAATATACATGAGAGGAAAGCCCGAGTTATATATAATATGCGCGCGCCACGGACGACGAGGCACTATTACTTTATACAGAAGTGCAAGGCGCACAGGCTATGTGTACTGCTTTTCTTTTGCACCCGAGCCCGAAGTAAATACGCGACGCGCTTTGAATGAAAATAATATTTTAAAATATAAAGCAAAATTACACGGCTCGGCGGCACAGCAGCTACTGCGTTGTAATATCTTCGCGTCGTCCCCGTGATGCAGTCCTTGCAGTGCGCGCGAGGCTCTCTTTTGCGTGCAACCGTATAGAGCAAGATTGCGATGAGAGAAGACGGAAAAAACGTTAACTCGCGCTCTCGAGCAGTTTTGCGCCGGCCACGCGACGCGTCCTTGACTTTATGTATACGTACGTCCTGGCATGCGCATCGCTTTTACCACCGATATATACACTGCAGCAGGTACACTCGGCCGACCCGTGGATGTGTGTATGCATAACTCGCCGCGCGTTTCCCATTGTTTTCCCAGGTGGACAGCGCCTATACATAAGCTCGGAGAGTTTATAGATAGGAAGAATCGCGCAGACGAGATACTACGATACTGCACAGTGTCGAGTGAAAATCGCAGCGCAAAAAGTATCGCTAGAAAAGCCCGCTGGGTCTTGTTCTCAGCTACGACGCGATCTTTTTGAAGTTTCAATTGTTACGATGTACGCTTGCGCCCGGAGGAGCTGGACGCGAAAAAAAGATCGTTTTTTTTCTTCTCGACCTTTTTTTTAGATAACATGCCGATAAGATTGTCGAGCTCTTATGTGTCGTATCATGATTCGACGACTCGACGTGTTTATAAGCGTACAAGTTTTAGGCACGTGCCTCAAAAACCAGATGGCATAATTTCCGAGCCAGCGTTCATAAATAATATACAGTTAGTCGAAAAATTCGTATTAACGAGGTTTGCGCAGCGCATATGGAAATTGGCAAGTCAACGAACGAATGCGGCAATGTTCTCTTGAAATGCTTAAAATAAATGCCATGTATCGAATGCAACAACGGCAGATCGGCAGCACGTGCATTTGCGTTCTATAAATCAAAGTGTGATTAGCTGTTGGCTGCTATATATAATACGCAACTTCAACTTGTTTGTATATATAATATCGTGTACGCACTGGGGTCGGCTGCGCATTGTGCCGTTGGAGCAGGCAAAGTGCACTTTATTCGCGACGTCGAGAGAGCTGCCACGTATTAGCCTGCAATGAGACACGTCCTCGTAAATCAGCCAAATTCGCTGCTGCTATATCTTACATTCAGGGACAAAGCAGATGATATTATTGGTCGCATGTCAAAGCTTCATTAGAATAATGCCCGCGAATAATCCGCGCACGCGCTCGCTGCCACAGCCCCGACAAAAGTCAACGAACTCCGAGCGCGATCGCGATACACAACAATGTGTATACGCGTGCGTGTGTCACTTTGTCACGCGCGCACTGACTGTAGTGGTGTACGCACACACACACACACACATACACGAGCGATTTAAAAATTCAAACTTTCGGCCCGAAAAGTCCGTTTGCAGCTGTGGCTCTCAAGAGCAAGAGATATTACTCGATGAAAGGTGGTAAGGTGCAGCAGTAATGTTATTGGTACTTTATGGACGCGGCGGCGCGTGTCCGAGCGATTCTTTCGCTTCCGTGTGTCCATCGCAAAGTCTCTACGTACAGTTCCGTCTTGAATCCAATTTCAGCTGCACGTGTAATACCGAGCTGCAGTCCCTCGGGTCCGCTCAGGTCTTTTGTTCAAGCGTTTATTATAACGTGAGCGGCCAAACAGATCGCTTCAATCGTTATTGCAGCAAAACTTTTGATCGCGACAAAGAAACGCTGCAATCGATACGTGCATCTGATCTCTCATTTGCAATGTAAAAGTGAAAAATGAATTGACGATTTCACGCCCTCGCTTCGCGTCACCAGCAGCAGAATTTCAGCCCCATGTATTATGATGTATAGGCAACGGCGCGTATTGTGTCGTATTATTATCACTTTAATGATTCTGCTCGCGTACGTCGGCAGTGACGTCGCACTTCCAGTCTCTCTCCGAATTTATAACGCATATAAATGTCGAGCCGCATCGCAGCCTATAAGACGTACGATCTATAATCTATTCTCGTTATCGCGCGGGGGACTCGAGTCCCTTTCTTTCTCTCTCTCTCTCTCTCTCTCGTTGGCGCGCACCGGAAATCGTCAACAGCGAATATATATACGCACGAGTCAAAAAGAGAGAAAAGTACATACGTCAAAGGTCCGGTTCTAAATAAAGACTGCCAAGTTCGAGCGATAGACAATTGTTTGTGCGCGGCCGACGAGAGATAGAAAAAAGTCCCTCCGATCTACGTAGAAGTACATAGATATCGCACTATGTATATAGGGAGTTCGTGCGGGAGCTGCGAGCATGATCTTTTCTCGGCAAGGCGGCATCATCCTGGCGAGCTGTGCTCCTCGACATCATTTATTCCGGGCGTGATCGCGTCGGCCGGCGATGATGCCGGAATCTCCGATGAACAGCTCGAGCATACTATATAAGCTATCTAGACTCGAGCTCTGTGCAAGAAATCTGCGCGACGCGAGTATATAGTAGCGATTTCAATACGTGCCGCCACCGCCGAGAGATGACGACGACGACGACGAGCAAATAAAAAGCAAAAGAGCCAAGCGAGCGCCTCGCGCACTCGTCGACGCTCGAGGAGGATTTGTAATAGAAAACAGAAGGATATAATATTTGTAGTGCATACGTACGTGCACCTACGTGGGTGTAGCTATAATAGCATGTCGAAAAGTATAGAGTTACGGATGATTTATTCTAGAAGGATACCAACAAGAACGCGCAGTATTTCTTTATTTCTCTCTCTTTTTTTACTCGTTACACATCAAGCGGCATCGGATGTCGAATTTATTTTGGCCTCTGCATTGCGATACAAGAAATTCACGTATACATATAACGTATATATACGTATATAAATATAATAGAGCAAGCTTGCGCTTACATACACGGCCGACTCTCTGCGAAATTCAATGGCTCAACAACTTTTCTACTACAAGAACGTGTTGTTTTAGAATATAAAAAAATAATATAAAAAATCATGTAGGAACAAAAATTCAATGATTTCTGGTACCTTTGTTGACTTTATACAATTATTTTAACTTTGCCACTTGCAGGTTTACAGTTGTTGGAACTTGCCATCTAGTGGTGGAAGCTTAAAGCACTATCGTATTCAGAGAAGTTGAAAAAAAGTTGGCTGGATCTTTGAAACAATTAAATAATCATCTTTTGACAAAAATAAAATATTTTTCCTGCCAGAGAAACTTACATTTATTATTCGAACCTTCGATTTCCCAGAGAATCGACCATATATAAGCCTGGTGGATCTGCTTACTATCGAGTATTGCAATCTGCGAAGGATACTGCTGACATCGCTGCTGCTCCGCTGTTTGAAAACACATCGTAAAACGTCGTTCATCCGTTTTCGTAGGCGCGCGCGAGCTTACGCGCGTTTAAATAATTTCTCGATTTCATCCGATCCGCGTCATCGTCAAACTCGAGGTGCGCGCGGATAATATTAATTAAATGTACAGGAACACGCAGTCGCAGTTTGTTGGGTCTTGCGTGCGAGGCTCATCGCGAGCACAGCAGCGAGAAATGAAATCATCGGAGGAAATGTGGCTGCGGCCCCGGAGCAGCAGCTCGTTTGCGCGCAAAAGTTGGCGCGCGCACAGCTGTTGATCGCGCGAATACGTTGCCCGCCTCGCTCTCGTTCACGATTCGCTTATCCACGAGCGCATCCTCGCGCTCTCCTACTGTCGCTCGCGTATATACTGTGTGGCTCGGCTAATAAATTCGACGTTAATTGAAAAATTACGGGCGATTGGCGAGATCGTCTATCAATCAGCGTAGAGCGCGCGAGGCCAATTATGACACACACGCGTGTTCCCCTCCCCGCTCTTTCTTCTCGACGGTAAAATAGCAACTCATTGCTTCCATAATATGAAGTCTTGTAAGCTAGAGCTGACGCTAGATACAGACTCGTGATGAATTTCACATTATATGTACATGGACTATAAACGATTACTCATCGAGTACTCATGTGTCTATTTTTTCCTTTTTTGTTTCAGGTGTGTATACGCATACAACTACTCACTTCACTTATACAATATGTGGCTCGACTGCTCGAAGCGTCGACAGGAGTAATTTTCGACGGAACTGAAATCGCCACGAGGTATATCGAACGCGTACCGAAAAGCCAACTCGCGCCTTTGGCAAAATTTTCGAGAATTCGCAGGCAAACGTCAAACTTCCGAGTGGCTGCTCTGCGTTGCTTACACACACTCGGCTCGCAATTCACGGAGAAAGATATAGAAAGAGAGAGAAACAACATTAAGTTGAAACGGAAGCAGCTACACACACTAGCTGCTCTCGCGCGAATCAACATCCAGCGGAAATAAACGATAGATAGACTTAGGCTGGCCCGCAGAGAGACAAGCAAAAAGTGTCTGCGTATACGCGTACAAGAACGTGAGATGATTTCGAATTCTAATGTGCATTAGGATATTGTTATTGTCTGCGAATCAAGAGCCAATAGCTAAACGCGAACATTTTTGAGACTATACAATAGATATAAATCTTTTAGCCGCAGCGCGACTATATCAGCGGTGCTTGATCGATGAGCTCGGGAATTTTTGGTAATGCTCGCTGATAGCTGCTCTGGGCTCCTTCGGATAAATTTCGTTGAATTATTAGTTTGTGCCGGGGCTGATCGTCGGGATCCGCGAGACCCACCGAGCGCTCAATAGGCAAATATACGTCGACATTCTCGAGAGGTTTGTTGATAAATTTTCGGCCGAGCCGAGAGACGCGCGCATGATTAATAACGAGGCCTATGCGATGCCCCTTTTTTCTTCTGTTTCTCCTAAACCCCGGCTGAAACCCCGAAATAATTAATGATCCCGTCCGCGTGAGCTGGCGTATAGACGCTCGGTGGAGGCGGCGGTGGGCCTCTATTGCGCGACTCGCCAACCGAGTCTCATTGTGAACGTATTTTATAAATATATATGCGCGTATCAAGAAGATCAGCTGCCGTGCGAGTGGCTTATAACATTCAATTTGCTCGCAGGGATGTGGTAGGCACATTTTTTCAATTTTGGCATTACACGGTACAAGTCTCGACAATTTTCACGATTTCTCTGTTAGCGATCGCTTAATCGAACTGCCCGCGTGGAATTTTCAATATCGACCTCTGTTCATTCTGCATTTATGCGTATTGCTGTCAAGCCATTTGGTACATTAACTTTGGCGCAATATAAAAGCTCATACGCACGTTCCGAACGGCGCGAATATGTACGTACTTGGCTCGGTACGGCCACACTAATGGCACGAGTTTCGTAATTACTTGACTTTTGTACGAGTGTATTCCAGACAGCTTATATATATAAACCGAACGATCGGTGCAGGACTTGATTTTTTCCCCCGATCGCCGCGCAGACTGGCAGCAGCTGACTTTACAATCTCGATACTCGAGCTTTGGCTGGCGCGTGATAAAGCCGATCGCGTTTTATATTCACGTGCACTTTGAGCCGAGAGACTCGTTGTCGGCAACAAAAGGTCGTCGGCCAATAAGAATAAATTGCCATCAACGTCGATTTTAAGAAAACTCGCTCGTCTCCGCGCGCGCTGGAAAAGTAAAGCTGCGCGGCAACCTTGCAGCGATGCAGCATGTATATTCCGCGCACGTGCCATTCGAGCGCACCAACGCGTATATAAGGTGCGCACAAGGTGGCCCGCATCAAAAAGTCGACGTTGTTGTGTAACTATATAATGTCGAGAGAAAGAGAGAAAGAGCTGGTTCGGAGGCTCGAGGGCTCGATTCGCGCTCGGACTGCAATTGTACGATGCGCTGCAAGTGCCGCACTGCAGCTGCACGTACAGAGAAAGAGAGAGAATCATGCTTTTTTTCTGCCTCGCAGTCGCATTGTTGTTCGGCGTTGCTGTTGCTTTCAATCTCTGCTCGTTGCTACGGGCTCAAAAAGCGCGAGGCGAGATCGCGAGCTCGCACATGTCTTTACCTGGATGTATATAATGTATGCTGCAGCTTTTATATCGCTCGGGCGTAAAATAGATAAGATCGAGGCTCTCTCTCTCTCTCGGCGTTCCTTGTAGTACACACATAGACACTTACACGGCCGCCAACTGATAATATTCTAGTGTATACGCGCCGCGGCTGTAGCACATCGCGAGCCGGCCACGAGAGATACGCGTGCTCCTATGTATACAGGTATGTACATACAAACTTTCAAGTCTGTATCGCGTGGCTGATGCTGATGCTGCTGCTTCGATCGACAATCGACGTCTGGTACTTATCGGCCGACCAACTGAAAATATATTCCTTACGTTGCACAGCTCTAGTGTGCAGCTGGTTTTTCTTTTGTTGTTCTGTTTTCATTGTTGACCAAAGTCAAGGTGACCATAGTTACAAGTAGATAAAGTCGAGGCGTCGATTGTTGCTTTTAAATTTCTCCAAAAGGTGTTGGAGCGCATCCGCGATTTCGATTGACGCGGTCCAAGCACTAACCAGTCGGAAGCAGCTACTTCGAGTACTTGAAAAAAAAGAGAGAGAGAAAGAAGAAGAGATCGATGCTCCTCTTGACACATCAAAGGGCGCGCGCGCTCGCGACAGGATAACGAAAACGCGTGTGCCGAGATGCGCGAGTGAGCTCGTACATCCAACCAATGAACGACAATGAGATGAGTTTTTTTCAGTGAACGATAGGTACTCCATGAATAATCAATATCTGACGCGCCGAAAGTATAGCACGACATCTTTGTTTTATTTACATTATATATCGCAAGCCGAGTCGATAGAGTCAATACAGAAAGAGAGAGAGAGAGAGAAAATGGACGCGCACTTGACTTTCGAACGAGACACATAACGGAGGCTGAGCTATTCCGGACCCATAGCCAAGATCGAAAATGCCATCATCACTTCCGGAATTATCGTGTGTCGTCGTAGAACCTGTGCGTACGTGACGTCGCGAGCGCATTATGTAGCTGCAGTTCCAGCCCTGCTCTCTATATGTATGTGCAATTGGCTCGGTCAGTCGCGCGCAACGATCGCTTTAATGCAGTTTACAGTTGCCGAGCCGTTAAGCTGTATAGGTACGTATATAGCTATGTATAGCCAGAGATCGCGAGAGCCAACTTAGCTGAAACTTGCTCGATTTGATTTTCTCTTTTAACCCTCCGCCCGCACGTGTTGTAGCGCGCCGTCTCGCACGTACACGCGCGCTCATGGCTATACCTGCATTTCCTATCACCAACAACCACACGAGACTCGATCGCTCGAGGAATAATAAAAGGAGCATTATACATACATATTTGACCTACTTTGTCCGCTACGCATATAATATTATACTATATCCCTGGGTATACCGTAGTAATATTGACATTTCCGATAAAATAATAATCCAAAGCTCTGCTGCGATGATTATTGAAAGATAAATACGTTTGTGCGTATTCGCTGTACTCGTTGGGGACAATTCGATCCTGACCTTAAGCGATCTGCCTGCCAGTATGAACTTTGCTATTGCTACTTTTTGTTGTATGTAGCCAGGCATTGCCGAGCGTTTACACGTTATTTACAGGACAAAACGGTGACACGAATTCTCATCCCTCGGGGCGTAGTTTTTGATAACCATCTGAGAGCTGCCAGAGAGAGAGCTGAGAAAAAAGAAAGAAAGAGCAGACGTACATATAGGATTTTGTAATCCTCCGCCTGCCTTAGTCCTTGCCCCTCTCTCTCTCTCTCTCTCTCTCGTTCTCTCTCATTCTCTCTCGGTTGGTTTTTTTCAAATCTTTGAACTGCATCGATCGACGCACATGTACACAGCACCATAATCCCAAACTGCGCAAAGGGTTAGTATTTATACTCATACGAATAAAAGACATTTTTATTCCGCGTGTACCTTTCTTCCCTTTCGCCTTGGCGATGGGCTGCGCGTATTTATGCCTATGCTCGGCTCGTATACATTCTCATGCTGACGCGTTTTTCCGGGACCGATGCCGCGCATGTGTACGACGACGGAACTCGAGACTGTTTATAAGTGTACTGGCTGTGTGTAAGAAGTGGAGGCAGCATCTGATGTGGAAGGATCCTTGCGATTGCTCCAACGATAAGCGGGCGCGATTTCGAGACAAGTTGGCGGACTTTGGCTTTCCTTGCCTCTCTCTCTCTCTTTCTCTCCAGCTTCGAGCTCCTCTGCATTATTATATGTGTGTATAGAAAATCCGCATCGCCGCGCCAAGTAAACAAAACACAGGTTTCGGAGGAGAGCTTCGGAAATTTCACGCTTCCATAAATGAGCAATGCGCGCGTGTGTTTGTGTGTATGTGCAGGCCCTTAGGAATCGAGATCCGAGATCGATATCGCGACCCACGTGCTAATGGCCTGGTAAAGTGTTAACCGCCGTAGGGCCGCTGCGCAGCTCGACTCGCTCGATCCTTTTTTTTTTCATTCACAATTTCGAGATATTATATTGATCATTACGCTCGTCGCGGTGAATCATTTCAGCGTGTGCAGGGTGTATAAGAAAATTTCTGCGTGCTTCGCGACGACGACTTAAAGGAAACGAAAAAATGTCTCGGGCTGAGAAATACGTGTACGTACAATAGGTACAATATATATAATAAATACGAGCTGCAGATAGTCGGTGGAGATATTGGCTGAAAAAAAGGTGAAAAAAGCTGGGAAAAAAGGGCTCGAGGAAGGATCGCCAGATGGCAAGCGAGTACCCCGGAGACTTTTGCAGCCGAGTTCAGGTCGTTTTCGTTCGTATACTCAGCTCTCTTTTTCTTCCTCTGTCTCTCTCGGCGAACTATTTATCCCGGAATTAGCGCGGGCGGGCGTGTGCTCGCGCGAGCGGGACGAGTATATAGGTTCCTTTGATGCCACACATACGGCTTAATTAGGGGGTTCGTCGCTCTTTCATTTTCTTATGTACTCTCCTTCGGCTGCTGCTGCATATTATACACTGAGCCGTGCTCGGTGCAGCACATGTTATTGTGTGCGTGGATTCGGCCTGGCTTAAAGATTTCTTCTGTCTGTGTGCACGTATGCGAAGTGTACTCACTCGCGTTTATATAGGTAGGTGCACTGCATTACAAGGGGCAGCTCCGCAGCTCGTGTATATAATGTAATTCGAGTAAGTTCGAGCTGTAGCAGCTATCTTACGGAATACATCTTCGCCTCGCCGGATGGGAGTTTGTTATTTTTGTTGTTTTAATTTAACCTGTCACTCATAACTCGCGCACGCCTGCACGAGAGCACTAGCGAAGGAGCCAAGGGAGAGGAGAGAGAAGAGGAGGAAAAGAGAGTTGAGCTGTTTCAAAGTCCCAAAATTATTATACAGTTATGCGCGAGAGTCTGTTGGAGCATTTGCATACGCATATTATAAGCGCAAAATGCGTAGGAATTGAACATTTTGAATTTTCGACAGCACGCGTATCTGTCGCGCTGCTTAATTCACGATACGTATCTTCAATTAGTAGAAAACGACATAAAGACTTTGTTTTATTTTTTATTATTATTATCGAGTATGTGGACAAAAAAGGAATCACGACAAATGTAAGAAAAAAGAACCTCTCGAGGAAGAGCGATCGATAAAAATCTCGCGCTCGAGTCCTGATTTATGCCACCTGCACACGCGCGCGCGCACGAGACTCGCCTACCGAATCTCACAAGATACGTATGTATAGGAATATATAGTTGCGAAAAATATCTATATACGTGGCGCGAGGGCGATAACGAGATACAATCCAAAATCGAATTGCAAACAAAGCCCAAGGAATGACTTTATCAAAAATTTCTTTCCATCGAAAGAGCTGCAAAAGAAATAAAAACTTGGCTCTGTATATATCTCGATACGTTTGTCTGCTTCCTTCTTTCTCTCTGTCTCTCTTTCTTTTCTGTGCCTTTTGCTCTTTCTTCTCTCTTTCTCGCTATCTCGCAGGCCACATGTTGGCCCGAAAAAAGCAGCTCTTTCGGGCGAAAACGAGCCGCGACGCAGAAGCAACAGCAGCAATCCTGCTAAGGTCACGCGCGCAGCTCCTCTTTTTTTCCTTTTTTTTATCCCGAAAGCGGAGAAAGGGATTTTTTGCACGACTACCTGTACGATTACGGAGATATTCGGCGGTAGCTCGACGAGTCGATCCTCGCGCCAATTGTACGCGATACACACACATATATACACAAACGTTTTTCCAAAGCAGCCAGAAACTAAAATCGCCCGAGTCGATATTTTATATTACTTGTGTACGGCATAAATACGCGATATGTGTCCGTGTATACTCGTCGCCTTGGCACTTTGGTATTTCAAGTGGCAATTTATACGCCTATATTATAATATATATTCGAAATACATAATGATAGGTTTTCGTCATAGAAATGATGTCTCGGAGCTGGAGGGCCGTTTATAAGCTAATTAGTCGTATGTAATGACGGTTTTACGATTCTGTAGAAAAAAGAAGGCAGATTTTTCGACGCTGCTCGCAGGCACAGTTGCACTGCCATATACATAGGTATATATATACATATAGTTATAAGTTTGACGCTTATATTATAGTCTCTCCCTCTGATGCTCATTATGGCCGACTGTCCATCTACGGCTGCTGAATAATTTGGCTTATAATACCGATTAATATACAAAGACGTCCATAAAAAAAAGCGGCCGGCTTCTCTCGCCGTCGATATACACACACACTCTTGAGTTTGCTCTCTTCTGGCGAGAAACCGAGCTGAATCGAAGTGCTGCGCGTATTCGCTTTGGCACTTATTATACGCGATGCTCTTTAACGTCAACGCGCGCTATATACGCTGAAAAACATTACGGATGCTGATTGAAAGTCCGGGGGCCCCCGAGAGCTTATTCACTCGTACACACAGCCCAGTTTAGATAAAATATCGACGAGTTTTTCTCGGAACGGTCGTAAAATGAAGAATTTCTTGCTCCGATATGAGTGACATTTACGAGGATTTATGCCGATGTGGCTCGATGTGTCGCGAGCGAAAATCCGATCGTCGCGTCGCCACGAGTGGCCATATTGTGAATAATATCGCTTACCTGCGCGAGCTCGAGCTGCTTTCATTGAACAATTATAATACAAAAGCGTATATTTGTATGTATATGACGCCGACGAGAGGCAACATTTTTCCGTGAATTTGAATTTTGTCAACTAATGGGCAGGTCGTAAAAAAATTTTTTATACTCCTCGTGGAATTGTTTCTCCGCGCGGCCGATTGTTTTCCTCTCGAGGCCTGGCCGATCGTTTGTATACGAATTACACTCATCAAGTGCCGATCCGTGTACATTAGCGCCTATCACGTCGTCGATATTTCAGCGTCCGAAAATGACGAAACGATGTCACGATGCCGAGCTTGTCGCCACAGAGATCGATCCCACACATTGACGAGTATCGAGAAAAGCTAAATTATCGCCCAGTTGACTTTTACGATTGTAGGCAGATCCGTGGGACAGCGGTAAGTAGCTGATTATTTATTTTAAGGGGTCCATACGTATGCGGAACGTCGATTTTGCAATCGAGGCCAAATCGGCCAAATCATACAGCTGTTCCTAAGCCTAACATCGTTGAAATAATACCTCATCTGGCCAGCTACGTGGATGTTCGCCCGTGTCCATTGTCTTGTATTATAAGCACGGATTCAGCTTTGTGGGTCAGCGTGAAAGAGATTTGGCATCTCCTGCAAGGCATAGAGGAGATCTGCATGCATAGAGGATATATAATAGCGTGTGGCGGAAGAGTCGAGCGAGCATTCGTTACGCGTGCCGATCAACCGTACATACGTACTCGATGCCTTTCACACACGGGTATCATTATATATGTACAAGAGACGTTGAACTTGGCGCGTATGTATAACAGTGGGCCAGCGCCAAGAGATTTTTTTCTCTTTTCGACATTATTATATTCAGGTGACGAGTTGATACGTGCCTGCTTGACTGATGTGTATTTTTTCTCCTCCGCCGCGACAGATCGCACGCGCGAACACATAGGCGTATCGATCAAGCTCGCGAAGCAACTATACATATTATGTACAGTCGATCGAAATATGTCACTTTCCTATTATTCCGTGACCGTAAGCCTATGTAGATGGGAATCGAAATATCGAGCCAAATAATAATCGAGCTCGTGTGCGCCAAATACATTATTCGAGTGTGGCGAGAAGTCGCCCCGACTAAGCGCATTTTTCAACCTCTCTGCATCGCTTTTATATATGCGCTTTTATGCAGCCTGTATACGGCGCGAAAAATAAAAGGGAGAGTGACGCTGAAAATTATTGTCTCACCTGCGTACACGCGCGGCTCGGCCTCGTATACAGCGCTTACGTATACATTTGCATGCAACCTTAATCTCTTTCAAGCGAAGCCAATACTGGATTAAGAAGGATTTAAAATTTTATCTCCCTCTCTCTTTTTTTTTTCTCCTTCTTTCTCTCTCTCTCTCTCTCTTGCGACACTTTTCTTCTCGTCCGCAGCCGATACAAACGCGCTTATATGTGCTGCTGCTGCTGCTATTGCTGCTGCTACGCGTACATAAAGTCGATAACGTATGCCCGATTTTAGCTCGCTGAGTGCAAAGTGACAAAAATAATAACGAAATATTCGTCGAGAGCTGCCGCGCGCATCAAAATCGAGCCAACTCGTATACATTGTACTATAATGCTTATATATACTCCAAAGTCCCTCTCGTGTCTTAACGCACGGTAGATTTGACGATATTTTTGACTGCTATAATGTAGCGCGCGGACAAGAGTGACGCACTTTTTGATATGGCTTTGCATTTTAATCGGCCTAAAAATCGTAATCGGTCTTTGCTCGCGAGCACACGCCTTTCCAATATGTAATTGCAGCTTACATTAGTCGTCGAAAAACAAAAATCAAAAGAAGAAAAAAGAAAACAACAAGTGCGAGCGAGCTAATGGATTCGAGCATACCAAAATGTGTGACGAGCGATTATCTCGAGAAACACAAGTCCGAGAAGTGCGGCTGATACACGAGTATACGTGTATCGTGAAAATCTGTGAAATCAAATAGCCGTTTAAAAGCTAATAAAGCTAAATCGATGAAAATCGAAAGGTGTGCGCGCGTCGACGCTCTAAACGCATTAAAATCGACGCGCACGCGATCGAGCAGCCTATGCTACATATACACGTATACAAACACGCGTGTCAGTGCTAAGCTCGTCAAGTAAAACAAATATATGCCATTTCTAGCAAGTTGTTATAGTTAGATCGCCTATCGCACCTTTTCACCAATTTATCTTCCACAAAACGGAATACATGTACCGTATACAGTTCGGTCGGTGTATACACAACATGTACTCGGCGCCGGTATATCCTAAAAAGTTTTGGAAAATTCGACTTTTGAAATGTTTCTTTACTCGCTTCGCACGCATATATAGGTATATCGTTGAGCCCAGGGATGTGTAGGGCTGCTGCAGCCTCGGGGATATCGGTAATTCCAGGCGTCGGCTCGCCCCGCCGCGTGTATACGATAAGACCGTTGAATATATTGCAGCAATCAGATCCTCGCCCAGTCCATACTATACACACACGCGCGCGCGTATACATACACATTTAACTTTGTACATCTGTATGAGACGTCACGGGGACTGGGGACTATTGGTAGTGCGCGGGGGTGGTTGCTGTTGCTACTGCTGCGAGGAGAGAGTGAGAGAGAGAGGAGAGCAAAATAAAATAAAGAGGGCAAAAGTTTTTTCCTATATCCTGCGCGAGGGTGTCCCTTATAATACACAGCCGCTGGATAGCGCCACCGAGGACGAAAATTTATGTTATTCGACGCGCGCATAGTTTATATAGATACAGCACAGCATATTGGCCAGTCCCAGTGTATAGAGCGCCGAAAGTGGATTAAGACTGACGAGTAAATTCCGGCGAGAGAGAGAAAAATCAGCTGAGCAACAGCAGCGTGTATATTATATGTCCTCCTCCTCCTCCTCCTCCTCTCGCTACACGATCTGGCCTAGATATTTCGCGATAAGTGAGTTATGCGCAGTCCGACGAGGGTTTCTTTTTTTTTCGCTTTCCTCTCTGTAGCCTGTAGCTCGACCTATTGGCCGCGCATTTATTTACGCAGCTCAATGTGGCGCTGTACATTATTGTATTTGACAGGGCGATTCCTCGGGCAAGCGTCTCTCCTATATATTAGGCAAGTTCTTGATAACGAATGATCGTTTGGCGCGCAGCTAAAGGCTACTGCCTGCTAGGCATATAATATGAACTCTGGCTAAACGGCTGGGCTTATCGAACTCGGCAGGATTTTCTCTCTTTTTTTTTTTATTATCGACGCAAGGTCGTCGTGGCTCGTCAGCTGTTATATACTCGCGCTGCGGGATTATATGGCTATTGGTCAACGCGATCGAGAGAGTATGAAAATATCTCGTTTTATTTTCTGCCCTCGCGCAACATAAACTCTCTCGAACGAGTCGAGCTTGCGTTAGGGAAATAAATATAATAAAATACATGCGATATAGCGAGCGAGAGCTGCCACAGCTTTTTGAGCGTATAATATTATAAGAGGGCTGCGCTCTGACTGATCGAGAAATATTTCAGGAAATCATGTACTGTAATAAAAGGTCAGCAGCAGCAGCAGCAGCAGCAGCAGCTTGGCTCCGATCTAAGAATAATTTCTCCAGGCCAGCTCGTCGCTCGAGACCCGTGTACTAGTTGCGGGAAAATTCAGAATAAACGGGGAATCCTTGGGAGAGGTTGAGAGCTAGCTTGCCTGGCCTGGCCTGGCCTGGCGTAGCTACCGAGGGAAGAAAAAAAGCGGAGCAGTTCGAGGTCGTCGTTGTCGTCGTCGTAGCAGAATATCCGCCTCGGGCGAGTAGCTGTAACTACCCGCGCGCAACGCAACTAATACAATAATGCGTGAGCTGTGGAACGAAACGGAGCGACTATATACTGCCTGTATACCCATCTATATATAGGGAGTAGGTATATATACAGTGAAGAGAGCTCGGGGATGACTGGCTCGCGCAGAAAGTGCAGAAATGCGCCGACTAACGCCATCTGTCGAGCCATCCAGAGCTGCACTCCATACATAGATATAGTGGTGTAACGTGCAGTCGGAGCGAAGCGACAGAGCTCCGAGCTCTCTGCGTATAGTATGGGGATTATAATACGGGATAAGATCTGGCGGAGCTAAAGAGTGCATTGAACGACGATCAACGCAGCCTCTCGTAACGTAAAATCGCACACCGAGCTACATCTGATGCAGCAGGCAACCAGATGATTCGAGTACTTTTATATATATATCCTATCCTATGCATATAAATACCGATTCTCGCGCGCAGCCGCCCTCCCCCTTGATTATACCAGTCGACTTTACACGATCGCGATGTTTATGAGGCATATTTTGTCCGGATCATCGCGCGGCGAGCGAGCGAGATATTACTGCCTCGATGGACATTATTTAAAGAGCCTCTTGCTTTAGTTGCTTAGATGTCGGAGCGATTCAATCGCAAGCAAAAACGGAGTTGTTTGGCCGACGAACGTTCGTTGACTAAAGTCCGCGAGCTCCTCTTGACATAGCTGTCATTCGGCATTTCAGCATTTATCAGCGTTACTAGTCGGGAAAATTGCGTCCTGCAGCCGGTTCGTATAATGGCGACACATTTTCCTAAACAATTACGGCAACCGGTGCATCGGTACGCGGAGCATCGAAAAAAACTCTAATCGTGCCAGTTAAGTATTATAACTGAACTCTGTGGAATAGAGTCAATCGACTGATGAGCTCCCTCCCCTTACGTGTGCATCTATACATGGATCGGAGGCCTTGTCTACCGCCGCTTATATACGACTGTAAACTGCGAATTGCGATGATGGTGCAGCAGAGCTCCGAATACTACTCGGCTGTATGGTGCCCCCTCCGACGACTTACGAGTTACAACGGCAGCGGCGGCTACGTATCATAGTGTATGGAGCGCATAGGACGGCTACGGCGCTCGACCGCGTGCGGCAGCGGCGGTGGTGGTGGCGGTGGCGGCGGCTACGGCGGCTCGAGGCGCTCGCTCTCTCCTCGCTCCCGCAAGAGCAGCTCGTCAGTCTATCGCGGACAGCGCTCAAGGGAACAGTGCGCGTGTGTATGTGTGTGTGTCACGACGACGACGAAAGCCCGCGACGTCGCTGCTTTAACCCTCGACTCCTTTTTGCAGCGCTGCACAACACACGTATACGGAGAGAGAGAGAGAAAGAGACGAGTGCGCGCCCCATGCATATACACATGTGTCCGAGTGTATGCGCGCTCTCGCTCCGATCGCCGTTTTTACCATGAGTACATGTTATTGTATCGAGAGTGTCAAACCATGAAGTGCGCGATTATCTCTAGCGCGAGTGTCAAGTGTCTGTGATAAATTTCAACATGTCTTATATACCGTGATGTGCATTAACATTTGAAAGAGAACGTTAAGCTCGACGACAATAAGCAAAGAACGTCGTCTCTTAACCAATGATAGCGTCGCGCCTAATGACGTGACAAAAGTTCAAGAGCGTTTTTTTCGCCCGCTTAATGAGAGCAAAAAACGCCACATAGTAATTTAGTTGTTATATATATATATTTTGTTGTGAAAAAAGAATATCTAAATCACAGTCAGCACAAATGTGTGATCCACGAGAAGACGATCTGCACGCGCCGCATCATTTGCATCACATACACCTGCAGCAGCATCACTTTGGCAGCTTGCAGCAGCAACAGCAACAGCAGCAGCAGCAGAGCAACGCTGGCGTACTGCTGGACCTGGTGCCACCCGGCGAGGCTTTGCTCAAGCGACCGAGCATGGACTACAACGAGTACACCTATTGCTACGGCGCTGGACGAGGTAGTCATCCCCTACGGTTCACATGAACTGTGCACATCTCTCAAAAAATTCACCTCTTCATAACACCTCTTCATCTGCGTGCCCATCATATAATAGTTCATACATAAAAAATAGTTCGTTGATACACATGGTTCGAGGTGCTGCTTCTTTTGTTGTTGTGTGCGTCGACGATCTCTGTGTGACATGAGCACGGGATCAGTTTGAAAAAAATAAAAGAAAAAAGCGCGAGACAGTTGCTCTCGCGCGCGCTCCGTTGTTTTGTTCTTAGTTCTATATTTTGTGCGTCGAAATATATATGTCGATACGACCGATGATCATAAATAAATGAATAATCAACGAGAATCGATCGTACAGGAGTGAGTTGAGTGCGCGACCAATACACGCATATATCGTTTTAATAAGCGATCAGCGCTCGACGAAAAATTAAAAAATAAATAAATAAATAAAAAAAGTTCGCTCTATAGCCTAAAAGCACCCGTGTCAGTCAGTCAGTCAGTTGTCACTCTACCGCACCAAGTACATATCTCCTCTCGTCCATATGAGGGAGCGGGAGTACGAAGTTCGTTATTACGTACAGAGAGAAGGTTAGAGCACAACCGCAAGTATCTCACAACACCAAATACATGCGCTCTGCAAGTACACCAGCCTGTGATCCAAAGCAAAACCACCCTCCAATCAAGCCTCAATAACAATGCCATTATAATGTACAATCACACAACCGACTCACATTTTCCGCTTCTAATGTGGAGCATCGTTTGAGTGTCGCTGCTAAGCTGCGCCTGTATTACTGACATGTACCTGTAGTGCTACTGGCGCCTACACCGTCTAGCCGTTTTGTGTAAACACACACACGCACACCAACACTCACTTAACAGACACATCAGACACACGCGTGGCTTCGCAAGTTCGAAAATTCGAATTCATATAGTGCTCCCCCGTAGTGGCTGTTTTGTTTATGTCTCGCGTCGTTTTTCTGCTCCCACATTATCTTGCGACAACATTCCGGGTGTGCTCCGATTTTCATTACACCTATACCTATACCTGCAGTGCTCAGCGTGGATGATAACGCCAGTCGTATTCGTGCGTCTATTTATATACAAAATCATCGCGTCGAGTGATTCCTTGAATCGAAGGGACAAGCGGAATGTGTCACGAGTAGCATCGACGCGAAACGGAGTTTATAATAAACACACAACATAAGCACGCATAGTCGCATACATAGCGGCCCTCGGGACTCTGGATAAATACATGTTTTTAGTGAAATAGACTGCATTACACGCGTATACTTTACGGAGTATTTTTATTGACTTTGTTGTTTTGTTTATCGAACGCGCCGAGGGAGCAGAAAAGAGAGAGATTTTGAATTCAAATTTTTCATGACACACGCGAAGAAAACAAAATAACGCGCGCACATGCAGATGTAGCTGCAGCTCAGCTTTTCCGCCGCATATCAATCCGCACCTCATTTCTAACGCACATCATACTAACTCTGGGGAGCTATTGACATTCGCGTTGATACAGCTGAACATCTTTATGAACAAAACAACTTCCTACATTGTAATACATGTGTGTAATAACCGCATCCATGGTAGTTAGGCTTTCGCACGCTATTCCACGGAAAATCTTACAACGATGCTGATCGTTGCCATGCAGTTTTTTACGTGAATATACGATTCTTCGTAACTCGCGAGTGCTCCGAACAGCGAGCAAAGTGAATACAATTCAACGGCGACGAATCGCAAAATGCGTCGACCGATTGACATCGATGAGCATTGCCGTAAGGTTTTTCGTGTGAAAAAAGCACCTCGACACTCCATTATTTGGTTGTGTGTCTGCTGCACCAAAATTAAAACAACTGGTTCGCGTGTCAGAGTGTAACAAAAATCTGCTTGTGTTTTTGTGTCTGTGTGTGTGTGTGTGTGTGTATTTAGTTCTTAAACTAGTGCATCGCGAAAAATGGAGCGCCGCGATAAAGGGAAAGAAAGAAAAAGTTCAAGTCGGGCCGCGCGCGCGAGGGCTAACGAAAAAAAAGTATCTGCTTTTTTTCGTTGCTTTGGTCAGAGAGCCGTCGTCTATCCTCGTAAATAACATGCTGGATTCGCAATTGCGATGGCATTTGCATAAATTGCCAATACGCCCGAGAGCGTGAGTACGTGTCGTAGGCACACATTCGCGGGCGTTATTAGCGCCTCGCTGCATTTCTAGGTCGTCCTATAGTCGACCTCGCGTCGTCGTCGTCGTCGTTTTCGACTGCAGCAGCAGCTTTTTAGAAGGCTGCATGTGCTCTGTCTTTCCGTGTATGTATGCACGCTCGGTGTAATATTTCTACGGGCTTTGTCCGACTCGTAAAACCAACCTAGAGAAGCTTTTTCTTTGCGCTTATTAGACATAAATACGTGCCTCGCCGCCTTAATAGTCGTCAATGCGCCATCTAAGTGTAAAATGTACGAGAAAATCAACCTCCGACGTGCAATCGTATCGATGCGTCCGACTCGTTTGCGAATCGGGACAACTCGTTTTTTGGCTTCCTTTTTTTTTTCTCTCTCTCTCTCTCTCTTGCTCCATTTTGCCGTGTGCGCAATTTCCGTCGACGCGTGAAAACAACAACGATAAACGCTCGGTTTGATTCAGTCGTCCATCATATAGAATGTGTTTTGTTTATATGTGTTATTTGTTCGTCGTCTGCTGCTCCTCATAGAGTTCGCGTGCACTCAATTTTCAATTTTCATCGGGCTCGCATCGAAATTGTTTTCGACGTTAATGACAAAGCTAGGCAACGACAGCTTAATGGATAAGTCAAGCGCCTGTGCCGAAGGATTATGTAAATAAAAGAAAAAAAACCTTTTTGTCTAGTCTTACTGAGCAGCTCGCAACCTATTTCTAATAATCCCGTATCATTTTTCACGTGTTCTCGCACTTTTTGCTTTTCGTCTCTTTTTCCATCTCTATATAAGCTAGCCTCTTAAAAAAATTAATGGAGTCTATCATCTACGAACATGACTAAACGCTTATGTACATTACGCATATTTGGCTAAGACAAGTTGCTTCGATTTTTTTTTGCTCCGAGTGAAAGCCGCTGCGTCTATTTTTTCTATCGCACAAGGGACTCGCGGGTGAGTTTATTTGATTTTTTCGTTTCATCGTTTCGGCAATGTTTTCTGATACTCATTACTTCCGCAAGATTCTGCCAAGTATTCTTTCCGCTCGCGCCTTGATCGATCCCCCGTTGTACATGTTCCGATCTCTCCGACGAGTGTCGGAAAATATAAAAACAAAAAATAATGTAAAAAGCCAAGTCGCATCTACGCGTCACATAAAAATGCGTCCGTGGGGAACGTCTCCGTTTACCATCGTACTTGTCCGCGCGGAAACTCAAAACCATCTTCAAAATAACGAAAAAAAACAAACGCAAAAAATGAAAGACCGACACCTACTACGTGAAACAGATGGATCGCGGCGATTATAGTGCAGTCGACTCTCTTTTTCTCTCCCGTGCACGATTACCACGCTGATTCGGGAATAAGAATATAAGGCCCCTCGAAAAAAATCGCTGCTGGTGTCGCGTTTCAGTGCTCGTTATGTATGCTAATTATTTTTTACGTACTCGTCCTCGCGAGCAGCTTTGCTGCGGGAGCATAAGTAAACTTTTAATCTCGTTCTCAGTTTTAGGCTTTATCCGGCTCTCTCGCTCTTATAATATTTTCTCGTCTCATTTTGCGGGCTACATACCGGGTGGACGTGTGTGTGGGTAATCCGGCATTTCGGTTGGTCGGCTTAATGAACGAAATACTGTTGTCTCCCACCTCTCTGCACGCGGGGTACCCGAGTAGGTAAGCGGACGACACTTTTGGAATTAGTTCGCATCTGATCTCTTGGTCGTCGTGCAAAAATTGCCACTATATACACATACGCCGCTACTGTCGGCCGAGTGAGATGTTATCTCGCGCATTATAAGGTTTTACATGCGTAGGAACGCGACGAGCATTATATGTGCGCGACTTTGTCCCAGTCCTGAGAATAATTATAAATGTCCAGAGCAAATGAAAAAAATGCACGGGTCCGTCGTCTCGCTCAACTGCACTCGCGACTCGACTTATTTCCCTTCCTCTGTCTTTCTCTTTCTCTTTCCTCGCAAGTGTGTACATAACAAGTATACATATACGCACGCATAAGCATTGAACGAAGCGAATCCATAGAAGCTCTCGCTATCCTGCAGCGAGAGCGACAGTACACACACACATACTAACATGCGCGCACAAGTAAAAAAAGGAGACATCGCGAGAAAGCGTAAGGGACATCGAAGCGAGCAAAGAAATGAGACGACGGAAGTAGAGCAGACGTACATACGTACCTTCGCGTGCACAATGGCAAAGAAAGAACGAAAAAAAGGAAAAAACGAAGGAAAAATCAAAAAGCGAATCTAAGAAAAAGCGCTCGGTGCGCAGTGTCATCTCTCTTTCGTGTATGTGTATGCGTTTGACACTTGTGTATCTTTCTTTGTGCACGTGTGTGTGTTTACGGATACAAATAGAAGCGCAAGAGAGAAAAACACAAAATTCTAGGACCTAGCGTTTGATAGCAAAGATGAAGTACTACAAATCGTTGTGTCTTCTGCTGTGTTGTTTCAATAATACGATATATATCCTGATTAATTCCGCTGTGGATATAGGATTTTCGCCTCGGCCAAAAACATCTCAATTTCAGACGCGGTGTACATAAGTAATCCAGAATGCACATATATATTTTTCCAGCGGCGGATATCGATCTCGGATGTACACAAATATCCACCGCAGAGTCTCTGTCTTCCTTCGAAACCTCCTTCGATTTTGTGGGCAACCTGTGTACTTGTATTACGTGCGTGTGTTGTGTACGCGAGGGTGAGTCACCGAGCCTTCGATGTGGCACGTAGATTTGTCAAATAAATATGCGTATCGGGGTATTATGGGCGAGGGTGTTTGCAGAACTAGACCTGGTGTCATAATTCAATTACACTCGGCTCTTAATCGATCTAGAAAACAGTCAGGTTAATCGTGTCAATGTTTGCTCGACGTTGCGGCAAAAAAAAAATTATATTACCGTGGCGGTGAAAATGCGACTTTGACCTCGTATTGCCTTTTATGTATTATGTCGCTGGCCAACGTGACAATTACAATAACGCGCATTGACACTGCTGCAGGGCGAAAAAAAATTAGGTTGAATTCTTCTTGATCGATAATCGTGACTTTCGATTTTCAATATATATAGAGCTGAGCAACAGTAGTGCAAGCTCGGAGTCCTTGTGCACACGATGCAGGAGCTCTTTCCAAACACGCTGACATTTTTATACACATAAATAATGGCGCAGTCGTCTCTGTGCTCCGGATCGGTCGATATTTTAATGAATGTCATTAGCGATAATATTTATCCATATACATATTGAATACATATATAGAGCTCGCAGGTATGGCCGAGTTTAATTGTCAGAGCATGTCATTATAACATTGCGTATTATATATATGTGAGGCTGGTGCAATTCCTTCGCACTCGCGCGATCGGTGACAATCGATCGATCTGTCTCTCGCTTTCGTAGGCGCTGCTGCTGGCTTTGGCATATATACAGCAGCAGCAGCGCACGATCGGAATGGCTGCAGCGCGCGGAAAACGCGTCGAGGCGCGAGAACAATAAAAGCCTGTTTAATTTAGCGCTCTCGCTTTATAATTTATAGATGCAGTCTCGAGCGTATGTGTGTGCATTATAGAAAACGCAGCTATGAAGCTAATTTAGCCGCGCGATTTCTCAAGGGGCGCGCGTGACTTATGATTAGCCAATGACTTTTATTCTCGCGTGGATTCTTTTGCCAAGTCGCAAAAAAAGGAGCATAATGCAAAATTATAAAATGAGAGAGATAGAGAGAGAGAGAAAATACACTATAATGCAATAATAAAAGGATCGTTTACACTCACTCAGAAACGTATTATATACGCACACCTACGCGATCGTCGCGCGCGTTCCGCACAATTCCGATATTATTAAACTCCTCCCAACTCTCTTTCTCCGTTTTCGATCGCAGCAGCTTATCTCTCTCGGCTCATCTGACTCGATTCGACGCTCTTATATATTCTTATATGCTATTCGCATCTTCGCGCGTACTGTCGAATCATATATAGAGAGACGAGGCGAGGCGAGGCAGGACATGACGATTCGACTTTCTTGCGTCCATTTGACTATTTTGTCCTCTTTTCAATGCGAGACTCTCCTCGATAATACCTCCCGCCGCCTCTCTGATCGCCTCTGCTCGCCTATAACGACCGCTATATACGTGCTCCGTGTGATTTTGCACTTTTATTGTGTTGCGCGTTTATGTGCAAAGTATATTATAAACAGGCTACGTACGTGATTGGACGTTGATAACTTTTTCATTCTGTACTGTGGCGATGATAAATTGAACGCGCGGCTCGGTCATCTCCTACTCGCGTTCGGACACGTTCCTCTTCTTTTGTTGGAGCGAATTGAAAATTGTGCGACCGAGAACCCCCTTTTGTGAATCGCAACCATCGCCCGTATCCATGTTTCTCGTCGATTATTATACCTTGGAATATGGAGAAAAAAATAGAAAGCTGCTAAAGCAAACTCGCGATCGTGAAAATAGCCCAAGTCACGCGGCTGCTGCTGCTGCTGCTAAGACAGAGAGAGGCATCTAAATTCTAGCGTGCGAATCTTCCGCGCCGATATATCTCGAGTCTGTGCTTGCTTTTAACTACCGTTGCCTGCGCGACTCGCTGCGTTTACGTATATCCTATACGCTCTGTCCACATAAAAGCGGCAGCGTGGGTGTTTTATGGCTCGGCTGCGCGTCGTTTTTACATATGCGCGCATAAAGTCGGCAGTGCTCTCTGTGCTCCCGCGAAGAAGCCCAACGTTTTCTCTCCTGCACGCGGGAAAAAGCTCCGCGACTTTTCCCTCGCTTTTTCGACCATTTTATTATAAGCCTCGAGCACGGCTTTCTCCAAGCCGTTAACCATAGTTCATCGATTGGTTAGGTATATTTTTATTAACGTAAACTATTTACTATCGCGTACGGCATCGTCACTGAGAAACTGAGGAAAACGTTAGAGTACCATCTGTCGTCGGTGGCGGTCTTTTTCAGAACGAGCGCCACGACGAGAAAATAAAACGACATTATATTTGCAGGAGAAAAAGAAATTAACTCTCATATCAATGCAGACTTTATGAGTTTCAGCTGTTTCTCTTTGCAGCACGCGTCGTTTTCTTTTCTTTTCTTTCACCCGCCAACTCCCTGTGTTATAAACGCGCAATGTGCGTCAAGTGCATATAGACTTTTTTTCTCGTTGCCACGTTTTTCTCGTGCTGCTCGTGGCTCCTCATCGTTTGTTGCTGCCTTTTTTCTCTCCTCGCTGCACAAATGCAATTACATCGTCCGAACGAAAGGATACACGCACTCTGTACGCATTTTTGCAAGTACAGCGATTAATTAGCAAATGAGCTGCACGTGTGTGCGCTTGCGACTAACGGTATACCCGTATACCGCGATCACAGGTCTCATGCAGCGCCGCTGAAATTTTTCTAATCCGATAATTGATTAACATTTGAATTGTACAGCATCGCGTCGATTGAACGCTTACGGGATGCGGCGGGCTTGCGAGACGCGACTCAGACGTGATCAGACATACATAAATCAATCGTCGCGGGCTCCGCATCTGTGCATTCATGTGCAGCCCGGGCAAGCGCATTATATCCTACTTACAATTACGCATTATGTATACATACACATGCACACATACACATAATACAGGGACGCGAGTCGGTGAGCACGTGTGAGCTAGTACGTGTGCGCGAATAATATAATGTAGGCTACGCGTGCGCATCGATTTATCCGTTAGTCGCGACTAGAGCGTCGGTTCTCATTAAGCCTAGTCTTGCACGGCTCTCTTTCTCTCTCTTGACTCATCGAATACTTGAAGCGCCTATAATGTATACATGGACGGAAAGTGCAGCAAGCGACATCCGTCGCCCGACTCTTTTCTTCGCAATTATCAGTTCAAATAGCTGCTCTCTCTCTCTCTTTCTCTTTTCTAGCTTGCTGTACAACTTGAATCGCAATGAAAGCCTCCGTGTACTCTCGACTATGAATCTTCAAAGCTTAACACCTCTGGGCAATGGATTAGCTCTCTCTCTCTCTGTACCCACGCGCCATTTTCGCACTATACGTTATAACCGGCCTGTGTGTATGTATATACGTATGCGGTGCACGCACCAATGCGCGCCGGTCGCCGCCTACTTTCCCATGCACACCTTGTCTGTCTGAGTGCGTGTGTGCATATGAGTGCATAGCTCTCGGAAGAAGTTATAGGTGTGTGCGAGTGTGCGTATACGTATATAAGCAGTGGAGGATCTTACGCGCGAAAGGCGCAATTACTCACCGCGCGCGGCAATTTTTTGTTGGCACGCACGCGTCTGCGCTGCACCGTCTGTGTATACACAGCTATACGAGATACGTTTATTCGCGTATACGTTGTGCGAGCTAACGCAGGATACATATAATGCGTGTCATTTTTAGCCGCCAAATGACCATCTCTTATGCGGCACTACTCTGCCGCGATCGAGAAAATTATACACATCGGGCCGAAGAGCGAGCGAGTCGAGCTTGGGCCTTGCCGCATCGAGTGGAGGAAAATACCGTTGGCCGAAGCAGGCCTCGTGCCGATCGCGCATGCATACAAGAATGCGCCGAGCAGCGCCGTTATGAGCGTCATTTTTCGGATAATCGCTTCATTCGAATCAATCGGCCGACGTTTATTTGCGCTCGCTGCACATCGTGTGTGCCGATCGAATCTTCGCTGGCCCCCGGCTCCGATAAATGCCGCACGAAGCAGCGATGCTCGCGCTAGTAAATCACGCCCCCTCCTTTCCTCAAAGGAGCCTCGTCGTCGTCGTCGCGTGCGCTGCCTAATCGATTCATCTCGATGACTCGCGCGCCGCCGCTCCTGAGCTTTTGCCACTGAATTATTTTCTAGTCTACTGCTGCTGCTACTGCTGCTCGACGAGCGTCTCGCGTAACAGCGCGTAGCTCCGATTTATTCGTCGGCGCGCGATAAATAAAACAAAAAAAAACACGCTCAGCCCCCCATCGTCGTCTCTCCGATAACACCCGAGGACTATAAATACTCAGCCGCAACTTCATTCATCCCCCGAGTTCGCGATCCCGCCTGCAGACCCGAGTGCTACTCCTGCTTCGCGGCAACAAAAAGAGTAGACGCGTCGATATGCAGCGGTATATATATTTTATACTTGCGTAGGAGAAGGAGAGGACCGTTTGCGAAATCTCCCCTTTTCTCCGCTCATGTAAAGAGGAATCTCGGATCCCAATTAAAAAGCTTTTCACTCGTCGTGTGCCGCGCGCGCCTTCCCCCCGTGCCCCCCATGCCTCCTTGCGCACAAAATTCACCCCTTGCCGAGGCTTAATGTCTACCTATATAGAAAACGACTTTCCACTCGTCTGCGTCTCGAGGAAAAAATTAGCCTCTCCCGTTCTTATAGCGTATATATTGCTCGCACTGCCTGAAAAATGGAAGGGAAGGAGGAAGACAGACAAATTAATTTACGAGCGCACGAATTACCAGTGGAGAGCAGCAGCAGCAGCAGCAAAAAAATAAAGAATGAAGGAAATACGAGGCAGTTGAGAGAAGAGTCGAAATTTTTCCAAAGAAACAAGTAATAATGCCTCGTCGGGGAGTTTTCTGCTTTCTTATCGTAATCGTGGCAGCAGCAGTAACAACATCAAGGGCAAGTGAAAATGTAATGCATATAACTAGCGCCGTGGCTGCTGCTTCTGCTTCTGCTACGCGAAGTTCATTAAAACTATATGAGCTCGCTCGCGCTAACAAGAAGTGTTGCGCAGTGGGCTGCGGCGCGTTCGGCACGCAACAAGTTTAAATATACGTAAACCTCGACCGAGCTATGCTGCACTGTGCCTTATCAGCAGCGGCAGCAGCGACAACGGCGGCGACGACGACGACGACGACGACGACTCGTTAAGTCCTCTGGCATAATAATGATAATTTGCCGCGCGCGCATATTTTGCAAAATCTACCGAAGAATAATCATCCGTTTTTAACGGAGGATTTTCCCACACGCGTGTGCCCGAGCTGTGCTGCGGCTGGTATACGCAGGTGAATGCGCGCACTCGGGTTTTAGAAATGCAGGCTAATTGACCGCGCGAGTCCGAGTCGTCGTTGCATCGATATCAGTCACATGCACCGAGAGAATATACACGCGTAAACTTTATGTTCATTATTACGCTGCGCTGGCACTCGGGCAGATGTGTATGTATTACTCCGACTGGGAGTTTATATAAGTACTCGCGTACGCTATGTGTGCATTCGACCATTTGCGGGACGAAATAATCGTGCGACCACTTTGTGTACAACAACTTTCTCGGAGAAACCTCAAAGCTCAATCAGCCTCCGTATTACTCCCTGCGCGCACGCAGCAATTGCTGCAGCAGCAGCAGCAGCAGCAACACAGCTTCGAATCGTATTATGTGCGAGTATAGAGCACGAGTGTGTGGATATTTCGCGAGAGAGCACATGTAGCATCGTTACTCCCTATTAAACGCAGAAATACGCTGCACGAGAGAACGAGACGGAGAAATATCAATTCTTGTACTTTGCTACGAGTAGCTGCACGTACTACGTAACACGCATTAACTACATGGGCGAAATGCCTCTGCTAAATCATCGAATTTCCCTACGCTCCAATGATTTTGTACCGGTCATACTCGCAGTTATATAGCGCAACTTTACCAAACGTACACATATATATACAGCAAATCAAATAATGTAATCTCCTATACCGCGAGCATTAATCTTCTTTAATTTTGACACCGCAGATACATCCTATGCTCTATAGCTTCTAACCTTTCCCACAACAACCATTAGTTGCTTATTTTTTTCTTCTTCCATTTCGTACTTTAAATCACGATTGCTCTCTTTTTTTTGCGCGCTGCTTATATTATATTGGAAACAGAGTCACGCGTGCGCGTTTTGCTCGTACAGCTCGGAGGTTTTCCAAAATTTCTGAAAATTCGGAAGGTGCTCCATCATTTATTGGCGAAAAGCTGAGAGACGAAAAAAAGGAGCAGCTTCCTTGTCTTGGATCGTGAGCGTGATTGATGCGCGATTATCTACGCACGTTTTCTTGCTTCTCTCTCTCTCTTTTGGTAACAAGAGAACAAGACCCAGTCAGTACGAGAGAGAGAGGACTAGTCTCTTCTTCGGGGAGAGAAAAAAGACGAACAACGACAATAGACGTTATATGCGTCGTTTATTCGCGCTCGAGCGCACGGCAAGAGCCCGTAGCTAATGGAATTTATTAGAATCGCAGCTGCTACTTGAAATAAAAAGAGAGAGAGAGAAAGATTTTTTTTTTGCCTCTTTGTGCGTGCGCTAGTATTGTTGAAAATCAAGAACACACACTCGAATGCACGAGGGCAGCGGCGGCGGCGGGCAGGCGCAGCTTTTGCACTCACTTTTTGGTTTAATTGACTGGGCATGCTCCGAATGCCTAGTGCGCACTTGGCTACTTGCTCTCTTTCTCTCTCTCTCTATGCCCATACTCTATACACATGTCTGAGTGGGTGATCAATCGTTGTTGTTTTGTGCTCGTGCTTTTTTTTCTCTCTTTCTCTTTCGAATGTTCATTCTTATGGCGCACGAATACTCGAATCGCGTAAATGTACACGAGTACGAGAACTGAGGTTTTGCTGCTGCTGCTTGCGTAACGGTTCGGAGCCCGTCTTGACATGAATCCCGTCGCGAAGCTTGACACTTCTAATCATGTTGATTATACATGCGGAATTCGTCAGTTTTGTCGCTAATATGTCAGAAATGACGATTTCCAGAGCGAAAAAATTTCTTCCCGCGCGCTCAATATGCCTACAATAAAGTCCTTAATTTATTATTGGTGTATTCCGCTTAGTCGAGCTACATCATTATCGTTAGTGTCACTGGGCTGACGGGACAAGTTTTTCGCCGCGCGTTCGTTACTTTATTCTTCCGATTTCGATGGCACAAACTCCATTTCGAATTGGAATCGAGCGACGACGACGATTCTCGCCCATCTGCGTGCGGGCAATTTTATAGCTTTTCGAGGAAAAATATTCGTGCAATTATTTTTTTCGCATACAGATGTGGCTAAATGAATTATTCTATGGAAAACACATCAATGTCGCTTGCTGTTGCGCGCGCGCACGGGCTTGATCGATCGATCGATTCTCGGCTCGAGGTCGTGGGCAAAAAAAAACGAGAGAAAGAGAGAGAGAAGGAAAATGAGTATAGCCAATTAAACGTGTGCTTGGCGAAGTGTGCTTGTTATTCAAATGAACTACTTCTTCGAGACTCTTCGTGCTCCTCGATCGTGTATTGGCACAGGCCACCGTGTATCTTTTATTTTCTAATTCATCAAAGGCCGAAGCTCTGTAGGTTTTTTTTCCCCACCGAATGCGCGTACTCACACACACACAACACACACATACACACACGAGTACACATTTTCAATAATAAAACAAATTCGAGCTTGCGTTTGATCTCTAGCCTCTCGTTGCGCTATTGCGACAGAGAGCGGCGCATTCATTAGTAGTGAATATATGTGTAGTATAGACGGTGTAGCGTGTGCTGGTGGCCGCACGACCCATCGTTCGCCGCTCCTCGATACTGCCTCCAAAGAAAGTCAAGTACACCTATTGGTACTACATTAGTGCTCATATTATATATATTTGTGATGGCAGTCTCGCATGTGTAGGTCGTAAGGCGCGCACAAAGCGCGAAGCACACAATGATGACTCGGCGGCGGCGCACGGCGGTAGCGATCGAGATTCTTACATATTATGTAGGTACCCCCGGCCTCGAGTGACGCGTACTCTTGCACGAGGCTTAGGAAAATAATATAATTTGTAGCTCTGAAGCGCAGCGATAATTCGATCCGCTCGGCAGCATCCTCGGGCTGCGCTGCGCGTCGTCGTCGTCGTCTTTGCCAGCTCATTGTGCAAAGTCGGACAATGCTAGTGCGCTTGCTTCACGCTATTTAAAAGTCCCTCTCTCATTCTTCCCATCTTCTTTTTAGATATAAAGGGCACTCTCGCATAATAAGCCTAAAATAGAAAAACGTACGAGGAGAAAAATCGTAAAAGCGCATCCATGGCTCTCGAATTTCTTCCTTATTTATACACTCGTGGTGTCGCGTCGTAGCGCGTCTCTTTTTTCTCCCGCGCGGACAGCACACTCGAGAGTCCAAAAGTTGCTCGTCGCGTACCTAGTGAGCGCGGTATGCAGCTAAAAGACACACATAATGAAAATATTTACGTTATACGTAGGCCATAGAGGCAAGCGCATGAATCGTCGCTCGCGCATCCAGCTGGCTTTAAACTGCTGCTGATGCCGCGAGAGGAGGCGGTGCGCGCACAAGGAAAAAATGTAAAACATTTGCATTACGGGCCGTTAGATAAAGCCCCCCGTCCGCTCTTATCTCTCTTCAGCTCGCACTGCTGCATTGTGCGCGCGATACGTTTCTACTACTACTACTGCTTGTGTAACCCTAGACGGCAAATCGCAAGACGGCCGACAACTCGAGTTTACTTTATATTCGAGAATTTATTGTTACGTATGTCGAGCTTCCCTCGATCTACCGAGCGCCGCTTCTTTTTCGCTTTTTATGCTTTCCTTGTCATCGGCATAAAAGCGGCACTGCCACTGCCACTGCCACGTATTGTATAAAACAAAGTCGTAATATACATCGTACGATATGAAATACGCATCCCGAGGGTATACCCCTCTCTCTTTCTCTCGTATAGCTCGAGCTCTCTTGCACAACGTCTTAATGCCCGAAAGCTTCGATACGCGATATGGCAAATAAACTCGATGACTGACGACTCGACTCGTCCCTATACACTCGGACGATTATCGCTCTCGACGCAGCGGCAGCAGCATAATATACAATCTTACGTACACATGCTCTCGTCCGATGATCGCGAACTATGACCTCTTTTGTCGCGAACATGTTTTCTTTCTCGTGTACGTACTCGCGTAGGTTTCATCGTCGGCAGATATTTAACGAAGCTGACGAATGTAATCGAGCGAGCCACCAAGTACAACTTCGGAGCTTGCGTATATTACAACGAGTTTTCTTGGAAAAATCAGAGCACGTCTCAGTTGTACGGTATAATAGGTGCTTGCTCGTGGCGCGCAATGGAGGCGGCACGCGTGTGGTTAACCATGCCGACGCGCCTTTTTAAAAATAGCAACTCTAAGTCTACCGCGGCTTATAACGACTGACTATACACTCGGCACTAATATACGATCGTATAATTATAATTCTCTTCTTCGCGATTCATCATTAGATCCGTTTGAAAAATTGAACTTTAAATTGAATGATAATACGATATGTAACAGTATCTAGATTATAATAGCTGTGTATTAATGGGCGTCTTGCGCGTAACGTAAGAAGCTCGCCCTGCATATAATGATGGTAACGGAGAGCTATGTATAAAAAAATGCTATAACGAGGGCGTTGTCTTGGCTGTTTCAGGGTGTCTGCTGGACGGTGGTGGTGCACCAAGGGGACCGCCCGATGTGCCACCGCGTAACCCGACAATGAGCCGGCTGAACGGCCGACTGCCAGGTAGCAACAACACATTGACCTCCGGAGTCACGCAGCAGCAGCACCGACATCACACGTCCTCGGCGGCCAACAACGTCTCGGACTTGGATCGCGATCCCGAGCTCGAGCCGTCCTGCCTCGTGAGGACAGAGTCCGGCAACTTCTACAACATATCCAGTGAGTATACACGATATATTCGGTTGGATTTTTTTTTTGCGCGAGCAGACAATGTAAATTAATCATCTCTTCGCGGCTCATATATATATTATAAACTTGCTCGCGAGCGAAAGTCGCGCTTATTCTTGAGAATATATAATCAACCTGTAGCCCAAGTCGCGAGCTTTATGAAGAGGATGTTACACCGCCGACAGCGAGAGAGACAGAGAGAGAAATAACACTTTTTCGAGGCGATAAATCTAAAAATAAAATGATAGATTAATCTCGTGCCTTACGCGCTCACTTATACGTATTATATTGTGCAGTATATATAGCATGCCAAATCAGCGCGCCTCACCTCACGCGAGCCTCGCCGCCGCCACCAGCGCCTGCATACTGAGCAGCATTAGAATAAGTTTAAATAACAATCTTCTCTTCCTCCGATTGTGTGTACAATACACAGCTCCTCTCCTGCAGCTTTTAATATGCGTATAAAATTCACCTTCGCATTTACATCCTCCGATTGTGGAAAACGCCTAGCCGCGTAAAAAAGATCTCTCACTTGCGCAGTATACAACTATAAGGCAAAATGGCGAAAAAGCCGAGCCGCCGTTGCCGCCAACGCGTGAGAAAGCTCGCTTCAACCCTTGATTGTCGCTTCATTCAAACGTCGCTCTCGCGCCGAGGTCCATAAAAATTGCCAGCAGACATTCTTAACGCTTCTCGCCATGCTGCTGCGCGTGTACATGATTTTTCATTATTCAATCCAGTTTTTGCGCGCGATATCATTTTGCAAATTCGTCATTGAGCCTGCGAGGATCGGCCGTCGCACAGCTTGTTTGATAGCATCAACTCAGCGATGATTAATCTTTCTGCGAAGCGATCTCCGGCGCTCGCGCACCAGCCAAAGTGAAAGCATGCAACAACCGAACGATGACAACTGAGATATGATCCGTGAATCAAGCGGCCAAGTATTTTCATTGAGTCACGAAAATAATTCACGCGTAGTACGCGTAATTTTTTTGCATTTAGGAGTCGAATAAAGCGATCCTGCAAAGCGAGACGCAATCCCAAGTCGGTATAGCACACTTTGACGACTTAGATCATTCATATATTCTTTTTAACCAATGCGTTTCCCGTGTAAGCTATCGGGGTTTTCAATGTTTCCTGCCGTTAGGAGCGCCCCTTAATATGTGTTTAAAAATGGATCGATGCAGCATCGACAGCAGTCACTGGCCTTTGCTATAACATAGCAGCGCTGTATACTGCCGCGCATCAAAACATATTAATAGACATTCGAAAGAAGAAACACACACGGCTACGCTTCACACTTATACGAGCAAGCTGGAAAGTATTCCCGATCGCGTACGTTAATTAACTTCTTCGACGCTCAACGTGCGACCCTTCGTTATTAATGTTGCTTCTCCGGCTGAAGCGTAAAATAATTGCCACTTAACTCCATCTGACCTAGCTTGTAACCACACGCACAAAACTTGTGCCTCACTTTTTTCTCTTCTTTTTCTCTCGTCATATTTTCAGTTATCTGATCTTTGACAACTGACAGCTCCTCGTCAGATAACAACATGCATATACGCTTACAATTCTGTGTAGATTCAACGCATACATGCTCATTTCGTAAGCGCGGCCTTTGCAGCTGATTCCTTTTAACTGATATGTCAATACGTACCCTCCCGCAATCGCCCGTTGGATATTCGGCAGATGCTTAATTATCTTTCCCACTGATACATTGTGACACAAGGCATCAAACAAAATTATGATTTTCTCGATATAGTAAACCTTAGCTTCTCTTAGCCGTTTTGTTTTTCTTCGCGACAGTGTCGCGTTAGCTCATGCTCGATCCTCCGCGTGCTCGCTATACAACACACACCGTTAAACGTGGGAATCTCAACAAGTGATTTTTTAACTTTCATACGGTTTGATCACAATGTGGCAATGGAGGGAAAAAACAGCAAACTCCGTGTAGGATCGAACAAACGGAATCTTTACAGGAAAAACAAACACAAGAGGCTCATCTCTTATCGAGTAGACCGCCGCCGTGTGTATACAGAAATAATATACCGAAATCTCAGAGTCAAAGGGAGGCAGAAGGAGAGAAAGAGATAGAGGCTGGTCTTGACCAAGGTGCGCGCAAAGTCAATACACTAGTAAAAATCCAAGAAAAGAATAGCAGTAGCCAATAAGTCCTGACTTTTGCGTAAAACCGCGTACGTGCCTCCCTTTATTTTGGTCCCCGCGTGCGGATCTCATCTCTCTTATCTTTTTTTCTCGACGATAAGCTTTTTTTTGCGGTTGAATCTTGGATTTTCTTTGCCACAGCTGTCTCAGACTATATGATTAATCTCATTGAGTCGGGAAACAGCACTTGTGCTTCGATAGTATTGTCATACGATATATATATCGTAAAATGACATCGAAACTTTATTAGAGTTATATCATGTTTTAGTTTCAGGAGCCTCACACTACAGTAAAAAAATATTTTTATACTTTGCTTAATTGATATTATATATTTGGACTATAGCCGGTGAAATGATTAAAAGCTGTAGGCACTTTTTTTCATGATCGATTTTCTCTTCTCAAACAAAACATAGAGCGAAGCACAAGTATTGGCTCTCCCGTTCGATCTTAACGAACAAAACTACTGAAACCGTAAATGTCAGGGCGCGCACACCAGTTGTAAGAATAACAAATGTTGCGTTTGTATGCGCGCGCGTACAGGTACAATGAGAAATTTATCGAAGCTAAGGCACGAGGCGAGTCAACTTTTATCATTCGGAGTGTAGCTGTATACGTATAGGTATATATATCGCGCGGCTCGATAGCCAAGGGGATGCATAAAATAACGATTCGCTGGAGCCGGAGCTGCATGAGATAAATTTAATAAGTCTTATAGAGTAACGTTACAGGACGTAGTTCGTCGACTATTACGTTAACACCAATGGAGAGAGAGAGAGAGAGAGAGAGAGAAGCTCGCTAGGTGTCTATTGTTTATTACCGATCCCGAGTAAAATTAGAATAGGTATCCATCTCCCGGGCGGCCGGGCCAATTATCATAAATACCTGCCTCGCGCATGCACGCGCACCTATATCTGCGAGCTAAACGGATTACCGGCCAGTGAGTTAGATAAACACGTATTATAAATATGCGCGCGCGAATCCGCACTCGAGTCTCTCTCTCTCTCTCTCTCTCTCGGAGCATTCGAAGAAACCCATAAACTTTCTTTTCCGTTGCCCCTTCCCATGTCGAATTCGTATATATACATATAGGCACATAAGATGTATGCGTATATACGTATAGGAGCTCGGCCAGTCTCTCTCGCGGCAACAAAAGCTAAAAGGCGACTCGTTGCGCATTGTATAATGCGCGCATTCGAATGCGTGCGTGCGTTTCTATGGCTCGCATGCGAGGCTAAACCAAAGGAGCAAATAAAACAAAAATGAGCCCGTAGCCAGGAACGCGTGCGAGGGAGGACAGATTTATGCACGTGCGACCGCGGCGATATAAGCTGCTGCGATTGTGCGCCCGAGTAGCAACTCGTCAGAGTATATACTACTCGGCCACAGCTCGACGCGCCTCGCTACATATCCTACGTATAAGATCCTCGAGTCTTGGCCATGAGTACTTGTCCTGCTGCTGCTGCTATATAGATATAGGATACGCTGCAGGCAAAGGTCGAAGCGATCGCGGCGGTAGTCGCGTCGTGGATCGAGTCTTTAGTGCTCGGGATGACTCGGGCGGCCCATAAGCGCGATAATCGATTCTCAGCACTGGTCGAGCTGCTACATCGTGATGATTCGGTGCAGGGAGGCCGCGTTGTCTCCCTAAACGACTCTATAGGTATATATATAAAGACGCGCACTGCATTGACCCATGATGCGCGAGAACATAATCGACATACCGATCGAACGAGAGCGAGGGACGTTCGTATGTGCGCCCAGTGTATAAGAAGAGAGAGATCCATCCGAGCCCTAGGCTCGCTCGCTTATACTCGCTGCATTATGTGGCTGCGCGCGGATAGTCCGAAACCTTCAATTAACGCCTGTGCCCCGAGCGACGAGCAGCTTATAACGTGTGTGCACACGTATATGGCACAAATACACACACTCACACACATATGAGCACTGCACACATGGACAGAACGTACTGACTTCCCACGCCCTCGTCCGAGCATTCGAATATAGCAGGCACCGCTCCGAGGTTAATTCGCATTGGCCGACAGAATTACTCTTTCTTTCTTTCTCCTTCTTTCATTTGGCGCGAGCTCGAGTCTCTTGCGTGCATATGTGTGTGTATGTATGTACTGCGGGTACATATATATGTATACTACTACACGTACTTTGCATAGTGTACCGTCCATGTCCGCGTCCATTCGTTTTCCCGAAGACGCGACGCAGCGGCCGCGAGTGCATATAATGAACTTAAAGTCCGCTGCTGACTCGCTCGCTTACTTCACATGTGTGTACATAAGCGCACATGCTTGTTTGTATATTCATAATATATCTGCCGTACATCTTAGAGAAACGCGAGCTCTCTTTGAGTTATTCATGCGGGCCTCTCGGAGCCCGAGCGCCGAGTGCGACTATGTATATCGTACGACACCAGTCAGTTGCACGCGCGCCATTTCGAGCTAAGAAAAAACAAAAAAGGCTTGTGCAACTGCCCCGAGCAAACAGAGAATTTAGAATTTTCGAAACTGTACCGCGCGATGGTGCTAATTTTTGGCCGAGGCAAAAAAGGAGCGCACTCGCGTATTATTGTTTGCCGTAGGAATTCTCGATACTGCGGACACGAGAGTAATACGAGCGAGATAATTGCAGCAGCTCGGCCGCTACGCAAGATGGTTCGAGCCAATATTTGCTTAAATAATTTGTACATGTCGTGTGAGCGGCAAAAAGTCTGTCGAGGAAGAAGGAAGCTGCCGCGCCGACTGCACGAACGCGTTACTCGATTGGAGAAATCGCAGATACGGTCTACTATCGATCATTTGGCGCATACGAGTGGATTAAAGTGAGAGAAGGCGACGCAAAGTACGAGAAATGGTCGAGCCAGCTCGCGGATATTGCACAATTTCAACGTCATACGTACCAATGTATCCGCCTACGCGCGTATACCAAACTTTCGGAGCTCATATTCGCTAATGATTTTTCCATCGTAAACTCGTAATCCACAGCCTAACATTCGTACACAATAAACACAGATATATTCATGTATCGCGTTCCAGTGAAATTTTTACAAGCGTCATCGCCATAGCTCACTCATATGCCCATGCTGCACATGATGCAGTGTACAGAACAATGAGCAACGCAGACTCACACACGTGGGAGATACACATATTGTATTGCTCGCAACGATGAAAGCTCGTGTTATATCGCGCGCAGCGTGCATTACACACACTTTCTATGTCCGTGTGTATGTATGTATGTGTACTCGGCACTGCAGCGGACTGCGCGCGATGTTCAGTTTGAAAGCCCCCCGCGGCAGATTGATTACTGACTTTGCGTTAATTTCACGGGAAATCACTCGCTGTGCCTCGCGCGCACACAGTCCATGGCATGCAGTACCTCATATGCTGTATGCACCTCCCCTGGATATTAAAATAATATCTTCATTGGAGCAATTAAAAAAACGACGGCGCGTAAAAGTAAGCTCGTGACGAGAGACGAGCGTTGCCACTCGTATCGTAGCGATGTATAAACATTGAACCCGAGAGAGCTGGTCCACGAGGCAGAGTATTTATTATAACGGCTCTGCAGGATATACGTGATTTTTATTTTACAGGAAAAAGTATTGGTCGCTTGCGTATATATATATATATATACATGTATAGGAATGCTTGGAGCGCTCAGCTCGAACAATGCGTTTGTATCCGCGCGCATGCATGGCGTCGTCGTCGTCCTCGTCCAAGGCGTGAAGTAAAACTTTGGCGCAATATAATAACAGTCGCGCGCGTGCGGCACGCTCTTACCGTTACATTAGCCCCTATAAAGGATGCGAGAGTATTATAAGGATAAATTCAAGCTCTCTCTCTCTCTCGAGCGTACGTGCATTATTGTAAATCAAACAATGATCGAAAATACCTGCGCGACGATGCATCGTTGTGCGTTATACGTACGCGATTAACTTGCGAGTTCGGCACACCTTTTCATGTCTACATTTTACGCACGGAGACTTGGCCAAGAGCTGCATGTATAACGCATGCGACGAACGAGGAAAAATTCCCGCCTCCTCGAGCCGGAAAATAAAAAAAAAATTGCGTCGTGCGTCGAGGAATGGATGCGCGCGTGTGCGCCTATGTGCATCCATCGTATACATACACTGCACGGGGTGGTCTTGAATGAGAGTTAGAGTGCGAGTTTGCTACCGCGCAGCAGCAGCAGCCACATATATGCTGGTTTAATACCAACACATCGCTATACTCGCCACGTTCCTTCTCGCCTCGGCATTTCCTTATGGCTTTTCGCGCTTGCTTTGCCTTGTTATTAGCGTACATAGCAGCTCTCTCGCTCGCTCGCGCGTAATGTTTGCTTCGCCGCGTGCTATACGTGTGATTTCTTAATAGATCTCGCGCGCCACCGCATAGCTCCGACAGACTCACAAACATACTATGTATATAAGATAGTAGCTATAGTGCAGCTATACATACCTACAAGTTACGCCGCTGCTCGTGGAAAAAGTCATCGGAGCATAGAGAAAAAAGGGCTGGGCCGCGCGCAGCGGACGCGCTACGAGCGTGCGCTTAATATGCCCCTTTTAAGCCCGCGTGCATATATACCTGCGCGCACAAGGAATTACCGAGAGAGGGCATAATAATTTTTAACGCAGCGACTGCCCCGGCTCCGCCCCTCGAACTGCGCGTTCTCTGCCAAGTGGGGCAAACTGCGCGCGAGCTTCTGCTCGAGCTCAAAATTTCGATGAATTTTCGCCGACTCGTAAAATTGGCAAAAAGGTCTTTTGAGATCGCCACCGATCCGCGTTACTTTATGGACCTATCGAAGCTTCACTCAAGGTCGAAGTAGCAGCGATTAAATGCCCTCCTTTCGCGAGAAGAAACCGCCGAGTTAATCGAAAAATTAAAAGGAAAAATAATTGCATTACGGTGTTGTATTACTTACTTCTTGCTTCTCTCATTCAACAATTCAGGTCAATTACTGTCCTGCGAGAAATGACATCTTCATTTTAAATTATTCACAAAGAAAATCCTTATATTATGATAAATTGCCTCTACACATGAAAATATATAATAACTCATTAATAATTCAAATGCCCTTTTTCTGTTGCAGAGAAACCGAAGAATGATTACAACAATAAGAATCAATCGACGGGAAACAGTCCAATAAAAGTCGAGTTACAAAACAACATGGACAGGTAAGCAAAAACAACACTATCTTTCTATCCACGAGACAAATTTCAAATTTATATGCGCGCTATTAAGGAGCGTATTGAATCCATAGTGTTGAGCTAATGAATTTTGAGACAACGGGACTCGGAATTAACTTTTGGTCGAGTATCGCGCGACACTTTCATTTCGAATAAATACCGAGCAACGATTTATATTTGCAATAATAGTCGATGACATTCGAAGAAATTTATTTTTTTTCTTCTCCTTTTTACACACAAACATCGGGCAAATTGACTTTTGTGCAGCGTTCGCCAAGTTAAACAGAGGGTCTGACGAAAAAAATATCGTGTGAAAAAGTCTGGAACTCGTCTATCTCACGAGCACACACAAAGGATTCGGGTCGTGAAAAGACGAAGAAAAAAAATCAACCATACGTGCTTGGACATTTCTTCGCGGTGTGTGCGCACGCACACACCTACACACGAATCGAATCGAGAGAAAAAAATACTACCGACTTCTTGCTTCTCGGATTATTTAATTTTCGCGACGAGTTTGTTGAAAAAAAGTCGATTTCGGTACCGTGCAGGCTATTTTCATTTCTTTCGTCAACGTTAATTTTCGATTGGCCGTTGCTGCATTGCGTAATCGTTGATTCAAAAGATTTACACACAGGCAGCTATATAGGCCCCTCCGATCGTGATTCCCGAACGCGGTCCAGTCGTTATAGCCGAGCGGCACACACGCGTTATTAGATAATCAGGATAATTTATTCATGATTGGCTCTAATGATCGAGTTAAGCCGTCACAATAGCACGGGCCGTTGGACTCGAGTCGCACTAATCGTTTCATCGCTCGCGCGGCGATGATGATTTCTCGTCCCTCCTGCTCCTCCTCCTCCTCCTCTCCTTCCCTCTCGAAAGCGGACACAATTTCGCGCGTAAACGATTCGATGCAAATAAACATTAAATGGGCCTCGTGCGCGCTCGCTCACGGTGATGATGCGCGTATATACCTACCTACTGTATGCCTGTTATGCGTGTGTAGGTATAAAAGTATACGGTGCGCGCGAAAGTGAAGTGCAGTAGCAAGTTGACTTAATGCCATAATTTTGTCGAAAAGATCGAAAATAAAAGTACATTAAACACGGGCGTGCATAATAATGCGTGTGCGGCTACCGGCATTGGTTTGAGCGCGAAAACGGAGCAAAAAAACCTTAGACGCTAGTATAGATACATGTGTGCGCTATACTCGAGTCGCCCGAGAGTCGAGGACCCTTGGCTTTGCACACAGCCTACAGCGCGCGTATACACACGAACGTATAAAAATTAATCACAATCGAGCACGCAACAGCACACACACATACGCACAAACACACACACACTTACATACTCAGATACTCGCTGTTATATGTATACACGGACTCGCATGAGAATTTTGCCGACCAAAAGGAAAGAAGGAGAAGAAGCAGAGAAGACAGAGACCACCTCGAAGGCCCCGCAGCTTCGACTCTTCTCTCTCTCTCTCTCTCTCTCTCTCTCTCTCTCTCTCTCTCATTTCTCTGCACTACTTATACACATAAACAACGTATATACATGCGCGCGCGCTTGCGGGAAAAAATTATCTATATAGCTGCAAAGCTGAATCTTGTGCAGCGCTATCGGGATTACGTTCAACGCCGTGCTTTGTTGTCTCGCTGTAAAAATTGTCTCCGAACGTCGAATTAATGCTTTGTCATGTTGTTGTCGACAGGGTACCACTGCCATACGGTCACGCGTCGTCGATGATCCCGATGAGGCGGCAATCGATAAGATGTCACTTTCGCAAGGGCATCGACTGGTGCAGCTGGAAGCTCATCGCCATCATCGTCATCGCGATCGCCACGTGCCTGGCGGCCGCCCTGGCCTACATGGCCGCGTCCTCGAGCATGGTCGGCTGGTACCAGGACACCAAGGCCTGCACAGTGCTGGTAGGCGAGGACAGCGGCGGCGGTGGCGACCTGGCCAAGGCCAGTCTCGACGCGCTGGAGAAAAATTCGACGCAGTCGACGCCGACGTCGGGCGCCGGTACAGCGATTAGTACCAAAGCCGACGCCAAGCGGCCACAGACCAGCAGCGCTACTGGAGGTAAATTCATTGATGATGACGATGATGTTCGTCGGGTGAAGCGTCAAGCGGCCCTTGACGCTATTCATTTGGTGTTGGGTAGTGCTACTAGCGACGGTGTGATGCATGATTACTCTCCTCTTCCTACTTCTTTTACTACTATTACCACTAGCGCTACTACTTTTGATACTACTCCCGCCACTGACGCGGTAACTGAGCTCGTAGATGAAAACACGACGTATTTTGATATTAACATTAACTTCAACGATGATCTCGATAACGCGACAATGTCGGCGAACGATACGATGGACGAGATGTTCGAAGAAGGTAGCGGCTTTGATGACGAGCTCGATGCTCCTACTAGTACTGTAAATTACGATACTACCGAGACTACTGATGTATACGAGACGACCACACTCGAAAACGAGAGCACGACTTACGAGTCGACTTTTTCGGATCTCATCGAGCAAACGGATAATTGCTCCGATTCCACCACGCCCCTGGAAAATGTAGACTATACCGATGTAAAGACTAGCACCAACGATGAAATGCTAACTACGGTACCCTACAATACAAGATTCGATGAAATGGATTCGGAAGCGACTGTCGTTCCCGATCTTGCTAATGCTGACCATGTCTCGAATACAATTATTCCCGAGGTCATCTTGGTCAGAAAGCCAGAGAGCTATAAAAATCCTACGATTGATGAGGAACAACTGCAAGGCGATCACCCGGGCCCGGTGACAATAGATCGACCTCCGGATGACTCGGGGCTAATCGAATTCGGTACAGACAGCCCCAACAAGCTGAACGATTATGACCCCGAAGGAAAAACTGAGCAAGAACTCTTACGTCTTATGCAGAAACCGGATAAGCGCGAATTTTATCAGAAGTTCGAGGAGCAATTTCATAAAAAAATAGCTGAACCCGTTGACGAACAACAGTCAACGAATGAATTGCGTTCAGCCGAAACCTCGTCCACCCCCGCACAACCGAATATCGAACATCGCAGTGACAATCTGACTGTCAACGTTGCCATAACATCCAACGACACTAGCTCGGCTCATACCTTGACCGTACAAGTTCCCATCCTAGCGACGATCTCCCAGATCAACGTCAATGTTCCTTCGGAGCTACTACAGGACAAGCGCGATACCTCGTCGTCAACGTCGAGCAGCATCGAGGAGGCGTTGGCTAGCATTCGAGAATCGTTGAACAGCATCGAGCAGCAGCTGGCCACTAATGCCATCGAGCGCAACAATAAAGAATTGCTCCAAGACGACGCTTCGAGGGTCGTTGAATTTGTCGACATCGGCAATAACGACATCGACAACAGCGTGGAAGATAACGATAAAAACAATGAAATAAAGGCGCCGTTGCCGACTGCTACGCCTTTGGCCGCTACGCAATCATGGTTCGGCGGTGAATGCGAGTGCTCGTGTCCCTGCCTGGGCAGCTTCGACCTGGACTGGGATATTTTTGCCGCCAACACCAGTAGCAGCGACTACGATTACACTACGCCCGCGAACGCGACATCGGTGACTGAGGCCGCTACTGCTGTGACGACTGCTGCTCCGATTTCGTTCGACAGCAATAGCAGCAGCACGTTCGAAGACGATGAATCGACTACCACCGATGTGCCATCGAGCAGCGTTACGAATGATGACTATGCGACAGAGTTGACGCCCATCAAGTGTGGACAGCAACCAGAACCGATAATATTGTTATTAGAAAGCAAGTATTTTAAAGATCAACCGGCCCGCATTTCTTGAGGCCGATGAAGAAATTTTTGCCACTTTTTCGCCCGCCGCAACATGTCCATCACACGAGTGTATATATTACATACAGAAAAAAAGTCATCATCGTTTCTTTTAACTATTTTATTAACAAGCCTTACTTTATACAACTAACCGTCTTATTCGCAGAAGATGCCACTAAAAATCAAAATTTACTAAATGACAAGTGTGACAAGCGCGCGAGTTTACCAGTATCGAGCGAATGTTTTCGATTGAATCTGCTGCTGCCTCTGCTTCTGCTCAAAATCGCTGTACATATACCATGCTCTTTTACTGCTTTGGCTTGCTAACGATATACATGTGTTCATTGTACTGTGTAAATCAAAGAAAAAACGAGCGATCTACATTATAATGTACGAACACGATGAACCCATTTAAAATCGCGACGCTCGTCGCTTCGATTGAGCTCTCGATTCCATTTGTGTGACTCACTCGACACAAAATCACTTAATCTTGTTCGCTCGATGACATGCTCATAATAATGTCTCGCGAAATTTTCTTCGATCCAGAAGCCATTTCCATGATAATATTGATCGCTTACTTAATAACAGTGTATATATTTTACATATTTCTCATACTCTGCCAATCTGTCGATTCGGCAGTACGCCAATAAAGCTTCATTTTTATTAACTTCTTTATGTCGAACCCGTATAGCGCATATTTACATGACTCAGACTAACTTTTGGTACTCGCTTTTGCCAAACAGGCGGCAGAACAGTCCCTGCGCGATCGTTTCCACCGGACGGAACGACCTTCGCCCAGGTCAGCCTCGGCCAGCCCCTGTCCAAGGAGATACCAGCCTACAGCTACTGGAACATGCAATTCTACCAGTCGGAGCCCGCGTACGTGCGCTTCGACTACAGCATACCCCGAGGGGCGAGCATCGGCGTCTACGCTCGACGCAACGCTCTGCCGACCCACACCCAGTACGACTTGCTCGAGGTCATGAGCGGCTTCAAAGCCAGAACAACCAGGGCTTCGCACGTGAGTTTTTTTTATCATTAATACATCGAATTAATAGCTGATTTAGTAGTAGCAGTAGCTAAGGGTCGCTTTTTGTTATCGCAGCAACCGTCGATCAAGAAGGAGGTGACGCACTACATGGAGCCCGGCCACTGGTTCCTATCGCTCTACAACGACGACGGCGACCCGCAAGAGGTGAGCTTCGTCGCCGTGATCGCCGAGGACATGACGCACAACTGCCCGAACGGCTGCAGCGGCAAAGGCGAGTGCCTGCTCGGCCACTGCCAGTGCAATCCGGGCTTCGGCGGCGAGGACTGCAGCGAGAGCGTCTGCCCGGTGCTCTGCAGCCAGAACGGCGAGTACATCAACGGCGAGTGCCAGTGCAACCCCGGCTGGAAGGGCAAGGAGTGCTCGCTGCGCCACGACGAGTGCGAGGTGCCCGACTGCAACGGCCACGGCCACTGCACCAACGGCAAGTGCAGCTGCGTCCGCGGCTACAAGGGCAAGTTCTGCGAGGAGATCGACTGCCCGCACCCGTCCTGCTCGAGCCACGGCTTCTGCGCCGAGGGCACCTGCATCTGCAAGAAGGGCTGGAAGGGCGCCGACTGCAGCCAGATGGACAAGGAGGCCCTGCAGTGCCTGCCCGACTGCAGCAAGCACGGCACCTTCGACCTCGAGACCCAGTCCTGCCTCTGCGAGCCCATGTGGTCCGGCGACGACTGCTCCAAGGAGCTCTGCGACCTCGACTGCGGCGCGCACGGCCACTGCGTCGACAACGCCTGCGACTGCATGCCCGGCTGGTCCGGCGAGCTGTGCAACCTCAAGCAGTGCGACCCGCGCTGCAACGAGCACGGCCAGTGCAAGAACGGCACTTGCCTCTGCGTCACCGGCTGGAACGGCCGACACTGCACCATGGAGGGCTGCCCCAACTCTTGCTCCGGTCACGGACAGTGCAAGGTCAATACCGACGGCCAGTGGGAGTGCAAGTGCTACGACGGCTGGAACGGCAAAGACTGCAGCGTACACCTCGAGCAAAACTGCAACGACGGACGCGACAATGACAAAGGTTCGTAGGGCTTGCCCCTTTCGAAAATTACTCTCTCTCTTTCTATAATTTTAAATAACATGGTGACTCGATTTGCTTTTTAGATGGTCTCGTCGATTGCGCCGATCCCGAGTGCTGTTCGAGCAGCGTGTGCCGCAGCAGCCAGTTATGCGTCTCGGCTCCCAAGCCCATTGACATTCTGCTGAGAAAGCAACCACCCGCGATCACGGCCTCGTTCTTCGAGAGAATGAAGTTCCTGATAGACGACGGAAGTCTGCAGAATTATGCGCGCCAAGAAACTTTCAACGAAAGGTACGTTTCCTTTATACCATTTGCCACTTTAAAATCGATCCACCACTCCTAATTCTATAAATTCAATAACTATATATTATGTCACAATTATTCTATTTACGTCGTCTATGATTAATTCAAGTCATAATGATTGAACGCGAGAATGAACGATGAAACTGTTGTATCTTTAGTACATTTCTTCATTTGCTCAGCTAAAATACAGAATTCAATTATTATTACTATTGTACGCTGTAAGGACAATATGATATATACAATTTAGATATTTTATCTACAAATATAATGTCTGCGTTGTTGTGACCCGTGTTACTTATCACATCCCAACAGTTTTCAACATGTTCTGTATAAGTATACTTGTCTATATACGCGAATGTCTAGCCTGCACTATACAACCTCTTCTCCTATTATCATAGTCCAAACTTTTTGTTTTAACCTATACCATTTCTCATTATTGTCTCGTTTATCCATGTTGGATTTTTTCCTTTCATCAGAATGTCCAAAAACAATTTTGTTAACAAAGTATCAAACAAAAAAAAAACAATTCTTTTCATACACTCATAGTCCACTTATAAAGTAATCATTTTCATTTTTACTGTTATTTGTATTCATCTCTTTTCGACTCTGATTATCATATCAACTATCCTAAAAACCAAACAAAAATTCACACATTTTAACTGGGCTCTGTTTTGTCTGTGCTGCTCGATCAGTGTGTTCTGGAATCACTTCAACACAAGGTAAGAACCGTAAGAAGAAAAAAAAATTGAACAGATTGATTTTGAAAAGAGCACAGCCTGTTTATCCCTTGTTTGTGTTATTCGACAAGTTTGATGTTGAATCTTTTTAACTTTATTTCGTTGTGTTTTTATAAAACAGTGTATCAGATCATTTCAGTTTATATTATGTACAAGCTTTTGCGTTCGTTCACATTATTTGTTTATTATAATTTCAAAAAAAACGTAGTTTATGCTGATATGATTTTTATCAAGCCAGCTTCCGTTATGTCTCACAAACTTTTCTACACTTTTATGTATATCTATTGTAATGTAATAAGTGTCGTTTCAGTTCTGCATTTGTGTTGTTGATTTTCCGCATATGTGAAAAAAATTCCATCACTATTTGTGCACTGTATTGTTCTTGATCGTTTGAAAGATTTTTTCATGCAATCTTTTAAACGATTTGGCTGTCTTTGTACTTTTATCACTTTTATGAAACATTGAAGTGTTATTTTTTTTTTTTTTTAACTACTCGCAAATAACTATACTATCGTTCCGAAATTGTTAAACGTTTTTGTTATTGTTGCATGTTTGAGTTATCCTTATGTTCTCCTAAAATTGTGTTTCGTGAAAATTTCGTTATGCTTCGAAGACAACGACACAATTGTACTAATCTAAATTTTGTTAATTCTATTATACATTGTACGGACTGACTTGACGAGTTCAATCTCTCAAATTGTATGAAACAGATTTTTTAGGATTCGATCGTTGCAAAACGGGCTTTATTACAATAACACGAAATATCCTGATGATTTTTTCGCATGCAATTCATACGATTATATGCAATTTTCTTTTTACAAGAATAAAAGCTCAAGATACAGGTAGACAATATGGAGAAGTTAAAAATATATCTGCCAACAAATTTCTGGTGAAAAAAAAAGATAATTAGTTACGGTTCTACTGTCAAAAATCATTGAAAATCGAAAAATCCGATAGCCTACAAGTATCTTAGCAAATGAAAATATTTTTTATTTTTAAGTAGCTCATACTCACATTAATTAGTTTTTATTTAGCTATGCCAGGAGTAATTTATATATACACTGAGTAGTACATCATCATTACTAAAAAACGAATGGAATAAGTAATGTAAAACCAAATATTTACTTCCACAGTCGCTCGGCCGTAGTCAGAGGCCGCGTAGTTACCTCCCTTGGTATGGGTTTGATGGGCGTGAGAGTCAGTACGAGCACACCTCAGGAAGGTTTCACCCTGACTCGCGACGACGGCTGGTTCGATCTACTTGTTAACGGCGGCGGTGCGGTCACTCTTCAATTTGGACGCTCCCCCTTTAAGCCACAGAGTCACATTGTTTACGTTCCTTGGAACGAGGTGAGTGCTGGAGCTAATTTCCATCGTTTTTTCGACAGTTGCATTCATAGTGTTTAAAAATATGTTCTTATCATTATCGCAGGTGGTCATAATCAATAAAATCGTCATGAGCACGGCCGACGAGAAAACGCCGACTCACGTGATCCACTCGTGCGCAGCCCACGACTATGACGTGATGAAACCAGTGGTTCTGGCTACCTGGAAACATGGCTTCCAGGGCGCTTGCCCCGACAAAAGTGCCATTTTAGCGGAATCTCAAGTTGTACAGGAGTCCATTCAGATTCCCGGCACTGGTTTGAACCTCGTTTACCATAGCTCGCGAGCAGCTGGATATCTGTCGACGATACAACTGCAACTCACCCCAGAAGCCATACCACCGACTTTGAATCTCATTCATCTGCGTATTACCATCGAGGGCATATTGTTTGAGAAAACCTTCGAAGCCGATCCAGTTATCAAATTCACGTACGCCTGGAACAGGCTCAATGTCTATCGTCAACGCGTCTACGGCGTAACCACTGCCATGGTGAAGGTCGGCTACGAGTACAGCGACTGCAAGGACGTCATTTGGGACGTGCAAACCACCAAACTGAGCGGTCACGACATGTCCATTTCCGAAGTCGGTGGCTGGAACTTGGATATTCATCACAGATACAATTTCCACGAAGGCATTTTGCAAAAAGGTGACGGTTCGAACATCTATTTGAAGCATAAACCACGCGTCATTCTAACAACCATGGGTGATGGTCATCAACGACCTTTGGAGTGCTACGATTGCGATGGGCAGGCTTCGAAGCAGCGGCTACTCGCACCAGTCGCTCTTGCCACAGCTTCCGATGGCTCCATTTTCGTCGGTGATTTTAACCTCGTTAGGAAGATCCTCGTCGATGGCACTGTCAGAACTGTCGTTAGGCTGAACGCAACAAGGGTGTCTTATCGCTATCACATAGCACTGAGCCCACTCGACGGTTCTCTCTACATCAGTGATCCCGAATCGCATCAGATCATTCGTGTTCGAAATACCACAGACTACTCGGATCCTGAGCACAATTGGGAAACAGTCGTCGGCTCTGGCGAACGCTGCCTTCCAGGCGATGAGGCTCATTGCGGCGACGGTGCCCTCGCTCGTGACGCGAAATTGGCCTATCCCAAGGGTGTGGCTATCTCAGCTGACAACGTTCTCTACTTCGCCGATGGTACCAATATCCGAATGGTTGACAGAGACGGCATTATAACCACTATTGGTAATCACATGCATAAGAGCCACTGGAAACCGATACCATGCGAAGGCACACTCAATGTGGAAGAAGTTCATCTGCGATGGCCAACCGAACTAGGTAAAATATTTCCCTCAATGACTTTTATTCTAATATATTTTAAAGCATAAACTTACTTATCGAATTTTTTCATAGCTATCAATCCTCTGGACAATTCATTGCACATCATCGATGATCATATGGTTCTTCAACTTGCACCTGATGGTCGCGTCAAGGTAGTAGCAGGCCGTCCACTGCATTGCGCATCACCGTCCACAACTTTCGACTCAGAACTCGCTACCCACGCGACCCTCGTGATGCCACAAAGTTTAGCATTTGGACCGTCGGGCGACCTTTACATTGCCGAGAGCGATTCGCAGCGCATCAATCGCGTCCGAGTGATTGGTACAGATGGAAAAATATCCGCCTACGCTGGGGCTGAATCCAAATGCAATTGCCTCGAGCGTGGCTGTGATTGCTTCGAAGCCGACCATTACTTGGCCTCGACTTCGAAATTCAATACCATCTCCGCTGTATCGGTCAGTCCGGACGGTGTCGTACACATTGGTGATCAGGCCAACTATCGCATTCGCTCTGTCATGGCCAGTATTCCAGACGCCAGCGGTGCTCGAGAATACGAAATCTATTCGCCCGACACTCAAGAGATTTATGTGTTCAATCGTTTTGGTCAGCACATTGCAACGAAAAACATTCTCACCGGTGAAACAATCTATTCGTTCGCCTACAACGTCAACACAAGTAACGGAAAATTGAGCACGGTCACCGATGCCGCTGGCAACAAGGTCTTCCTCTTGCGTGATTATAGCGCCCAGGTTAATTCCATCGAAAACACCAAAGGCCAAAAATGCCGCTTGCGAATGACACGTATGAAACTTTTGCACGAGCTCAGTACGCCAGACAATTACAACGTGACCTTCGAGTATCACGAACCTACGGGTCTGCTGAAAACCAAGTTAGACTCGACTGGAAGGAGCTACGTCTACAATTACGACGAGTTCGGCAGATTGACTAGTGCAGTAACGCCAACCGGTAAAGTCATCGGGCTGACTTTCGATTTAAGTTTGAAGGGTGCTCAAGTCAAGGTAGTCCAAAACAATCGCAAACCAGTCTCGATGTTGATCAAAGGATCGTCCGTTGTCACGAAAATCAGTGAGGCCGAGCAACGCACTACGGTTTTGCCCGACGGTAGCGTTGGCAGATTGACGCCTTGGTCGCATGCTGTTAGCACCGACACGATGCCCTACTCCATCTTGGCTGAAATCGAGCCACTGCTCGGCGAAAGTTATCCAGTACCTGCCAAGCAGCGCACCGAGATAGCTGGTGATCTTGCCAATAGGTTCGAATGGCGCTACTTCCTGCGCAAAGTACCTGCCAAAAATCGTGCTGCCAATAACAAAGCCATCGCTCAAGTCGGCAGAAAGTTACGAGTGAACGGCGATGTGCTTCTGTCCCTCGAGTACGATCGAGACAGTAACACCGTGGCCGTTTTCAAAGACGACAGAGTCGAACTACTGAATGTGACCTACGATAAAACGGCAAGGCCTATCAAATGGGGACCACGTGACGGTATATTTGCTGGTGTCGAGCTCGAGTACGACAGGTTTAGCCGTCTGGTCAACTGGCAGTGGGGTGACATGAGCGAGACGTACGGTTTCGATCAAGCCGGTCGTCTCTTTGAGATCAAGTACAGTGATGGCACCTCAATGGTCTATGCGTTCAAGGATATGTTCAGCAGTTTACCTCTGAAAGTAACTACCCCACGTGGAAGTGACTACTTCTTGCAGTACGACGAAGCTGGTGCGCTACAATCTTTGACCACACCTAGAGGACACATCCACGCCTTCTCGCTGCAAACATCTTTAGGCTTCTACAAGTACCAGTACTACTCGCCAATGAATCGCCATCCATATGAGATTCTCTATAACGATGACGGACAAATATTAGCCAAAGTCTATCCTCACCAGAGTGGCAAAGTAGCCTATGTCTACGACCATAATGGCAAACTGGAAACAGTTTTGGCTGGCCAATCATCCACTCGTTACACTTATCAAGAAACTACTGCACTGGTACGAAGTATCGACATCAACGAGCCCAACTTCGAGATGAGAGTGGAATACAAATATCACGCTGGAATAGTCAAGGACGAGAAGATCAAATACGACAGCAAGATCGGCTTTAACAACGCTCACTTCCGCTACCAGTACGACGGTAACGCACGAATTTCCGGAATCGATGTTGACATCAATGGCAAACAACTGCAAACCTTGAGAATGAAATACGATCAAAATCTCGGAGTGCTCGAAGGTGTCAATGATTTGCGCGTTTACAGAAATTCCTTCAATCGTTCGGTCATGCAGGACTCGAGCAAACAGTACTTCACCGTCAGTGATTACGATGAACACGGCAGAGTGAAGACCATCCTCATGAACATCAGAACTATGGACGTCTTCAGAATGGAACTTGAGTACGATAATAGAAACAGAATCAAGATGCGCAGAATCATGATTGGCAAAGAGTCGGTCGATAAGAAGGAATGGACTCGCGTTGACAAGATCACGTACAACGCCGACGGTCACGTGCTCGAAGTGGCCGAGCGAGACATCTCTTGGCAGTACGCCTACGACGAGAACGGTAACGTGATCGGAGTGACCGAGAGATCGGAGAAAATCAGTCTTGGTTACGACAGCGGCGATCGAGTCGTGCAGTACGGCGACGTGGAATTCAACTCGTACGATCAACGTGGATTCGTCGTGATACGCGGTGAGCATCGCTATCGATACAACTCGCGCGGCCAACTGATTCACGCTGCCCAGCACAAGCACTTCCAGATCTGGTATTACTACGACGACAGGGGTCGCTTGGTCGCCTGGAACGACGATCGTGACAACGTCACCCAATTCTTCTACGCCAATCCCAAAACGCCGGATCTAGTGACACATCTGCATTTCCCCAAGACCCAACGTACCTTCAGATTCCTCTACGATTCTCGCGACCACCTCATGGCCGTCGAGACTTCGGAGCAAAGATTCTACGTCGTGTGCGACCAGAATGGATCGCCTTTGGCATTGTTCGATACTAATGGCAATTTGTACAAGGAAATGAAACGATCTCCATTCGGTAAAATTATCAAAGACACCAATCCAGACTTCTACCTGCCGATCGATTTCCATGGCGGTCTCTTCGATCCAAATACCAAACTGGTTTATCTGAAGAAGAGATTGTACGATCCAATCGTTGGGCAGTGGATGACTCCAGCTTGGGAACAGATGGCTAACGAGTTGACGACTCCCACGGACATTTTCATCTATCGTTTCCGTAACAACGACCCCATTAATTCGAAACAAAACGTTGAATACATGACCGACTTGACCAGCTGGCTGAAACTTTACGGCTATGATATCTCATCGATGTTGGGATCCGAGTACACCAAGCAAATGGTTTATCAACCAACTGCAACCATAACGTCACCACAATTGACACCTGATTTCGGAGTCATGTCTGGCTTGCAGTGTATTGTCGATAGGGTACACGAGAAATTTTCGGACTTAGGATTTGTAGCGAAACCACTTCTTAAACTAGAACCTAAGACTAGAAATCTACTGCCAAGAGTTGCTCACAGACGCGCAGTCTTTGGCGAGGGCATTTTAGGTAAGTTTCATCGAAAATATTCATCAAATTAAATTTAACATATATCATTTTCTCTTGCAACTAATGTAAAAATTCTATTCAAATTGTAGTATCAAGAATTGGCGGCCGAGCATTAGTGAGCGTAGTCGACGGAGTAAACAGCGTGGTACAAGACGTTATGACTTCAGTTATCAACAACTCGTTCTTCCTGCCATTGCACTTCAGCGTGCACGACCAGGACGTCTTCTACTTTGTCAAGGACAACGTGCTAAAGATTCGCGACGACATGGAAGAGCTGAGACGTCTCGGCGGCATGTTCAATGTGTCGACTCACGAAACGACCGAGCACAGCGGTGGCACGACGAAAGAGCTCCGCTTACACAGCGCCGACGCAGCCGTTGTCATACGCTACGGAGCCGATCCGGAGCAAGAGCGTCATCGCATCTTGAAGCACGCGCACAAACGGGCGGTCGAGCGCGCCTGGGAAATGGAAAAGCAACTCGTTGCCACTGGCTTCCAAGGCCGCGGCGATTGGACCAAAGAGGAGCGCGACGAGCTGATAAGCCGGGGCGTAGTCGAAGGTTACGAGGGCGTGGACATACACAGCGTGCATCGTTATCCTCAGTTGGCTGACGACCCGGGCAACGTCATGTTCCAGCGTGATACTAAGCGTAAGCGAAGGAAGAGCGGTAGGTCCTACAGGCATGACGCTTCCTCGTGACCCTTGGATGCCGACGAGGAGGATTACGTTTTTTAAGTGTCAACGTTGCTTATTTAGCGAGCGTGCCATTGTTGTATATTAGTTAATTAATCAACTAACTATTTTAGTTTCGTTTTTTTACATATTTTTTTTATAAATTTTAAATTGATATCTTTTTCAAAGAATCAATAACTAGTCGCTCGTGATGATTTAGGTATGGTGTAGATGTATGAATTCCGTTTGGCTTTCTTTTGAACATTTCGTTTGATAATGCGCATCGAAAATGGCCTAATCTCGCTTGTCATAATTTTTCGCTCATATTCTCAACAAAATGAAAAACAGGGTCTAAAGTGGGATCGATGACTCATGCAAAATATTATATTCGTCCAATTCGCGCGTTGTGAAATATAATAATGAGAAAAGCGCCGCGGACTTGTGCAAGATAGAATATTCTCCTTGAGGGAAATATACCGGTATTTTTTGACATGACAAAAACTTTTTATTTTAAACAAAAAAAGTGAATGTTATAAAATACAAAAATGTGAAAGTGAAGTTTCGTGTGTGACTGCGAACTATTAATATAAATATTGTACTTTGTAAATATAGCTAATCATTATATTTTACGTGTGTAGATATTGAAAAAACTGTACGTATATGACAAGTTTAATATTTAATAAGTACGTTTTAGGATTAAAATGAAATTTTCTTTTTACATATGATCGTTATAATAATAAGAGTCTACGAAGAAAATACTCGAAATATATTATTACATGCATTTACCGCGCAGGTATGGAAAATTTGAAAGAAAGCGCAAAAAATTTTTAATTGTTAAGGTTAAATCGTTGTAAATATTGAAAAATAGACTAGAAAAAAGTCTTCAGCTTCAACATGTATGTGTAAAAATGGAAACCATTAGGTATTTGTCAGAGAAAATTGATAAAAGTGTGCGCTAAAAGTAATGTTATCCATGTGTCACATAAATGGGACTTGGGGCTCATAAAAATATTTATACTATTAATTGAAAAGTGTATAACACCATCGTAGGAAATGGAATCTCCATCTTTCTATATTGAAGAATTTGATGTATAAGCATATAAGTTATTTTTTTTACGAAGCATTTTTAATACGACAAAATAAAAATACTCTCGTGCATATGCCTTTCAAATTGAATACATTTTAATCAAATCATTAAAATTCCTTCGTCCCAAATAAAAACGCTGCAATACTCTCAATATAAAAGATTGACGAAGTTTTTCGTTTACTCGTTAATATCTATAAAATGTTTCATTGCATCGTTTTAACGTTTAAAAAATGAATTCAAAAGGAGCTAAAATCGATACTTAAGGTGATTATATGGTACGAAAATTTAGAGAAACTATATGAAAACCACATCAAGTTCATGCTAATAGCAGAAATTTCATTAAAAGTGATATATATTAAGTAATAAATATGAAACGCGCGAGCCACGGCGTTTAAACCACGTTGTGTGTTCTGCGGTAATTGTCATGAAAAATGAGCAAACGATAAATAATCATAAAAATACAGCATCATACGTAATGCAAAATATCGGATAAAAAATGAAATTTATAGTTCATTTGGAAGTCATAGTTGAAATTTTAACGTAGTTCATGCTGTGCATATCCTTTTTACCGAGTAGTATACACAATCGTACAGCTTTGTACACTATGGTACAGACTATCTTTATTCTGAGCTTAGCTTATTTGCATTATATTATTCACTCTAAACGGTGGTACTTTGATATTTTTTATTTCATGGTAATATTCTTTTAATGAATTTATTCATCGGCTGTAACATACTTTTAATAATTATAATTACCTTCAAATGATCTTTTTTAATTTTACCAAAAACATTTAATTCTTTTTTATTTTTCTCATTCTGTTCGCTCTTTGAAGTGATTTCAAACGTTGATATTTTTTGTTTGTGATTTAAACTTCGCTTCACAAAATATATTAAAATCCGTTCACTTAAGTGACCGGTGGCGCGTTGTCTATGTATAATCGAATACGGCCCGCGTCTAAAAAAGGGAGAGAGAAAAAAGAAACCGTAATAAATTTATACACAGAGTAAAACACGATTAGACGATAATTAGTCATGAGCTCGATGGAAGAATTAATTATAAAAATTATAACATATATATGTTTACAACATTGTGTTCATAATTTATGCGAAATTAAAAATTTTATTTATCTGAATCTTGTTTTCATTTGTAATCAAGAAAAAAATTATCCATGAATTTAAAAAACTATGATTGCTTCAAATGTATACTTGAATTTTTTTGAACGGACGTTTTACGAGTTGTTTTTTAATTTTTATGAAAAAGGCTTCTTTTGCGCATTAAGCAGCTAAAAGTAAAGCAATACTTTGTAACTATACTCACATAATTATTAGTCTTAAACACATGCAAAATTAATGAACTAGAAAAAATGGTAATTAATGAATATTTGTAAATTGAACGTCGTATGTAAAATAACCAATAGAATGAAATTATTAAGAAAATGTTAACAATACATGGTGTTATATGCTCGAGGTAAAGTTGTAATAATAACATTTATGAATATTCTGATCGAAAAATGTTGAAGTTAACGCCGTTGTAAATATGCAAACAGACTCGAAATGTACATGTAGATTTATAATTGAATTTTTGGTTGCTGCGTTGCAACTGATTAAGTTATTGCGTTACGTGACTATTAAAAAGTTTAGTTTTGTTCTAAAAAAGCTCGCACTCTTCTTTTAATTCTTACAATCAATTAATTTCACGTACGTTAATAAAATCGATAAAGAAACTGTAGCTTTTTTGTTATTACATGATATATAAATAACTTTTAACGGACTAAACTGAAAAATTAAATGATTCACGATGAGATAATGTAAATATAATTGTAATCAGTATCATCATGAATTTGTAAATAATTTAATACACTGCGTTATACTTCGAATTTCACAAATACACAGTAATAACTACGTGTTTTTGTTCAATGAACACACGACAGATTTATTTTCAAAAAAATTATGTTGTCTGTCAGTGACATGAGTATAAACATATGTGGGAAATATATATAAATATTCATATATATTACCATGTAACATTTAATTGATAGTAAGGTATACATATATATAAATAATACATATATATTCTATACTCTTACTTGCTAAGTAATCAATAAATATATCTATAAAATATCCTTTGTGTTTGTGAATGTGTTAACCCTATTACCTCTCCTAGAAATTAACCTTCTTGTTGCCATGGACGTTTTTATTTGTAAATTTCAATAAAATAAACTCAAATACTAGCATTGGCGAAAAGGAGGTTGAGATCCTTTCCAATAGTGAATCGTCTCAAGTAAATCCGCATGCAATAAGGCTGCACGTTTTTTGATTTTTTTGATTAATATTACAAACTTTGCTACAGTGGTAAAAATTATTTTACAAATGAAGACGTATAATTGTCGAATTTTCTGCAGAGTCCAAATCTAAATATGAAAGTTGTAAAAGAATAAAATTTGTATATATAAACGTCGTTGGATTTTATCGCGGAGATTTCGATGAACCTTAAAAAAATTTATCACTACTTATGTCTGACAAAGAGCAGACGGGGAGGTGATTTCACCTGAAAGTAAGTTTATCCTGTAAAATAGATAACAAAGATTTGATTATTACATTAAAAAAAAAAAATAATAAAACTATTGGTTGAGGAAATAAAAGTATGAAAATCAAACATCTGCATTGTTATTTTGTGCCGTTACTGATATTTTAATTTTTTAAATATCTTTTACGATTTTTTACTAGTGAACAAAAAGCATGAAAGAAACATGAAGAAAATAAGTATTATGTACTTATCATCTAAACAAGAGAAGAGAACTAGTTTTATGAAATCCGGATTCAATAATTGTACAAAAAATGATAGGTAATTTTCAAAAAAGGTATAAAAGTTGGTAAATTCTTTGATACCACAAAAATACATATTAATTTATTCTTTCAATCCAAATTTACTATCGACATTTTTATCTGTACCTTTCAATGTGTTTTTCAATCCTCAAAACAAAAAAATTGCATTTACTCGATGTTCTTAATATTTCTTAAACACGAATGTGTATAGTTTCTTAAATTTTCAGAAATTAGAAAAACCAAATTTTTCGAAAGTTTTAATAAAATTAAAACTCAAAAACATGCAATTTTTCAACATAATAAAAGCAGCTCTTTTTTAAATATCAATAACCCTCTTACGAATTATAAAGATCGATCTATTAGTATTGTAACATCAGGAAGTATCTGCAATTAGACAAAGAAATTAATATAATTTTTGAGTATGTTGCAACATATTTTGATTGTATTTTAAGTGTTTTTTATGTATCTTTTGAAACTAATTAATTCGTTAAAGATTTAAAACATTTCTCTTTATTTTTAAATAATCTTATGTATTAGGTTCCATTCCGTAAACTAATAAACTAAATTATAAAGTTACCGACGATTTTTAGTACATAGTATTATAGAGCCACAGAAACGTAAACAAACTAGAGTCAACCGGCATTAGTCTAAGCTCGATAAATCAGTAAATACGTAAATTTACAAAGCCAAAAATCGATGGAGTAGGTGTACTGGTTAGCGATAAAATAATAAAGTATCCACAGCATGTCGGGGATATTTCAAGGTGAAATTGTCCGTGCTAGTAGCCAAGATGACGATTCGATTAGCGAGCAACCAGAAAAAACAGTCTCCTTCGTCGAGACCCCCATAACAAGAGTAAATACGCATAAAGGCCGTAAGTTGATCTAATGCGAAACAGTGATTTCTTCTCATCTTGTAACATGAGAGAAGCCCGAGAAATTTAACGAAAAAAAATGTTGCGTTGCAGTAAAAAGAATAACCGATGCCATCGAACAGTGCGAAAATATGCAGGTGCTGGACCTGCGAGGGATGAAGATAAGCGTCGACACGGCTGGGGGAATAGCCGAGGCCCTCGAGAAGTCGGGGCGTCACTTGAAAAATCTGCACTGGCCCGGTACTTTGAAAAAGCTCAAGGAAGACGATCTGGAGACGGCATGCTGCGCCTGAGCCACGGCATCTGCCTGGCGGACGCCTACCTGACCGAGATCGACTTCAGCGAGAACAACCTCGGGCCCAGGGGCATGGAGGCAGTGTGCAAACTGCTCACCTCGACCTGCTGCTTGAATCTGCGCGTCCTCAAGCTGAATCAGAACCACCTGGGCGAGGACGGCGCCAAGTGTCTGGCCAAGGCCATGCTGACCGACCCCAACGGCAATATGAACGGCTCCATGAGCCTGCAGGTGTTCGAGGCGGCACAAAACAAGTTCGACGACGAGAGCGTCACCGAACTGGCCGAGGCGTTCAAGCGAATGCGGAGCTTGGAGGAGCTGCGACTCGAGCGAAACAAGATCGGCAACTTGGGGGTGGCGGCGCTCGCCCGCAGCTTACTCGAGAATCCCAATTTGAAAATTTTAAATCTCAATAACAACAAGATCGGCTTGCAGGGTGCCAAGGCACTGGCCGAGGTCTTGCCGGATCTCAAGCAGCTTCAAGTACTTAGACTCCTAGGTAATACTTTGACCACTGCCGGCAGTGATTTAATTGGTCAAGCTCTCGGTCTTGAATTGGATACACTCAACAATTGAGCCCCGTTATTCAAGCATTTTTGTTTTTTACTAGGCTTTGATTTGAGCATTATGTTTGCGATTATAATTTTTTTAAATTATAAACATTTTTTATATTGTTACGTTGGCTTTTATGTAATCTTTATTTGTCTTATTGTTAACTCTATGTTCGTTGAAAATTTCAACTGTTTCATAAACAAATAATAAAAATGATCCATTTTACGTACCCTCGTTATTTGATGCCTACCGAACTTGTTTGTAGACGCATCACCGATTCGGCGCTTTACTGCGTTTCCTCTCCTATCGGGTTCACTATAGGTCGACCCCATAGACATAAGAGATATAGACTGCGGGGTCGCATGGAGCGCAGTGAGTCTCGTTGCGAGAGAGAAAGAAGATGTAAGGTACCGGTCTGTCTCTTTCTATCTTATGAGCTCCGTTCACGCATGCGCAGCAGCCGACGCGCCGGGAGCAGCTAGCCTCAATCCAAGCCCCGGGGCACTGCAAATGTACGATCTCTAAAGTCGTTCCTACAAACATCGACCGTAGCCGCGTGGCTATGGTCGTGATCTTTTGCGCTCGGGATCGTGAGTTCAAATCTCGCTTTGCCCCGACCATACGAGATGATTTTTTTTCATTTTTTTTTTTTTTTTTACTTATTTTTACAGCTGCCCGTGATACTCTGAAACATGAAAATTTTATATTATTTTCAATAATGATAAAATATAAATGATAAAATATAAGATAAAATGATAAAATGATAAAATAATAACAATTTTATGTACCATGGGAAACGAAACCGATTTAACACTCGAAAAGTGCAAACTCTTCACGACATCGTTTCCACACCACTTTGCAGTAGATGTCTCAGTGCGTTCTTTTATGATATAGTGCGATAAGAAATTAATGTCAGATTAAATTTTTACTCGAAAGCAATAATTAAGGTAAGTATTGCATATCGTTCAAATGTGTATTTATAAAAATTAAATGAAAGCACATAGAAAAGGTAGGATTTTTTAAATTTTATTATTCGATTTGACCGCGTATGAGATTATAAAACAGTAGAATATTTTTGCACTCTCTTTTGTTTTTCTTTTCCGCCCCCTCGCGGCCTCGCGAAGTCACACAACAATATTTGCAAATGCAGAAGACATTGATATGATCTATGCAAGATCAACTCGACATTTTACTCTGCATTTTGATTGTGTATTCAAGTCTACATAAAAACTTTGTTTAGTAGAGAGTATTGTTATGAGTTTGAAGTGTTTAGTGCAGTTAATTCAATTGAAAATTTGATTGGTTTTTTGTGCCGCTTACGAGTGAAGATGGGTCGTTGCTGCTTGTTATGCCGTGTACCGCAAGTGAAATTGGACGTAAATCGATCGTTTCATTTGTAAGTCTGTAGAAATTGTAGTGAACGAGAAAACTTTTTACGTCAATACTATGGCGCGTACGGGGCGAAATTCATGAAATATTTTTGATTGGAAATTTTTCTAGCTTTTTAATAATGAGGCAGGTGATTTTTGTCAATAATTCTAAGCGTAGCAGAGCTTGTATTTTGCCATTTTTGTCGTCTATTTTTAATATAGAGTCAAGTCTAGGGTTTGATAAAAGCTGTATAATTAAAAAATAATAAATGAATGAATTTTTATCAGCTGACGCAAAGCAAACGCTCACCATCGAGAAATAGTTGCTCTTTGAATGTCACATCGATGTGTGCGTGGAGCCAATGCTTACAACCGAACTGTGATACAAATGGCATTATAGTCTTGAAATCAGGTATGATAAAGTACATACAAATGAACCTGATCACACTTTTCCTGATGTCAAACTCCCTAATCTTTTAATCTTAATTTCATTTTTCCACTTTCAAACAGCGCTTTTCTAAAATATTAATATGATGTAAATTTTGTTATTTGTAATACTTATTTAACGTTAGGTTTCCAAAGTCAGAAGTCATGAAGAGCAAGTGGCTTTCCGCCTTGAAAATTTCAAACCCGTCGAAAAGCGCGGTCATATGCAGTGATCATTTCAAGGCAGAGGATTTAGAAGACCCGGACAGAAATAATGTGGTTCGACGAGGGATTAAAGATACTGCTGTTCCTTCGCTGAATCTCGAAATTCAGGGATCGTTAGTGGCAGTTTCTGCATCGTGCAGTTTGCCGATTCCGAACGAGAGTTCTGCTAGCACTAGCAACGAAGCGTCCTCTTCGCGTATGGAAGTAAACGATTTCTGCAGTGAAGATGCTATCGCTACTTCCAGTGTGAGCGCGGATGAGCTTATGATGTAAATACAGATATACATTGAAATTAATAATGAAAAAAATTTTTTTTCGAGCTAAATTATTTTAATTAATTTTACAGAAACAATGATATTTTTTCTCCAGCGCAGGAGCTGACGTACCTACATGCGAATTAACAAAGTAAATTTTATGCATATTGAAAAGAAGTAATGAAACTTTTATTATAATTAGCTTTTTTAAATTAAATAATTTTACAGTGATATGTATGATTCGATGCCATTGATGAACGTACAGGACGACGTTAATGACCAGAGGTACAATTTTTCATGAAAATGAATTTGATATAGTTAATTCACGTTACTCTTCCGCAGTTTCTCACAACCTGAATCGTCGGTCAACCGCATAAAACTCGTCGTTGATCACAGAACAGAGTGGTTCTCGGCCGAGGATTTTCGCTCCGAAAGTAAATGGCAATATTTCCGAAGCTACGTTTTAAACAACCGCAAAGAACACCGAACGACTCGTCAGAAAATGAAACGATGGAACGATAATATAGCTACGACTAAGGATCTCCTCGCAAATCTGAAGGAAAGGAAATTTTTGACTACCGATGGGGAGGATTCAATCAACGTACATTTGCTCAACTGACGATATTTTTAGTTTAAAAATTTAATTATGTTTATGAGAGAAAATGTTAATATTTCAATTTCAGAAATCACTTGAACCTGGTGTGAAATCGTTGATTGAATCTGTCTTGAAAGGAAAAAGATTCCCTAGCTACCCTGAGGCCCTTAAAAAATTTGCAATGACCTTGCATTTTTATTCGCCAAAAGGGTACGATTATCTTCGCTCATCCGTCAACAAGCTTCTGCCTCACCCATCCATGCTTCGCGAATGGCTGCGCACTATCAACTACGAACCTGGAATTTCTCGCGAGGCATTTCAAACTGTCGAAGATTTCGCAAAAAACGCTCTCGAACAAGGTAAAAAATTGTACTTCAATTTATGCCTTGACGAGATGTCGATTCGAAGACACGTCAGCTGGAATACATCGACGCAGAAATTCGAGGGTCTCATTGATTTGGGTAGACCAACGGAAGGACAGGACAACGAGGAGCAAGCTACCAATGCTCTAGTTTTCATGTTAGTATGCATCAATGGATATTTTAAAATCCCTGTTGCATACTACTTGATAAACGCACTGAATGGAGATCAAAAGAGCTCTTTGGTCCTAGAGATATTAGATGAATGCTACGTGCACACGTTGGATGTACGCAACCTCACCTTCGACGGAGCTTCATCTAATATAAATATGGTAGAAAAGCTCGGTGCATCGATCCTCGGAAACACTTCCTCGGCGTATTTCGATAGCGAGATAAGTGGCAAACGTGTTTATACCTCGCTTGACGCTTGTCACATGGTTAAGCTCGTGCGCAACGCACTTCTTTCCCGGAATATCGTCGATGGCTATGGACAGACGATCTCGTGGGATTTTGAAAAAGCTCGTGAAAGTTCAGGAAGAAGAGGGCTTGCATCTGGCCACGAAAATACGACGCCGGCATGTGGAACCGTTCAACGAGAAAATGAAAGTGTGTTTGGCAGCGCAGGTTTTGAGCAGGAGTGTCGCTGCAGCTTTAGAGACCTGCGAGTTCGAGCTTGAGCTTCCAGAGTTTGAAGGCGCTAGCGCTACGGCTCGATTTTGTCGGGTCATCGATGACTGCTTCGACTTATTAAATTCAAGGAATAGATTTAATAAATGCCCGAGCAAGTCAGCGATGAACCCCGAGAATCTCGAGGATTTAAAAATTAAAGTCGACTCTTACACGTCCTACATCGAAAATTTAAAAATAGATGGACAATCAATCCTAAAAACAAAAAGCGCACAGGGTTTTTAGGATTGATAATTTCGATGAAGAATGCATTGCAGATGGCCACGGATATGTTCGCAGAAGGCCTCGAGTTTTTACTAACGTATAAACTCTCTCAAGATCATCTTGAGATGTTTTTTGCGTGCATACGGAAGGCCGGTGGATTTAACAACAATCCGACTGCAGCTCAGTTCAAGAGTGCGTACCGTAAACTGATATCGCACGTCAGTATCAAAGTGCCACTGACAGCTAACTGCACGCCGAAAGACGATACGCTCATTTTGATGACAGAAGCTGGAACAGACGAATATGTAAATATTGTTTTTTTATACATTATTTATACATTATTACATTATTTCTATTCACATAATTCATTGATTTTTTTAGAGCAACGAGGACGACAACGAAGCGAATGACATCGTTAACGTACCAATGTTGGGCGAGCTCAACATGTACACGGACGAAGTTATTGCTTACGTCAGTGGAGCAGTTGTAAAATCCATCCGAAAGAAGATTGCATGCCAGGATTGCATCGAAAATCTTACTTTAGAGAAAGGAAGACATTCGCTTTCTTCTCTACAAGTAAGAAAAACTTACGGAGCGTTAACATCTGCATCCGAGGACGTTATTTTCGTGTGCCGGACGGCCGAGAAAGTTTTAAAAGCGCAGACATCTTTAGTGCAACCAAACATCATTGATAAAATGATCATAACGGCGCTCGGAATGCTGCCTATTAATGCGTTATTCGCAAAAAAAGAGCACATATTCGAGCAATCGCCGTTATTTGATCATAGAAATCAGTTGATTAGAATTGTACTGAGACACTATTTTTCTCTTCGACTCCACCACGAAGCAGCAAAGTTGTCTGAGTTCAAAGATCGCGTCCGGACAAAATTGCAACGAATAATAGTTTTCAAAAATCAATAGAAATTTGCAGAACGTAAGTAGATATTTTAGATCTTTCTTCGCTTTTTGTAGCATCTACATTGTTTACTTTCGTTTTTTTAGGCATTTCACACATGTATACTTGCGCTGCTAAGTGGAATATGCCTATTGGGGAACCACTATAAAAAAAACGCACTGAGACATCTACTGCAAAGTGGTGTGGAAACGATGTCGTGAAGAGTTTGCACTTTTCGAGTGTTAAATCGGTTTCGTTTCCCATGGTACATAAAATTGTTATTATTTTATCATTTTATCATTTTATCTTATTTTATCATTTATATTTTATCATTATTGAAAATAATATAAAATTTTCATGTTTCAGAGTATCACGGGCAGCTGTAAAAATAAGTAAAAAAAAAAAAAAAATGAAAAAAAATCATCTCGTATGGTCGGGGCAAAGCGAGATTTGAACTCACGATCCCGAGCGCAAAAGATCACGACCATAGCCACGCGGCTACGGTCGATGTTTGTAGGAACGACTTTAGAGATCGTACATTTGCAGTGCCCCGGGGCTTGGATTGAGGCTAGCTGCTCCCGGCGCGTCGGCTGCTGCGCATGCGTGAACGGAGCTCATAAGATAGAAAGAGACAGACCGGTACCTTACATCTTCTTTCTCTCTCGCAACGAGACTCACTGCGCTCCATGCGACCCGCAGTCTATATCTCTTATGTCTATGGTCGACCCAACTAAGATAACCTTATATTTACAAACATTGCGCATGCATTTGCTACTTTATGACTTTAGTTTGTTTGTGCTTTTAACGAACGTCAAAATGATCCTATTTTTACACCTGTGCCTTGCATTTTGTGAACTAGTTGAGTAATTACTATCATAATTATTTATGCCTTTTTTAAAACCTCTACCCGATTATGAAGAATTTTTGGTTGCTTTTTATTTGAAGCTCTCAAACAATCTTTTAAGATGGATTCAAGCTATCAACAATCCGTCAATGGAGTTTCTCTAGATTTTCAGTTTGACGCTAATTCTAATGTTAACCGTGAGTATAGTGAACGTGCTTGATTTACATTTGTATTTTCAGTAAAATTGATTTACAATTTATCCTTCTATTTGTAATTTTTTAGCTGAAGAAATTGCACTTGAGATTGAAAAGTGCGAAAATATGCAGTACCTGATTTTAAAGAATGTGAAGATAGGAGTACAATTAGCTCAAGCTATATCCCAAGCTCTTCAAAGAAATGGTGCTCAATTGAAGAGTGTCCAGTTAAATGGCACATTTAAAAGATTCTCTAAAACTGAAATCCCAATCATTAAAACACATAAGTTTAGGACTAAGCTTGTCACAAGCACACCTTACAGAGTTAGATATCAGTGATAATTCAATTGATACATCAATTGGCATTCAGTCTTTAGTTTGTTTATTGTGTTCATCCATTTGTTATACTCTTAATACTCTTAAACTCAATTACAACTCTCTTAATTCCTTCAGTGGTAAAAAAATAGCACAAGCTCTTTTGGAATGTCATGCAAATAGCATGAAAGAAACCACCCGTCCCTTAGAATTAAAAGTATTTGAGGCAGGTAAAAATTATCTTGACGATGAAAGTGCCATAGCATTAGCAAAAGTATTTAAAACTGTCAAGAGTTTAGAAGAACTTAGTCTACCTAAAAATAAAATTGGTGATCTAGGTATGTTAGCAATAATCGATAGCTTATCAGTCAATCCAGGTATCAGGGTATTGGATTTTAATAATAATAATCTTAGTTTTGAAAGTATCCAGGCACTTGCTAAAATAATACCTTACTTTCTTCATCTTCAGATATTGACACTTTCAGGAAATAAATTGACTTCTAAAGGTGAAGACTTAATAAGTCAAGCTCTTGGCATGTGCAAATAATCCTTTTGCTATGTACATTTTTGTTCTTAAATATTTCATGCAAATTTTCTGTGATTTAGACTATTAACTATCTGTGATTAAAATATCTTTAAATGAGCCAAAATATCTGTCCTATCTTTAAATGTATATAAAAATAATTAGATTAATGTTTATTACTTTTTGCTAATATTTATTGTTATTTGTTGAATTTTTAAAATTTATAACGTTAATTTATGATTATATCATTAATTTTAATCTCTAGTGCATTAAGTCTGTTTGATATATTGTATTTTAAATAAAAATGATCATTAAAAAAATATAATTCTATTCATTAAAATTTGTCTTATCCCTAATTTTACTTTTTTCAAAGTCTTCATTATCCCTCGATTTATAAATTAAATATTAAATCGATGAAGAACATTTGAGATTTAACTTCAGACTCGATTTCAAAAATTATTTCAGGAGGTACTTTGGTTTAATCGAATCCATCCAAATACCCAAAGGAATCGATTGTAGATGCGAGTTGCGACTCGCATGATCGCATCATGCGAAAATGGAATACACTGGTCATGACACCATCACATGCGATATGTGCGCAGATTTGTATTACACATAACACATACACACACACTGCACATATTCATTCAAGCCAATTTCCCGCGTATCACGGTATTCAGCGGCACAGCAGCCGTTACAAAAACGAGCGTCGGTGGACGGTGTGATCCTTGCCGCTGCATTATTTTTCTCGCTTGTTGATAAAATACAATCGATTGTTTATTTACCTTACTTGTAATCACGCACTCAACGGAGCCGTTAGTTTCTGGATCTGTCAAATCTGCCAAGATTCAATAATGGCGAGTTTTGATTTCAACACTTTGAGCAGTACGTTGAATGAGTCTAGCCAAAAGACCGAAGGTACCGGCGTATCTTTTGCCGGCAAATCATTAAAACTAAACGGCGAGGATGATGGTGAGTAATGATGTCAGAAGATTTTTTTCAACTACTGGTCGCTTGAATATTTTATTTGTTATAATTCATGTTTATTAAATTTGCAATATAACCTGCTTTACTAAATGAGCTAAATATCTTCTATGTATCACTACTACTATACTACACTACTACTACAAGAAAAATATTTCAATTGAATCACTTATATAAATTTTATTTTATTCTTGCTCAATAGTTTAAAAGGAATAATAATTAAAATATTAAAAAAAAATTGTAATTTACAGTCAAACAAGTTGCTGATGCAATTGAAAAATGTGGTAATATGCAGTTTTTGGATTTGGAAGGAAATACTCTTGGTCCAGATGCTGCAAAAGGTTTATCTAAGGCCATTGAAAAACATGGAACTAACTTGAAGAGAGCTCTTTGGAAGGATTTGTTCACAGGTCGAATGAAAGATGAAATTCCAGTTGCCCTAGAACATTTGGGCCGTGGTTTATGTGCTGCTAAAACTCAATTAGTTGAGCTTGATCTTAGTGACAATGCCTTTGGACCTATTGGTGTAAAAGGATTAGCATCATTACTTAGTTCTAGTCCTTGTTATACTTTACAACAACTTAGACTTAACAACAATGGTCTTGGGATATCGGGTGGAAAATTGCTGGCTAAAGCTTTGCTTGATTGTAACAGTAATAGTCTCAAAGAAACTGGCAAACCCTTGGGACTCAAAGTATTTATAGCTGGAAGAAACAGATTAGAAAATGAAGGTGCTACTGTTTTGTCTGAAGTATTTAAGACTTTAAAAACTTTAGAAGAAGTTGTGATGCCTCAGAATGGTATTTACCATGTCGGTATATCCGCTTTAGCTAATGGCTTATCTGTCAACAAAGGTCTTCGAATCTTGAACCTTAATGATAACACTGTTGGTCCAAAAGGAGCTGTAGAAATAGCTAATATATTGCACAATTTCAATTGCCTTGAGCAGTTAAATTTAGGAGATTGCTTATTGAAAACTCGTGGTGCTATAGCTTTAGCTGAAGCTCTCAAACAAGGATCATATCCTTCATTGACTGAAATTAATCTAAGTTTCAATGAAATTAAGTGTCGAGCTGCTTCTGTAATAGCAGAGGCAATGAGTGATAAAACACAATTAGCTTCTCTTATACTTGATGGTAATATATTTGGCAAATTGGGAAGAGAAGAACTTGTCAGCATTCTTAAAGAAAATGATAAAATACAAGCATTAGGTTCTATGGATGAAGATGAAGAAGAAGATAGCGATGAATATAACAGTGAAAATGAGGAGGACGAAGAAGAAGAAGAAGCCACTGAAAATGATGAGACCAAAAGTGAATCCGAAGATTATGATACTGTGGAAGAGAATCCTAATACTAGTAAGAATGAAAATACTAGCTCTCTCAAAGTGGTTTCCATTCAAGATTTCTTGAAAGCTCCAACAGGAGAAAATTTCTTATTCATTCAAAATGATAAAGCACAAGCATTTTCAGATTATTTACAAGTGAGTATAAATAACATAGAAAACAAAGTAGGAATAAAAAAATTTCATAAAATTGATAAAAATGAAATTTTCACAATATTTTTTCAATTTAAAGGGAATTTTAAAAGCTGAAACTGAAGATTTTATAAATGAAAGTGTTAAATTGATCATGAAAGTATCTGCTCTTTATGCCAGTGGGTACATGGATGTCAGGATACCTGCTGAAATAGTTACAGATCGATTATACAAAGAATTATTTGAATTTGTAACAAAAAATAATCAGCTTTACAGTTTGAACAATTCACTGCTTGTGAATTTGGGTCTTCTCAAAGTGAGTAATATTCTTCAAATGAAATGTCAATTTTGTAAAACCAATTAAAAAATATTTTTTTGACAGGGTGAAGATAAAAAGATGAGAACTGACTGGAATTTAGAAGGCTGCTTCAAGGCATTGGAAAAAATATGTCAGAGAGATTTTTTCACACAGCAAACCAGAGATTCTCTTAAAGTTTTCATTGAAAAATCAATGAAACCAAGTAGAACTCGAGTAGTAGATCCTTATCAAGAATCTAAAAGCTCACTTAAATCAGCACTGGACCAGATTCAAAGCACGTAACTTATAGAGGTGCTAAATGATTTCTTATAATTTTAATTTGTACATTGTAAATCCAAATAAAAAATGAATATGAGCATGTATATTTAATTAGAAAAGAAAAGAAAAATTGACCGAGTAAGTGTACACTAAACACTCAAAACATATTTTTTCAAATTTTGGAGTAATAACAGGTATTTTTAATAATTCGTAATTGTTTGTAATAAATCTTCTTCTTTTTATTAATGTTGATTTTTAGATAAATAAGAAGAATCATAATAAAACAAAATTTTTTTTCTACATTCTATTAATGCATTGATCTCCTCTGTACTTGTGTAAAAAAGTGTATTAACAAAGTAACGAGAACAAAATGTAAAAGTGTCTGAAGATGGATTAAAAATTAAATTAATTTTAAATTTAACACAACATTAATTTTATGCCATTAAACCCTACTATCACTTTTTCTGATATTCTTGTAGCATTTGTATAGGCTAGACTTGTTATAATCATTTCATAAATTATGAATGAATTTTGTTTCCTCTCACCGTAGTTTTGTTGTATGTAAATTTTATAAGTGTTTATAGCAGTACTTATTAAGCATGTTTTTAAATATAGTTTATCTTTATCATGTTTCACATGAAACACCATTGGTTGAATTTAAACATTAAACTTATGATGGTCATGCGTGTTAATGCTCAACTGAACAACATTTTTAAACAATAATAATTTGAGTTTTTCAAAGCACTGGTCTCACTTCACCTTGAATATGGATATCATTACAGTTTTAGTCTTGATGTTTAGATTTGATTGTTGATTTGGGGTCCCACCCAATTTGAAAGAGCTCTGGGTGCAAAGGTGTACAATGCTGTGATATTTGATCTATCATGTAGACTGTTGCCTGCAGAATACAAAAATGAAATATAGTCAAATTTCTTTCAATTTAAAAAGCGGTATTTATGAATTCAATAACTAAATTTTACCAAATACAGCACAAGTTGAACTTTTGTCTGTGAATCAAGACCAGTTCCAAGATCAGCAGGATATGTCACTGAATTATTATTTTTAATTATATCATTAGCTATTAACTCCTCGCACCGTGATTTATCAACGCCTTGTTCATTCAATATTAATCCTAGAGCAAAATATGTTTCATCTATAAGAATATATGATTTTTATAATTTTGTATTCATAAAAAACAACATACGGCCTTCACTAGCTGACGATGCAGAGAGAAGATTCTCAAAATATTTCAAAGAATTTGGAGAATCCGCAAAGAGATTTGGATAGCGCCTGAGCAGCAATTTTTCAAGCAATTTGTTACCTCTATTTCCTTTAAGACTGTTATCTGGTACGCAAATCATTTCATCATCTGTTCGTCTGATAATGAGAACTCGGCCATCATAACTAAAAAAAATATTTCAATTTGACTTTAATTTGCTTGGTTTTTTATGAGTATGTTACGACGAATACATACGAATTCAGAAGACTCGCAACATTAAGATGGAAATGTGGTTCTTATGACATTTTTCACCAAGGGATGTATTGAAACAGGCATTCTTGCTAGTGCCAGTGGCAAAATATCATCAAATGTAGCATCTAATAACTGAAATTGTTGTGTAAAAAAACGTTTGCATTTTAGCAGTAAAATTGAATAATTTTAAATTACCAGGCTTTGAATTTTAGGGTAGTGTTTGGCACCCCAAGCAGCTGTGTAACCGCCAATACTCCAACCATTGATAATTATTTTATTTTCTGCAAATCCAAGTTTGTGAATTGCAAATTTCATCACACAATCTATGGCATTTTTTTCTTGATCAGGAAATGGTGCACCCTAAAAATATTAAATTAAATTCTTTTCTCAAACACTTTTTTGTAGACAAAGGTAGATAGAATTTGACTAACAGTACTACCACCGAAACCTGGGTGATTCCACCCTAAAACTGAATATCCTTTATTCATAGGTGTGGATATGATACCAATTTCATAAAATCCACAATTTCCTTCACAAGTAATAACTAATGTAGCTCCATTGGTTGTTCTGCAAAATATATCGTACAAATTTGAGTAATTATTTCCAATATTCAAAATAGTGTCATAGTAATTACTTGTGCCTCCGGTCTAAAAATATAGCATCAATTTCATTTTTATCTTGTGTAAAGAGCTTATATCTCTCTGCTCCAATTTTTATGAGATCAGTTCTGCCTTGCAACAACATTCCACCTGCATGAAAAAACTGTGTTTTTTTTCAAAATTCATTAATTTATATATTTTAATAAAATCTGACTTACGCATTGCTAAATTTACAAGTGACACGCTGCCCGGATAAATCAACTTTTGAGCAACCATATGAGCTATTGTATATGAAGCAATTTTACATGGTACTGCTAGAATAGCAGATTGTTTCCTTCGATAACTAGAACTATTAGTACTAACATCAGTCCTACATAATTAAAGAGCAACATTTCAATTATTTTTCTCAAATAAAAACATAATATTAATGGTATTATTATTTTATATACAAACTTTTCTGTAATAGGTATAGTAGATACATTGAAATCAATTGGCCATGCCCAAAATTCAAAATCAAATTTATTTAACTCTTGCTTAGTTTCATTATTGTAATTTGATTTGGCGTCATCTAACACTTTCATGAATTTCATGTAAGTTGGATTCTTTGCTCTGGAGTATCCTCTTGCCATCAAAGATGTAACTAAAATAATTCCAGCTCCAGTCATTAATTGAGTTATTGTCATAGCATCTGCCAAAGGTGAGCCTCTTCTGTACATGGCTATGATTATTAGAGGAATGGCATAGATAGTTAAAGACCAAGCTGTTACAAGCTAAAAATAAGAAAATAAATGTTGAACTTCAGTATTAAGATAAAAAGTGCCTGTCACAATAAATTTTAGGAAACTAATATCATATTTTTGTTGTTATTATTGTTTAGTTCTTATTATTGTTGTTATTCCAATAAATATATGATTAATAGGAACAAAATGTCATCCAGTTAATCGAAACCGTCCCACAAATACTTTAGAAGTTCAGCTCACCGAAAAAACTACGTGATCTCCCCATCTTTCTAATCTCTGCGCTTCATATGGTTTCTGAAAGAGTAAACGGCAATAATTGAATTAATCTTGTTGCAGATAAAAATATTGATTAACGCTTGCTGCTAAACGAAAGGACTGCGGCACAAGCAAGCTATGAATATTAAATTAAAAATTCATTTCGTTTAGCAACGTTATCGAGCGCTTTGGCGTGCTAAAAATTGAATGCGGGTACTTAATACGCACGTCGATAAGACGCCCTACCCATGAGACTTCGTAGTATTTGTAAAGCCGTGGACTCAGGGCGCACTGCCACAGAGTCCTGATCGGTGACATGATCCAATTTCACCCGAATCGGAGCTCACTGCAAACTGAAACTTTGAAATTTGTCGGGCTTCGACATGAAACGACGACAATTCCGTCCGATTTCATCAAGAGCTGACGCGTGTGCTGCTTGTGTTTTGGTTACTGCTTTCGCGTTTGCGTGTAGTCTGCACTGTCTGCCACTAGAGACGCTTATAAGTCTGCGGTTTTATTGTCAAGCATTGACGGTGGGTAGGTTAAGGTATGACTAACACTCTAGTGTCTCTAGTATAGTAGTTGCGAATCGACGCTCTCAACCGATGTGGGGCGCTGCATGCTCTCGAGCGCAGTCGACAGTCGAGGCTCTACAAGAGTACAGACGACGTCTGAATTCTGAGGATAAATACAGTTCACATTGTTAACAATCAACATTCGACTCGGAGCAATTGACTGTGACTGACCCTATCATTTGTGCGTTGCTGTTTTCTCCCGTAACGATTAATGCAGTTCTTAAATCGTGTATGATTTAAATGCTGAAAATTTTTTAACTTGTTAAACCAAAAATATCTCCAAAATGCAGAGATCAAGAAGTCGGAGCCCCAAAAAGAAAGGAAACTTGTCGTAAGTTTGTGAACTGACACAATTTAATCGTAGCTTTGTAGTGAAGTATTGACAGTTATTCTTTCTATTTTTATAGCAATTAAAAAATTTACTTTTTTACAGGCGAGAAGAAATTTTATTAGCTCAATCAAAACAAAAGAAATTTGAATCACAAGCATTGAAAATTGTTGAGCAACTACTGGAGCCAGACATTGATCATGAATGGCTTTTAAAAAATGTTAGTTGCTTATATATTTTTTTATATTAAATTTTGTTATTTAATTAAAATAATTTCTTATGGTTTTTTTTAGTTGAAAAATATTAGTAAATGTCACATGGAAGATGTCATTGAAGAGCGTGCTATATCTAAATTGTGTGGCTATATTCTTTGTTCAAATCCATTAACAGAGACAATTAAGCAGCAATATCGTATTTGTTTGAGAAGTAAAAAAGTTTATGATGTTTCAAAAAGAAAAAATTTTTGTTCTTCAAGTTGTTATGGAGCATCCAATTATTTACTTGAACAGATGTTAACTAGCCCTTTATGGGCAAGGGAAAAAGAAAAGATCCCTAATTTTACAATTCTGAACAAAAATGATAGCTTAATAATCAATCATGATGAGATAAGCTTTAATAATAATTCATCCACAAATGATGCAGACGAAAATAATGCAACGTATTCTGAAACACTTGAAGAACAAGCTACTGGGAATTTAAAACAATTTGTATTAGAAGCTCTTAAAAATATCAATAAGAATGATGATAACAAACATAGTGAAAATGTTGGTGCAGAAAATAATACAACATCTGAAAACAAAAGTTTTAATGATAATAAACACAAAAAAAACAGAGCAGAAGATTTTTCAAATGACATTCAGGCAAATGATGAATTAGCATCGAAAAGAATTAATAATACAAAGAAAAAAAGAGTACATTTTGCTGAACCCATAAATGATTTTCAAGATAATGAATCATCAGATGACGAAGTACTCGAACAGCATGTTTATTTTACTGATGACCAAACCCAGAAAGAGAAAATTCAAAAACAAAATCAAATTGCTAGAAAAATTGAGTCCCAAAATGATGTAATAGATAATGATTCAGACGATGATCTAGTTGAACAAACAATTTATGCTGTAAATGTTAATTCTAACGATGTTGTTCAAAATGATCATCATTTACACACAAGTTCAGATAAAAATGATTTGGAAAGCTCTTTACAAAATGAAAATACTTTAGAAAGTGAATCTGATTACTATGATAACGAAGAGCAAATTCATATTGGAGAAAGTAGTGACAATGAAATAATTGGTCAAACTTCAGAAGATGATGAAAATGTCATTTATGAAGAAAGTACTGACATGTATGAAAAAATTTTGTCATCATTTGATACTCCGCCAAGTGGAGACAAAGAAAATTTAAAGTCATCTAATGATTTCAATTCACATTGCTCACCATCTGTGAAAGCAAATAAATCAGTAACTCAAGAAATGAATGATTCATCAAATTTAGAGACACAGCTTGCATCAAAAATAAAAACAGACAGTGTTACAGATGAAATAGCAAATAATAATGATGAAAACAATCCAAATAATAAATCCATTAATACAGACAATGATGAAAAAATTACTGTTAGTCAATTATTGACTAAAAAAAATGATAAAATAAACCAAACAAAAACAAAAAAAAAGAAAAAGCGTTCAGAGCTTGATGCTACCTTTACTTCAAGTTTAGCGAAAAGAGTAGAAATTAGTTTTCATGAGTGGGTTCAAGAAGAAACTAAAAATTTCCTTTTTGGAGATGAATCTGTTAAACAAAAAGCTATTGAAATGATTGAAAGGCAAGAAAAATATTCTATCTTGTGTCAAAAATTGAATAAATTACAGTTTGATGATGAATTGGAAGATGAAAAGTGTCTTGCAAAGCCAAATTTAAAACCAGCTCCACATTATTCTATTTTAAAAGAAGAAGGACAGAAAATTGATATAAAGGTAAAATTTTGAACTATACTTCTTATAAATTGATATTTAAACTACTACTTATTTTGCTACAGGTCAGAGCATTTTATCAAGGTAAGCTTACCTTTGATGAGTATGAACCATCTCCCACAGAAGAAACAGTTGAAGATACTAATACATTTGTACCTTTGACTGAAGCACATGCACCCCAGGCATTGAGACGAAAAATATTTTGCGAAAAACTTGACCACATGTAAGAAAAAATTATATTATGCAAAGAGAGATTTTTTGTACACATTTAAATTGAAATTTTTTTTTCAGATTGCCGGAACTTTTGCGAACCTTAGGAGGTAATTCTGAAGCATCAATCAGAACGAGTTTAAAATATACTAGCGCTAAAAGCAAGATTGTTAAAGCACTTGTGCACACATTTGCTTTGTCGGCTAAAAATATTATCTTCAAAACTGCTGAATGGACTTTAGTAGGACTTATAATAATAAAAATGTAAGTTCCATAAAAGTAATATCTTGCACATAAATGATAAAAGAGTAGTATGAATAATAGTATTATTTAAAAAATTTTTAGGATCAGTTTATTGGACTCTTGGCTTCTGAAATTTCTTTCAACTCAGCAAGCTAACATGTATCTTACTATGATTTTGACTTCATATCAATTAGAAGCTAACTATTTGACATATTTTGTCAATTCCTTAAATACAAGATGAAACTATTAAAAGATAAGTCTTATTTTTAAATTTGACTGCGTCTTTAATTTTAATATATTGTAAAAACTTTAATAGTGTAAAAAGATAAGTGATAATATGCTGATCGTGTTAAATTTCACGCTAAAAAAAGCAACACATGTAATTATTTTATAAAAATGTATTTACTTTTTTCTATAAAATCGAAATCGTTTTAACTTCATATTCTTCATTACATTTTATGTGAACACATGAATACAAAATTTTGTTTTATTCAATACATACTTCGTACATTTTTTAACATGGGATAATCGATTTTTTCTCTTATTTTATGTTTTCTAATTTACATATACATTTTTTATACAAAACCATTAGTTAAAACATTTAATTCAAAGTATCTGCAATTGTCGGAGGAGGAGGTAAAACAGGCACTGAGCTTTCAGTACTAGATTCAGATGGTGTAGCTCCTTTCTTTTCATTCTTCCGATTCTCAATTTTGTCTGTAACTTGCTTGTATAATGTATGTATGCCTTCATGTTGCTAATGTACAAAAAAATTTATTATTAGAAATTTTACACTTATATTTGTGAAGTAATTCTATGCTTGAGTATAGCTATTTACCTGACTACTAGGTTCCAATGATTTCATCAGTGTTTTAAGTCTAGCAGCTGGAAGTTTTGTATGAACCCAATAGATCAATTTCAGTATATGCCGAGTAACACTATCTTTTGGCATTCCCGCAAGGAAAAACTCATCAAATATAACAGTACAAAATGATTCGTTTGAAAATTCATCTGCCATGTTATTAACAAGTATGATTACCTAAAAAGATAGAAACAAAATTGTTATTATGCATCAACGTCTTAAATTTCAAAATTCATTTTAATGAACTTACAAGGGTATGTAAAAATGGATCTTCATAAGCTCTTTGTCCTTCACAATTTGGCAGAGTAGCAAGAACACGCATGAGCCCTTTAGCATCACCTTTTGGTTTTACTTGTGCATTTAAACCTCCTACTTGAAGAGCATAATACATAGCCAGGATAGCCGCAACGCCAGATAAATGTGCATATGCCTGGCAAGCATCTGGAGGTGGTCCTGAATGTTCAATAATGGCAATAGCACTTTCTCTCTCGTCTGGTGGCAATCGTTGATTTAACTGTCTAATTTGATCATCAACCTAGAATGAAGAAAACTTTATAAGAATCTTTTAATAATGTTAAAAATTTTTTAAAATAAATTCTTACCATAAGTGACATTAATGCTGGTATGAATTTTGTTACTACTTGGCTGTCTAATTTTGGTTCTTTAAATTCTTGTGATTCAATTATTTGACAAGATGAAAGTCCTAAGGCTAACATTCGTAAAAGCAATACTAAAATTGCATTTTCTCTGGGTAATGTTTCTTGATTAATAAGGTGCCAAGCTATTTTCATTGCACTACTAGCTAAGAAGTTTACTGCATATGGATCACATAGGGTCATGCTTAAATCTCCCAAAACCTCTTCTTGTCCTTTCTATAAAAAAATTTACTTTTTAATAATTATCAACTATAATATAAAATTAATAATTTTTTTTTTTTATTTTCTCAAATATAAGTATTTATGCAACTTATAATCATGATACTCCATTAGAGGTAAAAAAAATATTAACCTTAATACTGTCTAAAAATCCTTGTAGTTCTCGAGATCGTTTGATATCTACATTTTTTTCTCTTATGCAAGCATCCAGACACCAAGTGAATTTATGGCATGGATCATAAATAATAATATCTTGAATCTGAAAATAATTAAATTTGATTTATATTTAATAAATTTTGAGTTATAATTTACCTTGCATAAATTAAATTTACCTCCAAATCATGCAGAGCCATCAATAATTCTGCTCTTAGCGTGCAGTAGTGAACATTCTTTGTTTTTACAAATAAAGTTCTTAAAAATTGTAGAACCATATCATATAACTTAAGACAATTTCCTATCATGTGAGCTAGTTTTTGTACAACTTTGCCTTGTCTTCTGACCTAAAATATAAAAGATTTTTTGTAGTTTTCCCAAGTTAAATTGATAAAATTTAATGAAAATTATACCTTAGGTGAAGGAAGGAAGAAACCATTATTCAAATTTTGATGATCAAAAAGGACTTGTTCTTTTTCAATGATATAACTACTGAACAAAGGAGAAACTTCATCGCCAAAAAGACTTTGATTATCTTTCCAAATTTGTCTTTTAACTTCAGTGTCAGCATCAGCATATAATTCTTTTTCTGTCACCAATACTTTCAAATATTTGTCATCAATGTTAGGTGTGTTTCGTAATATAGCCATAACTACTGGTCGCAATGCAGTTGTTCTAATGGCTGGAAAGCATTTAACTAAAAGTTCGTTTAATTGAGGAGAATTTTCTTTTTCTTTGCCATTGTTGCCAATTTCATTGATTCGTTTTATCAACTGTTCTCTTAACTCTTCTAAAACAGATGCATGAAAATCAAATCTTTGAACTCCATGAAGATCCAACAATGGTAACATAGTTGACAACGATGGTAATGAAACTCCATTTTGTGCCTGCATAATGAAAGTAATAATAAATTAGATAAGTAAGAAAAAATGTATCAAAATTTAATTCCGATAAAAATATGAAATTTACCTGAAATTCTTCAATAGCTTTTAAAGGATCATTACAGCTTGTCAAGGAATCTTTCAAAAATGCTTTTCCTGGGATACCAAGATCCTGCAAAGGATCACCGGATGATATCACACCACTTTTGTCAATCGGCATGTTATAAAGTTAATTTTTAACTTTTTTAATATAGTTTAATTTTTGCTTGGCAAAGTTGTTTACTTATTGACACTCTATGTACACAAGCATAAAATAATGGGTCATAACCTACCAATAGGTCTAACCTACGAATTTAACAACTGTATTAATAAATTGCACCTTATTTATCTCAAATTTAACATAGCACTAAAAGAAATGAGCGTGATCCCGGTTCAACAGTCACTGTATCGAGTATTTCTATGCAAATATCTATATATGGTTCCGGTAAGATGAGCGTTCGGATTTCAAAATAAAACTGTTTATGGACACTGAACGCGTGCCGCCTGCCAACTGACTGCCGAGTCCCAAGCCGACCTGAACTCCGACTCTCCACTGAGTTCTTTACATTTCTCTATTCCCCCTCCTCAAAACAAACTTATTTGACCGATTTTCTCACCGTTTTTCATTAATCAATCCAATAAATTTATTGAATCTCGTTTGGTTTCAATAAGTAAAGAGTAGGCAAAGTCAAAGTAGGAATGAAAATTTTCCAACCTATTTTTTAGGATTGATTCCTGATGAATATTTCAATCAATTCAAAAGACCTTATAAAAACAAAATATATATTGAATCTCAGAATACTTTTTATTTCGATATAGGTATTTTGAAATTCTAATAGTCTGTTTATATTATTTAATGTCATACATTTATTGCGCTTTACACTTTTGAAACGCTTTCGTAATATTTATAATTTAGGAGCAGTTTGATTTAGAAATGAACTTAAAGACCCAGTGAATTTAACTACGCATATTCATTATTAGGTATCAAAAGACATGAAAAAAATTTGTTAAAGATCTCGCGTAAGGAGGTGGAAAGATCCTCTTGATAATGCAAATAAATATATATAGCTATTTGGAAATTCAAGCGATTTGGATTAGAAACTAATACAGAGATATCAACAAGTATAATTAATAAAGGCTGCAAATTAAATTCTTGGTGGAAGTATATAATTTATTTATTCTTTATTATCGTCACACTTTTTAAAAAATATACTTTGATAAGTATTAATAATAATAACATTTGAAAATTAGGATTTTGGTATGTAACATAAACTGCAATGTTTGGATGATTAAGAAAATATATAAATTCTATCAATCCAAACAAATAGTCAAAAATTTGATTAAACTTAATACTCAATCACAATAAAGGAATAATTTCATTAGCAGCATGGAAAAGATAATTAGCCGAATGTCTTAATGCATTTTAAACAATATTATAAAAAAGAATATCATAAAAGATACAAACAGTTGCATTTCATTCATAGCAGCTGATCCTGTGAATATTAAACATTAAATTTTCTCAGAAGTGTTATGAATTTTTTTATTATAAGTCTAACTGATCAATTACCTGAATCTGCAGATTCCAATTCATTGTCTTTATTAGGAATGCATCGTTTGCTCGAGGCAGTGTAATGATGCTCTGGCCCACAGCGACAGCGACGCTGGGTGCAGAGAGACGAGCCGAGGCTCTCGCATTGGACGCTCTCGGTGCAGTCGTCGTCGAGATTCCGAGCTTTCGGTAGGCAACTTTTTCGGTCGGTGCTCATCGCGTGGGTATCCGGACACTGGCACAGGCCAGACTTGCAAACGCTCATTTTCACTCTTTGACAATCTTCCGTCTTCGTACAATTATCCGCTTTGCCTATTCTTGCAGCTGTAAATTGATTTATAATGATTTTTATACTTGCATACTTATTTGTATTGAATTATAAATCAGCTTCCAGTATAATGCAGTTAACAATTTTGAAAAAACGTAGAACGTGTAGAAATTCACAAAAAGTCAAATAATTTGCTACTTTTATTCTTGATATACAAGCTGTAACATGATCACTACATAATGAATCGAGTAAATAGCCGATAAAAATGTACAAAACATTAAAAGTCAAGATGTGTCAAACTTTGATTTTTCATTCATTCAGTTCATAAAGAATTTATATCGAGCTTTTTATAGAAGAGCTGGTTTATAAAGCAACTTTTTAGCTAGAAAATATAATCGACAAATACCTTCATCTTGAAACCTCGGCATGGAAATAAGTTTTTTCTCTGTGCATTGGTCGTAATCTAGTTTTCCTGGATTAAGACAATGGCAATAGGGTACGAAACATTTTGGTTTATAAACTGCCTTGATCATTACGAGACAATCATTGTCTGAATCACACTGTATATCGAAAGCACCTATTAAAAAATTTTTAAAGAATAAAGGAAAAAAATGGATTATTTTATATTATTGATCTCTCGTACAACAAACTTCTCTTACCGATTTCTTCATTCAAAGTTAGAATGAGGAATGGTAATATAAATGACGCTCGCTTCATGGCTCGCTGAATCATATTTGATTAAATTTCAGCAACTTTGAAATTGAGAGACTAAATTATGTGAAGCACCTGTTACAATCACCTGGGAATGTATGCAACGATACAGTAACGATGTAATTACTGGCTCTTGATGCTATGCAGCTATGCAAGCCAGGAAGTATCACTTCGTTTTAGGGCGATAATCGCTGCAGTCCAAAATTTTCCCCAAACTCTAGCGAGCCCGACGATTAAGGTTTTCGAGTGTACGACAATCGAGGCAGGCCAATTATCTAACTATTGTTACGTAGGCGATGATTCTAGAACCGAGTAAGAAAAAAAAGGTAATACTGCGAGGGTAAAAGAAATAATCCGGGAAAACCGACGTGAAAACGCGCCGCGGATGAAACGAGCGCGATTCGCGAAAGCACATAAACGGTTAATTGCTGAGGCTCGTCCACAAACACTGCGGAGGAAAGTCTCCGTGAGTCGCAGTAGGTTTGGCAGCGAACGACAGCGAGCAGTTCGTTGGCCGAGAACTGCCCGGTAAGCAAAAAGATCGGACCTGAGACAACTCTATCGTTGAAGCCCATCCACGAATGCCAACGAGGCTTTCGGAGACGCGGAATCGCTGGGTCACAATAAATGACTGATCGGCTCCTAACTTGATACGGTCGCGATGGTGCATATGCGCTGACCTCGACGTGACAACAGAAAAGTACAGAAAATTCTATAATTAAGTACCCCTTTATAAGGTATTGAAATTTTTTTTATTTTTATTTTTGTTATTAGGTATATTAAATTTTTTTCCTGATGATTCCAATTGTTAGTTTTTCTGTTTTGTCGGTAAGAGATTGTTGCACGAATCAAAAAATATTGAGCAGTCCATAAAAATATGCGATTTACAACATTTCAGTTTCTACCCGTTCGTTCAGAAACATTGTTTAGCAGCAGTAAGAAAAATCGATTCTGCTGTAACGTCATTTTTGTTTATTTTTTATTTTCAATCTGAATTAGAAAGTCAACAACAACAGTACGTAAACCGATTTGAAATTATCTTGTTTACAAATAAGTATCAGCTGTTTGCTTCAATCTGCCCTGTGCGAAAAAAATATTATTTATACCCTAACTGTTTGAGTGAAGGATCCATAAATGTATCAATTCATAATAAGATTTTCACGACCTACAATAATATACTTATTAGTGGATTAAAGGTATGAAATTGTAATTCTTTTTTCTAATTTTTCTATACAATGAAAAGCCCTGTGAAATTATTTCTTGAACAATAACTTTACAATAATTCGCAGCGCTTTGCAATGCAGAAAACGAACATCTCTAATGGTATCTTTGGTTCCAAATCAAGTGGCCATTTAATTGAAACTTCAACAAATATGAATTCATGCCGCGAAGAAATCAATTGCAGTAAAAGCTATGAACAGAGTAATAACTACGGTAAAATAATTTGGAAACACGAAGAAAGATTAGAAAAAGAAATCAGAAATACCAATGCTCAGGAAAGAAAATCATACTTTATCAGTGTATCGCCGCAGCAAAAATATCAAAACCATCACTTAGATGATGAATTTGATGATCTTGATGATGATTCACTCAGAGTTATACTCTTAGTTGTGGTAATTGTATTACTGTTGATGCTAGCTTATTTGTGCACAGTTATAATTTATTATTAAATCTGAATAAGTTACTTGAGCTGTCATGTACAGATGTAAAATTTATTCGATGAAAAATAAATATGTTTTGTGATTCACCGTCATAAAATACTATTTTACTATTATACTATTATTATAAAAATAATTATAAAAATATCAATAATTAAAAATAATCTTATCCCGCAAAATATGTACAGTAATTTGTTGTTTAAAACTAAACATAATTAATTAATATATTCAAGATTCATAAGTCGAGAGGTCATTGCGATGTCGTCGAATCAGAGTTTCGCGACGCGCGCATTATTTGGTGCCAATTGTCCCCGTTGAGCCGTTGCGATCGCAAAGTCGGCGAACCTCACGCTTTGCAATTTTTAAAAGCCGACCCTACTCCACGCTCTTTTGGCTTTTATGCGGTAATAAGATATATATGTCGCACGCGGCATGCGGCCTGTGTTAGTTTTTTAAACGCAATTATTTTTTACAGACAAATCTTTGTTAGCTTGGACAAAATTTCTGTCAAGTTTTCAAGTGCATAATAACAATACAACCTTAACTTAACTTCTTTCGGCGGGAAAAATATTCAGATTACCGTCTGGTATCGCAATGTAAGAGTTTATAACCTCATTGACTTGCTCAATCAAACATTGCGATTCGCGACAACATCGAATTGGCAACTAATTTTTTTTTATCATCTTTTCTTTTGTAGTTGCTCTTTTTTTAAAGTAGTGAACGGTAGAACATATGTGTTATCAAAGTATCAGTGCATTATAAATGTGTCACGACAATGAAGGAATTGGAAGAGACGAATTGCGAGGTGAGCTTATTGCTCGACTTCAATCTTGTTCTTGTCTGTACTTACATTTTTCACTCAAAATTTAGGTACGGAGTGTTGTGAATTTCGACTTGCCACAATGGGAATCGTCGGATGGTCTGGAATCTCGCGACGAAGATGGTGCTATGTCGCAAACAGCAGGGACTGGAATCACTGACAGTTCCAAGGAAGCTGAAAATCTAACTGGCGGCTTTCTTGGCAATGATTGCAAGCACTCTTGGATGACTCGAGATCGACATCTAATAGTTCTTGACAATCGCACAGGCAAATGCATTTGCTCTTGGGTTTTTCAATATAAAGTTACCACTGTCTCAGCCTTTCCAACTAGAGATGGTCAAGTACCAGTGTTGCTTATTGGTTTGGATAACAATGCTGTCAGAATTAAAGATTCTGTTGGATATCTATGTATTTTTGACTGCTGCTCTTCAAATGTTCTTACTACTATTGAAGTATGTTAAACTAATTTATAATCAACTTCTATATTTTGTATGTTGACTTGATAAAATGTAATTTTTGTAAAAGGTTCCAGCTGGCGTTGAAAAGGCATGTGTTATTCATGGAGGTATGGCTTGGGAAGATTACAATGAAAGAAGACCAAATACAGTATTGTCTGATAATTCTGGGCTTATCTTCGTTGCCCTTAGAAATTTACAGCATATTATTATTGATGTCAACCGTGTATTGTGGAAGGACTTTTTCCTTGAAGGAAAAACAATTACTGCTAGATTGGATTTTGTAAACACTACCCACAATACTGCTAAAAAAGCTAGAAAAGAATATACTCACTTAGCTTATGACTTGATGGAAAAAGGTATAGATGAATCATGAAAGAAAATTTTTCAAAATAAACTGATATATTTTTTATTTTTAGAAATTGAACAATTCATGGGATTTGATAGAAAAGATTTTGAATCTACTCCTTTGTACGATGAAAATTTATGTTCAGTTTTAATCAGTTCAGAAAAAACTGGATGCTTAATAACTGGTTGTCTTGGTCGAGTTATCATTTGGCAAAGTGATGGTTCCATAGGTTGGATTAGTCCTCTTTTTGATGAAAATGCATATGTCACTCATATTGCTTTAATCGAACCATCTGATGATCCTAGACCTTTTTATTACTTGTGGATTGCATGCCAGGTAGAATATAAAACATCTCCTCATAAAAACTTATTTACCAAAAATTTATTATATTCATTACATATGAAAAAGAATACTTTTAAAAACATGTGAATATGTTACAGAATGATTCACCAGATTCATCTGCTGTTCTTCGCATGTATGCTATGCTTTTTTCCAAAAAGCAAATATCTTCCTCGTCGTCGTCATACTACTATGACCTTGAATCAGATCCCAGTTTAAAATTTGAACTGGAACTTGATATAGGTGAACATATTCATACTCTTCAGCCTATAGAAAGAGAATGCCTTCGTGATACATCAGATATCTCGTCTATACGTGGTGAAGATTCATTGTTACTCATTGGTACAGATGATCGTGTTCTGATTTTTGATTTGAATCGTTGGTACAAAGAGCAAATGCCAAGAACCATAACTGAGTGTCGAAATCCCAATAGTGTTATGGCTAGCTACAGAACGAAGACTGATGATGTAGAGAGAAAAAATGTCTTTAATTGTGTGTTTGTGCCTAGATCACTTAAAGAATTTATCAGTAGGGGTCCAACGTCAATGGAAGAACTATTTTATCCTAATTCACTAATGTTGGAGTGGGCAGAAATGAGTAATGATGGTGTTACTGGTTGGTTGGCTAGAGGTGTCCAGACTGAACTTTTAAGAGATATTACAATCGCTGGCCCGATTGTATTAGTGAAACCATCTGAAACTTACCATCGCTGTTTGAGTGCTGGTTTGGTAAGATATTGCAAAAACTAAAATTTCTTTCGCTTTAAATGAAAGCAACAATCATTTAATTATAATTCTGAATTTGTAGATTCCTTTTGATTCAACTCTTCAAGATCATCCTTATCGAGCTGAAGCAGCTCATCAACGCGAAATGTTATTGTCTTTGTGTCTTGAACAACGTTGGACAAACTTTTTAAGTAATTGCGGTTGTGAATGGTCGGATGGTAGTGCATCTTATCTTTACCCCGAATTTTTGCGTTGGGGCGTACAACGTGCTTCAGAGATAAAACTGCTCGCCGACCATTTATGTATACCACTTTTTGATCATTCTGGAACAACTATTGGTGAAGCTGAAGCAAAAACATTAAGATTCTGTGAGCAACAGTTAGAGTGCTTAACAAATGTTATAGGAAGCTTACCTCGTATTGAAAAAGATTTGGAAAAGCAGAGAAGAGCTTTAAAAAGAATTGCAACTTATCTTCAGGTATAAACTTTTAAAAATTTATATATAATATAAGCTTTTTGAAAATCTTGACAATTGATATATTTACAGGTGCTGATGTGGTTTTATGATGTTAATCTCTTGCCTGAAACTCATTATGTAGATGAAGAGGAAGAAGAAGGAGAAATAGCACCAACAAATCTAAATATCCCGTATCCAAAGCAAAAACTTGTTGAATGGTACAAAAAGAAACGAAGTTCTTATTCCAGTGGAGACAAGAAAGACGAAGATTGTTTGTTTATTGATCATTTGATATCTTACGAATGTTTGCCATTAAGATTGCAGTGGGAACGCGAGAGTATTGAGGAATCACCAAATGCTGGTAGTGGATATTATCCTCCACCATCACTCCAATCATTGTTGAGAATTTTCTTGACCGATTGCCATCGTGAAGACCCCGCTTCAATTACAGTTACATCTGAAGATCATGAACAAGGCGAGCAAGAAGATGAAAAGATAATTGAAGGAGATTCAGCAGAAATTGATAGTAAACATAGTGTTACAATATATTTACTTATGGATTTAGCGATGCTTCTTCAAGGCACATACCCTAGTATCGACCGACTAATTAAATATCCTTCAGCATTTAAATTGAGCCCAAGTTTGATTAAATTAACCCAAGCATTTTGGTTGTTAGATCATGATGATTTTGAAGGATTTTTTAAAATTGTTACCGGACAATTAATAAGTACTACCGATTTGAAAGAGTGGCATCATAAACTGGCTGTTAAAACACTTTTAAAAAATGACCAACACAAATTAGGTAAGTGCAAAATATGATTATTCATTTTCATGGTAATAATGTGTAATTTTTTTGCAGCTCTTGTATATCTACGCATTTTAAAGCCTCCTTTATCGTCATTAGAAGATCAAGGTACTTTAATTAGTCTAACAGTTGGTCAAGGATTTAGTAGAATCAGCGTTTCACTCTCGACCACCGTCTCACTATGCACAACTGCTAACGTGTTTCTTTCAAAGCTGTCAAATGAATGGCAAACTGAAGGAAGTTCTCCAGCTTGCTCTTGATAGCGAAGAAGAGGAAGCTTTTATCAAGTTTCTTAAAAAAACGGGGAACGAAGATGCTAGATTGTTTTATTATTTGCAAAAGAGGAAGGCATACCGAAGCTAGTGATATTTATGGTCCAAACGCTAAATACACTACTAACAAACCTATCATTCATCCTCTTTCAATGAAAATGCTTGGGGCTTTTAATGCAACTCTACCAACAACAACGCGTCAATTTGCAAGCACTTTGACGAGAATTAATGTTAACCCACCTAAGATTTTACTAGATTTGAACAATCGCAGTTATCCACGCCCGATGTCTCAATGTCGAGACAAAACCCGGGAGATTCACGAAATTGCTTTCACTAAAACTCGTGAAACATGCTTGAAAAGTGAGAAATTAATTCACGGTTCTGGGCATATACCATTTTTAAATGCGCCCGCATCAACAGTTGTCTTTTGTTCAAGAACTGCTGTTAGTCAAAATGACATGAGCATTTCTAATAAAATATGTTTTGCAAGTAAGAAAGGCAAAGGTAAACGAACGTTGCACGTGTTAGAAGACGAAGAAATTTTAGAATCAGGTGTCTCGGAAAGAAAAAAGCAGAAGCTAAGCGGTAAGTTGTTGAATTGGTGAAATTAAATGAAAATTGCTATCACTAATCTTTAACAATTAATGTGTTCAGGTAAAGGTAAACCAACCTACGACCGATCGCGTCGCCTAAGTATGAGTCAAGTCTGTGATACACCTTTGGTACAACGTAAATTAGCTCAAGATGTATGTAAGACTGGTAGTCTAGCTACTGAAACACCTCAATCTATTCTAAAAATTCGTCAAATGCTGAGAAACTCAAATTCTCCTGCTTTTGGAAGTTGGAATGTGGGTTTATAAGGCATCAAAAAAAGTCATCTATATTTGGAAGTTTCATTTACTTTTTTTTATTCAGGGTTCGGGAGAACGTTCTATGCGCAAAACACCAGTTTCTAACATTCGGTCTGCCAGGCAAATTCGCTTCAGTATAGATAGGACGCACAATGGAAACGATTCTTCACTTATGGACGTCGAAGACAATGGTGTTACGGATTATAATGAAGATAATATGGGCCAACGACCAAGCAGTGTCGCTAATGACTCCAAGAACACGGAAGCATCTGGGTAAGTTCCGATTTTTTTAGTTTATCGTAAAAGTATAATAAAAAATGAGCATCTTAATTACTAGTAATTAATTACTACTAATATACATAACAAAGTGAAAACAAGATATTGTCAAAATTGTACCGAGTATAAAAATAATCCTGTTTATCGAATTTTCTTTAACAATGTCAAAAATGTGACTTTAATTAGTATTGATGAAATATTCATGAGTTAAAAATCATAAATTTTTAAAATATTTGTTTATTATTTAAAATTTTAAATCATAAAATAATTTACGTTATAATTTTTCATAATCAATTTTAAACGATTTAGACATTTTGATGCGCATTGGTTATTATTTCATTCTTTTAATAATGGTTATATTGAAAAAATCGTGGTTCTCAATAGCTATCTAAATTAATACTACTACTTCGAGTTTCTGTCTTGACGCATTAACCTCCATAGCGTAGTTAATAGAGCGCCGGTTTTACACGCGGAGGACGCTAGTTCAAATCTCCCTCGTCACGCGTGTTCGTTCACTAATTTATGTGGAGACTATTTTATCCGTGTATTTATTAAATAAAATGTTTATCATGAATAAAAATAAATAAATTATTCATTTACTCTCGCACGCTCCTTAGATCCATCTCTGATTATCATAAGAGATGCTTGAGTCATAAGTGTGCTAGAATACGCAATACCTTCTCTTTAATCCCAATTCTTCGATTTTAATCAAGTCGGTCGAAGGTCAGGGTTATCGAGTGGACAGTCATTATTTTTTATTAAATAATATATTAGTATAATTTTATTTACCAGATTTATGGTATGAAAATGATAATGTTAAGTATTATTTTAATGTGTACTATTTCCTTATTAATTCCAGAGCGAATGAAAGTTATCACAGTTTGTATGAAGGCAGCGCAATTTTAAGTGATAACAGTTACACCAAATCTTTCCATGGTCCGAAACCAAGACCTAGCTACAGACGTAGCAGTACTGCATCCCGGGGATCTAGTACTTATCTCTCACAAAAATCATCAACAAGTGTCGATACTACTCTTGATGGCTCTGTTTTTGTAAGTAATTTTTTATCACATTAGTCACATGTATATGAATAAAATGTACCTACGATGAACACATTTGAAATTTATTTGTGATTAGGATGCTTCATTGGCGATCAAACCTCAAAGCACTGCTAACTTGAGTCCTCGTAAATCTATTGTTTCTGGAACAATTTACAATGCATCAATCCTTTCGGAAAACACTAGCTATGTTGATTCTTCAATCGAAAATTATTTTGCACCTCCACGTCGTCGCGACGAAGAAAGTACTGCATCAGAAATTGATGAAGAAGAAGATGAAGAAGGTGTTGATGAAATTAATACAGAAATTATAGCAAAAATTACCGATACTGGAGTCGATTTTGACTCATCAATAAAACCTAGTGATGTTGACTACGAGCTCAAAATCAGTTCACAAGATGAAGAGTTGCCCGATGAACCCATGGAAATTCAGGTAAAATTAGTTATTCTTTATTTTATACTTAATTTTTATTAAGAATAATATTTATGACAAAATATTTTTAAAGTTTGAAGATGATGAAGTTATCAACACGTCTGTCCCACAATCTCAAGAAAATGAAAGTAGCGGGATAGATTCTTCTGGTCCATCACCCACAAAAATGATGAAAGTAATGACTTCATCTCCAGAATCTTTCAAACAGTCTCAAAAAAATCAATGTGACACTGAGAAAGAGTTGCCTCGCAAGTCTGAAGAATCTTTTCAAAGTATCAAAGAATTTGACTATCAATTTTCAAATCCAACTTCAGTTATACGTGCAGATAAAATTTGTGATAAAGATCATAGTATCAGAAAATCTATTGGTAATCAATCAAATATTTCTGCTGATAGTGAAATTGAAAATTATACTTTAACAAAGCCAATATTTTTGAATGAATGTGGTATTGTAAAGTGTAATGAACAATTAACAGATGATGAATCCAACGATGACGACGTTGATGAAGTAAATATAAAAGTCAACCGAAATGATGACGATGGAGAAGAATCTGAACTTACTTTAAACTTGTCAAGTTCAGATGGATCTGGTACTGAAAAAAAGAGATTTAATTACATTCTTAATCAGCGAAATGACGAGGAAGAAAGTGGCTTGGGAAAAGAGACTTCATCTTTTGTTGAGAAACTGGCAAAATCTAAAGATTCTGAACATCCAGCAGAGCCTATCGCCGAGGAGAAAAAAAGGTAAGAATCGATATTTAAAATATAAAGTGCATAAAGTAATAAATTAAAAATGATTATTAATTACTAGGTAACTTTGTCGCGACATTCCTCTGTATCTTCTTTATCAAGTAAAAGTGAGGATATTGCTGATGAAGGAACACCACTTAGAAGAAGTGCAAGGCGCCATGCATCTACTAGAAGTCAAGAATCGACTCCGACTAAGTCAAGAGTATCTAATAACTCAACTACTGCAAAAATGCTGTCTGAAGTTACGAACATTAGCCCTAAAAGTAAGTTAGACCTTTTTCAATCGCTTCTTAACTTAACATGTAAAAAATAAAATGATAATTATAATTTTTCTAGAGCAAATCATTACAGATCTCACAGAAAAATTAACATCACCCGTGAAAATTGCAAGTGAAACACAACAATCAATTGAAGTAAATGAATCGCCTTCTTCAACAGAAGAAGTTGATATTTCTTTGCCTGTGGAAAAAATTACTCAGAAACGAGCAACGAGAGCATCGTCACGAAAACCTCAAGAGTCACCTAAAATTGAAAAGGCAAAGAAACCTACAAGAAAAACTAGAGCAACATCAGTTGTTGAGGGAGGAAATGATGAAATTACAAAAGAGAAAATTGTTGTACAAGACGATACAACTATGATTGATGAAAATCAAGGATTAAAATTAGAAACTTCAGTAGCTCCAAAAAAGAAATCGAGTAGATTACCCAAAACAAAGAAAGAAGAACAAAAATCTGATGAAAGTACTTTAATTGAAGATAAAGTAGAAACGAAAAAGAGTAGAACAAGAGCGACAAAACTTACTAAGGATACAAGTAGTGATAAAAAAGAGGTATGTTTATTCCTAATTGAATAATTTTTAAAATATATAGACTATTTAAAAAGTACTGAAACATTTAATTTTATTAATGTTTCTGAATGGGTTTAGGAAAAACTAGAAGAAAGTGATGACGAAGAACATGAAGATGTATTGCCGAAAACTCGTTCAACACGCGCTTCTCACGATAAAGATGCAGCAGCCAAACCATCTAGTAGGAAAGGAAGAACAGGTTCAGTGGCCAAAGAAATTGTAGAAGATGTGCAACCAACGAGGCGGACGCGTGCCACTTCAGTTGTTAAGGATGAAATTTGTGAACAACAGTCTAATGTAATCACGAGAAAACGAACTCGTGCAGCTAGCATTGCTAAAGAAGTTTCAGAAGATAAAAGTAAAATTAAAAAAGCAACTCGAGCAACATCTTTGAATAAAGAAATTAGCCAAATAAATGAGACTCAAAAAAATACAAGAACGAGAGGACAATCACTCCCTAAAGATATAGTTCAACCGCAAGGTAAGATATTCAATTATTGGTATTATACAAATATTTTAATAAATGCCAAAAATGTAATGAGAATTTATTTTGTAGAACTACTAAAATTAACATCGCGAAATCGACGGTCAACGAGTCTTTTAAAAGAAGTGATTTTAGAAGAATCTATTTCTCAACTTAATTCACCAGTCAGCAATAAACGTAACCGCGTTGCACGTCTACCCATTGAAGAAACTACTTCAGTCACATCATCTCCTGCAGGAAATACACGTAGTCGTCGTTCATCGATACAATCTGTAACTGAAGATGTTGACGAAAATTTAGCTAAATCAACAAAAATTAATGAGTCTAAAGAAGAACCACGTTTACGTCGTGCTGTAAGTGTAGATTCGAGCATTGTTGTGCCAACGGGAAAAAGATTGACCAGAGGAGCCCTGGCAAAAACATCAATTATTGAAGATGTTATACCAGAAGAAACTGAATTAGGCAAAAAAGTAGTGCCTTCTAGAAAGAAACGTGCTGCTTCTGTATCAACTGACAAAGTTACTGACGAGATAGGAAAAGCTAAAATAAATAAAAAACAAACAGAAGTGCGTAAAACTAAACGAGGAAGAAAAAACAGCGAAAGTAAAGATTTTGAATTCTCACTACCTGAACATACTGATGGATTAACGAATGATTCTGACAGTAAGTATATTTAATATCCGAGTATAGACTGAACATCGGTATAATAATATTTGAAATTACTTAATTAAATTTAATTCTGGCTTTGAAATTCTTTGATACATCATTTTCTATTCTTTAACTTGGTAATTTCTTATATAGATATTTGGCAAGGACGTCTTCGTGTTCGTGTTCGTAAAAATGCGAAGATTGTTTAATACAAAAATAAAATCTGTTCCTTGATCGCGACCATTATCAAGTTGTTTACCCTTTAAAAATGTTATTTTATAATTTAATTTCTAACTAAATGAATTACTTATTAATTTTGTTTCAGATGAGTGTCGTACTCCTAAATTCAAATTTTCAGAACCTGCTGGGTTTCAGAAGTAAGTTTTTTTTAATATAAATGTCTTAAACCGATTACTAACCATCGATGGAGTTTTGCTAAAATACTAATGGTGTCATCATTTCTAACCAACCAACCACGCACTAACCAACGTTCAACAAAGACCGCAAAAAGTCGAAACTAATTATAATTTATTTTTTTAACTTTTGCGTTATGAATTGTACAGATTTCTTTCGCCGATTCGCGATGAAGAGGACGAGTCATCCGAAGAAGTGACAGAAAATAGTGCATTATTGGAACGCGACGCTAAATCAGAAACTGCACGTACGACAAGAGCAAAGGGGCGAATAACACGCGCTCAAAAAACCAAAGGACACAGCCAGTAACAGCAAAATCTTGTTTGAGTAAAGGTTGACTCGGAAGCGCGTTAAATTATGCGGCGTTTTTTGATAAAATATTATGTAGTATATTAATTCTGTGAAAAAAATTGTTCATTGTTTTCGACTTTCATATTTTTTTATTCCTCTAATCTTTATTAGACTACTCTTTGTTGTTAATAAAATAATGAAAGTGAACGTAGCCTTTTAGCACAAACAAACTTTTTAAAAAGTGTATAATATTGTTGTAAATAATTTATTGATGCATCATGTCCATTCAATAAAAAAGGTAAAAGGGTAAAAGTCTATCATAACTTACTCTTAAATATTGAATTAATCCAGGTCTTTGCAATTTTTGTTAATTAAATTAAATTGAAAGGTTTATAAAGTGTAAAATAAGTGGAAACTTACTTAGTATACATTATCGGAATGTAATGATCTTTATTTAAATTTGTTTATTATATAACTATACAAATATTAAACTTAGAACATTTGCATTTTAAATACATACTGATAATTAATACTAATCACTTTTCTAGTAATCCACATCCTGGAACGTAATATTAATAAGTTGAAGTGTTCTCTGAGTGTACTTCGAATTTTTTTAATATTAATTTAGTAGAAATCAAATTTGGGAACAATCCCTGCCTTTCATTTGGATAGATAAGATAATATTTTAATCGAGTATATTTTACGCGTTTTCAAATGATGTATAATTGAAATTCATCAAGTTAACATTTTGCAAACTAAAATCATTTTTGAAAAAAGAAGTAATATTTTCACAATAAAATGTTTATTTTCATTTATAAAAATCAAGGCACGTTGGTGATATTTCGTGCTTTGTTTGTAAAAGGCACTGCTTCAGTTTTTCAATAGCAAGTTTTTTTTAAACATCCAACGGTTATAAACGGAAATGCTCACTATCATAATATACTCGGTAAAAATACAATTTAGATTTAAGGTCGGTGTATACATTGTAAAATTGTAAGTACTTATAACTAAAATACAACATGTAAAGAGATAAAATTGTGTCTTTCAGTTTCTTTAGAAATTCAGACGATCAATTGTCATTCCAAGCTTAATTGAATCATGCAATGTCGATTTATTAATTTGGGATTTTACAGTTGATTTAATACAATAACAGTTGATTTATACAGACAAATTTGTACCATGGGGTAATAAAACAATCGAAATCACATAATTTTTTTTTTAATGTTTAAGTTTTTTTGGATCAAACTTTATCACGATTTTTATTGAACATTTGAAGTAATGAGTAAAATCTATGACATACTCGATATGTTACACTTGTATAAATTTTTTTAATAATCATAACATTTTCCATGATTCAATAAAAGCACTGCTTTGTTTAATTGGACATTGTATAAAAATGATTAACGAATTATATTAACGATAAATCTCAATAGATGACAAAACGGACATAATACTTTTTTCTAGTAAAGTCATGACGATTTGATATATCTTAGATACTCTTAGTAAAAAAATCAATTTCTGTATGATTCGATTATATCTATTTCACTGCTGTCTACAGCTGTCCTTCACGCGACGTTTATGCCTTTCTTCTTGAGTTTGTGAAGGTGAATAATTCGGAAGCCCTATTAAAGAGAAGAATAGTGTTATTATTTAAAAAAATAAAAGGATTAGAATAATAAATCCTTTTCTGGCACATTCGAATTTTGTTCAAATTAACTAGAATTTTGAAAGAAGTAATACAAGGGAATTCATCGTAAACTTACCGGAATAATTAGTACGGCGAGTCCCTGGTACAGGCATATAACAAGCTGCTGAAATCGGTTCATCGACAGATTCTAAGGTAGTGTCTCTCATGTACGTCGGACTTACAGCTCCGGAACCCCCGCTCGATGTTGTAGATGTTATTGCGCCGTTGTATGTTGGATCGATCATAGCGGCCACATTTCGTTGAGTCAATGTTGAGGACGAAATTGATTCGATTTCGTCACCCGATTCGGGATAACTGCGGATCTCTTCGGGATCGGATGTCTGTCGACTATGATGTGGCATGGATGATCGACTTTTTGCTGTTTACAAAACATTTTAATTGGTAAAAAATATTTGATTTCATAATATATCAAGTTTTTTTTAAATGCAATAGGTATAATTCTGCAGAATGTGAAATTGACAATACATTTGTAAATATATTTCCGCGTATTTAAAAATACTGGGCAAAATTTAAGAGGTTTCATTTTTTATGAGAGGCGTCGATACGGATTACACAATGAAATATTATAATTGTAAAAATCGTAAATCAAAATCACGGGATTATTTGTATTTTATTTTTCGAATTTTCATGTAAGAGTAAACATTTCTCAATCATAAAATTGTATTATTACTCACGTGATACACTCGATCTTATTTCAAGTTTATCTGGTCTTGGTGGTCTCTCGAGACTTCCACTTGCAACCGACGATTGCTCCTCTTCCAATTGTTGTTGCTGTTGTCGCTCCAACTTTTTTTGCTTCGCCCTTTCTCGAGCTCTTTTTGCTTTAGCTCGTTCTTTTTCTTGTAACATTCTTGCAAGCTCGGCATCTTGAGCTTCCATTGCTATTTTGTGATCTATTAATAATTGCTCGTTCATCACTGGTCCATCATGAGAATCAGTATTTACTTTTTCTTCTTCTTGAAGTTTACGCGCTAATTCCTGATAATGAAAAACATTAAAAATTAGTTTATTTTTAGTTGCGTTGAGTTGAAAAATAAGCATTTATCGGAAATTTGATGTTACTTGATCCTTTTCTTCTTGGATACGCCTCTCGATTTCTCGCTCGGCTTCTAATCTTGCCGCTTCGTCGTCGAGTCGAAGCTGCATTCTCATTTGTTCTCTTAATTCTCGCTCCCTCATTCGTTCTTCTCTTTCTAATGATAAGGCTATTTGGCGTGCGATTAAGGCATCTCGTTCTTCTCTGTAAGCAAATTTTCTAAGTCAATAAGAAGATGATTTCAAATTGTACAGTTTTCATTACAGATTCAAAAACTTACTGTTCTTGTACAATAGATTGATATCTTAATTTTTCTAATTCTTGTTCAATTCTAGCTTTGGGAAGATCTTCTCTCACCTGGGCATTGCGGACTTTGTTGTGTGTGTAATGTTCTTTAACTGCAAGATATTAAATTGATACCAAAAAAATTAATACCAAAAAAAACTATTTAAATAGTAATTAAATCAATCAAATTCAATTGTGCAAAATAAATAACAGCAATAATTTTTAATTTTGTTTTAAGAATAGCTATAATTAAAGTATAAAAGTAAACTCACTTTCTTCATCTTGTAGACGATAGGCCAATGCTCCATCCTCATGTACCAACCACTCCCTGCACACTATATTAAAGTTAATTATTAGTGAGAATGACCATATTTTTACACTAATTAGAAAACAACAAAAAAGTTAGATTCAATGAATAACATAAGAGAAAGTCTTCCAGTTTAAATTAAATGAGTTTATCTTATAATAAAGAATTTAATTTGAAAATAATTGATGGCATATAGATCCATGAATTTGGAAATCCATATTTAATTAAAAAATTAATTTTTCACAGAATAAAATTTTAAATCAGAACAAGAATTTTCTTACTGCAAAGTACAAGTTTAATATTTACACTATGCAATATAAAATTCAATGCTAAAAAATTCTTATGGCAAGGAGTTGCATGAGTCACGCCATGAAAATAAATTTAAATTTCTTTCCGACCATATATTTTTACCATACATTTTTGCTCTGTAATAACGACTTTAAAATATAGTCTTAAAGAAAAAAAATTGAGAAAACTTTGGTGCATAATCTAGTGCGCCAAGTCGTAAAAGAGTCGATAAAAAATTGTGACTTTCGCTGGAATCGTCTAAGAATAGTCAAGCACTAGTGAGTAATGTTGACACTTGACGAGGCCGCAGCCGTCGAAATTTAAATACCTTAAACACAACTGAAATCCTTCGGCATAAAATAAAATAAAGTATCAGGTGGAATTTAATAAACAAAGGAAAAAGATGTTGCGTAAAAATATCGTAAGTTACGGAAGCAGAAGCGAGCGAGAATAAAAAAAAACAACAGGATCTCAATTTTCAGTTGTCAGGCACGATGAAAACATGTCACACACTCAATGTATCAGAGCGTAAAAAGAAACAAAGACTTTCACTGTATGTTGAGGTAAAAACTGCACAAGCGGATAAAGTCGCGCACGGCACAAACCTTCGTTGACACGGCCAGCCTTCGGCATGGTGTCCGAGCCCAGCACCGATTTAGCCATTATTAAGACTATTTAATATACACAAGTTTATAAAAAAAGTGGAAAAAGGAGTCGTCGTCTCAGCACGTCGCCGTGACAGCAGGCGACTCCATTTGGCGTGGGAGCCACAATACTACTAACATAGTAGAGTCAAGCTGCGCGAGGCTGCAGCAGCGGCCAGCCAGTGGCAGCGCTGTAGTTGCTGCTTATATTATGCTCGTCGGTAGTAGTGGCAGCGCAAAGCAATAATAAGCAGTACAGGCGCATTCTGCCATCTTGGAATGCCGATATCGTCTTCGTGTTGTGTCGGTGTAGCCGCGTACATTTCCCTTCTCTCTCTCTTTCTACTCTATAAAGGTTCACTCTTATTTCCCCTCCCATTGCACTTATGGCATTACATTATGTAGGCACTGAATACTCGTATTATGTTGCAACTTGCAATGGTATGTACGCGCTGCGTACACTATACTTACATATCTATACCTATATATATATAATATCAAAGTCTCACATTTATGCGAGCCATAACGCGCGTATACACCCGTAGATAACTTGTCACATTTAATTCTCCATTAGTTTAATCGTATTATAACGTAACTTATTGAGTAATACATTTTTCCGATACCAAATACGTAAGTACGTCCAAAAATTGAAATTAAACTTAGAAATATTTGAGACGAAAATTATGAGTTAATCGCTTGCATCGAAATAGTTCACACTTTTCTCCTACATTTCTCATTCCATACTTTTGAGCTAGGAATATTTTTTCCGGACACACTTTGCTTCAATTGATACCGCTTATTAGATTTTGACTGAGGCTGCGGTAAAAAAATTTGTTCATTATTGGTTCTATCCTAATGCCAAAAAAAGATTTCAGGCGAAATTTCTTTGTTTTTTCACTCGGATCGTCATGGAGAAACACTGTCTAGAGTCTAGACAAGTGTTCTATAGAAATTGCCCGAAAAGTATTCAAAAATGTTGCGTTGTAATCATTGTAAAAATAAAGTTCTAGACACGTTCTTGGCGGTGTACATTAAAATAAAGTCGACTCATTTCGATCGAAAGCTCAAATATTATGCCGTACATTAATAATGATGCTAGTCTATAGTGTTGACGAGTGTAAAAAATATTTAATCGGTGTTAAAACTGGCTTATTTCCATATTTTTCAAATAATTTGACTTTTTTATCTCTTGCTGTGACATGTTTTCGACTTGAATTGTCAGCTATTCGATGTTAACACAACCGAAGCGCAATGCCACCGAGTAAAGTTCAAAAAGAAACGGTTCAAAATAATATAAAAATAATAGGTACGAAGAAGTCAATAGAGCAGGTAGAGGTTGATCTGTTGCCATGGCAAAAACTTGTACATCAAAGTTCATTCGCACGTTTTAATGACTTGACGGCGGAAATCCAGGGTATACATATTATATTGTATATGTATACCTACAGCTACTGCTCGGAGGTCTGGTATGTGTGATACACATCATATATAACGCTAAGTATGAGAAAATACAAAATCTTTATTGTATCCTTTTATTCACTTACAGCACTACATTCCGAGACTTGCAGATCGTGCGATTTTGCGTTTTTAGGTACTGATGTTAGTGTGACTCGTTGACATCATCACCGACAAAATTAGTACCTCTGTATTAGCTTACAAAAATCGTCAAAACACACATTCAAAAATGTGAAACGATAACGAATTCGCTCGCATGTTAATAAAAACTTTTCGAGTAATTTGAGTAATTAACATCGTTTAATTATTTCATTAATTAATCTAATATAAAAAAATATAAATGAGGTTTACTTATGAAATTTCATTTCATACAATTGATTTTTTTGTTCGAAAAAACCACACATACTGCCATAGTTTGTTTTCATCATTTGGTCCTACGATGAATACACAATTTTAAACTATAAATACACGTATATAAATAAAATAAATTTTACATAACATGAATGAATTATCTTGATGAGAATGAATTTGATTTGTTACAAATTTACACAATTTCTCATTTGGAATTATTTTCTAAATGAACAATGAAATTGACATCAACCTCGAGCAATTTTATGATCCTTTATCGACATTAGGACTTTTGCTTCAGTTGAAAATGTTGTATCTTCGCTTGCATATCTTTAAAATCGTCCTTATCGATGACATTGGTAAAAAGTATGTTAGCCATAATTTGCACGTCGACGGCACTCATGTCGATGAGGGCTGCCAGTTTCGCGGCGCAGCCCATCACGACGTTCTTCTTGAGGTAAAAGAAAAAGTTGGAACAGACGACGACGGCAGCGGCTATGAAGCCGGCGTTCACCTCGTACTTGAGAAAATCCCGGCTGTCTTTCTGCGAGCGATCGTAGGGTTTGCCCCGGGCCAGCAGGTGCAGCTCGGCGAATATCTCGTTGTGCCGGAGATAGGCAACGTCGAGGAGCACCAGACACGTTTCCCGCAGCTCGGGCGTCACGGGCAGCTCCGAGTAGGCGAGAAACAGCTGGACCGCGTCGATGGGCAGACTGTAGGGTATCCTGAAGTCCAGGGCCTTGAGAATGCGCTGCTCCGAGGCGAAGACGATGGCGCGGGTGTACTCGCGGCTCGGGTCGACCGATTGCAGTATGTCGCGTACCTGCGCAAGTGATGCATTTATCGAGTAATTTTCCTACTGCACAGTTTTCACAAGCAAAAAGAAAAAACAAAGTGAGACTTTACCATGGGTATGCCGAGGCCCGTGGAAAAGAGGGCGACTTTGCTCGCGATTTGCAGGCAAGAAACCAGCACGAGTTTTATCTGCGAGAACATTTCGGATCTCGCGCGCCGTAGAGTCGATTCCGTGATTTCCGAGTCAGCGATGAGTTCCCAGAAGAAGAGGCCGAGGTATCTGTCGAGCAGGTGGACCGCCATGTACTTGGCGTGTGGCTCTATTTCGAAGCGCGAAGCCATGGAGAATATTGCACTTATCATTTCGGTCTGTACGCCTGTAATGACAATTTCAGTGAAAATCAGTACACATCGCGTGCCCATTTCACTGCTGGCAGAATTTTCTGTTCAACGAATTAATTATCTTGGCAAAAGAAATTACTATTTTCATTTTCCATACAATCTTTTGTCACAAAAAAAAACTATTTATATAAAGTCTCGTAAAAAATGATGATTCAGAATCTTGATTAATCCATGCCCCAAGAGGACGTTTTTTCAACACTTTATTTTTGGTGAAAATGGGGTAAAAAAATATATGCAAGTAACTAATTCTAATGTAAAATTTAATGCCCTTTCAGAATCTGATCTTAGATTTTCGAAAAAATGATAAGATCAAAAGTTAAACTCGATTGTATAAAAAAAATGTGATTTTAAAGAAATTTTTTTTTTTATTTTTCGATTTTCCAAATGGAAACGATTTGAAATCTCAGGGGCTTCGTGCAAATATCGCGTCCTCGATATCTAAACTGAAAGTTAATGGGGTTCAGATTGAAAAAATTAATGATTGAAAACAAAAAATGACGGTCGAAACACGAAAAAATGAACGAAAACTTCTAGAATTTTCCTCAAAAACGGTGGGCTTGAGAAAAAAGTGTATTTTTTAACTCTATTTTCTTCAATCTAAACCCCGCTAACTTTTAGTTTGATGAGACCCCTGAGATTTCAAATGGTTTCCATTTGGAAAATCGAAAAATAAAAAAAAAATTTTCTTTAAAATCACGTTGTTTTTTTGATAAAATCGAGTTTAACTTTTGATCTTATCATTTTTTCAAAAATCTAAGATCAGATTCTAAAAGGGCATTAAATTTTACATTAGAATCAGTTACTTGCATATATTTTTTTACCCCATTTTCACCAAAAATAAAGTGGCCGAATAAAGTGTTGAAAAAACGTCCTCTTGGGACTTAATGGGTTAATAAGTTTGCATGAATAATTAACTTTCGCGAATTGAAAATCAGACATTTTTGTCGCAAAAATTTAAAAAATTTTTTAAAACAAGTTCTTAAAAGAACGTAAAAGTCAGCAAATTTAAATGCACCATTATTCATGTAGAACTAATGACGAGGATTCCAACAAAGATTTTCAAAAAATAATGAGTTTAATATAAAAACCGTTAATCAGTGAGAGAGTGAAAAAAATCGTTGTGGTACATTAGCTACTTGCCTGCATAGGGGATGCGAAATTCGTCGCCGTTGTCGATCTTTTGCTGCTCGGCTTCGTCGCTTTCACGCGCGTACTTCAACCAATCCTTGAGGTATGGCTCTAATGATCACAGAAATTTGTACGTTTCATAAACGTTTATAGTACATACATGTACGTCCAATGTATCGGGTGAACGACCGACGATCAAAACAAAACATTTAAATGCTAATGTAAGAAAAGTTGCAAAAAAGCTCACCGATGTAAGAACTGTCCCAGCAATTTCTTTCCATAATACGTCGCATTTACCAATTCGTAAGATGCGCTGAGTTTTGCCAACGATTGCACAGGCGCGCTCCTTTTTGTCGATCTGCCAAATTGCAGCGAATTATTAAAAACGGTCAATATTGCACCTCGATACTTGTTATAATGTTTGTTTACCTTTTCTTTGTTTTGACTTTTTTCTAGCCAAAATGCAGTGTTTTGACTTGCCGAGCACACGCGAATAACTATGCGATCGCACTCTTTTGACACGACAACAACACGCGCTAATGCAAAAACGTCGCGGACGCACCGACGCATCTACCTTTCGATTCCATGAGTTACTCACACTTCGACCGAGACAATCGGAGCAATTATTTTCTGTCGTCGACTCGCTCTGTAACAGCACGCATCGGCCGCTAAATATTAATCGCTCAAGCCTCGTGCTAAGCTGGTTGCCACTAGCCGCGTGCGACTATGTTTTCGTACCTATCTTTACTTTGTAGTGGTGTTGTGTACAGATTTTCGCGCAAGCGCAAAGCTGCGTCTATCCAGCAGACGACGTTTTGTGTCCAGACGCCACAGCGAGCACACGCTCGATGCGGCTCGCAATTTTTGGCTTTATTGCTTGTGCTGCATGTGACTGTGACGACTTGCGCCTGCTAGTGCAACGCTTGCTGACATAAAGAACTACCAGTAAATAACAAGTTTCGAAGCTTTCCTCGAAAATCTCATGTGTTCTTGGATATACCGTCGTTGCGAGTGCCTAAGTGAAAAAGAGTCGAGTTTTGTACATGACATCAAACGACAATTCCGAACTCGCTTTTGAGACATTGACATTTTGAAAAAGTCTTTTTTAGCGTGTTTCTAACCTACGGAATACCGACAACTAGTCGATTTACCGTTTAAATTTAACCAAAATGTTTAAATTACTCTCGCGTTCGTGTGTTTCGTTGCCTCAAAAGTGTTTGAGAAACCTCCCGGTACAGGTAAATTTTATGAATCACGCTCGTAAAAAACTGCAACAATTTACCATCACTTCTTTCATTTTAAAATGAAATTTCTGGCTTTTTTTCCAGAAACGAAATATAAACACATCTTTCAAATTACTCGGAGAACTAAATCCAAAGAAACCCGAGGCTATCAAGAAAAAATCGCCCATTACATGGCTTACCGTCGCAGTTACAGGTGTTTTTGGAGCTGGCTTTATTGCTTTTATGTTACATCTGAGAGATGAAAAAGATCGCCAACTTGCTAAAGAACGCAAACGTCAATTGGGTAAGGCAGCTATTGGTGGAAAATTTGAGCTGGTGGATCCTCAAGGAAAATTAGTCAAATCTGATGATTTTCTTGGCAAGTGGGTTATGATTTATTTTGGCTTTACTCATTGTCCGGATATATGTCCAGATGAACTTGAAAAATTATCTCTTGCATCTAACATACTTGGTAAGAAGTTATTTAATTAACAGTTCTAGAGAATCTTCAATCATCAATTAATTCTTTATATTTTTATCTATAGAGGAAGAGTATCATATTGATATTCAGCCCATATTCATCACAGTTGATCCAACTAGAGATACGCCCGAAGCTGTTGGTAAATATGTAAAGGAATTCTCCAACAAAATTATTGGACTGGCTGGCTCAGTTGAACAAATAGCTAAAGCTTGTAAAGCTTACAGAGTTTACTTTAGCAATGGACCTGCTGATGATGATAATGATTACATTGTAAGTTTATTTATTACCGGATTATTTTTAAAAATTTTACTATAACTTTTTTTAATAACTTTATTTATTTATCTATATTTCATTCTTTTAGGTTGATCACACAATTATAATTTATCTAGTAGATCCAGAGGGTGGTTTTGTCGATTATTATGGCCAAACTCATGATGCTCATAAAATTGTAGATAGTGTTGTGTTGAACAAAGCTAAGTATGATAGATTAAATAGAAGTGAATGGTTCCCATCGCTTGAGTTCAATAAAATCACACAAACATCGTAATAACTTATGTAGGTTGAAGAATGATGTTTTTTTTTTTAAACAAATTTGAAACTGAACATTAATGTTCTTAGAATCAATTGTCATGTACATATTATAAATTGATCTTATTATAAAATAATTATTTGCTAATAAATGTAGTTTACAGTGTTATTTCATTGTCCATTATTTCTTGAAAATTCTATTATAATTAACTATATCAAAGAAAAAACATATCTATCCCAATCTTTTTATTATTTTTTTATTTTCAACAATTACAAAATTCTTTTACATAAAATGCCATGAATATATACTCAAAATCGAGTACTAAAGTTTATACATTATTATGTGTTATATCATTGTAAAAATCATGAATTATTATTATCTAGAAATATATACATTTTTAACTGAATAAAGTAAAAAAAACCATCGCGATTGTTATTAATGATCATGAGGATTTTGACCAGACTCAAAATTAAAACAATAAATTCACATGAATTTGGGGTTAAAATTAATACAAATCAATGATAGTTTTATAAATTACAATTTTGATATGTTGTTAAAGTGATAATCTTTTTTTACTAAAAACTCTTTTTCTAAATGATGTTTACTAATCTGTATATTTATAAACGATTTTTTTACGAATTTTGATATTAAATACATTATTATTTATTTAATGATTTATCTAATGATCCATGTTGCAATAGAAATCAATTTTACTATTTTTAAACAAAATGTATACCATTTTAAATATTGAATATGATATTCAATATAAATAAATAGAGGATTAAAAAATAGACTTATTTTTAATGGCAAGTAATAAACTAAGAATGACTTTAGTAAATTTGAATATCCGACTGAAACCTGCAGCTACTAAAATGAAAGATCATAAGATCATAATATCAATAAAAAAATTGAATTATAGATTAGTAAACGAAAATTATATTGCAATCGTCACTAAAATATTATGTAACTCGTTTTTTTATAAACGTTAAATTATTAACGTTCAAAGTTTTACAAAGTTTACTTTCGTTTTATAGTAATATTTGTTACTAATAACCCTGATTGAATAAAATCTATTCAAAGACAATAACTGCTTTAAAAAACAACTGAGACTATCAATGCCGATATTAAATTTATAAATGAATCATGCTTCAACAAAATATATTTAAAAGTTATTATGTTTAAAAGTAATCGTACCATGGTAGATTGTTTGATCTATCTCGGTAAACTCTTTTCAATTTCTATAAAATTACTTTTGAATCACAAAAATATTTTACAAAATGTTTGTCTAATTTTTTCGTATTATAAACTAAATCAGAGTTTTGAATTTTAACTAACTTAAAACTACATGAAAATACCACTTCACTAGTTCTTTAAATTTGTTGTAATAAAACATATTAACTATAAAAATAATAATATTTAACCGGTGGTTTATCGTTGACTATTATAAACTTCCTACAGTTCAATTCGGTTTGAATAATCTCTTATTTTCAAAAATATCTGCTTATAGTATTGAAAAAAATATATTTTCTCAATAAAATTTATGACTTACTTTTAACGAGAATTTTTTATGATACAATTTACAATATTATATGTAAAAATGTACTTTACATATTAACTATAAATACTTTTCAACATATATTAGATACTTAATTTATACAGTAACATGTAATATTAATTCTTTACCTCGTTTGAATTTGAATTTATTCATTATTCTTTAATGAAAAAGGCAGATTTCAAGTTTCTTGATACTTATCGGGCATTTACAAAATATCACTTTGATAATTATTAAATTAGCTAATACGTTTTCGTACGAAAATGTTGAAAGCTCAATGGCTCAACTATGGTCAAATTAAAATGAGATCTAGGTTCGAGGCGTGATTATTATACAGCAAAGACATTCAGACATTAGTATGCTACATAGTAACATCGTTTAGGGAGCGACTTTAATTCTTAATTCTAAGGATGAAATGTACATTTGGAAGGCTTGCCGCGAGGCCTCTGAATTTTGATGACATCAGAAAGCTTGAAGACATTTTAATTGAATAGAGTAGTTTACGTTTAAAAAAAATAGCACAGTCGCACTGCAAAAGTTCGAGGCCAATTGCCAAGTTAAGCCTAAAACTTTTGCAACCAATTGTACACAAGTTGGTTAATTCGATTGTTTACGTGGAAAAACTTTCCCATGGTCTTTTTAATATTGTTACTCGTCATAGCCACTAAAACATAGTACCCACAGGATTTGATTAAAGAAACGAGCTCTTGTTAAAATTATTGTTCAATCGACGATAGAAGAATTTTAATACTCTTATAGTTTTTTAATTCAATTTCCAGTAATTGAATGAAGAGTAAAAAAAAATGATTCTTGTTATTAATTTTATCTACAAATATAAACTCAGCTTTTAACTAATTGAATTTATATACTATCGAAAACCACAGCCAAGTTTTTATGCTTGTTGTGTTACGATTCGAAATAGTTATCAAAATAATTTCATCGATCGAACAATAAAAATCGAGGATCTACGCGTAAACGCTGTATTCTCTCACGTCGGTGGTAGCTAATGATCGTAATCAGAAGCAAATGAAATTTTTATAAAACCTAAGGACAAATATTACGATCTAAATCTTACAAATCTATACACAGATCGATAGCTGAAATGTACAAAAAGAGTGACGATGTATATATACAATATAAGGAGCCGAAGTCGCGCCGACGATCGTACAAGTGATTATAATATATCGTCTTCTATATCGTTGACAAGTTGCAAGCCTACGTTTTTATCACTATCGTCACTAAGCGATCAGTCTTTTCGTTGAGAAATTGTGTTAATCGACGGCACGAGACGGCGACGACGAGGACGAGCGTTTTTCATGGATCGCACGGCTTGTGCAGACGCTGCATCTCGTACGCCAAGTGTCTGCGCTCGGAGTCGCTCCAGTTTCGCTCGTCCGAACGGAGCTCGTTAAGGCCGGTGTCTGGCATCGAGTCGCTTTGACTTCCGTGGCCAGTTTCTTCGTCGTCGCACAGCTACAAAACATTTTATACATTCATTATTTCCAAGTGCATAGCCTTGCCAAGTTTGGCTTTGAATTATCACATCAAGCGGAAAAGATAAGTCGTACTATTTTTTTTTCAAAATTTCATTAATTTTTATAAAATCTTGTGCATAAAAGAAACGATTCCGAATTTCGATTTTGTCATAAGTTAATCAAAGAAAGATAATAAATTATAAGGCTAATATTATCAGCCAATAAAAAAGCTCGTTCAGTCTCAAGTGAATTGGTCAATTACATGTTGCTCGTATACATGATTGTAATTACGATGTTTAACGAGTCGAAGACAAGGATACTTTTAAAGTGACTTATTAATTTTAAAGGCTAGCAATAAAACTGAAAAGTGCATCACAAAAATCTGGTAAATTTAAGAGGCAGTTGAAGTTCAAGAGTGCTCAAGTCAAGCGCATAGTGCGGCCATCGCTCGCCCAAGAGTCCTCGAGACCTCAAGACTTGCCACTCGTCGCAGAGTCTTTACTTGAGTCAAAGAATTTCCAAGAGTCCTGTTTTTTCCTCGATCACTCGATAATACGACACACACACCAAACATCATAAATTTATAATGTATGGATATATAATTTGTAAGGAAACTTACTTCGGAGTAATAGGCGAGTAAATCCGTCTTGTTATCGACGTTTTTGGTAAAAAAAGCAGATGAGCTGGCAGGATGTTTGGTAAAAGCGTCGTAAAGCTGGGAAGCTTCGGAATTCGCTGAGGTGACACAGGCCTCGTTGCCAGTTGCAGCTTCCATAGTCTCGGGCTCTGGTTCTGTGGCGTCGTGGTCGCAGCCGCCGTTGATGCCAGCGGTAACTTCTTGACGTTCGTTGAGACTTGTCATGCTGCAACCCCGAGTACCTCCTATGTCGATGTCTACGCGTAAACAGATAGGAAAGAAAAATGATTTAATTACGAAACTGGTTATTTCAGGGATTCAAAAATACACCTTTTACAAATGACAGACTTTTTTTCACAATGCCGAGTAAAGTTACTTTTAGGGCGCTAGTAAGAAAAATTAATTTCGAGAACAAAGAATATTTTATAAAAAATTCTAGCGTAAAAAAGATATATGTTTAATCTCTGTGATTTTTTATCTTCTTTCAAAGCTTACTTTTACTGGTTCAGATGCACAGGCGTAGCTGTACCAACAACTCATGCCATATTTAATGAAGGCTCCATTTTTTAAAAAGCTCTGTTCAACGACAGCTTTCAATTTAAAAAATAGAGTTTTTATTCAGTCACTCTTTTGAAACGTTTTACTTCAAGCTTTGAAAATAGAATTTTCGTTTTTTACCACGACATTTTTAATTTTTGCGATTTATCTTTTCAAAAAAAAAGGGTTTGGATAAAAACGTTCAAAACAGTAGGGTCAAAAAAACTTTTAAAACCTAAAGAACGCAGTTTCATGCAACTTGGGAAATAAAGATTTTCCTAATGAAGGTATTGAAGATGATTATATAAGGGACAAAATGAACGAATAATCAATATGATTGTCAACTCATGAAAAATCAACTTCATGAACGTTAATAAATATGACCTTAAATTTATATGGCATTTACTAAAACGGGTTTTCAGATATCGTTGCCATTAAAAAGTGTAAAAAAACAATAAAGTCAAAGGAGAAAAGACTCAATTAAGCTCAGAATATAATAAAATAAGCACAGCGTAATTTTTGACTATCGCTGTGTTATAGATAGTGCATTAATGTACCGTATGCATCAAACACAAGACTATCGAATCATCGTCTAACTTGATGTATATCAAATGTTAAATCAAATAAGTTAATTTCCTTTGGACAATACCTGAGACCATGTATAATAATAATGAGCTCCGTATATCAGTGCATCATAAAAGATTGGATATGTGTCGTATATGATGTGCATAATAAATCTAAGACGTGCGTTAGAGGAGTGATTGCACAGTTCTCTTTGGTCTTTTGTAACGATATAGAGATAGACCGAGCGAGGGCACATTATTTGATGTTCGATATTTATGAATTAATTTCATTTCCATTCGTGTATTTTTAAATCCAGGCTAGAGATGAGAGGATGGTTTATTTGCTCGACAAATGGGTGTGTTAATAATTGTAGTAATGATCGAAAGTGACGTTGCATCGGTGAACGTGAAAACGTGAATTTCCACTTAGCTTATGAACACAAAATGACGAAAGATTTAATAAACGATATGATTGCATCGACAGAGCGGACATGCAACAATCAATCTGCTGTTGGACGTCGAAGAAGGGACAATATCAATTAGAAAGTGTAAAGTGGGTTGTCGATGTGTAGCAGGTATAGAAAGAATAAAGACACATGTTATCGACGATGTTTACTTACACGAACGTGTACAACGGGTACTTGAGCGTACAGGTGATTTTCGCCTGCGAATGTAAGCGTACGTGTATAAGTTATATTTCACAGATGCGAAAGACGAGCGATTCCCTAGATATAAATGGGCGCGCAAATCGCTCGCCGTATAATATAATCGGGGTAGTTACATAAGCGCCTTACACGCACGCACGCACACACACACATTCACACATATGCCACACACTCAGACAGACTGCGGCTTATAGCACTCGCGCGCGCCTCATTCGACTCACCCTGTGTGCAATAATCCAGCGAGTTGTGCGATCGATGGAGGCCGAAGCACTCGGTCCAGCAGTTCCTGCAGTAGTGCAGCGGCCCGTGGAGCAGCCTCTTGCTGGTCTCGGAGCGGCTCGTGGCGGCCGACGACGAGGACGGGGGCGCCGGCCTGGCCACGCAGCAGCAGCGATGAATCCTCGTCCATTTGCGCTCGCAGAGAGAGCGCGATATCTCCTGGCGCACCTCGCCGTTCATGAAGCAGTACAGCACGGCCACGAAGAAACCCTGCGGAGAGCAGACATCGGCGATAACCGAGTGTTAATCCTGTACGTATGCTGCTATATATATGTACAGCTGCAGGCCGCCACCGCGGGATTATTTCACGCCCATCGAGAGCTACCTGTGCATTGTATTGTACAGCGCGGTATTCAAGTAGTAATGCCGGCGCTCGGTCAGACGTGCCGTGCGATAAACGAGTCGGTCACGCTACAATCTACATGTTGCGCGTTATCGCGAGCGTATTGTCTATGTAGTAGTAGCTGTACTTTGTTGCGCGTCGAGCTTTTTTTTTTTTTTTAAACCTGAAAGGACGAGATCAATTGATCGCCAAAGAGCCAAAACAATTCGATTTTCTCGTTGACGCCGACGCTGTACGAGAGCCAGAAAAAGAGGGACGAGTGCATGCCGAAGAGCGGCACCAGGACCAGCGTGCTCCTCGCTAATCTCCTGTAATTCGATATTTGTCTTGGTAACTGTCGTCTAGAACTTTTCACCTCGACAACAATGAACGAGAAAAGATTTTTTATGCCGTTGATAAAGCTGCAATACAATAAAATAAATGTTCGCGGCGCTACTCCATCGCATATTGACTTTCTGGTATGGGTACATGCTCGAGAGAGCAATTTTTTGAGCTCAGGCCGATATTCCCTCTTTATTTCATCGTTTCATCTAGTCATATAGAAGAGTACGGATATCGCTCTGAACTCGGCATACGAGAACAATAGGATGAGCGTATAAAAAGGTGTACGACATTAAAAACATTGAGCACTCGTTTTCTCTTGCGGTCTCGAGGATTTTTTTATGTATTATATATATATTTTTTTTTTAAACGTCATGCGCCGCATGCCAAGCTTATAAGATTCAAGAGCGAGCTCAAGCATATGGAACAATAAATTGTGCATCCGCCAACTCACCTATAATCCTTATTGTGCTCCTCGGAAGACGACGGCGCCAGTTTCGATCTCAAAACTCCCACGATTCTTATGAACATGATAAAGTTTGCCTGGAAAATTCATTAAATGCGATTCGTCAAGTTCCTTGATTCTCAAATCGATGACGAGTTTTCAAAAAAAAAGGATATTATATGCGTCTATCGAGCAATGACAACTTACTACTACAGCACAGAGTTCAGCCCAGCGAATGACCTCGAAGCTTATCGTGCCTTTGTGCGTCGACCAGCAATAGTAATCTTCGTAGAGCACGCGTATCAGCACCCAAACAGCTATGACCACAGTGGGCAGTCCTGGAAAACAATAAAAAACAAAGATATAGCATCGGTGCACGCTTCGAAACTCGTCGTAAAGCAACAGCTCGTGCGGCTTGTTGGCAAAAAAAAAAAAAAGGGAAAATTGATTACCCCAGCCGAGCCAGGCGTAGACGGTGATGCTGGCACTGGAGTCGCTGAACATGGTGCAAAAGAGCAGATTGTGCAGATACAGGCACTCGATGAAGATCCACGAGTAGTTGGCCATTATGCAGTACTCCCAGATGCTGGAGTAGAGCTTGCAGTGCCAGTTGCCCTCGACGGCCTCGACGTTCCAGATGCTCTCGCCGCTCTTGAGTATCATGTTCGAGGTCATGCTCATGCCGGCAATGGCGGGCACGTGGCGCAGCAGCGAGGTGATCGCTCGCAGGATGAACGACGTGAACAGGTGCATGTGCAGCCGATTGCGCGGGCAGCGCAGCTTTCTAAAATACGGAATGTTCATATTTACTCTTACTGTCATACTGTAAGAGTAAACATTAACTCTGTTGTGTACAAAACATCGACAGATTTAAGCGTGTTGATTGCTTGTTAAATGCCAATTTTTCAAATTACCCTAAGAGATTCTAGGCTTAATTTACTAGACTTGATAATGCCGTCATTTATTCCAAAGATCTTGAGAGGAAACTTATTAGTTGGGTTAAAAAGTTTTGCGAGTGAAATATGCTCGAAGCACGATGAAAAACCAAAAATTTTCCAATGCAAATTAAAGTCGTAAAACACATAGAGCGGAAGGATGTAAGTTAGCTGAGAATTTACACTTATACTCACTTGAAATTATGAAGGAGGCAATAGGCAACGATAAGCGTCAAAAGCGACACTGTGTATCCAGTCACAGATATGTACTGCAATGCCGGCAAAAACTTCAAATGAGCCTGTGGATGAGATACAAGATTCGTTTAATAATAAACATCGATAATATAAGCACGACAATTTATTTTCGATATTTCAATCGAGCTTTGATATAGGCCAAATTTAATTTAAAATAATAAGGCAATTCGTAATTATCTATTGGTTATGAGCAAGCGTGAGCCGAAACCATAATATCTCTCGGAAAGATTCAATATTTGCTCTCGCTACATTGGCTTATTATGAGATTTCATTAAACGTTACATGTGTGTGTACGCATGAGTAATAGCGCAGCGAAAGCCATCCATATAGGGCAAAATGTCGATTACGTAAAGTCAATAGTTGATATTACTGGTGTTCGTTTTCTCCTCGCATATCGAGCCAATGCACGCGTATACGAAAGAGTAAGGGTTCGCGAAAAATAATCAAGCGCGCGAAAGAATGTAATATTTTTTTAAGGACGATCTTCTCGTTACGAACCATCGATCTCGGTCGAGGGGCTTGTACGTCGCTGTACGTGACACGTTTTTGTCCATTAAATTCTCGAATTGCGTGGCTTAGAGTCGAAAATGAAAAATAGAAAATGGCACTGCGAAAGAATGGATTCAAGTGCGCTATCGAAAACAATAGCCCGAGCTGTGCGCGCGTGTCTCGCATCGTAGCTTTGAAAAAGGATTTTTATTTAGTGCCAAGTTCTCGTGTATCTTTTAATGAAAACGCGCAAATGACGAACTGCGAGCGACGCGAAAAATAAAACCAATGGGAAATCATTTGCAGTGGATATAGCACCTCTCGATGCAGCAGTTTTTCCAAATGAACATTGAAAATTCGACGTAATTGGACACAACACTTGACGCAGTTACAAAAGGCGAGCTCCTGTGCATTTATTATACTGCTTGAAATTTGATGGAACGCGAGACTCGCGCAAACACGTGCGCGCATCGATTCTTTACATCTTGCAGGCTCGCTCGTGCGATTATTAAATTAGCCCGCGTCGGCCCTGCAGCATGACAACAATTTGCAAAGCTTGATACGAAGAATGTGTGTATTTGCGCGTGTACGAATGCAGCGTTTGCGAGCCGTAATTTTACGAAGCCATTGAGATTAAAATCGCAGCTCGGCTAGCGCCGCTGTGATCTCTCATGGCTCTGCGGGAAATTTGTAAACCTTGGCATAAGCACGTCTCTCGGTGCGTCCGCGGCGTCCGAGGGAAAGGCAGAAAAAACTTTTTATTTACGCGTTCGCCCAGAGAATCAGAAAACTTATCGCGTATATTTTTCTTTCTTTGCCCCCTTTCCTCCCTCGCTCGGGAACAAAGAACGTGCTTACACGCAGTAATGTACATATATACAAAAGTTTCGTTGGAACTTTTTAAGCGCGTCTTAAGTGCCGCGCTGCTTTTAAAAAGGTTTTTTCGCTTTAAATTAAGTGGGCTCAATTTATAGACACGTTTTAATTGTCGTGTTGTCGAGCTCGCGCTTGCACGTGTTTAAAATTGTTACGAGTATCGAGCTTCCGATTCTTATTGCCGGAGAGTGCTGCACTGCAATATATAAAAAAAAAGGGGGAGGGGCGGGAAAGGAAATGCACATCGTTAACTGCATTCGAGCCGCAAATTGACTATACACCGTTGTACGCGAGTGTGTGTATGCGCGGATCGAAAAGCTTTTGGCCCAGGCGGCACTAATTCGTTGCCTCTCTCTTGCTGTCGAGGCAGGAACATTTTTGGCCTCAGCTCACTCGCAGGCAATTTCCGATAGTCAAACAAGCTCGTATATATATGTACTATATGGTGGCATTGCTCCGTCTTTGCGAACTGCTCCGAGCGCACACACGTTTTCTCGTATCGATTTTAAATTAGCTTCCCACTGAGTCGCTGTGCACATAATGTAGCGGAGGCTCGAAACTTGAAAAATATGGCTAAGAAGCGGATAAGCATATTGCGAGCTCGGGATAACTAAAGCGAAACGACGACGACGCCCAGCCGTGGATTTGTGCACTCGAAATAAGCTCGCTTCGAAATTAGAAGTAGTCGCGATTGAAAATTGCTATTGCAAATAGGCACGAGCAGCTCGAGACAGCTCAATGTTGCTGTAAACATTTGCTATTTGTACACCCGAGCAAGTGTCGCGCGGATAGCCGATTAATTATACCCGGCGTTACAAGACAAGGACATTAAATCGAGCGCGCAACGTAAGTAGTGTGGATTTTGCGGCGTGGCTTTTCATACTCGCCGTACGACGCAAAGTTATATGGATTGAATCGCACACACATGCTCGGGTTGAGCAAACGAAAGGATTAATTGGCAAGTTGAGAGGAATAGGGGTTGGTGCAGCCGAGTGTGGAGGCACTAATGCGCTGGCGGCCCGCAACGAGTTCAGTAGCCTACATAAGGTATAGGTATATACGTGCATAACATTACACGTACACATAGTTTGGCGCGCGACCTCGAGCACTCGGAGCTCTCTGCTCCTATGTGCTATATGATATACGACTCGGTGCAGGCGTACTCGCACACGCACAGGTGACAGGCTCGTGTGTAAGAACCTAAGCTCTTGGCGTGCATCCATGCGCGCGCGGCTCTACATTATGCCGCGTTATTATCCAGCTCGCGACTTTGCACAATATACGAGTTTACTGCGCGCTGCCAAGTTTCGGATTGTCTTTTGATTAGTAAGAAGTATACATATTGTCGCATTATATGAGTGCATTACGCTCGTGCAGCATCCGACTAAATTTATATGTTTAACGCGACCGTATACCGATGACGCTCGGGCTCCACTCCTCGCGTCTTGCGCCGTATGTATAATGCGCGCGGCATTGTTCTCTCTCTCTCTCTCTCGAGTTTCGGCTATTCTCTTCCGCCGTCTGTGCTCGCGTGTGGCACATACATACGCATCGCGAGCATTAAGCATGCCCCCGTGCAATATTATATGCATTGCAGTTTGTGCAGTGCGCGAATTGCACGCGTGACAAGACCGCCTGAGCCCAGAGTATGTTATACAAACCGACTTGACTTATAATGTATTATTATAACAGTCAGTGACGTTCGCGAGCTCTGGCCTGTGTGATGATATTTATATATAAAGGACGGGAGTAGCTTAAACGACTCGCACGACCCGCACCCGTGCCGTATTATACTTTGGTCCTATAGTATAAGCTGACCTAATAAGTGCTCTACGACGGATCTCTTGAACGAGCCCCTCAGGGTCAACTCTCGCTTGTTCTCGCCGCGCGTAGTATATAGATAGAGGTCGCGCGATATATACCTATGTAGGTATGCCTTAGCTCTACTGGCCTGCGGCCAATTTATCTGCGACATGGAAATGCTTGTAAATTAGGTGCGTACATCGCATATATGTATAGTCGAGTCGATAATTGAACTTACGTCGGAGAAATTGCCAGAGCCGCTGTCGGCGTTCACGTCGACGACCACCGTCACCAGAGACTGATTGTAACATCGGCTGTAATCGCTCCAGGTACTGTTGGTCTTGCTGTTGAAGTACCACTCGCCCGACGACGTGCACTGCTTCGTCGCGTTGTCCTGCAATCATCGACCAATAAACGTCAAAATTTATCTCCATCGAGACACTATTTCCTGCAAAATTTATTTAAATATATTTGCGTGGGTTACTTTGTTGCCCTTTACATGCCCGACTCAATGACCCTAAATGACATACCGCGTATCGTTATTCTTTGCTTAATACCAGTACGTAAAAATGCAGTTTCGCAGCTACAACATTTTTTCCCTCGGTATTAGCCCATGAGAGAAGCGCAGCCTACGCGCATTCTCATCGTACCGTAGCTGCACATAGAACTTGATATCTTGCGATATTGGAGAGGGGATCTGCAGTAAGAGAGAGCGACACAGAGAGGGAGAAAAAGCTCGCACCACTACAGTCCCTATCGTGTAAACAACGCTTACTCGTCTCTCCAACATTTTTCCCGGCGCTTTAAAAATAAAATTTTCTCTGCAAGCTGGTTACTTTTTTTCTCTCTCTTTTTCGATCCCGAACTCTACCCACGTCCGCTACTCGCGTGCACGGCAGGCTTGGCTGAACAGCGCCGGCACGCACGTATTGTCTCGGTCTGCTGCAACGCGGAGGCAACGCGTAGCTCCCGACGCGATGATGGAGTGCAGCGCAGAGCGACGGCTACTTTACCCCTTTAGCCCCGGTAGATCATGCTTCTTTCGACTTAATTACCTAAGCGTGAGAGAAAAAAAAGGACAGGCGCGGAGAAGATAAAATATATACGAGCTGTATGCGGCCGGCAAGAAGTTAATAAGTATTGCGCCAGCTCGGTGCGGCGAGAGGAAAAGACCTCGGGGACTCGAGCGTGTGCGAGCGACAATTCCCCGGATATTCTAAATGCCCCTATAGAAGTGAGCACAAGAGAGACGAGCTGCGTTTTTACATTTACATATATTGCGCTATACAAACGTTGGCCCTTTGCATATCTTATGTCTGCGTGGCAGCGGCGGCTTACATAGGTAAAATTTATAATACATGTGAGGTATGATAATGAAAAAAGTCGACGAACCCTTAAATCGAATCCCGCGATGTACGTTGGACAGGACTGTACGGCCAGCTCGCCGGGCGGCGTCGACGGCCAGCACAGGATTCCGTCCCAAGTTGTCGGGCACCAGCCTGGAAAATTTCAATTTCTTTTATCAACTTTGTCGAGGACATAATGTAATATAGAGTCACGAAAATCCCAACTGTATTATCATATTATTCTTTCAAGGTCAATCAAATCTCGGGGCCTTCTTGACTCACCATTGGCTGGCTTCCTTTCTGATTGAAATATTTTTCATACGCTCTACATTTACATTTTATTTTATTAAATTTTAAATGAAAAAATAATTCGTCCCAGCAGAGAAAAAAATGTTCTCAAACTTTTCGCCAGTTAAAACGCAATCGCAATTGCTGAATTCAAGAGTATTCATCTCTTTTCACCTGCGAACGAATTGATATTCTTCCTCTGGACTTCAAATTACACGAAAAAAAACCATCTTACAAATTAAGTTGTAAAACTAATTTTTTGCTAACAAGTTAAAAGTTATCTTGATTCAGGAGCGGATGAGATATTACGATTGCAATTTCTATCGCGCTATATTGTTTTGTGTAAAGAAAAGGTGAGTATGTTTTTACGCAATTTTTCTTTTTAATGTCGTCAGTAATACGAGTAAATAAAATAGAGCAGAAAAATTTCTCCAGATTACGATAAGTTTTTTATGTACGACCTAACAGGTATAACAAAACTAGCTCTCTTAAAATAGCATTTTGATTCGTTCGATATATTTATCTCGCTATTTTCACCACGCTTTTTTCTGCAATTCGACGCTTATGGAAAACGTTTTATTTGCTACCGTTTGGTTTAGAAAGTTTGCACTCGGGTTCAAAAAGAGCATGTCGCGAAAATATATTGCAAGAAAAAATGGTTTCCCTCGAAGCGTAGAATAGCGAGCTTGGCTTTCCTAAAAAAAATAATCTCATCAGCAATTTTTGCACATTCTTTACTTCTGCTTGTACTAGAGCTATAAGTATTTTTTCATTACATCTTCGAGGTGGAATATTTCGAAGACGACGTGATTCACGAGCAAAAAAAAACGATTGATTTCGATTCGATGTTGTTGGCGAAAGGAAATTCAAGGAAGCAACGTAGAAATGCTGGAGCAAAGGTGGAAAATACGTCGGAGCCGACTTAACGCCGGAGAGAGAGAAAGAGTTTGAAAAATTTCTTCATCGAGCAAAATAAAAAGTAATTTGAATCCCAGGAAATTGCGCATCATGAGCAGCATGCGACACAGCAAAAGTTGGCGGTGTGCAGTGCAGCCGACTTTATTATCCAGCGAAGCTGTACAAGGTGACGTTAAGTTGGATTGGAGGCGCGGGAGAAAAACGGGAGACCGTTGCGCGCGGCCGAATGAAATCTTGGACGTCTCCACTCGTCGCTTAACTCGCTACCGTAATAAACGCTCTCGTAGTACAGATATCTATAAAGTCGGTGTCGAGTGTCGTCGCGCAAGCTGCACCACGAGGCAATAACGGCACGAGGCGCAGCTCGAGCGCGACAGATGCACATCTGTCCGCAGTCGAGGTATCTCGTGCTTCACAAGGCTTTCCACGATCACAAGAGAGAGAGATAAGAGCTCGAGATACGGCCGGGGTGCAGCAAGCCACGCTATATACGTCCGTCCGCTGGTGCTCGCGCGCCCGCGCCCTGCCGAGTCGGTCGGAGCGCTTATGCATCTTGCATATATATTGATTTATGCGTACATTATACGCGAGCCGAGCCAGATAAGCGACTCCTTTTCATTGCGGCGCGCGCTCCGTTGAGCTGACAGCTCTATAAGACGTTATTTTTGTACGCTATTTTCGTACGCATCCCGCGAGCTTATTTGGCTCTCGGCGCCAAAGTCTCTCCTCCGGCTTGAATAAAAATTCATTTTTCCGCGGCGACTCGAGGCGGCCTTTTCCTCTTTTTTCTTTGTCAAAATATGTATATTTAATAGATATAGACTCGAGCGCGTGCGCGCGTCAAAATGGAGCCAACTCGAGGCTCTATGATCTTATACTCGTGTTGTAACAAGTCGGAAAAACTCTGCGATGACGACAACGGCGGCAGCTGTCACATCTAAATTGAATAATTTAATAAGACAAGCTTAGTTAATCATTACTTTTATTGAATCGATTTAACAAGAAAGACAGCAAAAACGGGAGCTCCTTTAATTAGTCGCGCGCACTAGGCGCTGCGAACTGATAGCTACGCGCGAGGAATATGCAAATTTCCAAAAGCTGTCGGCTTACTTCGAACCGAGCTCATTGATGTTTGCTTTGTAAGTTAGCTGCACAATTTATACGATGCTCGCAGCTGAATCGGAGCGCGTCTGTTACATGTCGCGATCCTGCGAGTACACTTTGTCCTTGCAATACGTCTCGGAGCGTGACTGCTTTCGAGGGTTTCCATATACTATCCTCGGTTTGCAACGTGCCAAGCAATTGTTTTCTTTTTCAATTGCAATTATCATGGAATTAAACTATACTACATAGTGCATGAGCTTTATAAAATTACAAATTGCTCACGACTCCGAAAAATTAAATGACGCTAAAAAACGCGAGGTTTTCATATCATACAATCTGCGAGGTAAACGTTTTTTCGTTTAATTTTTGGTAATTTATTTGGTAAAAATCGTTAAAAAATTGAATGTCACTGAATTACCGATGAGTGAGAAGATCAGAGTGAAGAGAGAATCGTTGACATCGACTAAAACTGATTTATTGCATTGTATCTCCGATCTGGTTGACACGCATGCGGCTACATGTTGCATCGAGGATGTTCTTACCCAAGTACGTTTTACAATTGTAAGTTATTTCATCAGAAGCTATTTTCTCAAAAACTTTCCTTTTTTATTTTCCTTTTTAAAAAAATCAAGTGAAGTCAATTTATTCTAGTTCTAATTGGTCGTCGCATTTGACATTTGCACATTGAGAGAAAAATGAAGGATAAATTCTGAAATATAATTCATGAAAAAAGCCTGAGGCTTGAGGCAGTAGATAAACCTTTTAAAGTCATTATCACGGTGCCTCGAAGATTGGAAAGTAAGACAATGTTGCCCAGGATGAGTTATTGACTGCTAGTACCTTATAAATAAGGAAAATCATAAAAAAGAAGGGTCAGACCCGGTTACTACCTTGGCTCTGGGTCTGATGCAATTCTCTTCAATCCTCGTTAAAAGGTAAATACAATTGAATTAAAAGCGCGTATACAGTGCAGTACATTGGTCTATAGTAATCTCTTACCTGGGATAGCCCTTGTCTGTTGACACAAGCCTCGCGCAAAGTATGAGCTTGCCAAAAAATCCGATCCGATATTTGACATTAATAAATCAGAAATATATTTTCTCGTGTTTTTACTTGTCGATATTTTTGATTGACTTTTATCTCATTATTTGTACGTTTCAATAAAATTGAATAATTTAATTGACAGCTTTAACTTCAATCATTATGATAAGTTATGCACGAAGATATATCCAATATTCGAATTATTGCGATTTTATTTTTGTAAATACAAAATTATATGATGAGAATATAAAAATTCTCATTAGCGATTCGACTTTATAAAGTATGAATTTTCATTTAAATTCTAGTGAACAATTATATTCAATAAGGGAAAACAGATTTTTATACAACTTTTATGTCGAGTTCAGTTGGAAAGTACTTAGTTCAATGGTGTAAGTGATTCTTTTCCTAAGGGTCCAAACTTTTTAATATCTATATTTCGAAACTTTTCATGTTGTAAATTAATCTTATCGTGCAACTCAGCTTTTCCCTTGTATAAATAGACCATGGATTTAATAAATAGAAAAAAATTTATTTCACTGATGATTCTATTTTAATTTTGAAAAGTGAAATAAAAAATTAAACGTACCGTCAAGCGTACTGGAGCCATTTTTGCAAATCTGTGCTTGTGCCAGCAGCATTTTTGCCTGCATTTCCTCACTTTTGTAATTAATATCCTCCTGAAAAATAAATGAAAAACAAAATTACAGAACATATATTTGAAGTGACTTATACGGAAGATTATTGTTTGCATTCGCATAAGACGGGGCAAATATTTATGGCTACGTATTGCGTATTGTTCGCGTAGCTTGGAAAAAAGGCGCGACTTGCGAGACTTTTTCTCCCCATAATTTAGTGCAAATTAAAGCACACAAACATGTAAGGGATGTTCTTTCTGAATATATGAGCAGTGGGGGTCATGAGAGTCTCGCGCACGGATTATACGCTTACACGAGAAATGGGTTCTTCTTCGCCCAAGCGAAATATGTACAAAAAGTACACGAGAAGTTCTAATTATTTTGGATCTAGTTCAAGTTTCTATATTGTACGTATCAATTCAAGAGTTTTTACAAAAAAACGAGCTATGAACACTAAATGAGAAAATTTTTTATATTTGTCCATACGTGTGATATCCCATTAATTTTAGTGAATGATTAATAATTCACTCAATATCCCAATGTTTTACGAATTTATTTCGTTCGTGTAAAACGTGAGTAATCTTGCATCCATATTCATTATTTAATGTTTATTATTTTTTCTTTTAAATAATTCATAAACTTCTCTATAATTGTAACCATCTTTACGTTGTTTATTAGATCTAATGGTTATTTTCATGAATTTAAATAATCAAAATATGATCTACATGCGATAAATTTCAAGAAATTTACTTATGGAATGACAAAGCTGCCGTTCTTTTTAAGGACATTTGCCATCGATTCAATATTATAAATATAGATGAAGAAATGTCCTCAAAGTCAATGTAGTCAACGTCAAAGTAATTCGTTATTTCATAACAAGATTCGTAAATTCTATTAAATAAAATCTTAGCTATAAATCCAAAATTACAATAGCGTACAGATGTGTTTGCTAAATTTTGAAAATTTTACGTGTGATCCCTCAATGTATGGGTAGCGATATGGCATGCAATGAGGGCAAAACACGGGTCTAGGGAACACATGGAGAGGTCATGCATGCTGCGCACAACGTAAACAACAGGCCAAGCATAGCTCTCAGCGCTCTTCGCCAGTTTTTCTGCGTCACAGAAATTTTATTTTATCACAGAAATTTTTGATTTATAATAATATCATGATTTTTCCAATTACATCTTATGACGTAAAAACGTACAAAAAAATCAGTAAATATTGGAAGTAAAATGATACAAATTTTTAATTGATAGCTAATAAAACGTTGAACCCTTTATGTTATTGAAAATCTCATTCTAGCGTGAGGCAAAAGTAATTCGATCAATCAGGAGTTGTTTTAAATGGCCTCACTTTTTGGTCTACTACTCTATTACAAGGGTATAATATGATGAAAAATTTAAAAAAAAGAAAAAGATACTGTCTTTTATTATCGGGAAGTCTGATGTATATTTTGCGAGTAAAATTTACGTCAGCAGATGCTTGGCAAATGCTATGCTATTCTTAATGAAAGAAAACTATTAGCATTTTTTGTGGCTTTTCCTTATTAATTTTTTACTTTATTTTATGAAGCAGTATAACTTCAATTTAAAAGTCTTATCTTCCAATGTAAAAATATTTACTACAAGATATTATATACATGTATGCAGCTTTTCACTCTGTAATTAACTGTCTGGAAAAATTTTTTTTTTGTTTTTTGATAAAATTTTGTCATTCGACGTTTCGCATACAGCGTTAAGCATAATTTTATTAAAAAATTTAAATTATCTTAGATATGTTTTGACCAACGAGAGTTCACCTTTGATAGTCTGTAAAAAGTGAGTACAAATAATTTCTTAATAATCTATTTATAAAACATCTAACCTTGCTCCATTCACAAGAAATTATTACACCTTCAGATTAGACATTCGCACATCATACGATTATAGTCCGCTATTATTAATAAATAATACAACTTTAAACCGCTTATTAATAAATCCTATAATTCTGCACCTACCGAAAATTCCATGTTTTCAAATCGTATCAATTATAACATGAAACAAGCGATTGTAAAAAGAAAAACTATGTTTTACAATATTTGAATGAAAAACTCTTGACTAATCGCATACTTTTTAAGTTTTCGAGCTTTTATTAATAACTATTATAATTGAGGTTTTCAAGGTTTGATTTACTTGCACCAGTAAGTTGCTTTCCAATTTATAAAGTATTTGCTTGATTTTCTCATTCGAAATAATGGGTACTTATATATTAACTGCAAATTTATGTGCCTCAAACTCGAACGTATGCCAAGTATGCACCAAATGCCTCTAAAATTGTTTGCTTTGGCTTCCTTTACTTGTGTCAGTTTATTTTTTTAGTAAATACGAGCCCTGATTGCTCGTCACTGTGACAAAGTCTTGCAATGCAGTGGTAGTGACATGTACACTCAAAGCCAGTGCTTACTGAAAGCAAGCACATGTGCTTTTATTTAAATATTTGCTTAGGCAAAGACTCTACATATACTTGCAGAAAGGCAATCAGATTACCGCTATTTTGAAGTATATTTAGCCGCTGATTGCAGTTTTAAGACATGAACTATCAAAAATTTGAATTAATTGAATAATATTTTTGAAATATTGTACGCATGGACCTTATATTTTGATGTCCTTTTATGACATAAATATAAGTACAGTCTCTTTTATTACCACTTTTGTGCGCAGAAAACCTGGGAATAAATTTAAGTTTCAAAGGTCAAAATTAAAATTCACGCAATAAAAATAATTAAACAAAATTATGAAATTAAAAATTCGGCATTTATCCCCAAGTATACTCGCTATTGAATAACCCATTTGAGTTTGGACAAAGCTTACAAGATATCTTGTATAACATGCCCTATCAATGAAAGTATATGTATTGCTGCCTGGTTCAAATAATTCAAGAGTCGCAATGATATTATTTTGAATATTTTGTGAATGTAGGACATTTTACAAATCGTGTATTCTTTAAATTAACGATATAACAAGTATGAGGAACCCTTTAAAATAAGAACAAACATTTCTATCCGTGAACATGTTTAATTATTAATTTTCGATTCATGCGTTACACATATCAAATTATACATTGTTGAATTTCACGCTATTGTATATAATACAAATACTTGAATCCGAGAATTAATAGAGTTAAACCCATTAAAAATCTGAAGAAAAATCAATTTTCAGTTTGAAATACGAAAAATTGGCGTACAATGGCGCATATCAATTTTCCGTTACTCAAATATTGAATGTTTTGACTTATTGATTCAAAAACCTGACCTGACTTATAAGTAAGCGAGGTAAACTCGTTTTTCTCTTAAAAAAGTTTTTTTGATAAAATTATAAATTATTATAAAGCAAACAATATCTTAATTAGCTGCATTACTTTTTTTCGTTTGTTTTACAGTGAAACTGTTTGCACAAACATAAGAATCGTTATATACAACATTTCGTCTAAGAAAATAAAATTCCTGTTGCTCATGAATAGTGTTGTATAAAACATGAGTACGAAATTAATTATATGATGGAGTCTTATTTACTGTAGCTTAAAGCGATACTCTTCGACAAACTCTCAACTATAAAAGTGGTGTTCACTTGCCGCGCACTTTTATTTGATTAGATGGATTGAGCTGGCTACATTATCAATTATATTTTATGACTATCCAAAAATAATAATCAGTTTTATTCAAAAGTTCAGGATGTATAATTTATTGAAATGTAAAACTATTAGTTGTGCAACTTTATCGAAACCATCTCATGCCGTGACGAAATATTTTTCCATTTGACAAAAAAATTTTACTCTAATTCAAATAATGTCTCCAAATTGAAACCAAAGAAATAAGATTGAGTTGTGTGGATTTCTGAGTGAATCATATGAATTTTAAAATCGTGTTTTCAAGGTGCAAAAATTTTTTCACCGGAGAATTTAAATATTTAAGAAAAAAGTAATATAACTAAATTTCCAGTTGCAGCTACTTTGATTTTTTAGTAGCGGGATTTATATCCAAACAATTTTTTGAGAAAATTTAGTGCTGAAAAGGTCAAGTGGTCTCGTTTCAACCATAAAAAATGTTCTGACAATAGTAATTTTTGTCTTTTTTTGAGAGCTTTGATAAAACTTAAATAATTTATCAAAATGTTACCACTCAAACTACTCCACTTTCATCCACTTTGACATCAACTTGCTCTTCAATTTCACTTACATATATCTACGGCATACGCGTCACGGAAGACTTGACCGCGTGTTATAAAGCTCCTGTGCAATATCTGGGAAAGCTGCAGAGGATACATCATAATCGCAGAGGAAAAAGTGGAAGTGAAAGAGAGGCAAAGAGAGAGAGAGAGAGAGAGAGAGAGAGAGAGGGAGAGCATTGAGGAGTAAAAAGACGAGTTGTGGTATTAAAAAGTTTAGAGTTCATGATATAGCAGTATTCCATAGAAGAATTTACGAGCTGTAAGAATGTGATCTCCAAGATTACCAGACTTGTGCCATAGCTTTTTCAAGAATATCATATATAAAAAATCATCCAACACTCAGCTCGTACGAGTGTTATATAAAAAAAATTCAGCTGGAAAGTCTCAACGCCCCGTGTTTTAATGAATAAATTTGCGCGAAGAAATGTCGAGTTGCCTATACGTATGCGTATCGGCCTTTAACGTACAGGCAAGCGCGATTAGAAGCTGGAAAACGCGCTATATTTTGTGGCTTCGGTTTCTGCATCATACCAGTCTATTTGGCTTTTAACCTTCACGCGATTATCCAAGCATGAATGTTAATCTACCCAATGAAAATACGTCCAATGAGTTTCTACCTCGCACTTTGAATATTCAAATCGTGTATTTCTTTACCAAGATAAACGTAAGGTACAAAAAATTATTGTAAATTCAGTTAATTAACTTTATTTTTCATAGATACAACTCATTTCTAAGGAAATTGTTGAGTGCGGGGGGCAAAAAAAAAGTTTCTCTAGAGGGTGTCTAAAGGAATAAATTGAAATACGTGGTGAGTATACTTTCAGAAGTCAATAAATCTTCACCGTACCTCTTCTTTTGGCTAAAATGTAGAAAACTAAGCGAAGAAAGGATTTTTTGTGAAACTGCAGCGCTTGAGATTAATATCTCATTCCTGTTTTCGTAAAACTGTTTGTGCACAGAAAATTAATCTTAACTGACCTGTCATTCGATGAACCCCTTACATTTGCAACAAATTCAACAACGATAGTTTTATAAGCTGGTATTAATTTACATAAATTATAAAATGATATTTAAGTTTTCATAATCAGCGTCGTGAAAATATTAAAAAAATAACAGAACGACGTATCCATCGTTTTAGTGTCACCATTCTTTGATCTCGTACAGCTTATTATCCTTATAATTACATTTAACACTCGAATGCGCCTGATGACGCAATGAAATACGACTGGAGTGCTCGAGTTAAAATAAAAGCAATTCAAAAATATCTCGCGTAAATTTATAAATGTGTGCGAGATTCACGGCGATCGACAAAAAGAAATTAAAAAATACGCAAATCCTGACTAAAAATAACTCTCAAGTACAACGTACGTAAAAGAACAAATCGGTCGTTACAAATCTGGCTGGAAAAAGGCTCGACGCGCGGCATACATGAAAACTTAATAAAATCAATGCTATTGTATAGCCGCGTGCGCGCGTAATCAATCAGTGTCAAGTAAAACCTTAGCACGCTATAAACACTTTTGGGAAATTGATGTTGTGGATTTGCGAAGTTTAGCCTAGTGATTTCATCAATTCCAATGAAGTTCACCCATGTTGACAAGTTTATTAGATAATCCAATCTATCGGTCGCATAATTATTCCAACAAGTAGAAAATTTAAATCTTTATTAACGATACGGGTAGTGTAGTTTCAAGCAGTTCAAATTGATTTTATTAAACAAGTATTCAATACGAAATAATGTCAAAGATAGTCGATTCGTTTAATTCATTCAAGAAATTGGACATGCGTTAAAAATGCAACCTCACTTGCAAACATTGGTGAAGCTAAAAAAAACTTTTTTACTACGATTCTACTTTTGAAACTTTTCAGATTCTGCAAACAATTTACTCTTAACTCTCTCAACAATTTATTAGACTTTGTTTTACACTCTACTGAGCAATCCAGTTAAGCATGCTTCATTTGCAATTCAAAGTCCCTGATGTATAAGACGAATGCATAGTTTTGTACCATTGTCTGTATAAGGTACAACGTACGTTTAAATTAAACTTTTTCATTCGTTACGTCGACTTATGGCGTTATCAATTTATTTTCTATAAATACAATAGTAAAAATAAACGAGTGATGTATTAGTATAAAGGTAGTAAATGTAAACATTTTTTATTTTCTGTAGGTGTGTATTTATGAATACTATGATTTATTTAAAGCTTCTACAATATTAATACTAGTGGCAACGTTCGTTGCATAAAGCTGATTATTATTTTGAGATCTCCTGACATACGTATTTTATTAGAAAGAAAATATTTTTTTGCGTTACAGGCGGCTTAAAAAAAAATATTTCGCTTTTCCTATACAAAATCATTGCATAGCTGACGTGTATCATCAATAATGTACACGACAAGAACAAAAATGATAAAGCTTTTGAAAAATCTTCATTATTTGTACATAGAGAGAATAAAGAATTCTTTAGTAAAATAACTTTCAACATACTTCATTTATTAAAAGTTCCTTGTCAAGAAGTTGAAGAAAAGTTTTAAATTGCCCACAGCAATTCTTCATAAAATTAAAGCATTACAAGTGAATTTTTCTAAGAATGCATTTTGATTTATTATATGGATATCTAGTTTAATTATATAATACAAGTTTCTATTAAACAATTAAACGTGGTAAAAATATTGATTCGAGTCAAAAATATATCCCTTTTTTCCCGAGTAAAGATAATAATTCAAGTGTAGTGCAATTGTGAGCTATACTCGCACGACTGTCAAAGAACTCTTGTATCGTGATTTTTTATATTGAAAACTCCCATTGAACGGTCGAATAAATTACCCACTTTTACTCAATAAAGACAGCGTGAGTATCTCGAAAGACGTCAAAGACACTTGAAATAAAAAAAAACTAGTAAAAAATCATGATTCCATCAAAAGCAGATTGAATTTAAAATATTTTTTACCAATGTTAAAATACGCTGCGTTACTTTTCTAAAAAAAAAGGTAGGAAGAAGAAGGAAGGAAAGGTAGAAATTGGTTGAAAAATAATGGAAGTCGAAGCAGCGGCATGATAGGCCAGATGGTGCAGAAGTTGCAGCAACGTTGCGGCCCCGACACTTTGCTGCGTTGCTGCTCCGGAAAAGCGCATATTCAGTAGTGCTCGTGTAAAACTTGATTTAGCGTTGGGCATCAATCAATGCTTAACCGATGCCAGCCTACGTGTGCACTGTAGCCTCGCGTACACGGCTGCTATACGCCGACAAATTAATTTACCATGGAAATAATAGTGGAGAACGATATATAGATAAACTGATCACTCCCTCTCGAACGAACGAATCACTTTTAGACCTACAAACTCCGTGAAGCGCGTACACGACGACAGTTTCAGCTAGACGCCGCGTTAAACACGCTTCGACTCATTACATCGGAGGCATGTACAGACCGCTAGTGGGTGTATGCTATGCCGACGTAAAAGGATTTCTATTTTCAAAACCTTGCCAACGTACGAGCGCTAAATTCAAATCCTTAGAGCTTTGTACGGTCCATCATGCGAAACATATGCTAATGGAAACGTTTTTCGGTCGGTGTTGTGCATGTGTCACACTTTAATAGAAGTTGATATTCGATACATCAGGTGAAATTATATAATCTATTTTTTGTATTGCTATAGCCAATGGGATATCGATTACCAACCTCGATTCCCACTGAGATTTTCAATTGGTTAATTGTGAGAGAAATAAAAAATAAACAAGAGAATATACAAAAAAGTTTGATCGATCGAGAGCATGTTTGCTTATCAATTAATAAACACTAACAATTAACTTTTCGAGCATACAATAAGTGCTTGGAAAAAAACGGGCAAATATTATTTTGACTAAAGGCTTATCGGTTGAGGAACGAGACTCGAGCGACGTCACTTACACGTGTGTCCCGGTGCGATAAAAACTAATCACTTCGAAGCATCTTATAATAATTCAAATTCTTATTATATACAATGCAACGTTTAGGAAATGCACCGTTACAATTTTCCAATGACAACTGGAATCGATGTGCGTCAAGCTCTCGACCACGAGTCCTATTCAAGTAGAATATATAGTATAAATAAAGTCCTATACATCGAATGGTTTATGGGTGCGGACTGCAATAAATCTGAAAAGCATAAGTTAGATAATTCCATCGATCACTCGGCGAACATAATACGCGCTATACGTTACGTCCAAGCAGTGCACGCGTACGGTCCATCTTTTGTGTGGAGCGTTGACAAGTGCATGCAATGCGTTTATTATGAGAAATGGTGTCGTCTCGGCCTGGGCACGCGTCGGCCTCGAGAGCTGAGAATGCAAAATCGTTCGGGCTTTTCCAATATATATCGCCGCTGGCAGCTTTGGCTAGCCGTACATAAGGATCGCACACTCGGTCTACGAAGTAAGCATCCCCTCCGTCTATATAAGTCGCCTCTGGCGCGGCCTGTTGCACATCGAGTCCAGTGCACGGTCACGAACGCGTGCATGCCTACTCTTTTTTCTTTTTTTTTAATTAACATGTCATACGATCCATAAAGCTGATGTACACGACAACAGCACGTGGGGAACTCGCGCCCTTCTTTGCGCATACGTAATCTTGCGTGCGAGCTTCGCCTTTTTAAATCCAACAACAAGTATCGCGAGGAGAGGATATTATTACGATTGATTGCCGTTGACGCGCGTGCGAGCGAAATTACCTGCGACGGATCGAGTCCATCGATTTTCGTGAAAATTTTAATTTATTGCTTGTATCGATCGAGAGACACACGAGACTCGAGCGTCAGAGCCATGTGCGTCCGCTGCAACTCTGCAAATATTTATATGAAAGCTCCCTCGCTCTCTTTTTCTGCGTTCGCGTTCATATAATAATGTTTATGTTATATTGAAAGTGCGGATTGTATGTGTATCTCATCGTCGAGTGACCATTTGGCGCACCTTTATGTGCTCGGACGGTGGTCTGAAGAGGATAATTCGCTATAATGGACGCGTGCTGCAGCTGTCACATAATGCCATCGTGACGGACTGCAACGCACACGCAAACAATGTACCCAACGTGTTACGCTGAATTTTACTACTTCCCGAGCCGGTGCTTGCGCCGGAGCCGGACTCTATTCAAATTTTTTCGTCGTTCACGACTCTCTACGAGGTTTTATGCTTTCCTTATAGGCATTATTATTCAAGTCCAATCCAGAAGCCGATTCAGCTGTTGATGCGTCCCGTTAATCTTATTAATACCCTCGTTTTTCGGTCCCGCATGTATAGATGATGCGTATATACGCCTCGAGGGTATACATGCGCCAAAGAGTTATTAATTAATTTAAACTGTCTTTCAGCCGGTCTATTATTATGCTGTAATAGTGGCGTGTGTCACGATAGACGTGCGGATAATGCACTAGCCAACGCGCCTGGCCGCTATATGTAAATGCTTATCGCACGATATAACATAACAAGTTCGATGTTATCTCACTCGTGTGTGTTTGCACAATATCAAGAGTGTGTGTATATGTTGTTGTAATCGCGAGTCATGCCTGCCGCGTTAAACTCTCTCGATTAGTCGAATTAAAAAGTGTTTTTGTATTTTTCGATTCACGTTTGCACGCGAATCGCGTCGATGATAAATAAAACTATTATTTTAACGCTCAATGAATACGCCATTGCAAGCGTAACATCTCCTTTGTTCTTGTTTTTATTGAGCTCGTAATAAAGATTTCTTTATCTTTCATTCTTCCCTTTTTTTCAAAAATGTTCAAAGCCAAAAGAGAATGAGTTTCGTTGATTATTGTTTACACCGATCGTCCGAGGGAAGTTATTGATTTTTAATTTACACAACTCCCTCCCTATGCACCTAATTTTGCATAGTACAGCTCAATTGTATTGTATTGCAACCGAATTCCGGCCTTTTCTCCTATTCTTCACGCATTCTTGTGGTCAATTTCACGCGTGCTACAGGCAAATAATAATTTTTTTACCACTGCAAATATCATGGCTCAATTATGTATAATCGACGCAGAATTGTCAGATACACTAATGAAACAAAAAAATTGAATTCCGTCGAACAGAATCGACAGCCCGGTTGTTCGACAAGTGAGAATTTCTGAAAAATAGTTGTAAAAAAAAATTGCTGAGAAAGGAAAAATTGGCATAGTAACGTGACATGCATTAGAATTCATAAAAAAGAAAAAATAAAATAACCCACAACTCGTTACACGAAGAGCTGGCTACGTCTCGAACGCGTGCATTCGGATATGACAAGTGAAGTAAATCAATTGTTCGAACTGATGCACAGCTCATAAAAAGTACTCTCGGATAATATATTCATCCATTCAAAGGGAATTGCCAATACAATCGAAATTACTCATTTACTATAATAAAGAACTTATTGAAGCTCGAAATAAATGAATCGCTAATAGATATGTAACCTTTGTTGATTTATCGACAAGTTGCAAAAAATTTTCCAATATTTTCTTTTATTTAAAAATCGAATTGAAATGAAACTAAATTCATTGAAATCAATCTTTTTCTTTATCAAACGTGAAGGGATGTTGAATCGAATCCAAAAATCAAATTTCTAAAAAATATTTAACAAAAAATAATACTTATAGTATGCAAAAAAATAAGCTCGCACGAGTGTTTGAGTACTCGGTAAAATCTGAAAAAGTGAAACTGTTGATTACCTCCTTTTGCTCGTATACTTTACGACACTAGTGCCATAAGTTATAGCAGCATCGTAAAACACCATAATGATATTCATTGCGCTTTTCTTTTTTTATCAACTTATCTTTGCTACATAAGTGCACATCAGCTTGCGGAGCTTCTATATTACCCTCTGAACGGCTCCTCGCTCTCCACTACTCGAGGCTTTACAAAATCCCTCTTCCGGCCGCGTCAAGTCAAGCCGGAGAACCCGATAAAATGTCAGTAATTTTGCTAGCCTAGATAGATACGTACTCTATGCGTATCTTCGGGCTGTCCCCAGTGAATCGGAAACTAGACGAAGGATCCCACATCTTGCGTACGATAAAATCATCGGTGACGAAGACTGACCAATGAGCCCGCTACAATTTCTGTGGTTTTCTTGACGAACGATTCAAGGGCGTGAAATTACGAGACCCATTGGGCGGAAAAGACCCCGGACGACCGACTCACGAGCTTTCACTCGCTCTCTGAGAGTGCTATACTTTTTGTCATGTTGAAACATCAATCGGATTCCATCGCCACATAATCGTGCTTAATTACGAGATTCTTGGTGGAAAGTTACGTCGACGTAAGACACGTACGATTACAAAACTCCTACTTACTGAGCGTAAATATCTGAACGAAACTCGTAATGAATGAGCTTTGCGGAGCACGAAAACATTGGCACAATAAATTTCACCTGACCTTATGTAGTTCGAGAACTTTGAATAAAAATAGATAAAGTTAAATATTATTCAACATAAAAATAGGTTTATCGATTATATTTACACACGTAAATGACACATGAAACTTTTTTCATTTATTATAATATCGAGTTTTCTCCTTACCCCACCCATATCCTAATCTCATTCCTTTTTTTCTAATGAGTACGTTTTGATGGAAAGTACACGCCTCGTATATATTATCATCAGAGCGTATCTTAGAATTATTGGCTGTACGATACTTTATTGATTTTTATTATGTCTACAACGTACGGTAATGTATTGTAAATTTTCATCTTTATAGAATAAAACCGTAGTCTTGCTCGAGCTTTTGTACCTATATAAGATACGAGCTCTGAGTTAGCGAATTATTTTTACTTACTCGGTCCCTTTCAGGTTTTGAAAAAATTGATCGCCAATTTCTGCATTTTAAATTTTCTCACTAGTAAAACTGCAAAATCTCACGATAATTCTCGAAATGAAATTATTATTGCAGAGTATCCATTTAACGTTCGATGAAAAAATAGAACATTTTTAGAAAATTTTTTTGGAAATATTTACTCTCTAAACTGAATTTTGCAATATCGATGCGTTAATGCGTAAAAGCCAATACGAAATAAATTGGATTATATTTAACAACTTTATAGTAACTTTTCGTGAGTTGTGCATTTTACTCTATAGCAGTTTACTTTAGCTATAGAATATTTTTCAAACATAAAAGACCATGTGTTTTAACTTCATTTGTCATGAAGGCGTCATAATTTAATAACTGATAGCATTTCGAAAAATAAAAATAATTTTTAATCATATAATAAAGTCACACAGTAATAACTTTCAAAATATTAGCGTCAAAAACTAATACATAACTGCTCGTCTGGGTTTCCTAATTCTTATTCATTTATTACAATAAAAACGCCGATTAATGTTGACTGTATTCATAAAGAGAACGCAAATTTAATACCCAATAACTAAAATTGCTCAAATGTTCGTGTTTGGTTACTTGAATAATTTCTACCCAGGGGAACAGTTCTAGCACTCCCTGTTAACTCAGTGACAACTGCACCACGCAATGCATGAAAATTATCTGCAATATTTTGTTCTTAGCGGTCGATCACTCTCCATCGATAATCAGAGATTTTCGGATTTTAAAAATGCTTTTCAGATGTTTTGTAAATCGGCTTACCGTACTTCATCGATAATTGAAATTTATAGAAATATTTCATAATGTAAAAGATGCAAACATGCATATTGCTTATAAGCCGTCAAATTTGATGAGTAATTAGCCATATTTCTCCATAAATTCAAGATTAATGTCTTGTAAATACTATGTATATTTTAATGATGAAAATATACTTTATTTTATACCCATTGTGGCTTTTTTTATGATTTTTACTTGTTATCATTATATGAAACTGAAATCCTGAGTATACTTCAAAAACGTGTATTTATATTAATAAAGATTAAATTATTTTGCAAAAAATGCTTTAGTGGTACTAAATTAGCAAGAAAAAGAATAGATAATTTTAATTTAAAAGGATAATAAAAATAATTGATGAAAGTAATGTTGTTACAGCATGATTTATCCTAAAAAAATTAAAAACATTTAACTAGTATCTAGTTATTTGTACGAAAGGTATATTTATATTAGAAAAGTGGTTAATTTCCAAGAAGTCAAAAAAAGAAATTAAGCCACTGTTTCAATAAGAATCCCAGTATCGTGGAAATTTTGCGTAAAAACAATATCGTTATCAAATGAGATTCGGAGATCAAGGAAGATTAGAAATGTTTCCGAATTTTCCTCAATCGTTCTATATAAAAGACTACATGTTACTTAGTCACATCATACTGCAGAACACAACAGTTTCTTCTCTCCACTGTCGAGTTCCACAGCTGACCAAGTAATTCACCATGAAGTTTCTTTCGCTTTTCTACATTGCTCTAGTAGCTATGCTGGTCGTTCTTGGACAAGTGAGCCAATCATCGGCTCAGAGGCAGTGCCGTCATAACAGCGACTGCCCGAGAGGACAGCACTGCATCATCGGTAAAGGCAAGGATCATGGATTCTGCAGACGTTGAAATTGTCTGTTTGCTCTTTTGCGCATAACTGGTAAATTAATTTTATTTTTACATTTTCCGATAAATTGCACTTTTTCACATGAAAATATTTGAAACAACTGTAATTTAATTTTTTCAGGTGGAATTTAAAGATACTTACATACATATTAAAAAGTTATAAAAAAATATATCCTTCACTATTATATTGTTGAATGCCAGTGTATCAAAGTGCGCATAATAAATAAAATATATTAAATTCTATAAAAATTTTATATTGTTTCATTCCATTTATGTTTCGTATTCAATAACACAAATATTTGGAGTAAACATTCTTTACTTTAGAATACCTTAGAACGAATCATTGAATAAATTAAATTACTAAAATAATTTTTCTGTAAGCTACGCACTCCAGATGTTTTAATCATCTCATTAAATTGAGATATACATGCTTAATTTGATTGCAATTTTTTCTGAATACCAAGATAGTTGATGAATTTGCCACTGAAAACTTTTAATTTTCATATGAAATTTAACAAATATAGTCTTATAGTCTTTTTCTAGAAAATTCATTCACTTTTGAATGCTAATGTTTGCATAATCAATAATTCCGTGTGCAATTGTAAAAAATTTACTCGATCAAAAGTTATTCTCTCTTGAGAAGGGTTATATGCAGGAATCTGAATATTAAATTTAGCACTTGGAAATTGTGAAAGTTATCTGACGATTTTATACATTTTTTTCTAATTCGCTCGAAGAAATTTTAATATCAATAGTTGTTGTTAAACATTAAAGTACCAATTCATGTTTATATGTTCAAGTTTGCATATTTTTTAATTCATTGCGTACGTATATATTTACGGGTCAATTCATTTTGAGAGAATTTGGCGCTTAATTAGTGCAGCACGTACTGTGTTTGCAAGTTGTATAACAACAATTAAATTTGTTTAATAAAATATTAGGAAGTGATAAGTTATCGAATTGATACGTTTATAATGTCCGCTGTATAATAAAAAATAGCTATTTGTCGATTTTTCGGTAAAATTATGTCATTAACGGAAAAATGAATGAGTCTAGTAAGATTCAAGTTTTTTCACGAGCAAACAGAAACATCAAGCGGATTAAATTCATCGAAATTGATTGCAGAAAAAAAATTGTTCTTGATGCTTTACCAAAGAGGATCAAATGAAAGCCGTGAGTTCACTTTGTCACATATAATATGTACTGGAAAAGTTCAGTGAGCTATGTATTCAATTTCTGATTTTGAAAGATGGCAAAAGTCGTACTTTTAAAGCCATGAAAAATAGTAAATGTTTTGAATTCAGCAAGGAAATTCATAAATCGTTTAGTGCTTGACGGAAGAGTTAAGATACGTGCCAATATTCTGTAATTGAAGGTTTATTTAAAATATGTATCTGCGAAGAGAAATGATTGTAGATTTTGCTACAGGAAGAGATAAAAGTCTGCATTTGCATTCGTGTACTTTGTCATTGAAAGTGTCATAAATCCTTTTATTTTGGGAATCATAAATGTTTTGAGCGGCTCGATTTCGTTGACTTTCGTTACAGATCCGAGGGTATCGAAAAGAAAAAGAATGTGGCAATCGTTCACGAAGGCGAGGCGAAAGCTTACACGCCGATGCCTATAAGACATGCACTGGCCGGAGACAGTGTAGGCTGTGTGAAGTTATTAATAAAATAAACCTTCGTCGTCGTCGTCGTCGTTGTTGCGGTCGTGTATAAAGGGTAAAAGTTTCATTTACGTCGGCACGTAAAGTCGTCAGGCAGAGTAGCTTCGCATGCCACATCGATAGATATACACAACAAATATACACAAAAGTTCGCCTTCGGAAAGTTTCAAGAAACAAAAAAATGCATGCTCGAGTCGAGTCGCGACGCCACAGTGGCGAGCGCTCGACTGCCGAGAGAAAAGTCCTTTATTGGAATCCTCGCCGGTCGCTTGAATAAACGAGCTCGCGCCGTGATTAATGGATTAGTATAAGGCGTAGTGTGTATGTGTGTGTGTGAGCTGCAGTGGAAAGAGAGCAAGAAAGAGAGAAGAAAACTTGTTTTTTTAGCTCGCTGTCGAGCGCACTAATTTGCCCATCGCCTACGTCAGAGATCGGGCAAAGATTTAAATGTCCTGCGTCAATGTTCACTTGCTGGATGCCGGTGTCTCTCGACTCGGATTTACGCCGCGCGTCCAGTACGATCCAGTACGCACACGCACACATTCCAGCTCGCAAGGTGATTTGTATTTCCTGCGTCAAATGCGCGTTGGTATGCCGATGAGTAATCGCAGGCGCGCGACTGCAACCTGGCAATTAAATTACACGTCGCGCGGGGGCCGGTTAGCTGCGGAGGTTTTTCGACTGCCGCTGATCTCTCCGTCGCGTCCGTCGAGTCTCGCTCCTTTTGCTATATATATACGCCCGCCTCACGGCGATATCGGCTGTGACGCGCTGCGCATCGCAGCGAATGCTAATTATAGGAGGCGATCTCGCGATTTACGCGACTGGCCGCGCGAGCAACGATCCTCCTGGTCGTTCGCCACGCACGATGATTTGCCAACGACGCACGAAAACTGCGCTAATGATGTCAGTCAGTCAGTCAGTCAGTTGCGAGCTTCGATCCCTTGTGCAAACACGAGCTCGATGTAGTTATAATAACGGGATTTATGTCCCGGGTGTGTAGTCGCTGGCTAACCGCCTGTGGTGCTCTCCTGGCTTAAATCCATACGCCTCTCGTCGGTCAAATTATCCATGTCATTTATTTGCGGGGCATATTCGCAAAGGAACTTGCCGCAACTACCATACAACGTTTCGATGATGAGCTGCAGAAATGCGCGCGGCTCTATGCAGAGCGTATGCGTAGGCGGTTATGGATTTTCAATACTGTAACGAGACGAACGTGGAAAGCAGGCGCATAGTGCACGTATAATATCATTGGTATACACGTGCAAACGAGTTGCATGTCAAAGAAAAAAGTTGTCGCGCGCTGTGAAAAAAAAAAATGAAAAAAAAAATAAAAAAAACAAAGAAACGAACGCGCGCACGACACGGGTAAAAAGCGAAATATCTCAACCTCTCGCGAGCGAGCGGCCTGACAATGCTCGATCGCGCCCCGCGCGTACTATACACGAGCGGCAAAACTTTGGATGTAGTCGCGCCAAATGATAAATATACAGTGTGTATTCCGTTCTCTCTCTCTCTCTCTCTCTCTCTGCCTCGTCAATATATATGCACTTTCAAAGTTTGTCGCGCGATGCATCGATATACAACTGCACGTGAATCGTGAGCGATGCCGCGTGCATAGCACAGTGCGCACACGCGATGCTTCGCTCCCACACCCACGACCGGGCTCGCTGCACAGAGATATACAAAAAAAAGAGTCACGAGAACAGTAGTACGCCAATTGCATTGCGCGCGATAAATTGTTGGCACAGCGGGCAAGACATTAAACAGACGTTTTCTATGGACGCGCGAACGCATTGTTTTTTTCCCCTTTTGTCGATGAGTCGCGTATCGCGTCGGAGCTATACAGCGAGAGACAGCTACTGCACAGCTCTCGATCTCGGGCGAACCTTGACATTACTTCGGGGCAAGCGACGACGATTGTAGAGCAGAAAAAGAAAAAATAGCAGCGACTTCGCGTGTAAATTTGCAGTGAAAAACAATTCAACTTGGCATCGTTGGATCGCGATATGGAGCGCCCCGAGCTATATGTTTTTTTTATCGCAGAAAAGATTTTACCGAAGCTCGTACATGTATCGATGTAACATCGATGAAAATTAAACATACATCTACCGGCAGAGCTCGATAGTGCACATGACATTCGAACACGCACGAGATTGACATTTTCAAGAACTTTGCAGCGCGTCGGCGAGCTGAGCCGAGGCTATATAATAGCGCTCTGCACACAACGTAAAGTCAGCCTCACTCACTCGTCATCGCAAGCTCTTTATCGTGCTGTGCTCATGCACTGACTCGCGCAAAGCTCCACATTTATACCTACGTGTAGTATACGAATAAACCGCTAAGACTTTTACGTGGCAGAGCTGGCGATCAATTTTGCCCACGCCGTAGCTGTAAGCTAGCACATTTTCTCACGTTTACCGAGAAAACGCTTTACGAAAAAATTTCTATATTTTCTGCTAACTCACAGGTATACCTAAATTACGGATTTATTAAAAATTATTAAAACAAAACGTAATAAACTTTACTGAAATTTCCTACAACTCAAGTATAACTCACGGCTAGAAGAAAATACAGAAATTTTTAGTAAACAGTTTTCTCCGCGTACAAATACACGAGCGAGTGTGTATACAGCGGGCGATCTATCCAAAACTGGCCGCGATGATTCTTTCAGAGCAGCTTCAGCCGCAATACACACGCGCGCATGCTAGATTTATACCTGTAGGTAAACAAAATATGAGAATGAAACTCTTTGCTTTACTTTTTCAATTCCTATTTCTGCGCTGCCATGTATACTAACGCCCTTTTACCCGACTTCGACTGTCTTACTTTATTTTTCCCTCTTATACATTTATTATTTTTTATTTCGTTTCAAGTTCATGCAATATAAATACAGCTTGGCCACGTATTTCAAAAACTTCGATACTTCCAAACGAATTTCGATTCATAACTGCGACTGTCCAGACGAGTTAGTGTCAATATCGTACAAAATCTACACTTATATGTGTACGAGTGAAACCTCTGATGAATATTTACGAATTTATTGGTTATTTTCTACACGTAACGTATGTCGACGTGAAATTACGAAACAACGATTTATTTGTCAGCGTTAACAAGCTTTTTTCAGATTTTCAGTGACCTATCAATCCATTTAATCTGTCAATATGACAGATTTGTTAATTCTTTATTAACTCAATAATTCTCGGAAATGCTGATTTTATTTTGTTTGACATAATTTCTGTTAACGTTTAAAATAATTGAAATTCATGAATACGAAATTTTTTAAATTTGTAACTAATTTGTTGAACTCAAAAATTATCATGTATTTATAAATTGGATTGAATACAAGAATACATTTTTTAAAGCAGTATTATTATTATTATTTCGTTTTTTTCAGACAGCTAAAAAATATGTTGTGACATTATAATACCGACCACAAATATTCATGGTTGAAAAAATACTGTTTCTAATACACTCGCAAACTACCTAAAAAAGAGAAAATTGAGCTCGCGCGTATATTCTTTCTGACCGGCTGTAAAAAACTCCGCGAATCATGTTGCATTGCCAGTATACGCGATGCTAGGGAGTAAAAATTTATGAATTTATAACCAACCCCATGTTGACATCAAAAACACATTCTCTCCAAATGAACGTCGATCTAAAATTTGTTTCTAAAGTAGAGACTTTCAAGAAGTTTGAAGTACGAAGCAATTTATTTCGTGACATTATCCACTTTGAAATTTACATAAATAAGTTTTATATTCTGCCATTGGGATCAATACAAATTTCGAAAAAAGATACACCATTTTCTGACAAAATTCTATTACATTGTGAGCTGATTTGTTTTTGTTATTACGATGTGTTGTCCGTGATTATGATAAAGTTAAAATTGACCTCAGAGTATAAATAGTTCGAACTTGTTGACCGTAAGACTGATCTGTAGGCGCTTTCAACTAAATTCATCCTTATAGGTAAGTGCAGTGGATATATAGTCCATGAGATGGATTGCAGACTCTTCTAATACAACTTTAATCATGTTTTACCCTTTGATTAAATTAATAATTATAACGTGTTCAGGATAAGTTACGGAGAAACAATTTAAGTTAACAAATTTTGACTCGAGTAAATAAATTATAAAATTTTGCGAGTTATCAAAGCCAAAAACTGTTTAGTTTATGCGCTGGCGTTGAGTAAATACTATAACTTTATAAACTTTAAAATCCTTTCTTAAATATATATTAAGATCAAGTTAACTGTATACTTGTAAAAACAACTACACAACGGATATACGTAGATATATTTGAAATTTGATGTCATGAAGCTGTAGTTTAATACACGACACTATTTGGATCCAATATTATATAGTAGGACAAAGACATCTTTTCAGAATAAAGGAGTTGAATATAGGGTTTTGATGCATACAAGTTGCGCAAATTTATTCCTTTTGACACGTAATAATATAATGAGGTATTATCTTCATTCGAACTCACATTTTACAACAATAGTGCGCAGATTTTTAGCTTTAATACTTGTAAATATATTGCTTTCAATCTGTAAGTTGTATAAATTATTTGAGACATTTATTTAGTGATAAATCAAACAGATCTGAAAATCTAAAAATGTACTAATACAGCTGTGCAGCTCAGATGATTTTTTCTATTATTAAACTTGAATTTTTCAAAAGTAGTAAAGTTTACTGATCTTATTATCTTTTTTGATCAAGTTTAACCAAACACTAACACATTTACATAAAAAAAATTTATCTAATGACTGCACAAGAGGTAGCTATTGATGCAAATACACGCTGGTATAAAGGAGTCGTATCGAGGTCGAGTATATGGAAGAAAAGCCACAAAGCAAATAGACTCGCTCTAATTTCTTTCCGATCGGAATTTTCAATTTTTTTCGATTTTTAAATTATTAATACCTTTGAAGGATACATTTTCATTCAATAATTTTTCAGAATTTCATACGTATCATCGTTCAATCAAAAAGCTTTGAAAACAATCATAATTCCGTTACGTTTCATCGATAAGAGAAATTAGCAATGAGTGTACAGGCTATTGTACATCCATATATTCTGCAACACGTTTCTCAAAAGATGTATGCAAAAGGTTCGGAAATTAAAATCGAGTAAAAAATTATAGGAGAAGTAAATAATTCGAAAATTTTCATTTGTCCATTCACCGATTTATTTTAATAATTTCTTTCTTTTTTGATAATATATAAAAATGACTCGCATTGAATGGTTAATATTCAATTAAAATTGATTCATTAAATTGGCCGGTTTACTTCAATTGAAATGCATCTGGACGAGCTCAGTGAAATATAAATGATTTCTCTTGTTAGAAATTATGCAGTTTACATGCTATTACAATAATTGAACTAGAATAAGTTGGTGCACATTTGTGAATGAAACTAAGTACACAGAGTTTGGTAATTTTGCATTTACTCCTATATACTTGACGTAATAAAGATGATTGAGTATATTTAGACGCATAATACACGTCTGACTAAAAGATCAAAGAGAATCGCAGCATTATAGGCAAAGATTGGGAAGTCTTAGATGTGATGGATATTGAAAGAGCTCGATGTAGGTGAGACACGCGCTCCCTCCGCGACATGCTCTTCGGAATTGCACGCCTGCGAACGCGAAAAGCCCGTGAAAAAGGGAAATACGTGCGGCTACGCGACGCTTACCTCGGAGAATGGCTTGGAATCAATACACAATACGTAGGCAACAATCGGCACATCTATTGTGCATCGCGTTAGACAAGAGGATTCCATTTCGTCTTATACTCGAAGTAAAAGCTTAGCGTGGCTACAGTTATACGGCACTGGGCCAAAAATTCCGCATGACTCGCATATTTTATCATGCTTTTATAATTCATCCCCTCAGCTCTATACAGATAGGCAACACCACCTAATGTAATTGGTTTTGGTTTCGTCTCTTTTCGCTCGTGTTTTTTACCAAGGAATACTTTTTTTCTCTTATGAATTTTCGTTCCAAGTTTTACGAGGAATTAGTGCACGCGCTAAAATGGAGAATACAGGAAAAAATTTCTCGATAATGGCATATATCATTTAAGGTTCTCTCGGCCCATTGCGAGTGCGCATAATTGATAATTAACCTTAAAGTATAATATCAATTATTTATAATAATAATAATATGAGTAATGAGCTCTTTGTCCCCACTCACTTGTTAAAGCATCGGAGACATGGAAGCAAGCTTCCGTTTTGCTAGCCCCAGCTTACAGCTTAGAATGAGTAATCTTCTTGACTCGCACAATAAAATCGTAAAACTAATATTTGAAGCTTAGTTATACCAGTAACAGGATGATCGAGTCCTTCAAAGAGATAAAGGTAATGATCGTCGATACCAGTTGATATTGAACGGTTTTCAACGTGTGACCAAATTTTTCGATTCAAGCTCTGATTCAATTTTTTTGGTTTGAACCGAACATAAAATTGACCAGTAAGGATGAAAATAATTTTTCATCGTTTTTATTTTGCTATTCTCAAAATGGTTTCGTAAGTTAGCTTTTTTGGAAATTCAAATCTCACATTTGCATTGATATTTATGGACCAACAATCGGGAGAAAAAAATCAGAAAAGTTTGCATCAGCAACGGGTATTATTTATCGAAATCTCGCCAGCGCGCGGATAAGTGATATTTATACCGAAAACAAGATTCAAATCGAATATTCGGGAGCGTACACTGCGATACGGCGAGCTTTTGTAATGTTCCCAATAAATGTGGTTTTGTGTATTGCAATGTCGTAAGTTTTTGGACACTCGGCATGGAGGATGTAAAAGTTCACGACCTACAAACTGCCTTTATTAAACTTTAAATTTAGAAGATTGATTCGAGCGAGGACTTGTTTCGACTAGACAATACGGATTCACTATCGCGTATCGTCATTTTTAATTAGTTATGTGCAGTCGGTCAAAGCCAACCGCACGATAAAATTCAAAAATCAATTGTGCAGGTACTACAAGTGCTATGACGTATTAAATCTTTTTTTTCAACCCTGCTTGAAAATAACTATTTGCAAAACGATTAAGGGCTTCGGTGAAATGAAAAAGAAAGATAAACGTTTTAATAGAAATTCATTCGTTAGAAAATTTCAAAGGGTCAATTAAACGAGCGCCAAATTGATTGAGTTCTATGTTTTCCCCGTAATTTTTCATTACATGAGGAATCCCTTTTACTTTTTTTCCTAATGATGATCTATGATCTTCAGAGAACAGTCGCTATTAAAATAGTATTTACAGCATCGCACTGTTATACAAAGACAACACAACTAATCCAATAATATAATAATCAATCTAAAAATGCGACAAGTTTAATGAACCTGAGAATCGATCCCTATGCTGCTGTTATTTGTATCAATTCTCCGTCTAATTCGAAGCTACAAACGATTTAGGAGTAGCAATAATCGCTTGACTCATTCTTCAAGCTACGATTTTTTACAATTTTATTTCTCTCGTTATTACAATTATATTTTGGATACATCTGAGAAGTTGATTGCGCATTGTATTACGGTTATCAATTGGAATAATCGAAAGCGAACAAAAGACAATAAATTAATTTTACTTTGACAGCACATTGTTGCATCGGTTACCTTTATATTTGATAATAAATTTTGTTTTATAGTGGAAATGAATTCCTTTTGATAGTGAAAAATCCAATAATTTTTTCTTTCAATGTATTACCATTGTTCGACAGCGCGTCTTATACAACATAACGATTATAGAACAATGTAGTTCCTAATTTTTGCAATCATTGTATATTTGGAATGACTTTTCATAAAATCAATGAAAATGCCTATAAATAAAACGTCTTTAAAAACGCATCTATTGACAGAATTGGAAAAGGATTTTTTAAAATAGATTCACGCTCTCACGTCACTTTCTCCGCACGAAATGAAAAGAAAAAAAAATTAAACTCGGCGTTCAGATTTCACGTACAGAGGTAGAATTACAATATACGGAATCCTTTATTTTGCATCTGAAAAATTGATCGCTTTAACGGTCGAGCAAATGATTTAAAATAAAATCCAGCCGATGGTTCATAGAAAAGCGAGACGATTTCGCGATGATGAAAGTGTTTTGAAGAACGGAATGGGATAACAAAAAAAATATATATCGAATCAATCTAAGAGCAATCATTAGGTAATTGAAGCTACTGACGCGGTACACACGCACGGTACACATTTTTCTTGGCACGAGTAAGTCTCTCTTGAACTTTTACGAGTTAAATATTGACTCGCCATGCTGTATTAATGCGCGGCTCGTTTCGCCTGCGGTGCACGCGTACGGGGGCTTACAATTAATCAATCACATTGACGCACGGCAAATTATAGAGCGCGAAAGTTGTTTTTATTTACGCATACAAATTAATTATTATTATACGTGTTTATTATACATTCGTCCCAAGTATATATGTAAGAATCATTTAGAGGACTTGCGATGTCTCGGCGATGTCTGGGATTCCTTGAATTATATACGTACACGCAAGGGACCTCATGCGATGTCCGGACACATTAATATAATTATTGTTTTTTCCCCCATTTTGTTGCGATGAATGTTAAATCAATTGAAACATTCGGTTGTACATTTAGTAGAATTACAGTTGTTTATACATTTAGTATTATTATTTTTTCCTTCCCAAAGTCAATTTTGACAAAATAAGTTGAGCTGCTAATACGTCCCTGCAGAAACTAATATTATTGGTTAACGATTGTGCAAACTGCTATAAAATAATAATTATAATCTGAAAATTTTGCGTTTGATGCAAGCCTCTGCTGCTTATCTCTTCTAATGAAAAATTATAAATGGTATAATTCTTGGCGTGTGCCAATCAATTTTCATCCAGCACGTACGTGACCTGCATATTGCTTGTATTATAACAGCACGGATTTTGTAAATAAAAAATATTTTATAAAAAATAGCGCAAGCGATCCCATGAATGAAGGACAGTTAAAAAACACCCCCTAGGGTGCGTCGTAAACTATGACGTTAATACTCGGTGACAGCATCTCAAGTCTAACATTTCATACTTTAGAGAGATTTTTCTTGAAGTAAACGAGAATAGAAGAAAAAGGTACATATGGTAACTCACCATTTTGTCGGTTTTTTCTTCGGGGCGAAGATCAGAGGCAAAAGCGATCAATCTTGGACGTGGAGGCGCAAATCACTCGCAGAGAGGAAAAAGTCGTCGCGCGATAAAAGTCTTGTATCGATCGATAATAATTAATTTTGTCGTTTGGCTCTCCGGCGGCGGTGACGATAATACCTCTCTCTATACCGCTGTCACTGATAGCGATCTCCACTCTCTCCCAGTAGCACTTTATATTCCCGGGCCGTCGTCGATTATTTCGAGCCTCGGCGGTCGTTTATCCAGTGTACTTAGGAACCGCGAGGCAAACTCGGCGGCGACCGAACGATTTTTCTCGTTTCGCGCGAAACGCCTTCGAGCACGGAGCAGAAACTAATTTTCTCGTTAAACTTATTGGCTTCGATATTCAAAAGATGATCGTCGCTCTTAATACAAAGGTACATACATGTTGCCCCTTCCATGTCACTCGCACACAGTCTAACGTGTCGCGCCGATGATCGTCGCTGTCGCGTTTCGTTGAATAATAATACACATCTGAAATTCGCAAGCAGGCAGGCAGGCAGGCAGGCAAACATGCGCAGCTGTGCCTCGCCGACGACGCGTCGCGCTTACGCGCTTTTTTAATCTCGGCACACTAGTTTGATATATTCAATAAATGCGATACACTTAAACGAGCTGGATCGTCATTCATATTTTTGCAAGCATTATCACGTGTCGATTGTTTCCGAGCGCATGGGTGCGAAAATAAATATTTAGCGATCTCACTGTTGCAGCTGGTGAAAAAGCAGTCGTCGAGCTGGTGACTTGGCCGCGCAGTGCTGCGGCACGGAGCGCCAAAAAACGACGATGCATTATCGCTCTGTCACTGATGCATATTTGTTTCCCCCCGCGCTTCTGTCGGCCGTCAAAGCGCGTGCACGGAGCTTTCACAAAAGCACAGAGCTTAATAGCTGAAGAGCCTTCGACTCGAGAGCGTTCGAGAGACTGACTCGCTTCGAAGCTCTATAAGCTCTCTATATAAGCTGAATAAAAAGCTAAAGTGTGTATACTTAAACGATAGGTCGATTTTAGTTGGTCGAGTTAAAAAATCGCCTTGTTTGTTTGCATTTTTTTTTCAATTTAATTTATTATTAACTCGCTGTCATGTCTCACTGATTACTCGCATCGTCTATTTGCACAATGACAATAAATGAATTGGCAGCTCTATACACGCGATAAAGGTAAAATTGATATTACAAAGGAGAGGACCGGCGAACTGGGTAGTTTAAGTGCAACTGAAAATGCATGGATCGTCGTCGACTGCGACGAGCAGCGAGGCAGTATCTGTCTGCCCAACCAGACCGCCGCTATATCCACGCGCGCAAGTTCTCCCCCTACCCTCTCTCGCTTCGAGCTGCCTCTCTCACTCTCTCTCTTGCACGAGCTGAGCCGAGCTCTCGAGTATCACCGCGCACGGGGTATGCGTGTGTAGTGTATGTACTTTGCTTTGCACTGGCGTATACGTGTATGCAAGCGAGCCTCGCGTATATGCAATACCCATCAACTTGTTGCTTCCATATATCAGACTTCTATATACCCAGCCGTAATGTGTACAAACAGCAACGAGCTGTATATAGGAATAAATTTTCATGGTACTTATTGCGCGATAGCTGCGTACTTGTGACTTTCAACGGACTACTACCGATTGCCCTATTTCCTCCATAAAACTATAGATATTGATCAAATTTACTATAGTTGGACCGGAGTTGAGGCCCGAACGCCGGGAGCCGCTATTAAAAGTAACGATTCACTTTGCTCGCTGATAATTGGGTTACTTGTTGTACGAGCGAAGCTTGCACGCACGAGCGCGCGCGAAACTTTTTGGAAGACCCGCAATTTTTCCCTCCTTCTTTTTTCTTTTACGCGCTACCCCGCATGCATATGAATAACGAGATTTTTCCGCTACGCTCCGAAAACGTCCTACAATGAGAAATCTTACCCGCATTTCCATGACAAGAGCTAGATTTTCATGTTCTAAATACCACCGAGAGAGAGAGAGAGATACTTTTCCATCGATGCGATTCTAGTTATATATTCAAGCATCGGCAATTCTGTTCCGTTTTCCATCCTCCGACGTGAAATTCAACCATTAAAAGTCCTTCAGGATTCATGCTGGGAAATCTCGCGAGTAATTTGTTTCCTGTACATTTTTTCGCACACGAGCGTAAATCATCATCATTCCACTTTCGTTCGAGATCCGTTTCAATATTAACTTATGGTCAAGATAAAGAGATTATTTTTTTTACAAGTTCGCCAACTCGTGGAAATTTTCATTCGAAATATTAATTTTAAATTATGAAATTAATGATGAATTCACGATTGATTTTATTTTAATTAGAGCAAAGAGTGAAATTGGAGCATAATAAAGCACGTTTTCATCGTGTGTCTTATTCAATATTACCGAGAAATGATTTTTTTCAATCATATATGATCAAATATCACAATGTACGAATAAAGAAAAAACTCTACGTTAAATAGAAATTAATGAGCCGTTGATATTCAATGTTAATTATTCATTACTAATTGATAATGCTCATTACAAAAAATGATAAAACTAAAAGTCAATTTGCACTGTGAGTCTACGAAGTAGCTGGAGGGACAAATTCAATTTTTTACATATTTTTTGGTTTTATACTTTCAGTATGAAAATTTTAATTCCCCAATTTTAAAAAAGAATTTTGCAAGTCTTCGCAGAAATGTTGACTACTTGATTGTCAATTTACACACATCAAATGATAATTTACCATTTGAATTTTGTTAATTAAAAGATCACAGAGGCATGAAAAACATTTAAACCCGAAAAACATATAACTTGGGCAATTTCAACAATTTAGTCAGCGTAAAATAAAATGTGAAGCCCGAGAAAAGCTACAAATATCTAGATTACAATCTCTGGAGCTTTCAGACTTGTTTGCGCAATTGGCCTAATGCATACAATCTGTGCAGGAAATCATCAGCGTTTCATTCTTGTTATCTGACGTGGGTCTATGCATATTTATGCTTGGGCTACATACGCGAGACGGCCGTAAACGTATTGATTGTCGACTTTTATGCGCTCGCCAACAAGCAGCCGTCCGCAGGCAGTCTAGTCTTCTGGAACTGCGCGCACTGATGGGCCATTCGGAGATCGAGAGCTTGATATATTCATATATGGGGGCCACTTGAGGACACAATTGTGAAAGCTGCGAATTTAAACGATATAGTCAGCCGCGCGGACGAATAAGACGACGACGACGACGACGACGACGATGATCATAGTAAAAACAGCTCTTCGCCAAGAGAGCCTCGGAAATCTCGCTGCTGTGTAGCTCGTACATTAGATAATGCACGTTGCTATCATTATCTAATGCTAAAAACATCAATTATGCATTTGATGATACTGCACTGCGCTCTTGTGCTCTTAGGGTTAGTAAGCATGGATGTTTTCTGTACGTTAATCGACTCCTCGTCGAATTGTTCGTAAACAAGCCCACTCGACCGTGTATCGCTTATCGTTCAATAAAACATTTGAAAATAAATGGCGCGCTCGATCGTTTTTTTTCGCGCTTTTTTTCGTTATCGCACTTGCAACGTCAGGAGATTTTTTTTAAGAAAACATCTCTTTAAACGACTCTACGTTATTGGTAATAGTCACGCATGTGCTTACAAACCAATAGAAAACTATGCTGAAGTATCTGAGTACGTATTAGAATAAAAATAAAATTGAATGAACATTGATATTTAAAAAAAAATACGAAAGATCTAGATAGCAAAAAAATGATCATTAACATATAATGGCGATTTTCTTAAATTTCATGTTTGTTATTGCCAACGTTTGATACCCCTGCTTCGTAACACGTATTTCTACGTACTATAATGAAAATCATATCATGAATGAAACGTATACATTCACGTTAAAATAATTCGATGAAATATTCATTGAAACTTTATTTAAATTTTATCACACAATTTTATGGACGTGAAATAAGAATATACCAATTTTCCTTCATTTTCATTTTGGGAAGACCTTAAATTTGCACCACATAAGTAAGAAATCATTGATACGAGCATATTGTAAAAATCAATATTCCGATTTTCATTTTTTCATCGGGCGTTGCATTTTTCATTTCTTTTCGAACTTTTTTGAAAATTTCTCTGTTGTTAATAAACAGCCTACATACGTCACTACAAATTTCAATATTTTGGCAATTAAATTCGTCAAAAAGTCTCAAATTCAATACAAATTTTAACTTTTACTTTAGGGCGCAGAAAAATTTCCCAAGAGGTTTTCATTATACTTAGGCCGAAGAAAATATTATCATTTCATTTCGATAACCAATGATATTTCATCGAAATGATTTCAAATTTGAAGAAACTATACACAAATATATTTAATAAACTATTTCAAAAATTCCTTCTTATTTTTTAAATATTTTTCTATAATATAATTTTAAATAAATCTATCATTTATCGGATAACTTATTCGGATAATAAGGATTTATCGGATTTAATATAACTTTTTTTTTTTAATTTCAATGCTATTATTAGATTCGAATTTACAAGGATTACTGAACTTGAAATTTTGTCAGTCAAGCTATAGTGTATAATAATTATTGAGTATATTATATATAGTAAACGGAATATTATGTTGACATAAGTAATTGAAATAATTGCTTAAACAATAGAATTTAACTGATGGATTAATAATATGTCATCGTTTACGTTTCAGGTGATTTTACGAAGCGTATCCAGTTACAAACCATCAAATTTTTGTAAGCCGACACAGCTGTCCGAAAATTTCGGGAAAGTATTATGTTATTTGAATAAACCCTTGTGTACAATAGTTTCCGAATTAATAAGCTCAGTGTATTTACAGTACATTTAATACGGATAATGAAGAGTACTTTTTAAGCGATAGAACAGCTGTTACATGTAATTAGATTCGAGTATCGAGCTTATTTTTGTATACCGATCAAAATTATTGAAAAAAATGAATACGATTAAAGATATCTTCATTAATGCGATACCATAATACACCGTAAAAGGTTCCAACAAATTAGGAATACATTAATAGTTTGTTCCATATGTCAGTTAAACGAATCATATTTGTAATACAATTTTATAGTTACAAAGTATGAAAACTAGTGCGTTTATAAAATTACCTTACTACCTAATTTCTTCGCTCGCAATTGTCGAAGGAAATAAACGTAATGCATTCTCTATTTATATAGACTATTGATCGACGAAACAAAATACTTTCATCTGATGGACAAAGAGTGAATTTTCTACATCATTATCCTCTCAAGCAATTTTGCAATTTGAGATTCACTTAATTATGTATTTTTTAGAGGAAAATACCGCTTTTAAGAAGTCTAGTTAAAATGAAATGTTTATTTATCCACTAATCGAAAAGTGTGCACTATTATTATTTTTAATTTTTTATAAATATTAAATTTTAATATCATTTTTCTCAGCATTTTTTTGAAACCATAACCACATATACAAAAATATAAACAGAGGAAAAAATACAACAAATTTAAATATTCAGTTTTCTGTTAGTAAAAATTTATTATTTACATGTACAAACTTTGAGTGTAAATTGTTAAATTACCTAATCTAAGTCTTCATTAACCTTTTTCCTCTCAGATTCTAATTCTAGATGCATTTTAAGTGTATTGTCTAATCTTCTTTTACATTGAGAATTGCAGTCATTATCTAAGTAATGTTGAATGAGTTTGATATTATCTACTCCCTTAGGGACATTATCACTCGGATGTAAAATATAATAAAGTTTTATCGTCAAAGCTGCATCTTCTATAAAATCTTGAGCAATATTTTCAATCAATAGATTATCTATTTTCTTGCACCAAGTTAAGTAAAATACCATGGGACCATAATGTCTGGTGGATCTCAATTTTTCATAATGTCCTTTTTCATAAATTCGATCATATGTAAGTTGAGAAACTCTATGAAATTCTGGATGGTCTGGATCAAATTGTACACAAACTCTATTTAATATAAAATCATAGTCTTCTCTGTCTAATATTGGCTGTAAAACAAACAAAATAATTATAAAAAAAAGTTAATGTTAATATTAATAATACAAAATAATAATATTAGTACCTCTAGATGTTCTGACTGAAACATTTTTGGTGGGTAAACTTCTCGACCAGCTATAGGAAAGTAGATTTGATTCAAACGATCTCTTTCCTCATAATTGGCAGTTCTCAAATCCCCATTTGGTTCTCTAACAACAATTATCCTTTTTTTGTTACTTACACCAAAAGTAGTGTCAGTAAAAACAAATTTATGAGTGCTATATCCTACGAGTTCTTCGTCACGCTTTAAAATTTTTACCTCATCTTCTCTAACTTTCACAATAGGGGGCATTTGAAGTAAATCAATCATTTTTTTATGAGCTTCTTCCCTAGCTTTGGCCAAATCTTCATCAGTCATAAATTTATATTCTGGAGCTTCAAGACTGCGTCCATCCATTTGTCTTCTGAAAACTCTACTTGGATCTGGACGAGTTACTTTTAAAAGAAGTTGTTGGACTTCTTCATTAAAAAAATAAGGAGCTGGATCTGTTTTATAAACTGATTCTGAAATATTTGATATTATTTGTCTATTAAATTTGTTCCATTTTTAAAAGCCTAACCTTAATAATACAAGTAAACTCATGTGAATGAAACTTACCCGGTGTTGGGATAGAATATTCCGCAGCATTTGATGCTGCCGCCTGAGTGGTCAACCTTCGCATGGAGAATCGCACCAATGCACTCAAGTTGCGTGACAACATGATTAAAAATGTTTTAATTAAATCTTATTAATCTAAATAAACAAGCTGGCGTTTATTCGCAGCCGCACTTGAGCCGTCTGCTGTCGGCTACTCTGCTTTCAGCGCTCCCACTATCAAAAATATTTTGTTCGAGACCGCGTAAATTCCTAGCAGAAGATTTTCAAAGCATCATAACGTTTTCTGTCAAAACTCACATAGCATTCGTTAACGTAAAAAAAAAATTTATTCAAATTTTAATAATGACATCCAACAGTTCAACAATTGAAGATGTTGATATGGATGATGTGGAGTTTACGCTAAAAGACACTTTTGAGCATTTAATGGAAGAAAGACAAGAGAGAATCACTCAAGTTAAAAAATTGATGGAAATCATCAAAAATAATGAAGCGAAAACAATTGAGTCTAATGTAACACCAGCAGAAATTCGACGGAAAAGATTGAAATTCGTACAATCCATGACTAAAATTGTTTCTCAAGAACAACCCAAGGATTTGCCTTTACCAAGTACCAGTGATATGTACAATGATGCTTTGACTGTTTTGGAAAAGGAAGTGGAGAAAGTCGAGGAACTCAATCAAATAGCCAAACAAGAAAATGAAGAGTTAAAAAAAAAACTTGCAGAGTAAGATATGAATATTTAAAGACCATGTTTTTAATATACCAGTACAAAAAATATTAAAAATTATTTTATTCTTGTGAATTAATCTTCAATAGATTAGAAAAAAAGAAGTTGGCTTTTGAACAAATTAAAGAAGCATCTTTGAATGCTGTCGATAGTGAAACAACATCAAATTATGAAGCTGAAATGTTAACTGTAAAGCAAATTTTTCAAGAAACCAAAAGTGATTTAGTGAGTGAACTTAATGGAAAATGTTTTAAATAACAACTAGATATTCATTCAAATGTTATTCACAATTTTTCAGATTGCAGTTGTCGATACACTTTTTCCTGATAATGAAAATTTTCAAGATTTTTTAAGTGTAAGTAATAACACTACTTTACTTATGTTACATGTTTCTTATTATAAAATCAATAATTATTACAGATTCTTACAAGAGCTAGAACCAAAGGAGGTGATGATTTATACATAAAAGTTAAACCAAAATATTTGGAATTTGCTCATTTCTTAGATGAAGCTGATATTGTTCAATTTCATCCAAATATAAAAAATATGTGTAAGCTTAGAGATTTATAGTTAAAATGTGTAAATATATCACTTAGGTTTAGATTTACATTTAACTTTAAGAACAATCAATTTATGTAAAATGTATATATACAATAGCTGTAAGAAATTCTTACGCAGATTCAATGTGTGAGTCATATTAAAATAAGTATATCAATGAAATGTATAATAACTATTTTTTTATAAGATCGAGTTATTAGATAATTGACTAAAAATCAATTATCTTTCGATTTTTATCACCACATAAATGGAGCTCGCTCTCGCAAAAGGCGTACGCCAATATGTTCCCATTCTTGACGATTGATCCATAATTCTTGAGCTGATTCTAAACAACTTAAAATTGAAGCTCCTTTCCAGGTTGTCATACCTGGATCAATTTCTTTTGGTAAAGTTATTATATCCATTTGCTCTAAAAATAATGAAATAAATTAATTTATTTTTCATATTATATATATTAAAGATCAAACATGAAATATTACCTGCACGAAACATATATGGAATTTGCAAAGATATTCTATTGTGTAACCACATACCAATACCTTGAAATTTCATACCTGATCCAACGACTAATATACAACTATACATTTTTCGTTTCAAATCCTCTGTAGCTGAAGTATCAATTATTAGTTATTGCATAAATTTTTCAATTTATTATTTCAAATTTTTATTATTCATTGAAAGTAGAACTTACGACAACGATCAATACTTTGCAAAATAGCATGATCAAGACTGAGCGATTGTTGAGGCCCTACGATGAAATCTCTCGGAGCATCAGGTTCCTTATTGTTGATGGAAATTGGCGCAGAGTCTACATTGTCAACAACTACTTCGTCATCACCAGCATTTGTATGCATAGCAGCTTCTTCTTGCATTTCTGCACTATGTTCAGAGTTATCTTTTGTATACTTTCGCTGTAAAAAATTATTTATACATAAAAACGCGATTTTTTGGAATCATACGTAATATCTTATAATTAAGAGTAACAAACACTAGTTTCTCGAAGATAATTCTCATCGTGTGGATCTTCAGAATCTCCAATGAATCTTTTTTTGAGTATGAAAACTATGCACTCCAGTTACTTTGAAGAGCTCTGGTTGAAACAAACTCAATGGTGCTATCAGGCACTCATCTCCTACCTACCTACAATAAGTATTTGTTTTTAATGATTTTTAGTTAGGTAAAAATTTTATTTAAATATAATAAACCTGAATAGTATAAGCTTCAATTGGCATTCCTGGTTTTTTTACAGTAAAAGTCTTTTCTTGTGAACCACAAATATTCAAATCTACATGGCAAATATCTTTTTTCAATTGATCTAGTAGCATAGCATCTAATTTATCAGTAGCATCACAGTTTTTATATGGAAAAGCACATTTTTGTAGTAGCCAAAAGAGGGTTTGAGTAATATCAGAACCTCCATAGTCTATTCGAACTCTAGTATCACGGTGAGATATACCATCCTCTACGCAGGAAACTGAAGTCTTTTCAGCACCCACATCAACAACACATGCAAAACCAAGTCCAGCCCCAAACGTTGCAGCAACATGATCCTGGGATTTAAATTAAACTCTCAAGATTTATTTTGTATGCTGAAATTTAAAATAAATACTAAAATTTAGTTGTACAAACCTGTAATAGAAAACATCCACCGAAACCTATTTCACATAGCAGAAGTGTTGTAAGCTCTTTTAAATATAATCTATTGTAAATATCTGGTATAATCAAAACTACTTTATAAAGTTTCATGTCTTTCAGAGGTATACCCATTTTTTCTTCTAATGCATACTCCCAAATCACTTTTATATCGGCTAAAATAGATTTTAAACTACCTCCAGGACCACTATGCACATTTAATTCTCCTCTTTTGTAAGGAAAGTGTATATTATATGTATCATCATCTTTTAGAGCAAGGATGTCATCACCTACTATGTAGTCATCTTCTCTTTTTATCCAATCAGCTTCTTTTACTGTCTGAGTTTCAGAAGTAGACCTACGATTAAATGCTGCTATTTGTTGGGGTGGCGTAGCATATCTTCTTCTTCCATCTGATTGTAAACTAGACTGCAGTGTATGAGAGACTTGTAATCTTGATTCTTCCATTATTTGTGTAAGCTCTTTTGAACGTGGTACCATAGGAGGTAAGAATGAATCTTTGTAGACCATTCCATTGGGTTTTCTTTTTCTCGCTACTGCATTAAGAATGACTTTTGGATTTAAATCAGAAGCTTTACCTATACGTAGATTTTTTGATCCTGGGTGTATAATAATTATTGATTGGGCTGGTATTTGCTGCAAATTAATTTTAAGAAAAATAAAATTGAAGGACTTGCAAAAAACACTCTACTCAAAGTACAAACCTCTGTCACTGGTTCTAAAAAAACTGGCATTTTTATTCAATTTTAAAAATAATTTCTACAAAAAAGTTTAATTTTAGAAGCAAGCCTACTTCTAAAAGATGTAAACAATTTTTTAATTATACAATGTACAATATTGTGATATACATTTTTTTAAGACTAGTGAAGGTGAATATTTTACATCGGTGCGCTATCAAGTCTCAATTGAATCTTGTAAGCACCGGTTTATTTACATGCGAAGTTGTGAGTAATCGATGCGCCTGACAAAGAACTCAAGCCTGACAGCAGCAGCGTAGAATCGAAATCAGCTCTCTGAACCTATGCGCAGAATACCAAAACAGCTGTTTAAAAACCAGCGCTCTCTGTCTGTCTGTGTAGTTCTATCTTTGTCTCTCTCTCTCTCTCTGTTATTTCCACTCCCGCACTCAACATAGTGCCAAGTGCAGTTCATCAGTCGTCCGTCACTCACATTCAGATTAAAAATTGTCTTCGCCGAGCGAGTAAGTCGCGTAATAATACGTTCTGTGCTGCCAGTGTTTTTATGTGTGCAGGATTCAGTAGTGCTGCCGAATCTGTCACAGCATCAATAGCAATAGGTGTAAGGTACTTTTCTAGTCTCGATATATGAGTAGTGATCAGTGTTCATTGTTGTTGCGTGGAAAGCGTTGTGGAAGAGGAAGAGCCAGTGTGTTGTGTTTCGTTTGTATGTGAAATGCTCGTAGACTTTAGCATCGGACGCGAATGAAGGACGCAATTGTCAGTGCGTCCATTGAACAATCAGCACTGCACAAGCTAAATGCTCTCGCGAATCTTCCGCGGCGAGAACGATAACGCCGCGGTCAAGAGGCGCAGGCAAATCGACACTCTCAAGATATTCAATGACAAGTAAGTTGAGGTCTTTCGAGGTTAGGGGCTTATGTACTCCCTCGTCGTAATGTCACATATACCAGCGATGATTCACTTTTTTTTTTTTTAATTAAAGCTGACGTTTTTTATGCCGTCTACCTCGTTTCGCGGCTTTGCTTTTATTACTCACTGTCGATTGTATTGTGTTAATCTGCTTTGCTACTTCGATGCTGTGATGCAATACCGTCTTGATTACATTTTCGATCACGAGATCTGCTCTCTGTAGTTTCTACTAATAAAATGAAATCTTATCTTACCATCTACAATGTAATCGTTGACGTTTACCTATTCTGCATTACTTGAACCTATTATTGTTGTGCAAGTTTATAAAGTTTTACTACATTTTTGTATGAAAACAAGCTAGTATTTAGCAAAAAGTTTTGACAAATCCTTATAATATGCACAAACATAAATATATCCTAAATTCAAGCTTTAAAATTAATTTTATATTGTTTATGTTATGATTATGATTACTAAATGTACAATTTTAATCGTTTCTAGTGTTTTGGAACTCAAAGAAGATGTCGAATATCAAGTGCAATTTGATGCTAGAGACAAACGAATGGCCATTATGGTCTCGTTATCTCCTGAATTTCCATTGGAAAAACCAGTACTTAGAGTATCACCTCCGATAGCCCATAAGTGGTGCAATGAACACAGTGAAATTGTCAGTGCACCTGGATTATTGAATGTAAGAATTTTTCTCAATTTTTTGTTCAGATAAATAATAAATAAGTATTACATTTACTAATAATACTCTGTTTACAGTTCACAGTTCACAGTGATCTAGGGCGGGTTGTTCAAGCAATAATCAGAGAATTCAGTAAAAACCCACCAAAGTTTATAGGAGATAATTCGCCAGTAGCTAATATAAACCTTACAGGTAATACGTTATTGTATTAATTATTTCTAACTAATGAATAAATGGATTTTCATAGCAATGCTTAATATTCTATTACGTTAAAATTTTAGATATAGCAGGAAGAGCATCACCTTGTTATAATACGTGGAACTCACAAGAACTAGTTGCAAATGCATATAGTCCATATTATAATTCAGCTTATCAGCAATTTGCATCTTCTTCTAATGCAACTCCGGGCACCTACAATTTTAATTACACAAATGCTAGCAATGTATATAATGTTGAAGCACAGACAAAACAACAATTTTCTTACAATGGACTTGTACAGCAACAAACACAGCCTCAGTCCCAGCTCCAACCTCAATCTCAGTCACAGCTTCAGCCTCAGCTACAACCTCAACCTCAGTCACAACTTCAGTCGCAGCTTCAATCTCAGCCTCAAACACAGCTTCAATCCCAGCTTCAACCTCAGCCCCAGTCACAGCTTCAGTCACAGCTTCAGTCCCAGCTTCAACCTCAGCCCCAGTCACAGCTTCAGTCACAACTGCAACCACAGCTTCAGTCACAACTGCAGTCACATCTTCAACCCCAGCTTCAACCTCAGCTTCAACAACCTTACACAACCAATTCTCCTTTTACTTCAAGCATGCCACTTTATGCTAGTACTAGTATACAAACTCCTCCTGTACAAAATAAAGTGCAGTGCCCTGTCAAGAAACTGCCAACATGTCCAGATTTTCCTGAATTGGATAATATGTCCAATGAGGAACTGAGAAAATTAGGCAATGATACTGATTTAATGGATGAATTTTTAGAAAAACATTCTAAGATAAAAGAAATGGATTCATCTGTAAACTGTGCTATTGACTGGGTAGAAAAATTAGCTAGTGAGTTTTAAATTTACTGATTTTATATAATCAAATAGTTCAACAGATATTTTTAATGATAATTTATTTACAGACTCAAATCTAAACCGCGAGCAAGAGCTTATAGCGTTGCAAGAAGATATAGCCTCCAAGGTTGAAACTTTTGAATCCTCGCGCACTCGCTATGACGAATTGTCACAGCGGTATAAAAAATTGTCTGAAGTATTTGCCCCTGAGAACATTCGAGATCGCTTACGTGAAGCTGCTGATGAAAGTCAAGAGCAAAGTGAAGTGATAGCTCAAGATTTTCTCAATCAAAAAATCGATGTTGAACGCTTTCTCAGTACCTATATAGAATGTCGTAAACTTGGACAAGCACGCAGAACTAAAGAAGAAAAACTCACACACCAGTTAAATGAAATCAAACGAACACAACGTCGTTGAAAAAACTGTGTTCGCGTTTTACGTACAATAATATACGCTTTTGTATGTACGACAAAGGTGCGTGCTTATTTCCTGTGATTTCGTACTGCATGGGTAACGTGGAAGAATTTTTAAGAAACAGTGTTTTTTGCTGGTTAAAGGACTGTATTTTTGAAAAAATAATATTTTTTAATTCTACTCTACGTTTATTTGATGAGATAATTTTACCTAATAGCTAGACTTTTCACATTATTCAACTAACTTTTGTGTATGTTGCTTCATGAACGAAATAGCAATGAATGTATACATTAACGATTAAATAATCCATCGCTGGCTTGATGGTGACTTTTTTATTCAGTTCAAATTACTCAAATGATAAGTCAACACATAAAGTGATTATGTAAAATCTTATACTTTGTACGCACGTTAAAATTCATTGAAATCGAAAAATAATCTGCATAATCCTTGAAATATTTTCAGTACTGATTTAAAGATACTATGTATACAAATGTAATAACTTGTAAAACAAAGCAGTTCAATGGCTTGCAGCGAACAAAAATTGCAATTATTAATTGAAAACTTTATTTTAAAGAATTCTGAAAGTATAAAATAACTGGACAGCGTTTTACCGTAACTATCATTTTAATTCTGAAAGAAACACGCGTAGTTAGACAATAAGTCGGCGAACAAATTTAAAAACAAATAAAAAATATATATATATTATTTTTCACAATATTCATTTTTTGCACTGCGTACATTCCAAGCCTGAATGTTAAAATGAAGAACAATAATATCCTCAGAATAATTATGAGCCATAACACAAACACTTTACTAGTGTTTCGTTCATTACAACTAGTTTAATTATTATATTCAAATGCGATGATAAATGTAGAGTTTGATTTTAATTCAACAGTACTCTTCGGAGGAAACACTTTTTTACTATTATAATGGTGTAAATATATATTTAAAGACCTATGAAAAAAAGCTAAAATATACATTTATGTGTGTATGATTATAGAGTTTTGAATGAATAAAAAAATGCAAATCATTTTGCAGTTGTTTAAGAAAGTCATGGTGGATATTCTTTATTACACAAAATGCAATATTGATTTATAAGTTGAATGTATACTGTAAAAATATTTTTGTTGATGTATGTTCCTAAAACTAATCTTGATTGAAATTTATTCATTCATTGATGAGAAACTTGAGTGTAAACAATTTTTTCTGCAATTAAAATTGCAACCTATGTATAAATTTGTGGTCATGAAAAATGTAGTTTCGAGCGTTTTTTAAAAAATATAAGATTCATATTTATAATCAATACCCTTCTAAACTCTTTTCTTTTAAATATTTTTTATTAGTCATATTGGTTTTTTACAAACATTATTTACAAATGTCGACAGATATTTTAATTATAGATAAAATAGTGTAATCTTTTCATCATTTCCAAAAAAAAACTCAAATAGCATCAAGACAAAAAATACACATGACGATTTAACTTTTAAAGTAAATTACTTAACGACTCTTTTAGCTAAAATATAAAGCACATGAACAATATTTTCCTATTATAATATTAAAACTTATCAGGAAATATTTTTAATGCATTGATCCACTTGTTCTTTGAAATATTTCTTTTGTTCATTGTTGTTGTTCATTTGATTGAATATCTTTATAATTTTTTGTGTTGAAATACAAAATTGATAAAAAACTTTTATCTATAGAATGAACTAAGAAATTAAAATTAAAAAGTTTTTTTATAAGTTAGTAACAAATCTTACAACAAAAAGTATCACTTATGATATTAGACTATCTTACAAACCTCTCAATTACTTGTTCTCATTTACTTAAATTTCCGATTCTGGTATCTTTATTTATATTAAATTTTCAGTCTCTAAAACAAATTACACGACATTAAGTTTTCTTGGCAGTTTTATATGCTTCAAGTTTTAAAGTGTATAACGATATCTATCATAAAGCTACAAGCTACATGAATCAGAAAATGGATTACGATAAAACGGCGACGAATAAAAAAGATACGATAAATTAAAAACTTAAAGTCTTCAAATACAAATTTATGTTAGACGAGTTATTGTCCGTGGGAATCATACTTCTTTCGATTTCACGGATCGACGAACGATATCATGATGTATCTCGTTCCCTTGGTAACTCTGAGACCCTCGTGATAATGGGTAAGTCTTCCTGGGTGCATGAGCATCCAACCGGGTTTTGTGTCCGTGACCGAGCAATTGTAACGAATGAAACGACAGCCACCACCCTCGTAATCGACTCCTACCTCGTTCAGGGCCACGTTGATGGTGTACGTCGAGCTGTCGTGATGAGGCTTGAGACTGGGCTGCTCGTCCGGACGATAACGAACGACAAAGTTCATCAACGAACGTGGTGGCTAAACGGAATAAAACAATTTTTTGTCATCGTTACTGAATTCATAACAAACGAAAGCATTTATTATTTACTACGTGCGTATGCGTTTTTATTATTTAGATTGTGATATTTTGCGGTGACATTACAACTAAATACATGCTTAGCCAATAATACATCATTCATTCTTTCTCCTTTTTTTTAAATTTAAAGCAATCTTACTTGACCATAAAATCAAATTATTACATGTACAATTTACAGAATTGTTTCAGAAAAAAATTGGTGTAAATTATTTACAAAGTTTGTTTTACTATTTAAAGCCATACATACGCGTTATCAAGATAATAAATACGAATAAATAGATAACTAACGAGAAATACTGATAAAAATGTTCTAGAACGATAGACAAAAAAAATTAATTTGGTTCAAAATATCACAATCCATAATTTACAGAATGAAACATTATATTTACAGCATTTTGAAACGTAGAGATCGGACTCGAAAAAAGTCAACGATAGACAAAATTTTTACTCAATGCAATATAAGGACGTCGTAATTGTTCGGAAAGAATATGAAAATTTTTGCAATTATTATTATTAACTTCAATATATTTCATTTACTAACAAACTGACTTACAGAGTTGTGCAATTTTTGCAAGTGCAAAGTATTAATTGTGTTTTTCATCTATTAATAATCAATGGTGAATTGTTATATTTGTCCCAAGCATTGGCGGTATTTATAAAGCAGCCCATCTTACTTATTTCCAGCGACGCTTATTAATCAATTAAAAAGAAAAAAGAAAAACTGAACGTCTTACATAATCAAGATATCCGGTGAAAGCCCTTTGCTGCAATGGGCTCACATAGACGCGTAGAAATTCGAGCCAAAGAGGATCGAGACCCACTTGGGTCATGTGTATATCGCGCGTGGGCACCGCCTCGTAACCATTTTCGAGTCGCGAATCCTAGAAAAAGGTTTGGAGATGTCATGATTAGTGCACAAATTCTCAGCTTACGTAGTGATAATAGCCAAGGTAGACGAGCTCTTGGAGCGGCCGAACGTAGTTCTGCAGAAAGTACAACCACTGGGCTTCCAAGCCAACTTGGTTCATGTGTATATCACGGGTCGGTACGTTCTCATAACCGTCCGACAGTCTTGGATCCTGGCGATTCATTTGATTATTTATTTATTTTTCGCTTTACATTTATAACTCAATTACTTTTTGCAATACTTGGATTGATCGCAGATGAGCTAGATTTTAGATATTTTTTTGGTGTTCAATATAATTTTTCGGTATATTATTCATCCATAAAAATAATCATTCATTGGTTTCTGATCATATCGTTTGAATAAAGTTTGAGCTGTATACTTACGTGATTGGAACCATCGGACCATTTTCCATAATTTTCCATGATGTTGATCCATTCTTTGGTGAAACGGCGAGTCAAAATAGGAAACCAGAATACGTCAGAGCAGGGCTAATGGACGTTATGAAACAACATTAAGTTGTCCTCACATAAGCTCTATTACGATATTGTAAAGGGCTCAACGAAGGGCTGATAAAATTACCTGAAGTGGCGCACGATCGGCCTCGAAGTTTTTGGAATAGTTCTCGTGAATGTACCTTTTCTCCCAGTCGAGTTTATTGTCAAACAGCTGATACATGTCCGGATGTGTGAGCGAAACATTGTACGAGTCGGGATTGACGAGGTGACCAAAGTCCAGTCGATTGCTCACGTACATGAAGACGTTGCGGCGTCGGTAGGCGCTGGCGAACGACATGTCCGGGTCGAGTTCGGGGTCCTCGTAAACCGGCCTCGTGTCCTCGTGGGCCAGCAGAGTCGCGTTGACGAGGTAACAGTTGCTGATGAACGGCACGTTCCACAGTCCTCTGCAATTATACGCGACAAATATGGCGGAATTAAGCAACGATCTCGTGAGTACTTGGTAAGCAATAGTTCTGATAAGTACTAAATTATAAAGGCAAGGTGACGAGTGCGCGATAAAAAGTAAAATCGCCTGGCCGAGAAATGTGGCATTGTTGGACGCACAGCGGGAGGCCCATCATGACGGGTATCGAAGAAAATCGTTCCTCCGGTTGCCGTGCAAAAGCAGCAGCTTCCGAAGCAGCCTGCTATATACATATGTTGTGCGTCGGATAGCGCGTACACATATGCACGCGCGCGCGTTATTACAATCATTCAATTGAGATTCATGCGTGGCGAGCAGCATCGGGCTGGCTGCTGCAGTGGTGCAGCGATACTCATGCCCATGTGTCAGGCGCGCACGTAAACGAGTATAGTAGTGTCGTGCACACATCGGTACGCACTAGGCAGCGAGGCACTACCGGCTTTTCGTACGATCGCGAGCCATCCGTGCAAGCACGAGGTTGTAACTCGCTTTAGCACCAGTTTATAGTGCCGCACTATCGCAGCGGTAGTGCGACGGCAAATCATCCTCCGGATGATTTTTTCTCATTTATTATTGTACGTGGCAGCGACGCGACGCACGAGCTCTATGTGCTCTAGCCGCTACTAGTGTTATTGCATCTCTGGGCTCGTGACGAGGCTGCGCTCCCGCCGCAGAGCCTTTATCCTGACCGTTCATACGTTTCAACAACTACTCGCACGATACGACACAACGTCGTAATACATATGCAAATCGACGCCTACGCGTAGTACACGCGTACCTGCGAGTGCACCCAAATCCTTCCCAAAGCTTCTTCTTTCAGCTTTCGCGCACCTCTTTCAACGGGTAAGTTTTCTATTTTCGTTCTGACTTTTCGATTCATGTTCATCAACGCGTAAAGTAGTCTCGAGTTGAAAACTCATTCACGATGTAACAGTACGATAACTACATTTTGTTTGAAAAAAAAAGACTCGCTAAATTAATTCCCCAATAGTTTTTTCAATTAGAATTAATTATTCACTGTAGTATCACAATTTTTAAAAGCCATAATATATTAAGTAAAAAGGTTCTCAATCGACGTCTAAACGTCCATGAGTACAGTTGCTCATTTTTTTTTATTCAAAGGAAGGTAATTTCAATTGAAATTCGGCGGCGCGACAAGATCACTCCGAAAGTATCATTAGTCATCATTGCGGTCAAGGTCGACATTAAGGGTCTTCAAATCGGAGCTGAAGAGAGGAGGTATGGCGACGAGCCGCTGCCGCGCGACAGCAACGCGACGACGATGCCATCAATCATTGACCATGACGCTGCTGCTAATGGTAATGGCATTGGTCCTGATTTTTCACGAAGGCGCCGCGGCTCCGGCTAAGGGCGGAGGCAGAGGTGGTGGTCGTGGCAGAGGTCGAGGTGGCCGACTCTTCGGCTCGAGGATGCCAATTATCATTCCGCATCGATCGCCCGGCGCCGCTGGATACTACGAAAATCCCGACGTCGGTACAATTTACGCACGCACTAACTGTTTGTCCTTTCGAATTTAATCATGTGACAGCGATTAATTATGGGGTACTTTCGTAGGCCGCCAAAATCGTCAAAGCGTCGCACTTTGAATTCGACTACATGCTCGGGCGCAAGATAACGTTCTTTTGCATGGCAACAGGTATACCCAGACCCGAGATAACTTGGTTCAAGGATGGCGTTGAACTGTATCACCACAAATTTTTCCAGGTATTTCTCGTGCCATGTGTACAGTAAAAATATCTTGAGCAGACAAAAAATGTATTGACTTTTACTCCTTGTGCATAGGTGCACGAGTGGCCGATGGGCAACGACACCATGAAGTCGAAAATGGAAATTGATCCGGCGACGCAGAAAGACGCCGGATATTACGAGTGTCAAGCGGACAATCAGTACGCGGTCGATCGTCGAGGTTTCCGAACGGATTATGTCATGATATCGTATTGAGATCGATCCGTCTGCCGCAGTCGTTTACATTATCGCGTGTGCAGTCACTTATACCGATTCATAATGCACAACACATCCGATGCATCTTTGCAACGTCCTTTTAATTTGTTAAAAAATGAGCATCAGATGTTTTTAAAATTACTTGTGAATGAAAAAGTAGTCTTTTTAACATTGGTATACTAATATCAAGAAATATTTCTATTCTACCATGAAAAAAAATCGACATTATTTATATTGTTTCGATTTGTTGTAACGTTACATTCCCTCAATCAAAATCATAGAATGACTTATAAATAGTATAAATATTTAATAAGTAAAATTATAGTTTATTCGTTTGTTAATATTTGTAGGTAACATAATAATAGAATTATCAAATCTGTATGACATCTACCTGATAAAATAAGAACAGTTTATTTTTGATCATTTCTTTATGAATTGTCATTATCATAAAAAATTGTTTGAAGAATCTGTATTAGTTCATTGTAAAATAGGAATTTTTTTACCGTATATTAATAATTTCATCACGTGATCAGCTTTGTTAGCACAACATTAAAGTCACGTGAAACCGCGCGATTTCAAATGACAAGATATAGGGTACAATAATTGTATCATGCAAAACTTGCCATCGTGACAAGTAATTCTAGAAATTGACGTGTATATATGAAGGTATCATACAGGTATATAAGCACTTTACTTGTTTCTCCCTTGTACCCATGCGTTAGGCAATCATTGTCGAGTTTATAAGCAATAACCTTTTGAACTTGAAGTAAAAATGTGATATATGTGTACCTTTCGTTGTTAATATCCCTACGTTGATCGGCAAATGAAAACAGTGCATGAAATACGCGATTGTTAAGCATTCAATATTTTAACTACTCAATTCAGCCGTAATTCATTGTTATGTATTCAAATTGAAATGCTTCATTGCAAATTTTTAAATTAAAAAGGAGCTGACAATAGATTTCCAATTTCACACGTATGTTAAAATTTATAGTAAAGTCTTGAAGAGAGATTTATGATTTATAGTTTTTAGAATATAACAGTATGGAAATAAAAATTGAACATCAAAAATTTCATTGGTGAGCTTTTATTTTTTCTACCAACCGTTTTTCATGATATCATATTTTTAATTTAAAAACAAGTATAAAAATAATTGTTAAACATGTTGAACATTCTTATATGGGATTAAATGTTTAGTTCGGAAAGGCGAAAGTTCATCAGACTAACAATAATTTTTCATCCAAACATAACATTTATGCCAGTAAGCTTCAAAACATATATCTTGGAATTTTATGAAAATACAAAAGGGCATTCCAATCAATGAGGTTGATTGCGCGTTGCCATAAATATTGCGCCGCGTTTTGATTCGAGACCGCTTACACTTATACATTCATTCTTACCGGTCGCAATTGTGTGCAAGCGAGCGCATATGATCAACAAGCAAAACACCGAAATTCGCTGCACTCGTGCAGGATACCGCTGAGAGAGCCGCTGTGCAACTTTCATTGCGTCAATTGGCGCTTGTACAGCGTTCCATTTCACACATCGGGCTCGGAGGCAATAAGCGTGTGTGCCGCAGTCACGCGGCAGAATTAAATTTACCATTGCCGGGCCGCAATTACTATTACGCGATCGCTACTCCAGCTTGTCCAGAGCGCTATCTCTCGCTGCTTAACAGCTTGTCCAATCGAAAGCTCTGCCGATCGTGCGGAGCCGAGTGGGGTCGGCGGCGGCAGCGGCGATAACGAAATCAAAAACTGAGTATTTTTAGAAAAACCTCGAGAGCTTGCGGCTAAGTAGTACGTATGCACACTTGTCACGCCTATTGTTCGATGCACAGGAGAGCTTTTTCAACGGAGAACTGGGGTCAGCGCGTTGATTTTAACACAAGTATAGGTATACGCGCCACATGTGCACGCATATGCATCGTAGCGTACACCTATTACGATATGCCTTTAGCGCGACACGTACGAGCATGTAACTATAGGCAAGCGTAAAATGATACGTGTGTAAAATCTCTCGCAGTCAGTGGGTCGTGCTCGTCTCTATTGGTTTATAGCGAGGTAATGGATAGGTCGAATGGCTATCTCTGCGCGCGATGCCAGTCTACACTTCTAGGGGAGCTTTAAAGCTCAGGCCCATCAGTTAAGCCCGGCGGACCGATTCGTTCGCCGACGTTTCTTTCTGTATCGCTACACAGAGACGCGCGCGCGACGCTTTTTCCTTTTCTTTTGTCTCGCCTGCGACTCTGTTGTTCCTTTGTACGTATTACCCACCTGGAAGTGTGAGATTATTTCGTTTCTTTGTCGTAAATCGTTTCGCGATCGTGTGCCGTTTTGTAAAATTCTGTTACGTGCGCACTTTTATTCTCAATAATAAGAACATAATCGAGCCCTTCAACGGATATGTATCGCTCGCACACAGCCGATGTATATTAAACCGGTTACAAGCTATCTAGATTAAACTGCCATCCAAAGGGAAGCAGTAAAACGAATACTTTAAGTAGGTCAAGCTTTGACCGATATAGTCAAATCGAGTGATTTTTCAGTTTTTACTTCTTGTTTGAATTGTTGATTAACAATAATCGCGATAAAAAATACTCAAAATTCAACTTGAAGTTTCCAAGTAGAGTGCAACGAGTTCGTGAAAATGTTACTTGAAACTTAAATTCTATTTTTGATTTTCCTCTTTTTTCAAGATTGACCGATTAAATGTGTAATCCGATTTTCATTCATCATTTGAACACACGACTCAAGTGAAAAAAATCCATATTTCAGATAAAAATGTCAGATCAAAGATGTGCCATCTGGTTACTTATACTCTGTCTATTTTTGCTCGGTTCGCAAGAAGTTTTGGCAAGACGAGGTCGGGCCAGGAGCAGAAGCAAATCCCGAGTACAAATAGGTCTGCCGATCACTGGTAAATATCGCGATCCAGAAAGTGACAAGTACTACAATAACGACAATGTGAGTTTTTGAGAACTTGTGATACATTCTTTCTTCGTATCTTTTCGCTTAATTTTTTTTTATTAAAAAAATGTATCATTTCAAAGGGAGCAAAAATTTTGCTAGCATCGCACTTTGATCTCGATTATGTGCTCGGGCATAAGATTGCTTTTTTGTGCGTCGCTAGAGGCAATCCAAGACCACATATAACATGGTACAAAGATGGAAGCGAAATATACACACACCTCTACCTGCACGTAAGTAATACTTTGCAACGTTTTTAATTGCGACGGATAAATAATAAGAGAGTAATGAACGTATTTCATTAAATAACTTCATATGCGATGCTTCAGGTACACGAATGGCAAATGGGCAAAGACAAAGTCAAATCGAAGCTCGAAATCGATCCAGCCACTCAAATGGATGCAGGAGTATACGAATGCACGGCTGATAACATGTATGCCATCGATCGGAGATCATTCAAGACTGATTTCTCCATCGCTTTCGATTAATTTCGAACTCTCGTATTATCTATGATTCGCTTACTACGGACAGACCCTTATGCTATCTCGTATAATAGGTTAATACAATAATAAAATATCATTTTATACGCTAAAATTAATTTTACTCATTCGAAATGTAAGTCTTCCAAGGGGCTTTTTACCCTGCTCGAGTTTTTCTTGACACAAAACATGAATAATTATTAACTTTTCCAATTTTTAATGAACGAAAAAATGTCTTATTGTACATTTATTAGTAATCGAATTGTAACTAAACTTGAAAAATTATTGTTTTAAGACATTTTTATTAATCTCATACTTCAATTATAATTTAGTTTTCATGTTCCTTGGAGCAAGAAATGGCATTTTTTGGGACTGCAGCCCTGAAAGTACCACTTTTTACAGAAGTAGCACAACATTTTTTATATAAACGGTTCCTATTCATAAATGCTAAAGATAGAAACAGATAAAAAGCTATTCCAAAGCCAGTGAAAAACACATCTACTTGCAGAATGACGTTATAAAATCTATTTTGGTGCCTATGCTAAGAAATGATCTTTAAATAATCGGAGAGAATACATTGTAATTGTAATAAAAATGAAATTCCAGCAGTCGAACATTCAAAAGAAAAATGTTCAATTACTAAAATTTAATGTTTCAAAACTTGGAACCAAAATAATATTTTGTTGAACGAAGCTAAGGATAGAATTTATCAAACTATATTAAAGGTTGAGATATTGCTATGTTTGTACAACTCAATGGCTCCAATCTTCAGACAATTATAAACTATTACCCGCACGGATAAACTTTTGTTAGAATCAAAACTTCTTTCATCATCTATCATTCATCTAAAAATGACTTGTTAAAATATACCAGTTTTATGAAATTTTAAATGTATTCATCTTAGAGTAGGATGATTGAAAATACACGAAAAATTAATCATTCTAGTGTAAAAATTTAGATAGATGAATTTTCGAATTGTTTTCTTAATAAAAAAAAACTTCTCTGTGATCGTAAGATTTAAGCCAGCATTATACTATGTTTCAATTGTAACCTATTTTTATACTCAAATTATAAAAATGTAATAAAAATTATGTAATGAAAATTTAATATGGCCAATACTACTAATTTTACCTAGAAGCGGGAAATTAGTCATGATAAAGTAGATGAAATTTGATATCAAAAGTTTGGGAACTTTTTCATAAGACCATGAAAAAGTAACCACCATTTTTTTAATAAAATATGTCGATTAGTGAACGTAACCACTAAACTAATGGTTTTGAAAAAGATATTCAAAACTGTATTTACGTATGCGTTGAAAAATTATTTCGCAAATGGTTATTTTCCATATCTACTGATCATATACTGATCATATATACGGACTTGTTGAATAAAAGTTATGGAAAAAAGCTTACCTGCGCTCGTTGTGAATTATGTCCATGTAATCAGTGCTTCGGGCATAAAAGCCATCGTCGGTGATGGCACCCCAGAAATTACTCCAAGCCTTGAATGGTCTCACCAGCAATGGTGCTACGATACCTCTCTGCTGCTCGACCAGCAATCTCAAAGTATTTTCGTTGTCAAGATGAGCTTCCGAATCCACGGAAAAGTAACCCGAGCATTTCAACATCAAACAGCGATCACTGATAATCAAAATGTTAACATTACAGAATAGAGCAAATTTGTTGTAATCATATGAAAAAACGGAATGTATTCTAAACTTACACAGCTAAATCACGCGCGACGGCTTCGCTAACTTGGTCTTCTGGTCTTATTTGTTTTATACTCTTGTATTTTCCTTCGTGTTCTTCAATGAAGGCCTGTATCAGTTCATTATGATAATCGACCTTATTATGCACAAGAAGATGAAGTTTTTCCTTGGGGTACTTTTGTTTGGATATCTTTTCAAAAAATTCCTCGAGGAAGGGGGTCGGCTTTTCGATGAACAGCGCTACGAGGATCGTCGGGAAGGAGTCCGGATCTCCTCCCTCGAGTTCGACGGTGTTATCCCAGCAGCTGATGCAGCCTTCCTCCGAGTTCCAAGATTGAGCCACGTAGTTGCCAAGCGAATTGAGAAGCAGCTTACTGTAACCGTTACCGTGAAGAATCATGGGCACGGTGTTGTAGGCAGTGTTTTGCACGTAAGCCTCCTCTCCCTTGAAACGTAGCTCGATATCGTCTGTAATTTAAATTGCAGTGAAAATCAACAAGCTGAGTGGAAAAATAAGAGCTTTCATTGTGTTCGCGTTAGTACTTACACGAGGCCCCGTTAAGGTTCTGGAAAATTTCGCTCTTGTGGTCCAGCTTGATATTGTGCTTGCTCCTCGTGTCTTGGTCAAGATACATCTTCGTGAAGAAGAGCTGATCGTCGCCGCTGTCGTCGATGTCGATGCTGCTGATCATGCTGTAAATGTCGGACGCGTAACCGATAAAACCGCCGCTGTTCAGGTAGCGCTTGCCCCTCGCCACTTCCGGATACTGAGCGGCTAATTTTTTGTCGGGCCAGCAGTATTCCTCGGCGGAAAAAATTACTCGAGGCTCGTCCTTCCATTCTTTGAATTTGGCGATGATAACTTGGAGATTTTTCAGAAATATTACGTCGTAGCTGTTGAAGGATAAGGAAAAATTGATAAACATTATTGTCATAATTCGAAGATAAATAAGTAGCGAAATATGAATAAGCAACCTATCGGTAAAGAGAATGACTCTATCGAGATCGTCCTTGTAAGGCTCGAGAGCTTCTTTGAGCAGATTAACTTTGTGTCCGCCACCTGCGTAACGTTGGACGTCTCCGCCTCGCCAGGCTTGGCCCATGCCCAAAACTCGAACTTGTTTGCGAAAACCATTGACCTCCGTGGAGCGTATGTAACGTTGAAATCCGTCCGTCGCGTTTGTCGCCACGGTGAACACGATCGCATCTGCAATTTTTCACAATCATAGTTATAAGAATACAAGTTAATCTTTAGGTGGATCGATGCTATTGCTTCTGGTAATGGAGCTTCTGTGCATATCAATGAACAGAAAACCGTTTGTTCGTGTGACACGTAACGGAGTGCAGTTTTGAAAAATGAAAACAAAGAGAGTCGTCTTCATATTAAGACGCGCGAGGTAATTGTGCAAGAACCGCAATTTTAACAGTGACAATGATGACGCTTCAAACTGCACGAGCAATAGGACTCGTGTTTCAGTGGCGTGAATTTTCGAGAAACCGTAAGAATTTGCTGGTTTGTATAAAGACACTGGCTAACAAGCTTCTATTCGGTATTTTTGACATAAAAAATTGTACTAATTGCAACAAGCAAATCTTTGTATCGTCACGTAAATAATGAAATTTCGAATCAAGTCAAACTGCGCATGGTTTTGAGCATCAAATAAGAATACAATTGTATCGATTGAATAGAATCGATTTTTGAGCTCAATCGGTCGGTCTGACAAGTTGTTCTGAAAATACATCGGTCGTGCATCAAATCAAGAGCGATGAAAAAGCATCTGCGTGCTTGCGCTGCATTAATACATGCACGCACACGCACACGAAGGCGTTCAACTTAATTGTAGTAGCGCAGCACGATACACTGTAGATATCGGAGTGGCAGAGCAGAGCTTGGCTTGTATAACCGACCCACACCACTATACATACATATAATACAGAGGCAGAAAAAGCAGTGCACGCCGCAAGCCGTAGCAGATCCGATCGTCGCGGCGCGTTCGCTGGCGGTTCGTCGGCCGGTCGCGCGCGCGTAGGCCCTTTTAAGCGGTGACACGACGCGTGGCAAACGTTACAACGAATACATTTCGTCGTACAGCGAATATTAGTCTCTTTTTCGTTCGACAATTGAAAAAAAACCCTGCCTATTCGTGATATTTATGTTGACTGACATCACGAGTCGTAGTCTGCCTATTGCATACTCGATTGCACTTCTGTCCGTGAAATTATTCACTTACGGAATCGATCTATTGTCTGCCTGTCGCGTCTGTATCAATGTTGCGCTCTCTAGGAGCGGAGATTCATTAACGCGTACATAATCCCCGGCATTCATTACTCATTGAATGAGATCAGATGTAAATACGAGTCATCCTATCGTGCAACACGAGCTCTTGATGCTTTTCTCTGCGTCGTCTTTAGTTCGCCATTGAAAATTTATATGGTGTATTTGATTATCCAAATTAAATATTTTAGTGTTTCCAAAACTTTCGAGTACGAAAATTTAGCGTCCGTTATAAAAATAAGACAAGTATTAAAAAAAAAAATTAATTGATGAAATTCCTATCTTATTATCATAGGTCTAAAATATATCTTGACTCCCTGCTTAAGGAGATATTTTTTGCGCTGGGATCACGATTTTTAAACGTTCATCTAGTCACGTAGGCACTTCCGTTGATAAAATTTTAGATACATATCAATGCCAATTTTATTTACTCTAGAAAATTCGACGGGCCAATGAAAATGAAAATGGATCGATCTATAAATCATCGCAAATAACATGGCTTTTGGCATGTTTTTTTGCAACTGACAAATACCAATGGACGACTAGGCATGGGGAGATATCGCGTTATCTGCTTAATTACGTCGATTTATTGGCGCATCCTGTTTGCAAGCGTACATCAACAGGCGGACAACGCATCAACAAGAACGACGATGCGCTGCTCCTCGGCTGTCCCTTCGTCGCAGCACATTCAATGTCATTGCCCATTGTTATGTATGCGCTCATGCAATCTTAACTCGAGCGATCGTTTGAATTTTGCAACAATCGAGATACAAATTGGAGCAAAAATTCTGAAAAAATAGCCGGTTTTTTCTTCTAAATCGAATGAGGATCAATGGACGATTTCTCGATATCGAGAAATACAAGACGGACAATATTGTCCACTGCAATTAGTCTCGAGAATTGCCGACTCGAGGCTCGGCAAATTCATATTTTCTCGCACGCTTTATTATGGACAAAAGGTGTAAACTCACCATTGTTATGCTCGTTGTCGGCCGATGCAACGCTGTACAGTCCATCGAACAAGAACAGCACAATGAGACACAGTTCGAACGGCCTCATCTCGACCGCTGTCTCTGACTTTTTCACGAATGTCAATTATGCTTGCACTCACGAAGCACCGCGTCGCCTCTCAAACGAAGACGACAAAAATCAGTCGTTCTGGGCCGAGTCGTAATGTAACGCGCCTACAGCAACACGCGGCTCCGACTGATGTCGATGCTGCACAGTCGAGTCTTGGGCTCGTGCATATTACTACGCGCGCCACAATATTATATACGGAGCAGAAATATATATCAGAGAGAGCGAGAGAGTGAGCGCAGCAACTCGCTCAGCGCCTCGTGTGCCTATGCCGCTACAAGATGTTTTTTTTTTACTCGCTCTAGTATCGAGATGACGATGACCCCACCAATCTTAGACTGCACGCTGACTCTCCATGCTCTGAGCTTGAAAAATGTGTCGGGTGCTTTATTTTCATTGCAACAATATTAATGATGCTAAAATTTGGATTTCTTTTTAGCAAGTAAATGAATGTATCTAGTGTCATGCAGTTTAAAAAAAAACTCAACAAATTTGTAGAAAAAAATAATAAGTATATTAGAGCATTGTCATTACAAAAGAAATACATTTACATTTATTTACTTAATTAAAATCAACTTTTCAAATGAACAAAAATAATATCTACTCTTCAGCTAGATTTGGCTCTTACACCCGATTCTAAAATTTCAAATTCTATAAACTTGCGTGGCAAAAAGGATGATCCAGCAACATAAACATAACGAGAGTTACCTCTTTTAAACATATACAAAGAATTGGTTACCATGCTGGCCCAAGTAATGCCAAGCGATGGTTGTTCTTTCCTAGAAACCCTATCAAATGTATTACCAATTACGGCTGATACTTGATTCAAGCATACTACTGAAACTTGATGTTCTTTCGCTATTTTATGAAGGCCATATCCAATTTTCCTTAAGCTTTTGGCTCTATTTCTTAATAAAGTAGATTCATATTCTGTTCTATATGTGGCAGCAATCGAATCTATGACAAGTACATTGACTCTATGACGTTTTAACAGCTGAGGAAGTCTAAAAGGATTGAATATACAATTTTCTAAATCTTCTGTACTTGATACGTGATCTATGAATATATTCTTGTCTGATATTACAGGATACCGATTAACAATAGGAGATTTTGTAATCATTTGTTTTAAACGATTGGCTGGAAAACTAGCTTCGGTGCATATGTATGCTGCTACACTTTTCACTCTTGGATTTTCAATACTTCCTATTGGAGCTTGAGCTGTGAGACATAATTGAAGTGCTAATTGAGTTTTACCTACACCAGCTTCTCCATATATTTGAGTTACGCCAGATTTTATAAAACCGCCATTGAGAAATTTATCCAAATTCTCACATCCAGAGCTAAGATAACTTTCGTTTGCAGCTGCATTGTAAGCACTAGTGTTGCTTGGATCATACTTTGCCAGTAAAGACATTTTGTGAACTTTACTATTTAAATGTATATCTGAATCTTAATTTCATTTAATGACTTTTTTTCTAATAAAATTGACTATCAATTAATGCTTCTAACACTTCTAAAAATTAATACAGGTTAAGTAAAATTACTAATCACATCACATCTTTATGAATTTACTTAAAAGAACAACAAAAAGAATTTAAATGCTTGAAGTGCAAAAAGATTCAAATTGCATTAAAGAAAAATCCAAATCTTACAGCATCAAGTGTCTTGAAAAAGTAAATAGTGACTTTTCATCGCGCTACAGTTTCATATTGTCGAAGTGCGAAAGCGCGAGTAACAAACATTTTTTTAGAAACAAATATAACTCGTTGATCAAAAATACCAGCCGAACTTTTCAACATCAAACTTTATAACTATACTTTAATTCAGAAAAAATTTTGAAAATAAATAGTAATCGGTTTTGCTTAGTTTGTTTACGACACTGCGATTAATATTAAAACTTTACGGTAGCATATACACAACATAATACATATCACACACAAAACACCGACAACTGACAATCGTTAGAGCGTAAAAAGCGCACGCGCGACTGAGGATTTGACCATTTAAGCCATCGTTACAATTCGCTCATTCACTATTCACTTCGAGATTATTTTAAGCTATTTTCTCGTTATTCAATTCAGAAAAATGATAGTTTTTTTCATAAATTATCTTGATTTTATTTTTGTAAAATCATATAAATCTGTAATATCCATTTGACGGATATATTCATAACTTATCGAAGTTGCGTTGTAGTCGAATATTTTGATGATTTGGAAACTAAGCCTCAGGTTATTGCTCTTGCTAGCAGACGGCCAATGCGATTCTTCTGACAGATACAATTCAAAGCCAAACGCAATCTCAGAGAGACACGTCAGTTTCGTGTAAAACTAATTCGTTAAGCATTTTCTCGAAACGTCACTTCATCTGAATATCGCAGAAGTGAAAAACGTTCGACAATCGTTGCATGTAAAACGAAGATACTATCGTCAATTAGTGTTTTCATTGAAAAGTTTCGTTTCCTATATACCTCGTGGACACAGAGAGTGATAGTTTAAACTTTTTTTATTTCGAGAATTGTTTATAATATTTGGAAAACATTAACTCAACATGAGGGGAAGAAGGCAACCTGGTTTACAGTATGGTTTAGTTTTATTAGCATCACAAGCCATGAATTATGGAATAGACAAAATTCCACCAACAACACTTATTGGAATGGCAGTACAGAGCTTACTATATGCAGGACTTATACAAGTACCTTGGAACCCTGAAGATGTTTGTATATCTACATTCAAAGTATTGAAGTACAAGGAATGGAGAACAATATTTTTATCAAATTTTGAACATGGTTCAGATATGCATCTCTATTACAATATGGTTTCATTTCTTCTCAAAGGTTCATTTTTAGAACCAATGTATGGAACAGCTAATTTTGCTATACTAATAGGTCTCTTATCTCTTGGTTGTGGGATGATGTACGTTGGCTTGGGGCATGTATTAACTCTCATAACAGACGATTATTCATATTCTACGGCTTGTGCCATTGGATTTTCAGCAGTATTATTTGCTCTAAAGGTAATAGTGGTATGTGAAGAGCACGATAGACCACACAATGTTGGTGGATTCAGAGTTCCTAGTAAATTTGCTGTTTGGGCTGAATTAGTTCTTATTCATATGTTGGTTCCAAATTCATCTTTTATTGGACATTTGGGTGGAATTTTAGTTGGTTGTCTGTACTGTTATACTTTTGTTGGAGAAATTATTGATAGTAAGGTAGCAATGTTAACAGGGCGACCAATTATTCATGAAGAACAATTTTACAGAAGACGCTTTATCAGGATATTTTAAGTGGTTACTACATGTTTATAAATGACTGAAAGTACAAAGAGACTTATAATATGAATAATTATTTCTGGATAAATTATAAGTAAAGTGATATATTAGTTTTGTATAGTGACAGTATGATTCAATGATTGTTGAATATAAATTTGACTTTAATTTCAATAATGTATATTTTTTACATAATGTTGTAAATTCTGTACTTTTAATAATCATAAGTAAAGTGTAAATATTTTTATAATAAATGAAAATTCAATCATTTTAAAAATATATTGTAAAATTGTTTAAATTTTTTGATTACCTTCAAATAATAATCAATAAAATGCAATTGAATTATTTAATAATTTTGGAGATATGCAAAAAGATTGGTAAGCTAATAATTTTAAAAAATATGAAGAAATGCCTTTGATTATTAAAACTTAATTCGTTTTAATACATAATACATAATAAAAAGGCATTATCTATTGAAATTAATTTAACCCATATCATTTTATTTTATAAATCAAAAAAAAATTTACCTTGGGCATCCGTGTAATCTTTCCTGCAATGTTCAAATGATTTTTCAGACCATTGCAGAATCTTTGGTCTTCCCCGATGACCTTCGCAAGAAGAGTTTTGATTATTTCGGCTAATGTATTTATCGTATTGTAAATTTCTACTGCAACTTCGGCGACTCAAATCATCTTGAATTGAGTTTCCGTATCTGGCCTCGACCAAACAGAGCAGCAGTGCCAGCGATGTAAAAATCAACACTGAGCGGGGCATTTTCAATGTTCAAAATGCTATAGATCGACGTGATAGTTAAGCAACGAATGCAGGTCGACTGAAAGCTATTATCGCTCAAATTTGATACTTATACGGCAACGTCATTTTTCATAAACGCGTAAAATGAAAAGAAAGCGTTAATCGTGACTGGCCGATCGTTACGCTTCATTGGATCCTCGAAACTTTTTATGCTCGGCGAATAGCGTTTAAAAAAAGGTCATGTACTTTCCCTGTCTGTCTGCGTGATATTTGTGCTTGACAATAAAGATGACTGTCAAAATTAAAATATACTCTGAACGAATAGAAAATACCATTCGATTTTTCCGCTTTCGACGTAGTTTTATGTACTATTTTTTACAAAACATAGCGGCTTATTGGATTTGCTTCTTGATTTTGAGCGCTCCCAGACGCAACATTTTTAGTGATGATTCTTTCAATGTGAACTTTATAACTAATGTCAATAGCACCGTTAGCGGTAATACGCTGTAGAAGTTCGTTTCGGTAAAAATATTCGTAATTTTGATCGTGCATACTTCTAAGAACTTCTTGTGTGCATTAATATATGTTGTTAACACAATTGAATTTATTACAATATGTTACCCACTTGAGTACCTTTTTTGATAATTCTATACATTTCATGTTGTTTCATTAATGAATGATGTATGGTAGAAATTGATTGATTTTTAGATCCGTTCTGAAAGTTTTGCTTCAAAGCACTTTCACTATAAATCGTCGTCCCAGCGCAGAAAGGTATCTCTTGGGTCATTTTATCATTGTGACGAATAAAAATCGATCGAGATATACAATAAACTGTGTGATTTTCTAGAACAAAATAAAATTCAACGATGACATAGTGGAATTGGTTAGAACTTCATATACATCCCAATGTATTAATAGAAGCTATCAACATTATTTGACTGCCAGCAAAAATAATCGATAACATTGAAGATCATCTACCGACTTTGCCCACGAACATAAACCAGCAGCCCCGTCCCGTCCACTTACCGCAGATTTCATTGCAATTAAAAAAAAATATAAATAGATTTTGTCTAACTTCTTGATGTTTATCTTTGAATGTGCAAGAAGAAGTCCCTCTCCGTTGCGTTTTATTATTAAAAACTCAGTGAATATTTTCAAGAGATGTTCCAAGTGATAGAATATGCCTTGACACATGGCAATTTTCTATTGTACATTTAGCTTTTTGTCATCAAAGGTATCTATTTTTGAGTTTTTTGAAAATAAAATATTAAATATCTTGAAATCTATCAATTTTAGAAAAAAAGGTAATGATACCTTTTCCTTACAAATAGTCTAGTTAGTTCTAAAGGTGTGTTGCCAAACGAAAAATGCAAATTTTTAAAAGTTGTAAAAAATTGGTTGACTCTTGATACACTTTTAGTCCTGTCAACCCGCAAATTCGGATAGAGTAGGCAATTTTACATAAGAAATTGTAAAAAATCAACAAAGAAATAATTTTGTGTTTCTTGTGTTTTACATCTTGTAAACGAAGCAATACAAAGCAATGACACGCAGCAAAACTCGGAGCTCGCTAATAAATAGGCAGCGATCGTCAGAAACGTCGTTCGACATATCCGAAAAATTAAGCTTCGCTCGTGGCGAGCTATGTAGCGTCGCAAAATCGCGGCACAATATCTAGCCTCATATATACATATAAAAAATATATATACGTATATATTGCAGCACGTCGCTCCGCTGCTACATACATAGATATAGACGGCAGCTCTCTCGTAATCGACTTAGCAAATGGGATTTGTGCGTGGCGGCTTAATGCGATTACTGGGTCAGTAGTGGACAACGCGCAAGGCTTCCTCTCTGTCTTCTAGTTATACACTCTGCAGCTACTGGCCGCTGTTTTTTTCTCTCATTCCCTCTCGCTCTCTTATTTTGCAGGTTTATACTCGAGCTGCTGCAGCTCTCGCCCCTATCAGCTTTGTCAGCGGCCGAGTCGCTCGTTTTTTTCTCTGCACCGAGCAGTGAGTTTTATTCGTGTGTGTGTGCGCGCGCGCGTTTCCCCAGCTCTTTATCCGAGTGCGTGCGAGATCCGAGTGGTGCAGTTGTCCCAGGGAACCCCCCGAGAGCGCGCCCCAAAATCGACGGCTTTGTCCATTGTTCCCTCGACTTGGAATTGTTTTCGCCAAGTGACGGGGCGATCGCGTAGCCGTACCTGCCGATACAATGGGAAAGGACGACGCCGAGACGACTGCGCTCAAAAATGAGCTTAACGAGCTCATCACCAAGTGCAAGGTAATCTTTATGCAAGCTTTGTGCTCTCTTGAGAGCTTTTGTTTCATTGCAAACTGCCTCGATTTTATCCGTAACTTTATTTACTCGCGGCTGCTTCTACGTCTCCGATTGTTTGCGCTGTAACTAGCGACGCGATCGATAGAAGCTTTAAACGGATGTGCGCTGCTTCATTTAATTCCTATTCTAACGGCATTTCTTTTTCTTCGTTCGTTATTTGAATTGAAAACGGATCTGAAATACTAACAATTTATGCTAAAATTTACATCGCCTACTGCTATCAACCACATCGTTTTTTATAACCGATTTTAAATTAAACAACCGGAAGCTTTGCTGCTACTCGAACTATCCGATCTTACGATCGTCTCAGTTTATTTGTGTATGCTCAAAATAGCTGAAACACATACTTATTATAATTGTGTGTCGATAAAGGATGATCAAAAAAAGATGCAAGATACGACGATCGAGGATGCGTGCGGTAGCGTCGGCGACGCTCCGAAGGTCAAAATGACAACGAAAAAGATGCTCAAAGGCCACATCAACAAAGTAAACTCGGTCCACTTCAGCGGAGACAGCAGGTTCGTGTCGCGCGCACACCAGTCAGAATGGAAAAGTTGATCGGCTTACCTTGCATTCGTAGGCATTGCGTGACGGGCTCGCTCGACGGCAAGCTCATCATCTGGGACACGTGGACCGGCAACAAGGTGCAGATCATCCCGCTGCGCTCGGCCTGGGTCATGTCGGTGGCCTTTGCCCCGTCGGGCAACTTCGTCGCGTGCGGCGGCATGGACAACATGTGCACGGTCTACGACGTCAACAATCGCGACGCCACCGGCTCGGCCAAGATCACCCGCGAGCTGCTCGGCTACGAGGGCTTCCTCTCGTCTTGCCGATTTCTCGACGATGGACACCTCATCACTGGATCCGGTGACATGAAAATGTCTGTCGATTCCGGCATTTTTCCAAAATTCCGCTCGAACGCATAAATTTTACATGTTTGCAGCTGCATTTGGGATTTGGAAGCCAACAAGAAGACGACGGATTTCTCGGGTCACGCTGGCGACGTTGTCAGCATTAGCCTTGGACCAGACGGCAATACCTACTTGACCGGATCCGTCGATAAAACCTGCAAACTCTGGGATCTTCGAGAGGAAGTCGCTCATCAGACTTTCTTTGGTCACGAGGCCGACGTCAACTCTGTCTGCGTGAGTTGTTACTTTTTTCTTTGGATCCGTTTACTTTTATAAATATTGAAAATAGATTTTTCGGATGATTCATCACTCGACGAGTCTAAATCGTTCAATTGCTTCATTTTATTCTTTTTTTAATTCATCTTGAAAACATAAAAATTATAATTTAATGGCACGCTGCGAGCTCGTTTTGACATTTAGTAGACTGAGTCAATGGCTGGTCAGACGCGCCAATATACTCATTATTTGATTAAAAACCATTTACATTTTTGCAACGATGATCTGTAGTACCATCCATCCGGAAACGCATTCGTCACAGCATCTGAGGACAAAACCGCTCGACTCTGGGACATTCGAGCCGACCAGCAGATAGCGAGCTTCAAACCACCCAATGGCAATCCGGGCTTCACTTGCAGCGGTCTGTCGCTCAGTGGCCGCTTCATCTTTTGCGGCACCGACGACAACAACATCCACATTTTCGATACTCTCAAGATCGCACACAATTGTACGCTATTACTATTATACCTTTTTATTATTAAGCTAGTCTAAAAGAATTTGATACAAGTTTTTTTACAATCATAGAACTCGATAAATGAAAACCCATTGTGAAACTTTATGTCAATACACCTAGTCAAATACACGTTTATTTATTTGCAGGCGTCTTACAAGGCCATGAAAATCGCGTGACATCGTTGAGCGTTTCCGGCAACGGTATGGCAATGGTGAGCTGCTCCTGGGACCAGAACGTACGCGTTTGGGTGTAACTTTTCAATTGTATCGCTTTAATAAATTCACGACGAGTCAAGATGCTCATAAGTCATATTTATGTTGATTATCAATTCTAATAATTTATAACGAAAATAATCAACGAATTTCATTTTATTTACTAAAAATCGTTGTGTAAATTATTATCAATTATAAGAAGAGTGCGATCACAAAGACATAAAATGCTTTTTAAATATTTGCTTCGCTTTTTCACAACGTAAAGGGTACGTTCATTCTCAAATTCTTTTTATTTTAGTAAGAATAATGGCTATAAGTTGATGCTAAATAATTTTAGAGGACAGTCATAGGACGATGAAAAAAATAAGCCCTGAATTCTGAAGTATGTACATTTTTATTAATCGAAAAGAGAAATAAGGTAAACGTATTTCTGTTCTCTTTGCTAGCTGAAATATAATACAATAGATTAATATGTTATCGTGTGGCATAATAAAACTAATATTCTCGAGCATTACATTGTACGCCAGTAATAATTTGTGATCAATCAATAAATAAAAATAATTATTTCAATTGAAGTTGATTTGATCATTTATCCACCTTTCACAATATATATCTTAACTTATGCGTGTAAAAATTATAATTTACAATTAGTTTATTTATTTGATCAATAATCATTATTTTGACAATATAAAATAAAATCTCAGTAATGAGCTTTTTTGGATACTCATATAGACATTTACACTTAACTTCATCTATGTTCAACAAACGACGCTTTTCATTTTATTATTACTTAAGTAAACAAATAACGTGCAAATCAAACGTTCCTCTAATACAAGTCATGTAAAAAGTATACATGTTCATGTGAGGTTTAATGATTTCTAATTATTTCATTATAGAATCAGATACAATTGTTATACAATTTGTTACAAAATAAATAAGTTGATGTAAAATTCGATTTGTTCGTTTGTATACTTTCAATCTCTTTTGTATTTAATCGTCACTGTTGGTGTTAGCGAAATTTTTTACTTACTTCTTTACGCTTAATCAGGTAATTATCAACATCAATAGAGATTTTTATAATAAGATAATAATTTTAATTTGTTTGCGTCATTAATTGCAACATGATTGTACCAGTTTTCCAATAAAAATGAACTTAAATGATCAAAAATAATCTATTCAGTGGTTTTTCAATGCGATTCCAAGCATTCAGAATGAATATAAATTACGCACAAAACATGCCGCGAATTATCAAAACATGAGAATTTTTAATATAGTTTCAAAAACTCACTATTCGTACTTATTTTAATAATTTCTTAAATTTGCGTTGAAATATTCAAAGTAGAGCGCGAATTCTTGAAAATATAGTATAAAATGAGTTATTTTGTATTTTGTGTAATTGCACTTACATTTATTAACGTATTCTTTTTTAATAAACATTAAAAACCTAATTATTTTGCATAATTTTATACTATAGGCATTTTGAATATTAAGAGGTCTAACATTGATAATGCCTCTATAGAATTGAGAGATCACTATTGTAATAGCTTGACATTATTTAGACATTCCATAGGTTAATATTTGTACATAATCGATCGATATTGTAAGTTTTTTATCTCTTCACTGTTATAAATACGATTTCGTTGAGATTAAAAAATAGCTTAATTTTGCAAAATTTGCAGTCGTCTCGATGTATTCATTTTTGTATGTTATCACAAAATATAAATTCATTTAACACTTTTTTAGTTATTCATATAATATTTTAACATACAATTACTGATCCATTACTTAATTAATTATTACTTAATTAATTATGTTTATTATTTCAACCAAATAGATTGTGGTAAATGACTTAGTTCAAAAAAGTTTTAAAAAATGTCACTTTGGAATTATTAAAGTAAGATCAAGAAACAGATTGTGCCTTCAAAATCATCAAAAACTCTGACGTTAATTGCAACAAGGTTTTGTTCAATCCCCTCAAAAATTGTTCATTAAGATTAATACTTGTGATATTGTGCATTTATTAATAATTGAAATGATTTTTAAAATCTGACAAATTGTCGATTGAAGATTTTATTTCTTATTTATTACTATGAAAAAACGAAGGTAAATTATTTGCGGCACAAATTGATTTGATAAATTTTACCGCTGTTTCAAGTGAAAAATTTTAATACAATTCAGGTTGATCGTAATTTTATAAATTACGCATAGAAATATACATATATGCGATTGTGGATTTCAAAAGCTTCCGAGGGAATTAAATTCAAACTAAAACTAGTTCTCAATTTCATGATTAACAATAATATTCATAATTGAACTTTAGAACCCATCTAGATGTACAAGAAGTGCTATGATAACGGTTGCACCTGTTTCTTTAGTAGCCCATTTAACATGTTCGTGCTCTCCAGTCTTCTTGCTGGATACCGTTGTATACGAACCTGGCCTTGCTAATAATTGGAACGCTATCGACACGTTGAAATTTCGATCTAGATGCGTGTCTGTGTACCTAAAAAAATATTGAAATGAGAATTATTCTCAATAATATTTAAAAAGTTGAATAAATTTTAAGGATAAAACTGGTCCTTACGAATTTTGTTTTGTAAAATCTATAAATTTAACGCCTTTGACGTTCGGGGAAAAAGTGACTAGAGAATTCTGAACTTCATTGCTAGTTCCAGTAATTAAAGAATCATGGTCCAATTGTTCTCGAGACAAAAGCTCTCCTCGATCGAGAATACACCTGTTCACAATCAATAGGAAAATAAGTAATTGAATAAGTATTAAAATGAAGGAATTCCTCATTGTAATACACACCTTATAGCATCGATTCTTGTTGCATAAAATGCCACATGCCATTTATCCGTAGTACTTTGCGGTATTTGATTAGCGTTTACGCTGTGTTTCAAAGGAAATCGAACCCAACCGACGGGTACTGCAAACTCAGCGACTGGCTCACCCTTTTTACAAATAGCTGATTCACTATCGACCTTAAAGCAGGAACTGCAATAGCAAATGGTCTCGTCGTGGGAAAAATATTCGTCAGGCAATACAAGCGAAGATTTCAGGCGCATGCAAGCTTTGAGGTATTCGCAACGTTTCGAAGGCTGAGCTAGAGGTGTGGACGGGATAGACACTGATGGTGGCGGCGGCGGCAACACGTTGCTACTCGTCGTCAGGCAGTTATTTGGTAGCGTTTGCGAAAAACTCTGATGAAAATAAAGAAAAATTATGATTACTGTTGTTTTTTTGTGATTTATGACGTTACTAATATTTTTATTGAACTGACCAATGAATTTCTATGTAAGTTGAGAACCAATTCACGGGGTGCAGTTACTGCAGCAGGTGTAGGTAAATTAGTAGTTACGTCCCACGATTTCGTATTAGAACTTTGTGTCATACTCTGCAATCCTCCAACATTATTAATGTTGTTATGCAATAAAGATGCATTAGAAGCAATACTTTCATTAATGGCATTATTGGCATTGCTAGAGGTGATTGCTTCATTGATACTACTCATGTTAGCTGTACTGAGGACGGCATCATTACGTATATTTATGTTAGTTGCGTTGTTCAACTTGACGTGGCTACAAGCTGAAGATTCAGCAAGTATGTTATTCTCATCGTTATCCGGAATATCAATGTTAGATAATAGCGTTCCACTCGATTCAGCGCAGTTTGAATTGCTTGAATCATAAGCTCTTACGACTGTAAAAAATAATTTTTGTTAATATTTGAAGATAGATATCGATTATGTTGAAATTATGATTATGCCAAAAAACTAACTATTTTTAGCAGCTATAGAGCGGAATCCAGATGCATCTGATTCAGAATCTATTTCAAATTCACCTGTGTCATATTCATTGCGAATGACCATTTCGTTATCCAAAGACAACCCTTCTACAGCTACAGCAGATTGACTTTCTTTTTCGTGATATTCCAAGTCAGCTTTTTCGCGTGAATTCTCGACATCCTCAAGTTCGGTGGCTAAAGCTAAATTTTCCATGTTGGTCAATAATTCATTGTCCGTCGTCTCAGTGGTTGGATTCGACGTGCCACTGATTGAAATTTGTTCGCATTGACCGTAAAGATCGACTACTGCGTAGACATTAGCGGGTAGATCAGAGAAAGCGATACCCTGATCGAGTCCATCAATGTAAAGATGTAGTCTGGAATCTTCATCCAGTAACAAGCCGACTGTTGAACCAGCGCGTAATGTTTCCAAATTGGCACCGTAGGATGAACGTGTCTAAAGTGCATAGTGGTAGCCAGTTATAAATTGTGTAAGTTATAAATGTATCTTTATGTCAATAAAAATGATAACGTTAATAATAATATTTACCCTTGATCCATTGTGCGATATCCAGTCGCTGCAAATGATCCAAGAGTGCTTTTTTAAACCCAATGCAGTAACGGGAAAAGTTACTTTTTCTGGTGGTACACCAGACACTCCAACTAATATTCCCGATACCCAGCGTTCATTAATTTTGTCAATTTTTACTTGGAATAATTTGTTCTTTATTAATGGCTTATTCGCCATCACAACTCCTAAAAAAAATAATTATGATTTTTCGTATATAAATATTAAAAAAAATGTATGGTGGCATTTAATAAAATGCTTAATAACGGTGAAAAAATTATTTACCTTGATTGTAGCTAGCAACTCTTCGAGCGGTGGTCTTTTTATCTAATTGCACGTTTCTGCCATGGTTTTCATAAAACTCATAGGCATAATCCGACTCTCCCGCAAGTGTTTGTGTTGCTTGTGTTGGCGTCGTTGGTTCCAATACTTTGCTTTCAATACAAGCATCTACTGATGTCTCCATTTCTCCATCACTTTAGTACATGATATTAACATTAATCATAATGATATTACAATTTAAAAAATTAGAATATTAAAGAATACCTTCTAATGACGGCTGGTATAGGGTCAAGTAATAATTCCAACGAATCCTGCAATCTTAGACTAGCGTCTTGCGATATTACATTAAGCGATGCTGCGTTATTGTTTTGTTGCTTCGTACTAGTTATAGAGACGGCAACTGTACTTCCAAACAACTCAACAATAGCATAACAGTTTTCAGGAATATTTGTAGCGGCTATCCCCATGTCTTCACGATTAACGTAAAACTTGAGATTTCCCTCATTTGTCCGTTTCAAACCAATTTTGTCACCTACTCGCAACCAATCGAGACTCGGACAGTAATTCCAACAGAGACAGTGGTCTTTGTGTCGTATTTGATTTGCTGTAAATTCAAACATTAATCCATTTCATTGTTTTTCCACAATAAGAATTAGATATTACAATATTTATTTGAGTGACTTACCAGTAAGGTACCACGTATCGATAGGCAAGGAAGTCATGTTTTGCACTAAATTCATAGAAGTTAACCAACTGCCACTGTCGTTACTTATTACCCCAATTCTCAGGGATCCACTCCATTCCTTAGCAATTTCCTGAATGCAAATTTCGAACAGTTCGTTATTATCTAAAGGTGATTCGCTGAGTAAAACTGCGTTGCTGTATTTGCGACATCTGGTCGCCACAGCTCGACTGCTGTCCAACTGAATGTTGTTACCAACTGACTTATGGAATTTGTGAGTCGCATCAACTTGTCCTACTGGTTGCAAAATCGATGTAGGTTGCTGACTAGTTATACTGTTTTCCGAAGCCAGATATTGTTGTAAGCCAATATCTCGTCGTTCGGGTACTACTATAGTTACCTGCAGATGAAAAAACATTAAATCTCATGGATCAATATTTAAATTTGTAATCGTTTTTTCTATTACGAGATGTCTATGATTGAGGGTTAAAATCAATTAAGGTAAATACCTGAGCGCACTGTCCATACAGATCTATTACAGGATAAACATGAGCTGGAAGACCCGTGCAAGCCGCGCCTTGGTCAACCCCGTCTAAGTAATAATGGAGACTACCATCGGGCCATCTCATCATGCCAATACGGTTACCTTCGCATAACTTGTCAAGATCGCATGCATAATTATTACGCACAGCTGCTCCGTCGAGCATTACTGTCATACCGGACAGCATCCAAGTATCATAATCAATGTCTGTCATGGTTGATGGAAATTCCAATTCATCTGGTCTGAAAATTTTTCAAAAATGTAGAAAATTTCAAGTCAAATGAAGCACTAATCCATGAAAAAATGACTTGACATTTAGAGAATAAATACCTAATAGCGGTGACTCCAGCTTCAATTGCACCCGACCAACGATCAACCATCTTATCAATTACTACTTCAAACATTTCACCATCGCGCAAAGCTCGATTTGCTATGACAATGGCATCATTAAATTCACCCAATGCTCTAGGCCGCGAGGCCGTAAGTCCATTGTTCGTAATGCGAGCATTTCTTCCATGAACGTGATGAAATCGTAAATCACTGAATTAAACACATTTAAATTAAATTTAAATTATGCAGCCTTGATTTTCTATCAGTAGGTCAAATAAATAGGTGTTTACCAATAAAGAGTTGTATTGCTGATACTTGAATTGATCGTTGTAGGACTGCAAAAGTCTGAGTTATCGACTATAGTAGCCTGAGCTGCTTGTCCGTAAAGGTCAATGACACCGTAAACTTTAACCGGAACACCAGTAGCGGCAACGCCTTGATCGGTTCCATTGACGTAAAAATGAAGAGTCGAGTTATCTTTGCGCATAACTCCAACTCTATCACCAACTTGTAGTCTGTCGAGATTTTGCCCGTAATGGTCGATCATCGTTGTACCATTGTGCATTACACCGTTGCCAGTCATCATCCATGTACCAGAGCTAAAAAGATAATGGTATGGGTTGTTTTTCATGCACTAATTCATTGTGGAATTTTAAATATATAATTGAAGCTGATCAATACCGGACATTGGTCATGGTAAAAGGAAACTCAAGCTCTGTAGGTGAATGTGTGGTAACCCCGATTTCTATGGATCCAGCCCACTTGGTGACTATTTTATCTAATCTGACTTCGAATAATTCGTTTGGTCGCAACGGTCGTGAAGTTAATACTACGCCATTATTAAAATCGTCGATGGCACTTAAAAACAAGTAGATTATAAGTTTATTTCATATTCTTATTCAGATTATTAATTTAAAAACAAATAAAGTTACTTTGGTCTATGAGCCGTTCTCCCATTGTTTATAACATCAGCTCGAGTCCCACAACAGGCATGAAACATTAATCTATCCACTACTTCTTCTGGTTCTCCTGTTTCTGATAAATAAACTTGATAATTATTTACACTTTATAAATTTATTTTCAATCGATTAAATACAAACCATTTATTCCTTGCAACTGCAGTGTGTTTCTTCTTGTTATGAGATTCTGTTCTTCTCTTTCATCTCGATCAACTATGGTTACTTTCACAGTCATTCCATACAGATCTATGACTCCCCAAACAGTAGAAGGAACTTTAGCTGCGCACCCTTGATCCAGGCCATTAATATAGTAATGCAAATTACTGTTGCTTTTTCTAATCATGCCCACTCTATCTCCTTCCTATTATATTAAAATCATAAAACTTTTAAAGTCTACTAAAGTTTTAATAAAAAGAAATACTCACCCTAAGTTCATCTAAATTGAATTCTCCATATTCTCTTTGTGTCCCCTTACCATTTGTTAATATACCACAACCTGACATCATGGTGGTTCCGGAACGCATGTTTGTCATGGTGGCAGGAAATTCTAAAGCAGTTGGACTATGTGTAGTAACACCAACTTCTATACTACCGGACCATTTATCAACTATTTTATCTATTCGAATCTGTTCAAAAATATTTTTATAGAAACTAAATGGACCTGAATTAAGATGAATTTTAAATTATAATCCACTTACTTCAAATAATTCATTATCTTTTAATGGTCTGTGAGTCATAACAACTCCATTATTAAATTCATCTGTTGGATTTCTTCGTTCTGCAGTACGTGCATTATTTGATAACTTTACTAAAGTACCAACTCTTTCATGAAACCTCAATCTATCTTCTCGAATAGCAGCTAAACTATGATTTTTTGGTAAAACATTGTGATTTACATTTAAGTTTGTGACTAAATTAGTTGTTGAAGAACTAGAAGCTTCATCCATTCCATAATCATTGTTAATTTCTATTCTTTGACATTCGCCAACATTTCCATTTATTCCAATTACTGGTTGAACAATTGATATTTGGATGCAGTTTCCAAACATATTTATAACTGCAAATACTTTTGCAGGAACACCAGTTGCAGCTATTCCTTGTGGTACACCATTGACATAAAATACTAATTCTCCCTGAAATGATAATTTTCATTAAAACACATATTTTAACTTGTAGATTGTATAAAAACTTACTTTTGACGTTCGAGATACACCAAGTATACTGCCTTCAGTCAAAGTACTCAAGTCTGTTCCATACGATTCTACAATTGAAGCACCATTATGAACTATACGAGAACCAGTCAAAATCCAAGAGCCATGTCTCAAATCAGTTGCTAAGGCTGCTAAATTAGTATTTTCTGGATCACAAGCTGTAACTCCAATTTCTATGCTTCCACTCCATATTGTCACCTGACGATTATTGCAATACTATATTGATATGAGTATGAAAATGAAAATGAAAATGAAAATTATGAAGTCAATATATTGTAGTGTACTACTTCTTTTTTCAATATTAGGTCAAATATTTAGTATTTTACTATTTTTAGCAAGAACACACCTTTCAAGAGAGAAATGGAATATCACTCAAAATCTTTATAATTTAAGTGTTGAAAATGAAAAATAACTAGTAGCAAGTGACGTTTACAAAAATCATTAAAAAATTCAAGTACGACGTAAATCACAAAAAGTGCAACATAAACAATTTTGTAAATGAATTGTATAAGTGTTGATTTCGCTCGCCAAAAATTCCTAAAACACCGCTTGAAAGGTATAGGCATAATAATGTTTACAAAATCTCGAATGTTTAGAAAATTTAGATTATGACAAAATGTGATTAGCAATGAATAACTAGTAAAAGCGACAACGAGCACGCTTGACTTTTTCTTACCTTTTTATCGATCTGTACTTGAAAAACTTCATCGTCTCGCAGAGGCTCGGCACTAAAAACCAAACCGTAATTATATTCGGAAATAGATCGACTAGCAGTGCAATTGTCGTTGATCAAGTTAACCCTTTCGCCGCAACGACGGTGGAACTGAAGCATGTTGCTTTATACACGAAACGAATTAATGCTAGAAGTGCAGCCGAGGAAAGCGTGAAAACAGAGCGTCGATCAATCGATGATGTACTAATGAGACGAAACGCTGATTTTGACAGTGGTCGCAGTAATTCTGTACGCACTGCTATATATAGGGTATACCCCAATAACACAACACTATATGTAAGCTATCCAGCTCGCTGCTGCTGCTGCTCTCATAACAGAGCAGCACTGTCAGCAGACTACTAAAAAGGCCATAAAGGACTTGTTCGCGATTCGCGCACACACGCGCGCACACGAATCGCAGCACGACGATGTTCGCAATTGCAATTTCGTCTTAGATATTATATTCATGCAGGAAGTATGTTGCACCCGCTCGTCCGTATCGCTTTTGGACTAGTAACCTGTAACGGCCCAAACAGAAATATGCCTAGTGCCAAGAGTATTTTTTTCTTCCGCACACACTTGCCTGATTAGGCTCCAATCAACCGGTTGCGATTGAAAAGACTCGCTGCCAAAAAATTGAGAAAATATTAGCAACTGAAACGGATCCAATTGTACGTCTCGGACCAGTGCCAACGCTTTCATTTGCATACGCAAATGTTTTGATCGCAAAATAATACCATGCGACTAATAAATTCGGTTGATACCTAAATTTTAATAACATCCTGATACCACAATGCTATATATATTTTTTTTAACGTAATTTTTTTTATTAGAAATCAAAATATTTCATAAAATTTTTAAAAGCTCGTATTCCACGGCAAATTTACTGGTAAAATGTAAAGAATGACGCTCACGAAGTAATTTAATTGATACCTTTAGATTGGGTTAATTTTTTTTTATAAAAGATGAGTTTATAATAGATTGATTTTTATATTTTATTTCGTCGCATCATTATCACCGTAGCTAATAAGTTTACTCTTTATCGTATAACTTTGTTATCATCCAATGAAATTTGTTCAATGAAACAATCCTATTTCTAAAATATTTTCAGTGTTTTGCTTTGTCCATTTGGGACTTCCAGAAATTTGACCTGCTCAAGATTACCAAAAAAGCTCGCGTTTCATTCTAAAAGTTGTTTTGAGCCTGATATTTCGGCAGTCCCCCACTCGATCGACCTTTAAAAACGAGCTGCCGTGACAGCAGCAATATCGAAGGCAGTAATAGCAGCAGTACACACACACGGAATCGTCTATCCCTACTCCTTGGTCGAGCCAGAGCTGTAGGAGCGCGTTGTTGCGCTCAACACTTGCGTGTATATGTGTACTTCATACACTAAGACTGTCAATATATAGGCACAGTGCAGAGTGTGTATATGCGATGTGCTTTGCTGCTGCTGTGCCCCTCGGCGCAACAAAAAACCAGCCTGCCTGCGCGAGTGCGGACTCACGACGAGGCAGCGACGAGTGAGACTCGTCAGTCCGGTGCGTGTCGCTGCAGCCGTAAGCTGGCGAGCGCCGAGTCTCTGCGTGTGTCGTGTGTGTGTCATTCATTAACCACCCTCATTAATAGCTGCTATAGTCCTCCTCGCGCGATTTAAATCTCCTTAGTCTCGAGCAGTCTTGATGTAACTCATCAGCCAACATCGCGATTGTAACGTCATTAGAACGCCTCGATAGGTAACATCTTACATATCATCGCGACGGATATAATCTCAACCCGGTTGTTTTCATCTATAAACTGCCTGCTGCTGCTGCTGCTGCTCTCTGCTACTGTCATTATCTATACTGTACCGTTTTACCTGCAGCTCAAGACTCGTTACTGCTCTGCCCTCCACCAATGAATCAACTCGATTCTTCGGTGCTTTATATTCGCACGTGCACAAGTATAATCGAGGTAGGCCTTAATTTTCCATTGTACATTTTATCCTTCTAACCCGTCTTCCGTGCTGCACGCGAAAGCGATAACCGATATACCTTTGTGTCTCGATGACTCGTATTATTGTTTCTCTATAACTATATATGATGATTATGATGATGATCAGCTGTGCTGTGTCCCTATATGCTGCGCTCCGATTCTTTTCTTTCTTTCTCATGCGTTTGGTACACTTGTAAATTCACTTATACCTACATGTCTATATACACACGAGGATCCGTTCAACGACAGTGCTACAGCTCTCCTATATCTTACATTCCTCAACGATGTTTTGTTGCATTGTCGTAGTTATTTTTTTTTCTCTTCAATCCTACACAAACGCTTTTGGCTAAGCTTGTTTAATACTATTTAAGGTTATTTGGCGCTCCTTTAAAAACAATATCTTACTCGGAATAGATATAAATGCACCATTTCTGTATCTTTTTTAGTCTACCCAAGTAATAGCTCATCAACTCAAATTCACTGTGTTACTAATCAACTTTCTTCTATGTACCAAACGCAATAATAAAAAGTTCATTGTAAACACTTTAATTAAAGTTTGAAGTTTATTATTTGTGTATTATTATTACTTTACTAATATTCATTAGTTTTGTAAAATTAACTCAATTTGAATATTTTTTTCAGGGTATCATGAGAGTATATTTTGAGTGGAAATCATAAATTGCTGACTAAAAAAGTGCTGTTGTAATGGTTGTTTTAGTAAGGCTACAAACAGCAGAAAAAACAACTATTACTATACTAACCAGTGCAAAGCAAAGAAAAAAGACCAGGATCAGTAGCTAATAAATATTACAATTTTAAATATTTAGCATAGGTATGACTAACAATAATTCAAGCTACAGCAGCAATGGAGGAGCAGCTGAACTTTTTCATTTACTTGAGTCTAACAAACTCAGTGAAGTTGAAGAAACAAAACAGGTTTTACACGATCACTTTCAATCAAGTAAGTCTATTCTTGTTATTCATTATATTGCAAGTATTCGTTATATTGCATGTATAATACAGAATATTTTGTTGTAAATAGCTAAAGATAATTGGCTGGTACATGGATTATTTGATTACTATCTTTCAACTGAATCATTAAGAGCTGTAGAAGTACTTTCTGGAGTTAGAGAGCCTCATGATAAACATTTATTTGATAAGTTGACTGATGTCTTAGCTGCTAAAGTAACAACCAATGAACAAAAGGTCAAAACACTCACATTGTTGGGACAAGTGGCACGACGGCAACCTACCTGGTTGTATAAATTAGCTAGTCACACACTTTTTAAACAGTTACTTCATCTGCTGAAGGTATGTATAAACTTATGCATATTAAAAAATTCGAGCATTTTTACTTATTTATGAATGAATAATTTTACAGGTTGAAGAAAGCATAGTGTTGATAGTAAGCGCCCTATTGCTGCTAATAACTTTATTACCTATGTTACCTACAGCATTGACACCGCATTTGAATGAAATATTTTGAAGTATTTTCTCGACTTGCATCATTTTATTTTTATCGATATGCATCAAACACACCAGCATTTTCATTATCAGCTGTAAGTTCATTGAATTTTACGAATTGTAGTGAAACTGAACAACCTCATTCCCTACATTTACAGGTAAATTTTATTTTGTTATAGTACTATATTATTTTTTATCAATGATATTAAAATAAATTTATTTTTATTTATAGGTTGGATTACAAAATTTCTTTCATAGACTTTATGCTATGTACCCCTGCAATTTTGTATATTTTTTAAAACAACAATATATACAACGAGATCAAATGTTAATTTTTAAAAAAATAATTGGCCCAATGCTGGATTCTGTGCGTATGCATCCATTACTCATAACTATGTCAAAAGAGTTAGAGACTTCTTCATTAAGGTATTTTTTTAAAGTCTAATCAAAATTTAAAACTAAAATATAATCAAAATTACATGAGCTCCTTGATTTAACTTTAGATGGAAAAAAATGGAACACCATGACGTTGTGGCTGAATGTAGTCGTTTTTCATTACTTGATAAAATAAGTCGAGATGAAACGGTATCGCTTGCCAACATGCGTTTTACGCCCGTATCTGGTGAGTAATTTTTATTTATTTATATTAAAGGAGTTTTATTCAAATGTACTGTAATAATGTAACATTGTATTTCAGATACATACTCATATACCTATACTCCAGTTAGCAATTCCGAATTTCCATTTTCCGAATTAATGGACAATTGTAATATACCAAATGGTAACCACGAAAGCTTTTGGTCACCAAGTATGTCAGTTGTAGCTCACAGCCCACCGATGCCAGCATCACTTCAAGTAACACCTTTATCGCTAATGTCACACATGGATACAAAATCAGCACCTCCCACTCCTGGTATTATTTCTAATAATTCTAACTTCAGTGGTCCAATGATTGGGGTGAGAAGCAGGACATCACCTCCTGAAGCAGCAGTGGAAGCAACACCGGAAACAACCCCAGTGAAAGTACGAGATTTAATAATAGTCAGTTTTATATTTAAGATTAAATGACTTAGAGAACATTGTTAAAAGTATTCTTTTTTACAACGAATGCTAAATAATTTTTGAAATGAATAACCGTTATCGGATTAATTCGATTAGCTAACACATTTTGCGAAAAATTTAATAGGATTTACGTCAACCTCCATTCCGTCAACTGCCAGTTGGTTCGGCAGCGGTCCGAGGTATTTTCGGCAATGGCACCAGTCGCACGTCAACTCCATCACCTCACAGTCACTTGAATCAACACCATCACCTTCATCACGCCTCGGTGATTACTGGTATGGGCGATGGCGGCGTCTCTATAATTGACCGAAAGCTCGGTAAAATCGTTGCTGAAAGGCAGGCAGTTAAACACGAAGAGGAGGTAATTAGAAGAACAGCCACACCGCCGACAGGTGATTTAGTACAGGCTGTATTAAATGGACGAGTTGATTCGCAGGCTCAATTAGAAGATCAAGAGGTTTGATTAAACATACTCATGACTATCATAATTTTTCTTAACGTCATCAATATTTAATAATTATTCTTTTACTTAGGTATCAGATATAGTATCTTCGAAAGGTGTATCAGCTTTTGCACCAAAAGATCTACTCGACAAAGATCGTCAGTCTTATAGCGATTTATCGCGCAGAGTAAAACTTAAATGCTATCGCAATTACCCCACGCCTCCTGTCATTTCTGACGAGGTAGCATTAATTATTTTATTTCTTTCTTTGATAAACTTATAATTCATGAAAGTTTAAAATAAAATATTTTTTGAAAATTATTTAGAAACTTCGTCGAGCAGAGTCGTGTCCAGATTTAGGAGAGCTAGAACGAGTAGCGCAGCAACAGAACGGCAGTATTGGAATAGGAACCTTCAGACCAGTTAAATCAGCTGTACCGACATCAAGTACAGCTACGGAAGAAATCGCTACTCAAACATGCGGGCTTCTGCCATACGAGTACTTTTTGTTGGATACGCATCGTAGTAGCGAAGCCAACACTGCTACACCAGTGCAACAAAATATATCAGCGATTGGTGATCAAAGAACATCGCCGAGTTCGATGCTTGAACGATATATCGAGTTGTGTGCCAGAAGTGCCAATGGAACGCCAAAAAATAGTGAGTAATTTTTAAAATTAACGTATTTACTTATATTCTAACTAAAACCGAATTTTCTCTTATTTTTATACTTTTTCACCTTATAGAATCTCGACAACAGCAAACGTATTCCCGTCGCTCTCGACAAGAAGATGAGATCGAACATAGCAATGGTTCGTCGACGACTTTGCTATCTAATGATGAGAGTGAAGTTGAACGACTGAACCAGCAATTGCAGCTTATGCAGATGCAATTACAATTTGAGCGTCAGAGGCGCGAGGTACACGCTGAACGTAATCGCAGATTACTCGGTAAACTAAGAGACTCGCGAGCCCTGGAAGAGTTAAATTCGTCCATGGTAAGTACATTTTTGTTTTGTTTTTTTTTTTTTTTAATGTGCAATGGCGATAATTTTTAATCTAATAATTATTTTTCTCTTGTGACAGACGAATCGTTTAAAATTGGCAAAAGACGAAATTGATTCTCTGACAAAAGAACTAAGCCATACAAAAACTGAGTCGCGTTCCTTGGAAAACAAACTTCATGAAGCTATTACTAATTGGCAAAACAGGTGTAAAGAAGAACAGCACAAAAATGTTCAACTACAGAATCGTATTGAATCACTAGAAGATGAATTAAAAGACGAACAAAAGCGTGTTATGGAAAACGTAAAGCAAACAAGGGCGGCGGAAGCAACTCTGTTTGAAGCTGCACATCAATTAAAAGAGGCTTTACGCGCGGCTAATCAAAGTGAAGAACTGAAACGCGTGCTTGATGCTACGCAAAAAAAATTCTTACTTCTTGGCGAGGTGGGTTGAAAATAGATAGATTATTTTTTACATCACCGAGCTTTACATCTCTGTATCTACTTTTAAAATTAATGAAAACAATTTTATACACAGACTCATGCTAGAACTTTAGAAAAAATCAATGGCCCAACTCATATGGCTAGACAAGAAACAGCTCTTCTTCAGCGATCTTGGTCCGAAGAAGTATCCAGTAAGTACAATTTTTTTAGAATCTTTGCTTAAATAAACTAATTAAATTCAATGTTTTTTTCTAGATCTTCGACGTCAACTAGACCAACAGAGTTTACAACTCGAATCGTTGAAATCACGACAAGTAGAACTAGAACATCGAGATGCGCGTAAGGAAGTTCAGTTAATCGACCAACAAAGATTACTTCAAGAATCAAAGGAAAAACATACCTCCGAGTTGGAAGCTGTTGAATCGAAATATAAAGCACAACTGGAAATCAATCTTTTACTCGAAGGTCGTATTCTTGAACTGCATGGAAAATTAGAACAAGCCACTTACAAAGCAACGAGCCCGTTTACAAATTCAGCTTCGTCAGGATCGCCAAAGGAACGTTCACCACCGTTATCGACGAGTCTAGCATCATCAAATGACGGTAGTGCAACTCTTATACCTGCGGTTGTCAACGAGTGCGATGCTGCTGGTGAAATCGCCAATTTGCAAGCCATAATCGAGCCTAAAGAATTGATGCGGTAGTGCAAAAACAAACTGTTGCGTGAAAGTATAAGTGCGTGTAATTGTATTTATGTAAGTATGTATGTATGTATGTATGCAGAGATGTTTTATTATTATAAAATTGTTTTTCTTATTTATTCTTAATTGTGATACGCGCTGTGAGACGTTGATTCAATGATGTTACGAGAGACAGAAAATACTTTGTTACAGCAAAAATTGTACTATTTGAATGCACATAATTGTACTGTGAACTATGTACCATTTCTGCTACAAAAGGTGGCACTAGCCGAGATGAATTAGCAGGACGACATTCGCTCTGAATAAAATAAACATATTTTGTGAGCAAATTTTTTTTTCATTTACTCAGAACTCCATAACACGCATAAAGAAAAAAAACACAGATTTACTTATTGAAAATCATTTTTATTAAATCATTGTACTGGAAAAATTAGTTATATCATTTTAAATTATTGTTTAAATTGTAAAACGAAGGTGTCGTAAATATGATTGCAGTAAAAAATCGATTTCTATCGATTTTTAATTGTCTAATTTTTTAAAATATCATTACAATTCTTGACAAGTTCACTTATATAATTCGAAAGATTGGCAGTTTTTAAAAAATAAATTTTTCATACATATATGATAAAAAAACTAGTTACAATATAGTGGTGCTTTTATTTATCTATAGAAAAAAACAATTCTTTAAGTACAATAATTTTAAATTGTGTAGTTTCAAAAGAAGCCAGTTTGGAAAGTGATTTTGTCAGAGCTGATGACATTTTTAACTGGTAAATTTAATGAATTCAAAGGAAATTGTTGCGTTATCGACAAACAATTCATTGCAATCGAACGCAAATGAACTGGAAGCTTAACATATACATCCCATTTTCGCAGATATTTTTCTATATATTTACAATTACTCTTATTTTACGGCACGTCGTCTTATTTTATATCAACCATTTTTAATACAAGAATTTTTCCTAATCACGTGTCAATTCCACTTACAACGCTTAGATATTATCAGTATTCACACAAATGCACATCTTTTTTTATGTTGCCGTTAAAGATATAGCTAAAATATTTTGAACATCATTAGGACGAAGTGGAATTAGCTGATTCAAACCACTTTATTGCAAGGTATAATTGAAACCTAATGCATAGAGAACAGAATTTTTCTAAGTGCATTGGTTTCGCAACCCTGAATAGTGTGCCTTTTATTTTACATCTATAGATACCACATTTTTTTATTTTGAAATTTTGTGGTATTTTAACATGTATTTATGTATATAATGGTCAGTACAATTTAAAACGTTGAAACAAGAAGACTTGTAACATGGATTTCTAACAAATGAATCATCTTAATCAATATCATTTATACAATTTTATAATTCAAAAAATCATTTATGTTTTTTAACACATTTGAACAAGCACAATAACACATAAAAAGTAAATTTTTTTTACTTCGTTTTCTTATCTTCTTTGGAATTATTTTTATCTTCAACTGCTTTTTGTTCTTCTTCTGGTTCACCGCAAAATCCGAACTCATTAACTCGCGAATGATCAGTCTTATAAATCCATTTTTGATAAAGGTATACAAAGAAAATAATATCATCTCTGAAGCAACCTAATCTATATAAAGTTGGCATCTTGATGACAAAAGCAAATATATCATCAATAAAGGTATTCAGGAATTTGTAAGTCATCATTCGCCAAGGTAAGTGAGCCACACTCTTGAGTTTGTAATTTATGAATAGTTGAGGCGTCATCATTATAAAACCAAATGTAAGAAGAAAACCATACAACATATTCAAAACAAAAGAGTACCATCCTTTATGTTCTTGATACATTAAGGAATATACTGCATAGCCTCCAAGAAGTGGAAACAATACCCAGGATAGATACTTGAATGCGAGTCGATCAAAATTTTTGGTAGAGGATTCAACATAAGATCCTTTAACATTGATATCTAAACTTGGGAAAATGCCTAAAATTTTTCTACCATTTCTTTTGATGTCTACAACTTTGTTAATTTTCCACACTTCAATACCTAAACCAATGAAGCAACTGATTCGCACCATTGTGTTAGCTTCATTGTCTAAGACATACAGTAACACAATCAAGGATTGAAAAACATTAAAGAAAACAGACCGTATCGATAAACCTTCCAATGACTTCCGATTATTCCAGAATTGGATATCTGTAAAATTTAATTTCATTATGAGTGTAAGCTTGGATTATAGCTAAACAAGATAAAAAAATATTCTTACCATTTTTAAATGCTAAAAATTCAAAAATACTATGAAGAACAGATACTACCATTGTCGCTCCAATTAAATATATATTGGTTTCTAACAAAGCTTCTTTGATAAGATCTTGATCAGAATCATCTTCTTCATCTCCTTCACCTGTGTTTATTGTCAAATTTGAAATAATAAATTTTTTCTTTCAACCAAACATAATTCTTGTGAAATATTCAATGATATTACCTTCAGTGCTGACATCCAAGAGTTTTTCTTCATTTTCTGAGCATTATAAACTTGCCATTTGAATAATGACAGTGGTTGGAATGTCAATCTCAATTCAAGTTCTTCTATAGTCTCATTTAATGGTATATAGTCTCTGTTCATATTCCAAAAATCATTCAATAGAATGGGTGGTTTATAAAATTTACCATTTGGTGTGAACTCAATAACTAAAAGAAAATTTTCCAAATTAACACTAGAATTTTGTTTTTTATAATACTATGTTAATAGCTTACACATATCGAAAGGTTCAGGAACCTGTCCTCGAACCCAACGGGTTTGTTCAGTAACTAAATTAACGGTCAAATTAGGATGCCAATGTGAGACAATTTCATGCTGCATTATTTCTGCTTTCTAAAAATATTAAATTTTTACATTGAATTAAACATCAAAAACAATTTAGTACATTTTTAAATTTGTACCTTGACTCGTTCTGCATCATCTTCAGTTTTACCAGTTAATAAATTATGAGTCTTTTGATACCTAATCTTTCTATATTTATTGAGCATTTTGGAACTGTAAGACATTGCATTTCCAGCAAATATCTTCTTATCAGATGAAGGGTCAGGTGATTTTCCATTTTCAGTGACATAAGCATGAAGATAAATAGAGCCATTGTTGAGTAATTTGGGTGAGGGTTTAAACTTGTGCAAGAATACCCTACTTCCATCCTTATCAGGGCCACTATACCAATCTCCATAAGTCAGTCCATATTCAGACCATACCTTAGCTCTGGGGTCATTGAATTCTTTGAAATATTCTGACTCTGACAAATATACATGTAAGTCAAAAATACTTCCATTTGGGAAAATATTGGCTGCACCAACTTCTACAGGACCTTGAGTAGTAGGAGCACTTTTTCTAAAAAAGGAACTGATGAAATAGATGATCACAGCTCGACTAATGAGCATTTGAGTTGTAGAAAAGAAAGACTGAGCCCTGGAGCCTTGGTTTGGTCTTTGCTCTTCTTCTGGTTGGTTATTTGCCTACAAAAAATGAATAAAAGTGAATTATAAAGAAATAGAGAAGTAAATATATAAGGATTCATTAAACTTTTATGAAATACAAAATGAATCAATTTTTTTCAATTCAGCTGGTTAACATGTACAAAATAGCATTTTTGCCTTCATTCTCATTTTCATACCATATAAAAAGTGGCAATGACTGTGCATGAAACTTGTTTGTATAAGAAAAAGGGAGTTGTTGAAGAGACAAAAACATTATTGTTTTTCGTCTTTCAAGCATTGTTGAACTCAAAAAATTAGACAAACATAATGATCGCTGAATTCAGGATATTTATTCATCTAATAAACCCATAAAAGCGATAGAAATGAGCTATTGTGATACTTTTACGCAAGCCTATAACCCTTGAGAGTTGGAATTTTAAAGAGGTTGCAATAACTTACGGCTTCGGCATTGTCATTTTGGACAGCCACGGCTCCGGAATCGGGCGATTCTTGGCCGTCAGGCACCTCCTGGATGGCCACCATGCTACAATAGCTATTGTAGATGGTTCACTCAAATTTTTTTGTAAAAGAGTAAGGTTCCACTTCGGTCGCTATGGGTATATGTGCCTACGTTGACGAGAATAAGCGAACAGACGACAGGAATAAGATTATATACCCTATATATCTAGCCTGCGCAATGGATTCAGTAGAGAAACTAAGACTCGTGACTTTACAGGCATAGGTCGTAATTCAGTACGATTGGTTCGACTGATTAAAGGGGAGGAGCTATAATTTATTATAAATTAAACTTAAGTTATTATAATAATAAGGATTAAGTTTTTTAGTTTCCGGTGGGCATGTTAATCTATACCTATTAGTTTATCTTTATATGGTCTGGATCAATCATTAAAGGCTTAAATAGCTCTAGAAAATGAAGAAAATTAGTTTGATCCAAGTAATAGGATGTATTTCACAAACGATTTTCTTTCTTAATCGATTTCTCATTTAATGGGTTCGATTCTTTTCTAAATTAGATAAAGCAAAATTAAAAAAAAGGTATGCTCCTAAGACTTAGTACTTAACATTCAAATGATAAAGAGGTATTAACATTAAAAACCATCTCAAAGTAATTGCACTTAATGTTCATTAAGATAGAAAATTTAATTTTTGAAATGATTCATCACGGAGAACCGAAAAGTATATTATCGACGATGCAGCGTTAAAAGATATCTAATCTATGGTGCGTTATCAATGGTTTAGGTACACGTAGAGATAAAATAAAAACAATACATTGGGCGAGCTTACGTGTCAAAATTAAATACCATTGACGAATCATGGGAATCTGTGAGTCACATGTTCGCGTGTTTGCAAATGCACGTTTGCGCGCGCAGTAGTGTCTTGACATATAAACAGGTACTACATATACAAGGTAGTTTACTTACCCCTTCTCCGCCGTCCCTCGCGACAGGGAGACGCAACGCGAACCAAGAGGTGAGAGAACTTTAACCGGGTCTGAAATTTTATTACCCATAAACTTATCATCATTTCTCGTATTTTTGTATGGTTTTGCAGGACAAAATCAGTCAAGTTTTAGGGAAGCCGTACTAGGGAAGAGAAATAACGCACAATTATGGGACACGTACGTAATACATGCGAAACTACAGAATAAATATTACACACGTCAAATGAAATGTTAATATATTGCATCTCTCTTTTTGCGACTTAAGTGCACAATCATAAGACTGGGTCTTCAAGATCACATGTTTTTATGTAACAATAGTTCATAACTGAAATATTTTAGAAACTACTTGGTACGTCCCGTTTTCCATTGGTTTTTAACTGGGAAAATTTAGATTTTGTAATTTTTTCACTATTTATTTTTTTCTAGATTAGTACAGATCACCATAATCATCTTCACCAACATCTTCATCATCATGTCTTATCCAAGATTCATTCGTAATAAAGTATTTATATTATTAGCTGTGTGGAGAGTTGCCTCAGTCTTCGTAGTGCAAACTTCTCATGTACCAGATGAGTACTGGCAATCATTAGAAGTTGCACATAAGTTAGCTTTTGGCTATGGTTATCTAACTTGGGAGTGGCGTATTGGAATCAGAAGCTACTTGTATCCCTTTCTTATTTCGATTTTATACAGAATAGTAAATTTTCTGAACTTAGATGATGCAATTGTAGTCATATATTTACCCAGAGTTTTTCAAGCTCTATTAAGTGCCTATGCTGAATACAAATTTTATACTTGGACAGGCAGTAAATTGGCACTTTTTAATTTGTGGATTAATTGGTATTGGTATTACTGTGCCACTCGAACACTAATTAATACTTTTGAAGCATGCTTAACTATCATTGCTTTAACAGAGTTTCCATGGAAAACTAATCCAAGAAAATGTTCCAAATTTTTGTGGATTGTTGGATTTTTATGTTTTGCTAGACCAACAGCTATTGTAATATGGTTACCGTTATGTCTTACTCATTTTTACAAGAATTTTTCAAAATCTATTTTGATTAGATATTTTTTTATAGGTTTATTTTATTTGATTCTATCAACAACTATAGACATGTTATGTTATGGCTATTTTGTATTTACTCCTCTAGAATTTCTAAAAATCAATGTTTTAAACAACATATCTGAGCAATATGGAAAAATGTCTCATTTTTGGTATTTTACATCAGGTCTACCTGTGCTATTAGGTGTCAATTATTTCTTGTTAGCATTTGCTCTCATGAGAATTATAGAAAAACATGCTCCTTACTATAAATCTATTATAGTTATTTTAACAGTGCAATGGTCCATAGCTATTTATTCATTATTGTCTCACAAAGAATTTAGATTCATTCTCCCTCTTCTACCAATGTTTCTATTTGTAATCCACGACTGCCTACTGAAAGATATGACATCAGTTGTAAAAAAAAAGCTTTTCATTCTTGCCCTTTTGGTAACCAATGTAATACCAACTTATTATTTTTCCGTTATTCATCAACAAGGCAGTTTGCAAGTCATGGATTATCTCCGTAATGAAATTGAACATAGGAATACTTCACAGGTTGATATAATGTTTTTGACAACTTGTCATTCTACTCCATATTATAGTCATTTACACAAAAATGTTTCTATGAGATTTTTAACTTGTGAACCTAATTTATCTGGAGCAAAAGATTATAAAGATGAAAGTGATCACTTTTTTACTAATCCTATGTTATGGTTAGAAGCAAATTATCCTAATGATACAAAGTCAAAATTGCCTAGTCATTTAATTCTGTATGATTCAACAATAAGGCGTATAAAACCATTTTTGAAAAATTTTGTGAAACTCATAGACATACCTGATACTCATTTTTCTCAACATGGCCAATTCAGTGGTTTTGTAATTTTCAAGAACAAATTTTTAGATTTGAATGAAATGAATTTTTAGTGTTATCGTCCTCTACAATATTCCAATAAAATGTGGTAGTTTTCAGACCTAAAGCTTGAAAACCATTATCACTTGGTGCAGTAAGAAACATTTACATTAGTACATTAGTGTGGTACTGATCATTGTCAACTATATTAAAAATTGTCCAAATTACTCACTTTCAATTTTCTAAAAGGTGTATGTAATCGTACTGTTTTTGTATATTGAATACATTTTTACCAATTGATTCTAATTGTTATGAGATACCATTGGTTGTTCTTAAAAGTAGGTGTTACAAAGTCTTAAATGTGATCAAATTTGAAATTAATGCTTGTTAGCAGAGATTAAATAGTATTAGCATTATAATATACAATTTTAATCAAATGTCGTGAAAAATGATTAATATAATACTTTTTATTGTGATTGACCCATAGAACCATTCCAAAATTAATTTCCAGTAATTAAGAAATTATTTATGAAATTAAATTTATCTTATTGTTATTGTATAATATTACATATTAAATTCAGAAGATGAGAATGGTAATATAAAATATATTAGGTAAAATATCAGTTTTAATCTTATGATTAAAAAACACAAAGTTAAAGTTCTAGCTTTACCATAATAAATCTTTAATCAGATTTTGATGAAAATCGGCATTATGTGTTCATGATTTATTCGATGATTGATTATTCAAAAATGTAATTATGATCGATCTCTATAGTTGATATCAATTTTTATCGATAAAAGAGAAACCCTTTCAAATTTTTTTTGAAAAAATCATAATTTACTTTTAATGATTCATATATGTATTTTAATATATTTAATCAGCGAGCCGAAAAAGCTGCTGAATCTTTGTGTTAGACTAGATAAATGTACGTTTTGAGAGTTAAAATGATTATAAAAAAACCCTGTGTCATTCTTTGAAAATACTTTTGGTCATTGCGTGGACGACTTCGTGTTATTATCTGCTTAAATGCATTCCGTTATTCATATTTAAAATAGAGATGTATTAAGAAAAAATATTTATTCAGTATATGTTAGAATTCAACTGCGTACTTACATCTGTTAGATATTATACTTACCCGAGCATTTATCGCAAAAGAGAGATTACCGAAGAAAATGTACGATTACCTTGTAAAGGTACCTATACTAAATACAGTTTTTGGTGCCTTACATTATAGACATTTCATTTGTTAAGAATTATAAAATGTTCGATTTTACCGATTTCAGAACCCCGATCAAACTCTGCACGATCTGTGCTTGGCCCTAGACGATTTATCGATCAAAAATCTCGAACTGATGGAGGAAAAAATCAAATTGACGATAAAATTGGAGAATTTGACACGGCAGGGTCACATAGAGATGGCAAAAGCTCGCTATATCCGCGGCAAGGAGAGCATCGGTATGCTGCAGGTGCCGCATGAAGACAACGATATGAAATCGGTTTTCGAGCTCGAGACGAGTTACGACGACCAAGTGCCGAATTTTGATATTAGTCTCAGATCAGATGCCGACGACCCGATCAAATGGTTTGGGGTCTTGGTGCCTCAAAGTTTGAGGTCCGCACAAAAGTACTTCCGGGAGGCGACTTATGCGGCTGTCGAGTTAGCCAACATCAATGGAAAGCTGCTTAGAATTATGAAAGATCAAAGGGGTTTAAGAGACTTGAAAAAGGGTCGATGATAATATAAAACTTAATTGAAATATTGTACCTTAGGTTTAGGTGTATATTAATTTCGTATATAAATATGTTTTTATTAATTCTGTTCTTTTTTCATTTTCATGCCCTTATTTACATCCGCCAAATCCTTATCTTCGTTATAAATGAGACAACATTTTAATATAAATTTATTAAAAAAATGTACCTTTGAATGAAATTGAAATTCTATAAAAAATGTACCAAACAATCAAATCATAAATATCAAAAACTGAACTCATCCGTCGTTATTGTGTGACAATCGTAAATTCGTAATTTCATTCTGCAGTCTACGGCGCGCAGTTCAATCTACATTCTACAACGAAATGCGCATGCCGCACGCCAGTGCCGGGTGCATTTGTTTCGCACAAAGAAACTTTACGCGCTCAAATTTTTGCCTGGTGCTCGTCCGCTGCGGAGTGCAGTAGAATCTGAACGTTCAACGTACTTTTTTCATCAATTCAGTACGAAACGAATTGTCAAATTTTCTTGTACAATATTGTAAAAGTATTCGATTTTACTATTAATTGCAGTATTTTTGTAAAAGTATTTGATTTTGCTATTTATTGCAGTACTTTTAGTCGAGCACTTACTTCTGATAGTAATTTTTCTTGTAACAATTATCTACACCATCAAATTGTTCGTCCTTTGTTACGGCTTCTCAAAACTATATTGAAAGTGGCTGCAGTGAAGATTGAGAAGAATATGAAAAATATCTAAGTGTTTTCTAATCCTTCCAAGAAATCAGTTATATTTTTCATTATGCCTTTCGAACTCTTTCAAAGCTTTTTGAATAGTTCCAAGAGCATACTTAGCTTTAGAATGACCGAAGAAGACGGATCACAACATGTGGGATCAGAAGTGACAGTCCCGATGATCGAACAAAATAATGACGAGCACGAGCAAATGGTTCGCAATGTTTCGCTCTTATCAAATTCAAGCTCAACTTCAAGTTTATTAAACCAAACATTGTTAACGAGTCAGGAGTTGAACTTGGTGGTTGAATCTGAAGTCGTTATACCGATGGAGCTAGCGGGTGATTCGATTGGAGCGGGGAACAGTGCTCAAGATATTAGTCTTGTTATGGAGTCATCTGAGGATTCAAAAGTGTCGCAGAATAGTAGAAAATCGCAAGACTACAGTCTTAGAATGGAATCAGAGGAGTCGAGGTTATCATTAAAATTAAGTACACAAGATTCTGAGAATTACTCTGTTGTGTCATCTCAACCTAATCTACGACTAAAATCAAGTCTTGACAACAACTTGACACAACTAAAAACGAATCAAAATAGTAAGTCTGATTTTGAAAGTTCAGAAAAAAAATATCAAGATAAATTAAATTCTCAAGATATAAGTCTTGTTATGGACACACAAGAAGCTAAAAATTCTCAACCAAACAAATGCAGTACTCAAAAGGTAAATGAAATATTTCAATTGGGTTAAAATGTAGATCAGATAAAATTATCATTATTTTTGCAGGAGTCTAAGCTATCTCAATCTAGTGAAAAATCAATGAATAACAGTATTTCAAATAATCTCAATGGTTTTCAAGTTACTCAGCTTGATGCCCAACAAGTTACTTCAGAATCCATCTCAGAAAAAATGTTTGAAAAAGAAAACTGTGACTCTTCAAACTTACTTTCTTCAAAAGCTGATGATGGGACAATATGTCAAAAAAATATTAATACTTCGCTTCAATCATTATCGTTCAATAAAACGTCAGCTACGTTAACATCTGCAACAAGAGCATTTCAAGAACCTGGAACTTCAGGGATGAGTGCAAGTCGTAAAAGAAACATCAGTGAAGCTGATAAAGAATTTATACCATTACTTGAAAGAATAACTGTAGATTCTAGCAATGAAATTTATAAAGATATTTGTATGAGTCAATTGAATGATATGATTTTCATCAATAAAGAACCAGTTAGTAACATTTTTAACTATTATGCTCTATATTTTAATATTTTAAAAATTTTTCAGTATGATTAATACGATGCAAATTATATTTGACAGTTCAAAATAGGCAGACGAGCTGATAATGATGAAGTCATTTTAAGTGTTCTGATTTCTCGAAATCATTGCATATTGAAATATGACAAACAAACAGGCGACTGGCTTTTCCAAAATTTGAGTTCTACAGATACTTTTATCAACTCTGTACCTATCAAACAAAATGATACTGTACCTATAAAAGAAGGCGATATCATTCAATTAAGTTTGAATGAATTCTTTAGATACAAATTTACTATGGTTACTAAAGTAAATAATTTGAACAAACAACCACGATTTGAAAAACAAAATACCACAACTGATTCACAAAATATGTTGGAACGACAAAAATCATTCATGGTGTGTCAGGAAAATGAACGACAATCTCTAGAAAAACAGTTGAACGATCAGCAAGTTGAACAAGGAAAATTAAAAATTGAACTTGATAAACTATTAGAAGATCAAAAAGTTACAAAAACTTGTAACCAAGAACTTAATGATAGAATAGCAGAATTGCAAAAGAAAATGGAAATTAGTAATGCCCATGAGTTTGATTTACAACAAAAATATATAGAGCTACACAAAGAGCTTGAGGAAGAGAGACAAAAGTATGAAGAATTAATGGCAGCCGAAAGAGTTAAATTCCAAGAAATTATTGAAAAAACAAAAACTGAAAAAGAAAAATTGGAAATCACAGTCAATGAGAAAATTGAAAAGTATAAAGAAGAAAAGGATGAAGTTCAAAAAGCAGCAGAAGAATTTGAGAAAAAAGTTAAAGAGCAGGAAAGGATTATGATGGAGCAAAGTATTATGCGTGAACTTATGTTGGTAGAACGTGAAAAAATGGAACAAACTATAAAAGATCTGAAAGAAAATCTCATAGCAAAAGAACTGGCTCATAAAAAAGAGCAAGAAGGTAGTGCATAAGTTTGATACTAAAAAATACTTTATTCATTTTTAATTGATTATGCTTTTTTTTTAATAGCTTTAGAAGAAGCTAGAAAAAAAGAACGAGAAGGTAATTCACCTACTGCTTCATAATTTTGATAATTTTAATTTTAAAATTATTTTTCTCTTTCAGCTGCAGAAGAAGCTAAAAAAAAAGAACAAGAAGGTAATTTTTTTCATTTTAATTGTGGTAATATAACTATTATATTGAAAACATGATTAAATTTGTTTCTAGCCTTAGAAGCAGCTCAAAAGTTAGCTATGCAAAATTGTATAGTAGTGGAAACAGGAGATCCAAAAAATATACAAGCTCTACCGGTCTTGGAAACAATTGATTTAACTGGAGATGAAAATCCTACCAAAAATTTGAGAAATCTTACCCAAGAAACTGTTCTTATAAATACAGTTAGTAGTATTATGGATGAGAATTTGACATGTTGCATATGCTCAGAACTATTTGTCAGTGCAATGACTACTAATTGTATGCACACATTTTGTAAATACTGTATTGAATCATGGGTCAGAAGACGAAGAGATTGTCCTAATTGTCGCGCTGCCATTGTAACTATGACTCGTTCCATATTCGTAGATGACTTCATTGAGAAAATGCTGGACAGTTTAACACCTGAACAAAGCCAAAAGCGTAAGGAGCTTGTTGAAGAAAGAAGAAGTAAGTAAATGTTTCAGTAGTCTGCGCTTATGGTAAATAAAAAATATACATTTTTTTAAACAAATTTTTAAATTTTCAGGGCTAACGGTGCCAGTTAAAAACGTCAGAAGAGTCATTTATCCCAGAAGAAAATAAATTATTATATAAGAATGATCGTGCGGAGTCAACGAAAATTGCATTATGTAAATGTGATTATCTGTTAAATAGTATATAACTTTTTTGGTGAAAAATTTTTGTTTCAAGCTGATTGAAAGAAAAATTTGAAAAATATTTTGTTTTTATATCTATTTAACAGTATAGAATATATTTTTTTTTATATTATTATAAATTATATTTAATTGACTTCAGAAAATTACACCTGTAATTTATTAATTTATAAATTTAGTTTTTTTAACTAACAAATTATGAAAACTGCAAACATTGGTAAAATTACTAAAATAAATAAATTATCAAAAGTCCTTTGTCAAAGTTGAACAATAATTTGAATTTAAGATATTTTTTTTGTTGCATAAAAAATGAATAAATTTTTTTTTAAAAGGGATTTCTAAATGTATTATAATTAAGGATTTAATTAAAAAAACATCTGTATAATATATATAACACATTTATTTTGCCAAAGATTTGCATTTCAGCTATTATTATTTTTTTTTATCAACTCACATTTACTGATTACAATTAGCAGTAGATGAATTACATTTTTTCAACAAATGTTTATTCTAAGCGTATTTTCTTTACACTAGTGGCTCAATATTTTTAAGTAAACAAAAGCTCTGTACTGTTTCTCGTCGTATTTATAAGATGATGTCTGACATTAAATAATTTTTTACATTAAGTAAAATAATAGACGATTAAAAACAGCGCATGAGATTATGATGGTAGTTCGTTTTCTAGGCTATTGCTACTTCCACACTTGTTTCAAACAAAAGCATACTTAACTTACATACAATACCTGTTCATTTTATTTATAAAAACGGTTTTTCGTATTTTAATATATGCTACATATTCGTTCTTCATCCAATTTCTCGAATAAAACTTATTCCTTTTTTAACTTACAGACTCATGATTATTAAAACTATAACATTCAAAATTAATCAACTATCAGCAAATGATCATCTCAACATGGGTGTACTTTTGTGTTAATAAAACTTTTTGAAAATCATTTTGTAATAAAAAAATAAAGCACCAACAACTGAACTCATACAAAAACAACTTGGTTAATTAAAATTTGTTTTATAATAAGATTACTCCATTAACATACTTAGTATTTTTATAAACTTATGTAATTTGTACAAAAAGAAATATTGTATAGAATCTAATTATCATCTATCAGAATAAGTTCTAAACTTCTTCACATATAACTTACTCAGTATAACATTATGTGATAAATATTTACAGAAAATGCATATATTATTTAGCAAAAACAAAATAATAACTGAGATAATTAACTATCTTCCTAAACTACATTCAACCTTCCCAGCTATTCATATAATAACGCTGCAGTTATTCTCCTTAAACAATCATTCAAAGAATTCGAAAATAAATTTTTCGTTTTTAGATCAACTGAGATTAGTTTTTATATTTTTCATTCAACCACGACGTAGGAACTAAAACTTTTCGAACAGTACAATTTCGTAGACTGTAGCTGATCAGTAGTTTGAAAATGTATAGTTCCAATCATGTCTGAGATTTGCAAAATATTAACTATAACAAATCGATCCTTAAAAAATCAGGACATTTCTAATCAAAGAATACAAATAAATGAGCGAGTAATATTTTTGTTTCAATGATTAGATGCAGAGATTTACAAAAATCGTCATCATTGTTATTGAGATACGACGTGAAAAAAACTAAAAACATCTCATTTCACAAACATACATACAATAGCATACATACAAGTTTTTGCGCGTAATTTTTTTTCAATAATAATACTTGTAGCCAGCACGAAATCTGTCGTTCAGCTTGGCACTAAGCCATCGACCAATGTGCGTACTAGTGATTTTCTGGTGATTTGCCAGTCAAGGAATGTCGCTGCTGCTTGCTGAAGATTCATCCTCACTACTAGACGAGGGAGCTGATGCATCTTCTGATATCATAGCTTCACCACCGGCTTCTTGAGGCCGCTGGCCACTTTCTTCTTCCTCCTCTACGTAGTCATTTTCGTCCTCATCTTCATCAGTTGTCGATATATCCACACACTTTCGATCAATATTAGAAACACTCATTTTTTTGTTCCTAGGAATAACAGGTGCACAAGTGGCAGTAACAGCGGCATTGCGGTTGTTGCTTTTTGTCGTTACCTTGCTGCTTTCGGCAATGATGTTTGATGGCAGCGACTGCAATAGGTGCCCACATTAACACTCATGATATAATTTGTGTTTTTGATTGTTTGTGTTTTTTGGGCAGTATAGAAATAAGAGTGTGGATCAATGTTTGTTGATGGTTATATCGATGCATTGATTTTTTGATTCTGCAAAGTAATAAAATAACAAATAAAATAGGGTATTTGGTCATTTTGTTTGAGACTGGTTGAGCGAAAGTAAAATTAAGATTGGGTTCATGATGAATTAAATACAAGATGCATTAATAAATTTTGATTTGGAGAGAATAAACTAGAGACTTACCCAAGCTTGTTCGTCGCTTGAAAGAGGCGGTCGATTAGTACGCAGTGGCGTAGAATTACAAGCAGGGTTCCAGTCGAATTCAACGTCTGGTACTTTAGCAAGCTTGTTTTTGGGCGCTGTCGACGATTCGGTATTTGATACGTTATCCGTTTGCGCAGGTTCAGTAGCATTATTATTCTTTCTTCTCTTCTGCGATGAAAGATTTGGGGGATTTTTTCGGGAGACTAGCGTGCCATTTATCTGTCGACTTGGAAGACTGGACGTTGATTTGTTACATGTCATGTAAAACGATTCTTCACTTATATCATAAGTCCAAGAAACCGAGTCGCTTTTTTCAATGAAATACTTAACCGAACTAGATTGCAGCTAAAAAAAAAATATCATTATTTTGAGATATTTGCACAAGTACTTGCAAGGAAGGTCAATGCCGAGTTTTAATATAAAATACTTACATCTGACTTCGAAGTGCAGTTTTGGTCGGGTAGGTCGGACTGCTTTTCGCACGTGCGGTCCGCATTGAGAGATTTGGATTGTGCTTGGCTGCTGGGTGATACTGGATTCGCTGACCCAGCAGTACCATTATCATTTCTGGTGCGCAATTTGTAAAGCAGCTCCTCGTTCTTTTGCGTGAGACGCCTGGCTTGCTTTTTCAGCTCATACGACGAGGCCTGAAGGACTTCGTTCTCGTGCATCAGCTGCCTCTCATTCGTCTCTTTGCTCTGCAGTTGAGCTTTTAGGTCCTCGCACCTGGCCTCCATCTGCTCGTAGCGCATCTGCAGCTTCTCTCTTTCGTCGAGTTCTCTTCTAAGCCGATCAACTTCCAGCCTGAGCTGGGCGTTTTCTTGGCTGCGAATGTCCACGACTGTTTGCAGCGACTCAACTTCCGCGACGAGCTGGTTTCGACTTCGAGGGGCTGAGGCCACCTGCTGAGCTTCGAGAGCTTTTTCCAGCTCCTTTTTATACTCGTGCTCAATTCGCTCAAGAGCTTCGCGTTGTTGTTGCTCATTTTTTTTAAGGGAGTTTTGCAAATCTTCGGCTCGTTGACGTTCCTCGCATACCGAATTCTCCAAAAACGAACGCTTATTTTGTTCGCGTTCCACTGTAAAGCAAAGAAGTACTTACATTAGTTTCGATAAAAGATCGTGTAATTTACGTGTCGTTCTTTACATCGTATCAATGAGATTATTTGATGCAAAATTGAATATTATAAGCTCATTTTACACTTGAGACTAATTTCAATTTTAAAGCTAAGAAAGTTCTCTGATTTATAAGTATGACAAAAGTACGAACATATTCTTTTTGAAGCCGCGCGTGACTTGCATATCCACCAATTGTTACCAAAAAATAAATTTGTAAAAACTCCAAATACTTTCTTAAACTAAATTTATTGTAAGTGTTCGAGAAAATTAACAATCATTATTAATTGCGTACCTATTGTACTCTGATATCGCAAGTCATGATTTAAACAATGCATCATAAGTAATAACGTTTTTTTTCTCAAATTTAAAAATCAAGGAGCGGTGACAAAAATAAGTTGCGTTTTCAGCGATTATTACTGATACTTGATTTTTTTTATAATATAAAACAAAATTATTTAATGCAGAAAGTTTTTTCTCTGTGAATACGCTGTCAAATAGATTTCATTTGATGAACTAGCTCAATCATTCAATTTTTGACAATTGCTTGGGAAATAGAATTCATGCATAGGTCTGACTCGTTTCTGCGACAAAAAATTTTTGTTTGAGCACACGAATCCTTGAATACTTCACGCAATACGAATATCATTTCTTAAATGGAATATTCTCCATGATATTTATAAAACAGTACACGTATGCAACATTTCGAGGTATAAGCGTGAAATGAGTGCCCGGCGTTTGTATATGTTATGCAGACAAAAAAAAGCTCAGCCACGCATCGAAAACTATTGTTGGATACGGGCGCGTTATCGCCAATGTTTACGCGCCGAAAGCTCCCTAAAAAGAGGAAATTTTATCGTTTCCGTAGAATTGAAGGCAGTTTTGAGGCGTATAGTGTCGAATAATTAGTGACCCGAATCTGTGGTGCAGCTCTAAACGGCAAATAAAATTTAAGACAAAATTAGAAATCAACCTCGATCGCGCATTGACGAGTGCACAATTTATGATTGTATTAAGGCTAGAGCGAAGGCGCCTATACGCATACGAGCGCGCCTCGTGTGAAAGCGTTAAATAAAATACGGAAACGGTCAACTGTGCACTAGTTCAATAATACACACGTGTGTGCGTGCGTTATGCGTGGGCTGGACTACATTACAGACCGTTTCGAGTGTTTTTCTCGTTATAAAAATGCTGCTTCGAGTACCTTGTATCGCACAAAAGCCAATAATAATTTTGATCGACGCGTATTTCACTTCAAGAGCCGTTCTCCGTATAAATAATGCGAAGCAATGTATACGCACGCGTGTTCTCTTTTTCAAGCTTCATGTGCCAACCAGCAAGGCAGTGGCCGAGTGAGCGTTGGAGGGAATTTGTTGCACTTGTGTGCTTATTAAGAGCATTCGATGCACCAATTAAATGTAGATTTGGAATAATCCCTTGTTTCAAGAGTCACGGACTAACTTTTTTTTCTTTTTTTTTTTACAGTTCGGAGTTGATTACGATTCAAGTAATAAGGTTTATCGTAACAAATAATAACACGTGTACCATGATACGACACTTTTTCAACACGCTCATTCAGAGCAATGGTACTTATAAAGCGAGCCATACTTTTATATTAAAATGATTATTAATTTTGAGGATACTTACGTTCCTCGCGCAAAAGAGCAAGGGCGCATCGAAACTGTTCACGCTCGTGCCTCAATGATTCTTCATTTTGAGTTAGCGCTTCTTCGAGTTTTCGACGCTCCGAAAAGTAAAGCGTGCGCAACTCGACCAATCTTTCTGTCGATATACATTCGTCGATTTTCGCTTTGTCAAACTGTGAAAAAAAGCAAATTTCAATCGATTAGACAGGACTGATGATACTCATAACATTTCATACTGATTGTTTTCGTCCTCAAAATGGAAAAGGGCGTTCAAGAATGTGCTTAGTATTGATGATACATCCGTAGAAGGCCGGTAAGGTCTGAATGGATTTGAGGCGTGGTGAAAAAAATTAGAGAAAGCTTTCAAGGATTTATCGTAAGTGAAACGTAACGACGATGGAACGCACGAAATCTTCAAGAGTTCAACAACATGCTATCACAGCAAAATTCATAGAAAAAGAGACATGTGAACAGAGACATAAATTATGATAATGAAAATATTTTAAACTGGTGTAAAAATCAAACAATGCTAATAATAGATTAAAAAACGAAAGAAGTAAAAGAATCACGGGCTAGGTGAAAAAGAGCGAGTGTGCTTGCGTGTCTTCGTATTATATGGTTTGCGTAGACTTAGTCGAGATTGCACATATAAATTAAATACAGAGTAAAGACGAATCGGCAGAGAAAAGAAGGTGTTACAGTGGCGTTACATTATATTATATATAGGTGTAGATATGCTAGTGCGCGCGAGGAGGCAAGAGCTGCATCAGCAGCGGTCCGTCGAGCGAATCGCGCTGCACGCGAGCGTGCACAGACTTCCTTCGAACTGTTACGTTCCGTTATTATATGCCAGCTCTCGTGCGCGCGAGTTTTACTGGGTGTACATGTGCACGTATGCGTATACTACACGGTGGTGTATAAATGGCTGTACATATATACATAGGTGGATCGGAGAGAAAACGCAAACGTGGAACGCACCTGATGCGCGAGGTACTGAACGGTAACGGCAAGGGCCTGCGCGGCAACGCTGTTCTCTTTCGACTGCTGCTCATCTTTGCTTCTGGCAGCAGCGATCGCCTCGTTGCTTGGCTCGTCGGTTTGAATCTCCTGGTTTTTCGTCTCGGCTTTTGCCACTGCCACCGCCGCGACCGCCCGCTGATGCGACCGAGCGAGCGCGTTTCCGTTGATTTGATTTCTCAACTGCTGCTGATGATTGTGATGCTGGTTGTTCTTGTTGTTATTGCCGAATCTTTGATGCAGCTGGCTGCTGATTTTATTGTTGTTGTTATTGTTGTTGCTACTGCTGGGGTTGTTGTTGTTGTTGTTGTTGTTTTGCAAGCGCGACAGGAACGCGTCTCTGACGCGCGTGTGGCGCTCGTACTCTGTCGCAAAGTTAGGCAGTTCGTTTTTGCTCGACGTTGTAGTTGTAGTCGTTTTCGGCAAAGGATGTTGCTGCTGCTGAGATTGAACGGTAGCTGTTTCTCTTGGAAGCTCTGTAAATTAAAGGACCAATCAACTATTGATAAACATATAGCGTGAATAAGTAATGTGTAATTTTTTTTTCAAATGTTTATGACGCTTAGATAATTCAGTTTTATTTTTCCTGCTTAAATCGAAGCAGATGCCTTGTTAAATAATACGGAATACTAGTCTTTGGAAAGCTCTCAAATACACGTGTCACCGAAATCAATGTCCTTTGACATATCAAAACGACCGTTGAAACGATCGTTGAAAATCGATCGCGCCAATTTGGAGACCTGCCCACCTTCGATTGTGGACAATGGCAGAAGAATTATCCACAAAACCTATATCCATCGACTTGCACTTTGGCTGAGTGAAAGCTTTCACGTGTCGCATTAATCCGAATTTTTTATACCAAAAGAAAAATCTCCAAGACTCGTATTTAATAAACCAATTATTTATATACTGAAACGCGTTCGACGATTTTTTGCAACATACTGCCTTATTACGGCGAGCTTCGTAGCGCCACAAGAGAAATCCGTAAATTATAAATATAAGCCTAGACCTATAAGAAGGCATTTGTATAATTATTATGAGACACGAGTCTGTCCGCTGCACGAAGTCAAAGCAGAGCTGCAGAGACGGAGCGTCCACCGCCCGCGCCTCTTCACGAGAATCGTCGTACATACACACATTTATTTTCGTGTTCTTTAATGACTTGTTTACTTTGATCTTAATATTTAGCATTGGGACATTTAATTTGGCATATATATTCATTGTAATGAGGTTAAGCGAGCGATGAACAGGAGCCAGGGCTTGTCCATCTAGCATTACGTGCATGGATTGCGCATCATCGTTCGTACTCGGCACAGGCGCTAAGTAATGTCATTGGCTGATTACGGGGAAACGAATAGTTTTCTAAGTCGTTAGTTTTGATACACAGGCGAAGCAGTACCTAAGACGTCTTCTTTCAACAGAGGCAGTGCGCACAAGAAGGTCCGAGAGCACGACTGCATTCGATCTTCGTCTCGCGATTCACTTTTCTGCGACGAAAACACGTCTGTATAACCTTCGCACCGACTCGTATAAGGATGCAATGGTACGTCGGCCGAATTGACCAAGCGTCAGCACTTTCAAAGCAAAGTATTCAGCGGCTCGCGATTCACGCACGTACACACGTAACACTCACGTCAAGTAAACTCGAAAATTTAGCTCTGAGGAACGATTTACGCTCGGGCGCACTATACGATTATCAAGCGAAAGTCGGCTCGACGCGCACACGCACCCGCTCATCACGACGACATGCCTAGACGGGAAAACAATCGAACATCGGGTCACTGCGATCCTCGTGCCGCCTGCACTGCACGCGCGAGTGATCCTCGGGAAAGCTCACGGCTCGCACGTATCTAAGTTATACACACGAGTCACTTGTTTCTCAATTCAATGTTTTCGCAATCTTATCCTAGCACATGTGAACAACACTCGTATAATTGTACTTTACGCAGAGACAAATGTTCTAACGCACTTTAAAACAATTTGTTAATTAACTAACTTTTGAAATAAATGTATAATCTATAGAAATATTTGTTACAATAGTAAGACATTTTTATGGTAAGGACGTAAAACGAAATTTACAACATGTAAATACAAGTAAATAAATATCTATAAAACTCGATAAATTGTACGACAAACTGTTTTAAAACGTATTAGTACAACTTTTCCCAATTTCTCTCGATCTTACTATTTCTCGCGTGGTTTTTAATGTTCCGGCGATATTTGGCCTTGTGGTGTCCTCTTTTCGATTTTCGATTCATGACTGTCGTCTACGGCTCGGCTGCTTTTTTTGCGCTGCTGTGGTGGGTCCTAGGTAAAGAATAGCTCTCATCTGAAAGTCATATCTCATGACACGATGACGCTTATAATGTGCCGGTGTCGTTGTTGACGTCGATGATGATGATAATGATGATGATCCCAATGACGATGCCGCCGACAACATGTTCGGACGCGCAGGGCGATCTCTCTATATTTTCTATGTTATATTTATGCAGCACACGCGGAGAATCGGGTCGTCATCGTGCGCTCTCGTTATGGTCACTGGCAACGGTTGTATTTTATACAGGCTTCTGCTTGCACAGCACTGGTATATCGTGCCGAAAGACGAAAACAACTCGTAGGATAGAAGGTGAGCGTATCGACCGGTCGGATATTCACCGATCGAGCCGGCAACGCTATATAAAACAATGAAACAAGCAAACGAGTGTATCTCGGCGAGTTTTTATTGAAAAGGCACGCGCGCACCGAAAACACAGAGATAGCACTATTAACAAAGCACAGCCACAAACGTTTTTCACAGTTCACAATGTGTATTACGTATCTTTAGAGAATATAGGAAAGGTGTCTTCAATGGATCACACAACAATCATTGACATTGTTGACAGGTGTGCTGTGCGTATACGTACACGTGCGACGCGATGGTCGATGAGCGATGACACGAGCCGCGCACACAAAAACAGACACTCTGACACTTGGCTTGAAAGGTGCGTAAAGACAGCGATCGTATACACGACTCGTGTATCGCCCGATGAATACTTCCAAACTACTATGTGATACGTAAATTGGTACGCTGCAGTTACGCAGCGAAATGCGGCTGTATGGTACCGTTTTTCGCTGGCTCTCGGTACGCGAGCTGTTCGCTGGTCAGTGCGAGCGAATCGACTGAATTAGCGCGCGCGTTTCGAGGCACGCCGCGCGGCAGCAGCTTCGAGCTTCACCTTGGCGCTATTAGCTTTATACATCTGCCTATGTGTGTGTGTGTGCGAGCGTATAACAAATATATACTACACAGACATAAACATGCTTATGTACAGTTGGGTATAGGTGTATGTCTGTAGCGTGTACAGCAAACACAGAGTAACCCATGAAGCTCGTGCTTCCCTCCTCTCTCTTTCCTTCCTCCTTCGCCGAGGCTCTCACTCCATTTTTCGTATAAACACTTGTACGTATACCGATCGCGCCTTGTTTCGTTTGCACCTCCTATATATATTACGTTTATACGCGGCACGAGATGCATACATTTGCGCGAAGCGAACCGACCAATGCACGCGCTCAAGCTTTCGAGTGTGCTATATACTTGGCTACCCATCTGGCGCGCATATATCTGCGGCGTAATTGAAAAATTAATTCATCTTGCAGCCGTGTTTACTGTGCGCATTGACACCTCGCGGCTCGTAGCGCCGTGAAATAATTCGGTCACTCGCATTTCTTCCGACTTTTGCGCTCTCGACTGGTGAAATTGTGATGCGGGGGCGCCTTTATCAGTCATGGAGATGAACGCATCAGAGTTCACGACATACATAGATAATATCAATGCGTTTATCGTGTAAAGTTGGTCGTGCTGAAAGTACAAAAGTACAGCGAGTATGATGTAATTTCGACGATCATTTTTAAAGCAACATTTCCTCTCGCCCAGAGACGCAACGAATTTTCAAGTATACGTAGCGAACAAACTCGTTTCGCAAATGTATCTCACGAGTAAAGCTCACCTTCGGCTCCATAATTTATTCAAATTATTTCTCCCGAGGCTTGAAAATGAGGCTCGGCTTTTGAAAAGGCTTGTTTTTTCGCTTAAATTTTTGAAAGGATCAGCGTAAAATAAATAGATTGACGCGATGGTCTTGATACTCGTTGCTCGGAAGGGACGAGCGCCATTAAATCGATAAAGCCGTCATTGCCGGTCTACTCGCGGACGCTGATTACTCGCCGCACGCGGCCTGTGTACACGGTAAAATTGCCTTATTTGGAGGGCAAGAAAATCATCTCGCGTGCACGCGCGTATAGCCATGTTGTCGATCGAACCCAAGGCCAGTATCGATGTTAAGAAGACGACGTTTGACGCGTTGACCATCGTATTAGCTCGAATGCCCAATAGCCGTACCGTGTGGTACTCGTGTCTCGGCCTGCAGCTTTCAACTTTGGCATTGCAGTAAATTTGCATCGGGTGAGTGAGCAAAATTTAATACGTACATTCATAATTATTCGATAAAAAATATTTATCTTTTGTGGTCGTAGGAATTTTATAATTCGTATAATTGAAGAGCAGTAAAGGCATTCGACTGTCTTTAGCTTTTTTACAAGTGCGCGCAGAAGCAGAAGAGTTGTTGGTTTGGTAGCTGATTCTTATACTATGTAGCATAAGTGCATATAGTCCAGTGCTCGTAGGCCAAGCTATTACTCTTGCGCGCACACATAGATTACAGGTACAGAAATATCGGTTCATAATTTCACGGCAGTGACACATTATAAAAAGAGAAAGACCCGCAGGACGGCTTTCTAAACCTCTTCTTATCTTCGCGCGCGCCTTCCCTTCACTATACTTATGCGTATACACACGTACATATGCGCGCGAAGAGCGAATGCGATTATTAACAAGTCCAATCTTTCGAGGCAATAAAACGATTACGAGTCCCGTATGTAGGATATGCAGTGCTTTTATTGGGCCCTGTCGCATACACATATAATACGTACAGGACAAATCGACCAAGCCGGTATTAAAAATTATGCCAACGGGGCACAGAGATTCGGCCAACTCGGCAATTTCGTCTATATGCGCGACTTTGCGCGGCTCGAGTTTTATCGCGAAAAAAGCCGTAAAATCGATCGCGAGAGGATTTTTTGTTATCGTCGGAGCAACGAACGACTTCTCACGCACAATGACCGATGCATCGAAGCAATTATTTTTCGCAGACGTATTCTTTTTTTTTTCGCAAAAGTGAAAGCCAAGCGTGGCTTTCTTGCGTCGCTCGGACGCGGATCGAAAGCTTCATAAGCCGCATGGACACCTGCCGCCACCGCCGCCGCCTCGTTGGCCGTTCATTGGACTTGCAGACCTTAAGCACATACAACGCAACGCTATGTATAAAAGCTGCACACCTATATAATAATACTAGATTCGAAGGCGTCAATTAGCAACGCGCAAATCACTGAATCGTATACACGCGATCGTTACGCAGTCCTGGCTCTCTCTCTCTCTTTCTCTCTCTTTCTCTCTGCTGCTGCTGTTGCAGCGTACAGGCCGAACTTTATAAATATTTTCTTGCGGTGTACTCCGTGAGCTTATTCTCGCTGGAAAGAGAGATAGCGAATCGCCGGTGCGACACACACACATATAAGCGCACACAGTGAATATTTGGCTCGCAGCGGTGAACATGTATGTTGCGCGCATCGGCCTATATAGCTCATGCGTTATATATCACATGCACGCGTGTATGCATACGCCTTGCTTTGCTTAATCGACTCTTTTAGACTGTTAGTCTTTAAGAATTAAGAATCGTGCCAACGGGAAATTGGAGCAAAATGTGTCATATTTATGTAAGCGGCCATTGGCTCGAATATAGCGCGTATTATCAACTAAACTTTTCGAATCGCATAATAGTAAACAATAAGACGTTCCGCATTAACGATACGGTATGACAATACAAAGTACGAGTTTTTTTTCTTCACATTTTAATCAACTCTTAGAACAATCCCTCTCTTTTAATAGTCAGTGACTTGACAATCAACACGTTTGTGAGTTATCATCGAAACTACACGAGCGAGTCCAATAACGGCTAACATCAAATAAAAGCTTCAACACGAGCGCAAATTTACAAGTAAGTCCCATATAATTACATCGATAGATTGCCAACTTTCTCGCAATTATCTATATGTAAGCGCATTTATCCATTTAGCATATAATACGCACGTTTTAGAGATGTTTACTATTAATGCTGCGAATGCGCATCTACACGAAATTAATGAATTATTCACGTACTAGTACGTAGGTACCATGACCCATTAGACGTTGATATGTTTCTTTCGGATATTTTTTATGGTAAAAACACTGTTAGGGAAGCGAGGAAGACTACCGATTTCTCTCACCCGCTGATCATTTCTAGGGAACCGACTTCTCGCTATTTCTTTTTTTGTAGGCGTGCACAAGAGACGCCGAGATTAGAAACCGAGGAACGCATCGCGATAGGCACATAGATGAGCGGCACACGTGTGTTATTATGTATACAATATGTACCATATAAAAGAAAATGAGGACGGGAAGCCAATAAATCACTGCATAAAATTTTCTATGCTGCATATTCATACGCGGACCTAATGTATACGCAAGTGCGTGTTTGTATATTTAACGCATGTATAAACGACGCAACGCTTCAACGAATCGATATTAAAAAGTTTATCCTAAATTACTGTCTACTTGTGAATTAATGAAAACTAATAAACAGTTTCTTACCAATTGTAGCAGAGCCATTTTGTGTTTTGATGCTGTTCGTAGCGCCTGTAAAAAGAAAAATAAATAACGATCGTTTATATCGATTTTAGAATGTTTATGTGTGAATAATCTATAACATTTCCAAAGATGTTTGTAGTTCAATGCAATACTTTTAATTAGCTCGATATTTAAAAAATAATTGAAAATACCCGCTCTAACCAAAACGACATCTATGATATGAAATTGTAAGCTTCAAACACGTGCTCTGACGTTTTTTCAGCATCACTCAAATTTAAGAAATGACAAATTCCTTTAAAAAAAGCATTATATTGTCAATAGGGCACTTATTTCTTTTATACTCAAAAAAACCATAAATTGTAGAATAGCTGATGATTGCCATGCATTCATATAATGATTTAAAAGTATTAGTTAAATTAACTGTTGATACATACAAAGTTTCCTTTTTAAAAAGCGACGATGCAAGTGACATGAATGTGAGCACGTATTGCGAAGAAATATAAATTTTCGACTCATTTTGTTAATTGTTTGTAAAAATACCACAATTAAAACAATCGAAAATTTATCACTGTGCGTATTTTGAGTAAAAAATAGCCTCAATTAAGGCTCTTGTAAAGAAATAAGTGAATCCAAGGGGGCTCGCAACACGCTATGTAATAATTCACTGTACTAAAATTTTCAATCCTCCGAAATAATCTCGACTCGCCTTCCCAAACACGACTGACCATAGAAAAATGTAAGTAATGCAAGTAGACCATAGTAAATGTAAGTAATGCAAGAACCGAAAGTGGGGCGATTACACTGTCTATCGAGGATTCGATATTCCAGGTGCGACAAATAGAGACAGCCGATGTTTGTAAGAAATTAATCGAGAGTGTGAGAAGAGACAGATGTGTGAAAAAGATGAAAGATCATGGACTGTCGATGACACGGTTTTTCCATTCAGCTGTGTAAGGAATATGTTAATTTGATTATACGGGTTTAACGGTAACCATGTAGATGCGACAAAAGACTCGTTTGAGGCGAATAAAAACTCGTACCGGAGAGATTACACGAGCCTGTGCAGTACGTATAGATGGAAACAAGTTTGTTTGACATCCATAAATCAGATGTGCTATGAAATAATTACCGTGTGCACCCACATGTACTGCAAAGAGAAAGTACAAATGATGTACGGTCTACGAGCGTCAATTTGAACTTTAATTTCTGTGTTTCCTCTTTTTTCTTACACTTTTCGAGTCGTCAACGTCAAGTTCAAAATAAAGGTTCTAATTCCGGACGAGAAAAGTAACGATTAACGTTAGTCCTTTTATTACGAAAGAGATTGGTAAATGATATTGTTTCAAATGAAGTAAAAAATTTAATAGTTTTACAAATAAAAATTACGCTAGTTTATTTCATTTTACTTAAAAATATGAGGTTAAATTTTCAAGCATCAATGCAAATAAAAGTGACTTACAGTTCGTACTAGAGTTGTTCTTTATTAATTTGTTGTTCGTTTGTTTTTGATGTAGTTCTGAATAATTTTTTCTCGGCCTTTCTGTAACACAAAAATTAGGAAATAAATTCATAAATTCAGTTGAAATATGTCAAACAAGGCTAGTTCTTAAACCATTTAATTTTAAATAATAGATTACCAAAAATTTCAACATTCTACCTACTACCATCTTAATTTAGTAAAAATTGATCGATCGATCGAAATATTAAAGAGACGTTGTTTTGTCTTTTAATTGGAAAGAAATTTTGGAATGACCATTGATGCTAGATCGATAGACACGTGCATAGTAATTTAGGGAGCCAATGATTTTAATTGAGAAGATGTATAATAATAAAAAAGACTTAAATCGTTCAGGAATTTTACACTTTAAATCAAAAGCCACTATAATAATATTCAGAGTATGCGATTAATTTAATGACCGCTTATGAAATTCATTTAACAATTAAGTCGATAAAAAGAACAAAAACTCAAAGTTTATTTATTTTACTAATTGTGTATCATATACATTTTTTATTATGAGCATGAGTTTATTTATTTTCAATCTTATTATGAAAAAAGGCTCGATTTTAAAGTCATTTAAACAAGATAACCTTGATTTAGTTTTTGAATCATAATTCAAACTTGTTATTTTCCTTATATCATTATTAAAAATACGAATAGAATAAGATAAATAATTTAGTTTTTCAATATAAATTTATTTAATTTTCTCTTTGTTTTTAGGCGCTTGAACTGTAAGTTACAGTACAATAAGGGCTCAATACCTCCGCCACGTTTGAGTCTCGCTTTTGCAGCTTCTCTGCGTTGTTCAGCCAGCCGTTGCAGCTGAAGCTGGGCCGGTGTGGGCCCACCTTTCGATGACTGCTGGCCCATGACTCGACAAAATTTTCCTCAAAAATAATGGACGGTAATCGAACGCACGTGGTCACAGCTTCACACACCACTGCATATCATTTTCTCGAACACGCGTGGCACGTCGAGACCAAAGGTGAGTTTTACCGAAGAGCGGGTAAATCACAGGCAAATCTGTGCCTTCGATTTTCAGCCACTACAGCGGAAACGAATCAAGCGTCTTTCATTTTCACGCGCGCTGCCTTCGTTCGCTCGGTCGCTCATCATTTTTTCCACTTTATACAACTATGATACTTGTTACAAGCCTGTGATTAACAATAAGGAAAAATTGCACACTCCTCTGGTTTTTCTTGTATCGTTTTCAACGCGCAACGGTATTTGGCGGTGAATTTTCGTCGAGCTCTCGAAAGCGAACGCGTTAAACGTGAGACGGAGGCATTACGCGAGTGCCACAGAGATCTTTTTTGTCGAAACTTTAAAAAAGTCCAATGAGGCACCTTGAAAAACGATTAATATAACGCTATCCAGACGTGTCGGCTTCGCGAGAGGCGTGTGTGCGCGTGTGTGTATTTATCGAACGTCCGTTTCTTTCTCTGTTTTTAGATACACGCACTCGCAACGAGGGATGCATGCGTGTGCGTGCGTATGTGCATGCGCCCTGCAAGCCGTAGTCGCTCGAAATTCCACCGCACGAGCTTTTACGAGCTTGGCTTCTAGACGATCTCGTATGCTGCGCCCGCTTTCGTATAGTATTATAAGCGTGCCGAGGCGAGCACAATAATGCGCTTGTGCGTGAATGAAGCGAACCCAATGAAGACCACAAAAATTGCGCGCACGGCTCTGTCAAAATTCATTGAGCCATTTTATCCCACAGACGCGTTTTTATGGTGCTATACCTTTCTTGACTCAATTGACGAGCATAAATCTTATACGCGTGATTGTGAACAGCTTCTACATCGCTCACTTGACATGACTACTTTATTTTCAGCGTAGTTATAAAAAAATTTAATTCAATAGGTATACTGAAGAAACGTATTGACGTGCTTGACACATTATCGAGTCGTTCACCAAACGAGTGGTCGATCGTTGTTATGAAATATAAACATTTGCTCTCGTTAATTTGAGTAGGAGAAAGAGAGAAAAGACAAACAGCTTCTACATTCACTGGCATGAGTATCTATTTTTAAGTAACACATTTTTGGGTTGCTCATATACGCTATGTCATGTGGCCAGAATTGACTGTTATGACAGTTCTTTTAAGAGACTCCATAGAATTACGAGTAATAATAGACTAAAATGATGGTAATGAGCGAGTAATTGGATTTTATTGATTAACGAGTTAGTTATTTGATCGATTACGTTGGTCGGAAAGTTTTCATTTATTATTGACAAAATTAAAACGCAGAGGAATATTCAATAAGATGAATAATACGTGATCTGGTTTTCAAGTCTCAATCAAGAAATAGATGATGAGTTTTTATTCGAAGAGTAAAAAACACATTAATTGACCATAAAATCCAATTTATAATTATTAAAATTAAGTTGCAATTCACTATATTATTACGAGAAACCGATCTGCGTAATGTACACCGAATTAAGTCCGGCAAGGGTCAATAGTAATAATAATGCCCGAAGCCAATCCAAAGGGGGAAAAAATCAGGTTAATGCTGCACCGGCTGCAGTTTAATGCAATACAATGCTGAATGTACTTTAAACACTTGTCCTTCGAGAGGTAGGAAAGTAACTTGGCAATACAGGTACGTGTGAGATTTTGGTCGTTCGCGAATTCACTGCGCAGTCAACTTTCAGTAAGGTTAAAATAAGCCCGTACGATAAACCGGTATTCATTCGAGTGAGTGCAGTAGCCGCGATGATTCTGTCGCTGCGGCTTTTATCGATGTAGGGGCGAAAGAGTAACACGAAAAAAGAGAGGCAAGGAAAGAGAAAGGAGTAACGAGAGAGAAAGAGAGCGTGAGACCTTTTCAAGGTTGCTTAATCTTACATTCACAACGATATACATTCATTCTGTCACTGATTATCGAGAGGTACGGAGGCCCTGATTCTCAGAATTGGTGCTCAAAAATTAAAATTACGACACAGTGCTTGCATAAATACCAATAAAAGCACCTCATTTTGTCACTTTGAAAAATACATTTTTTCTTATCACTTGGATGTAACGCATAACAGATAATATTTCGATACGTAAATACATATTAAACCCGCTCACGTCAAAAGAAACGAAGCTGATTATCCAACCGTGCAACTTTATATGCATTCAAATGATTAAACAACTCGTTGTTGAACTTGAAATAGCAATTGAAAAACGATAAGCCGTCGATTAAACGTGTCGCATAGACTCAGTCGTCGACCAAGTCTCCTCGTTCTTTTTTGTTCAACGTGCACATTATGCGGGACGTCTCGTTAGATCAGAAAAGGCCAAACGTAAGGCGAGCTCCGACGTAATATACATACATGCACGTATACGCGTTGTGCATCGCACTCTATCTCTCTTTCTCTCTTCTATTCTATGAGCTGCACTCGAGCACAGTACCCGCAGGTATATTTCTACATGTATGCATGAACGGGATATTCGAGAGGCTGGAGTATGGCTCCGAATGGCTATTATGCGTTTCGCGTACCCTAGGTAACATGCCGCTTTTCTCTTGCATTTTATTCGCGTACGCAGCCACGAATATCTCGAAATCACTCTTTTTACTCTTTCATTTCATTTTACGAGTCGCGACTCGCGATTCGCCGTATTATTTATTTTCATTTTGTTAAATCGACGATAAAAGAAAAACACAGAGGTGCAGCTGCAAAATCGTCGAATGTTATCGTAGGCGCTGTGGCTTGTAAACAAACGCAAGAACTCGAGTTGGACGCGTTGTTTACATTCAACGTAAGGTGACATTCTGTAGGCAATTAATAAAACAGCACGACACATTGACACCACTCGCCGCACACATAGTTACGTCCACAAGCGTACAATATATTATATTCACTAAAGAGTCCATAAAGTAATAATGAAAATAGCATGGACCGTTCAGAGCTGTTCAATTGCAAAATCGGACGGCCGCAGTCTTCGATTCGCGCTGCACACGACGTTCGTCGCTGCTACCACGGCAATAAACTCGGCACTGTTACGTCGTATAGCATCCGGCTTGTGATTGTTATTAAAATACGTTGAACTTGTCGATGGTCGCGCGATGACTGAGCACAGCGGCCCGAGTCCGGAGACGACGAGCCAGATCGGCAGAAGCGGCAACAGCAGCAGCAGCAGCCGCGGCTCGAGTCGTCGCCATCAGTAGGTCAGAGCAGCGGGACAGCTCGCAGCCTACGTATCAGCCGGTTACGTGCAGGCTATATACGCGCTGCACGTATCACACATGCACGCACGTTCACTTATTATACATTACATCGCGCGAGCGTCGTCGCCTTTTCGCAGACTCCGCACCGTTGATCCGGTGTCGCGGTAAGACCGAGACTAAGAGATCGCGACAGCGCCTACAGAGCGCCCAGCTGTAGATCTGTCAAATATTATATGCTCTTACGTTTCGCGTTTACGCTATAAACATCTAGACTAGCAGGTTCTGTTGAAAAAAAGCACCAGCGAACGAGCGAGCGCCTGCGAGCGAAAGAGCGAAAGAGAGAAGGAGAGAAAGAGAGAGAGAACGAGCAACCGGTGTCGGAAATAACCCCTTGCCTAGAGCGTGCCGTTGACCCTCCTGCATCGGTCTCTTATGTGCGTGCGAGAGAAAGACAGAGACTGCGCGTCTCGTACCCACACGAGCAAGCACACATACACATACACACGTATGATATAAATGAGTATTTTGTTGCGTGCATAATATCTCAAGTTTTGTGTACAGTGATGCGTTTTCTGCGAATATCAAGTAAATTCAAATTTTACTTAATTTATCAAGCCGAGCTAACATTTTACTTTTATAAATGTGTTTATTGCAATTGATTTTTTTAGTTGCAGTCCGCAACTGCGTGTGGAAATGCGCACGGTGCAAAGCGTAACATATTTGCATCTCGGTGTGAATTTCACCGCAGCATTAATAGATATGCGCGGCTAAGCTCTCGCGCTAACTAAAAGTAGCCGTATATACCTCAGTCTGTATTATGCTCAAGCGCGTTTATACATACGTGTATATATATTACGCACACGATCACAAAACAGAGACGATTTTGCACTCAAGAGGAGAGCGAAGCACGATGCGACTTCCGCCATTGCCGTCACTGTCTATTATAATACTTTAGGTATTATGGAGCGTACGCGACGCGGCTCCCTTAAATAAATGAAGAGAGATGTTATGGTGAGCGATTGCTTCGTCGTATGCGTTGCATCGAAATTTAGCGCTTCGATTATATCGATTCACTTTCTTCGATTCGTTCTGATCGACTAACCGAATTATGGAAAATTGGAAAAAGATGAAATGATGTTATCGATATATTGTCAGTCACCTATTATGATCGGCTCATTACTATAACTTCCGTTCCATGATCTCATCAACTTTCGTATGCTTTTTAATTACACATCCTTGGGTATAATGGTTTATGAAGACACTTGGCGGTTTGGATATGATTTTTGTACGTTTTCAAGGCCAGAATAGTGTTTTCATGGGTATTTTTACGGGTACAAACAAGTTATACTTGTCTATATGAATGCATCCAATCTCTTGTAGACTTGAATTATTAAGAACGACAAACACAAACGGATTGAACATATTTACCTACTTTTTCGAAACAAAAAAAAAAAAATTGTAAAGATCACTCGAAGACGTCGAAAAAAGTTAAAAACAATGTTCTAATAATAAACTTACTCAAAGCTTCTTTGCTATTGACACTGCTGAGATCACTCGCTGAACTTTGTACCGAGCCACTGCGTCCCGTATTTTGATTCGGTAGATTGGTCTCTGGACGGTTTCGGACTCGCCTGTAATAATATTATAAACTCAATATGATTTGAAATACATTTGAACCTTTATATATCGAAAGTCTAATTTTTAATATATAAAATTTCAACTTTTGAATATCGAAAAGGTTTAATTGAAAAAATTGTTCAATAAAATCAAAATGTATTATACTTAAAACCAATAACACACCTTTTATCTTTACTATTACTGCCAGTGTAATTTAGATCAACGACAGTTCGTCTTACGGACGATGATGTTGATGCTGTAGAACTACTACCCGTAGATGTTCCAAGTCCTTGCAGCACTCGCGATTTAACTTCCTTTTTTAAGGATCTACCACGTTGTTTGCTTGCATCGATCTTGTCCATCACAGCATCCCATCGTCCATTCTTCCTCGCTACCCGACGTGCCAACGCCGGTGCTGAGGTTTCACTGACTACTATAAACAATTAAAAAAAGCAATAAATATAAAATAATGATTTACAGTTGAACTTAATTCAGAAAATTAATGTTACTGAAACCCTACCATTGTTTTGGTTCGATTCGATCATCGTTTTAACTTTAGAATTTACATTTCTCTTTGGCATTTTGAACTTCTTCATAACAGGCGCCGAATTTTCTTTGTTACTCGAGCTGATTGATTTACTTTTCATCGCAGTGTTTTGTTCATTCTTTTGGCACTTAATCACAGTCACTTCAGCGGAGGATGCAGTCGAATTCGATTCGTTGATAGTCTTATTCAGTGGAATTCCTGATGGCGACTATAAGAAACGATTGAAAGACTTTATGTTTCTTTTAATTGAACATGAACAGTTTTTAAAAGCACTGATATTCTGGTACTGGAAAAAATTACCAAGAAAATATTGGTGACTAGAGCTGGAGCAGGATTGCAGTCCATTGGCGAAGGCTGACTCTTGACAGAAACTTCCGTGTCGCCGGTGTCGGTGGTCGTGTGCTCGGCCTCCTGCTCGACGTCGCGTACATCCCTCTTTTCGAGGTCCGAATATACGCCAGAAGATTCCATCTCTTCGGCAGGCTCGAGGCAGCGAACATGCTCGTTCGATGTGGCCATTATGGACGACGTCGCGTTCGGAGCGCAGAACAGGCGTCCGTCGATCACTTGGGCACGGCGGTCTCCGCGTACAATGTCGCCGTCGTGGGCGTCGGCGTCACTTTCCGTAAAAAAGTCCGAATCCGTCATTGGATCTTGCCTGATTAAAAAACGCTTTGGTTAGGTTTGTACACATCGTAATTGTAATTAGAAATTCACACTATATTACACATGCTCACGGAGGTATAAGTTATCGTTACAGCAGAAATCGCGCTATCGCTTGACACGTGTGTTATGGCAACACAACTGATGCCTCGCAAATTTAACAGGTGTGCGTATTTTATATACATACATGCGCACACACGCGCAGAGATTAGTGTTTACTTAAATGTATATTTACACGAAAACAGAAGACAATTGAATTTGACTAGTGTCAATCAGCTGTTTAAATCGTAAGAGAAATTAGGAGTAGGTAAGGTAAATTATGAGTAGCGAGGCAATATTATTACAGTAAAGATATAGTTTTCAAAGGGGAATGACAATCGATATGATATTGCGTAGAAGATATGATCAAGATTACGGGAGATTTTCATCTGTTTTGACTGTCGATTATCACTGTGCAGTTGGGACTTTGACGTACAAAAAGCGTTAGATCATTAGTGCCAACCTGTTCACTGCAGGCGGAAGCGACGCAGCAACAGCGAGACTGGCGACCGGCGCGACGCAGCACGCAACGACTTCAGGACCACGACTGGCCGGTCGGGAATTCTCGCCATCCCCTTGGTAGCCGGCCTCGAGGCTTGTGATGCTCGTGACCGAGGTGACGAAGCTCGTCGGCAGCGTCTGGCCGACGGGTATGATACAGCCACCGACGCCGGCACTTCCACTGCTGCTGTTGTTGCTGGCCCCTGTAGCACTGCTGGCGGCGCTACAGCGCGTCGTCGTTTCCTCTCCGCAGGCGCCGCTCGTCGTGTGCTCGCTAGTCTCGGCCGAGTCTGTCAGGGTACAGGTCGTCAAGGTTTTCGAGGACAAGTCCGAGAGCAGATCCAACGCTCGAAGGTGCTGCGACGCGGCTGCCAGGGCTTCCGCTGTTAACAATACAATAAAGCCGTCAGTAACCGATAACGCACATTGATGGGTACAATCTTTAAAATGAGGCAGTGCTCGTTACCGCTTCGCAGTGTAGATTCGAGCAGTTGGACGTCTTCCTCGATCACAAGGACAGGTTTTGGGTCTAGAGGTAGGTCTTCGACCGAAGGGCTACGGTCGCTGGTACGTAGTCGTTGCTGTGCTGTTTCCGAGGTTGAGCTTCGTAAAGCTATGTCGAGGTGTCGAGCGGCAGCGGCGACGATAGCGCTACTCTTATGACTCTGGTGAAATTTACCTAGAGCAAGAATTCGATTCGAGTGAGCCAACTTGTGCAGAGTATAAATTGCAAATTGAAATAATTCGTCATGGAGGGCTCACTTTGAGCGTTGAGATTTTCGCAGGATGGTGTTCTCGAAGAGTCAAGCGCGACGGTGAAGTCGGTCATCTGATCGGGCGTGAGTATGCCCAAACTGCTCTCGTCGTGTTCGAATGAATTCTGCTTGGTCAGCATGAAGCAAGCTGGCGTTTGCTGCGGCTGAGAGGTAGGCGATGCCAAATTGGCCGTGGCATCGCCCGTGCCGCTACCGTCGACGAGATCGTCGATGATGTCCTCGCGTGACTTTTTGCCGGCATATCCGCCGGATGACGACGACAAGTCCTCTTGAGAACTGCACACGTTGTTCAGGAAGCCAAGAAGAAAGAAGAGAAAGAAATTATGGAAACGTGCGAACGAGGCGCAAAAAAAGAAGAATATTTCGCATGTATCATTGTACTTTACCAAAGCAATCCGGCGTGATTATCGTCATTCATGCGCAGAATATTTTCAGAGTCTCTGTTATCGCTTACGTGCCATATTAGCGAGTAGTCTGTATGATTTCCCAGCAGATGATGCTCTGTAAAAGAGGAAAAAAGAACAATCAGTGAATTGAGTCGATAGCGGAGAGCCTCGCGGTTCGTATACGTATAAGCCGCGCAAAGATAAGGCAAAATTGATTTTTAAATCAACGCTTTAACGCGCCGCGATGTGTTGCGTATAATGTACACCGCGCGCGTAAAGCGTATCGTATAATGTGTATCGTAAATCGTTGCACTGCGCAACGAGAGCATAACTAGAGCACATCGAGATGAATATTGCAACGATTACTCGGCAGTTTATGCTTAGCTGGAGCTATGTACGTAGGAGCTGCCCCGAGTGTTTACAAAAGGTATATACGTGCGCGTTTACAAGACACCCATGAGCCGCGTACGCTCCAAAGTGGGCGTGAAAACGATCGATTACCCGCAGAGCTTAACGAAGTCGACTGGATGTAATCGAATATATTTCACCGACAAGGCGTCGGAGTTTTTACCTAAAATTAAGAGTAACAAATTGATTTTACCTTTGTCGCTGTCGGGCGTAATGAGTCTACTCGGTGGTTTGGACGATTTCGATTCGGAGCTGTTGAGCTTGAGGTGTAGGTGCTGCCTGTCGTGGCTCGTCGGTACGATGAGCTGAGAGCGCGGGCGGTTGTTGGCTGTTGGGCCGACTCCGCCCTGGCTCGAGCGTAACTTTGGCAGTAGAGACGGACGCTGCTGATGGCGCGCGGCCACAGGTATCCTGCTCTCTGTTCCTCCGTTCTGCAAAAGACAAATAACAAAGTATAAATCATTTTCTACAGTCCCATCATTGTGAAAGTTAATTAATTTTCCGACGGTTTTTAAGCTAACGTAATCAACGGACAATTCAGTGAGTTAGTTACGTGGTGGACAAAGGCAAAGCACGTGCGATGCCGCAAATTAATGTTATAGCTGATAACGGCTCGTAAAAAGATATATGCAACTGCTTTCTCTCTTTCTTCTTTTTTTCCTGTTCATACGTGATGCTTCGCACGCGTAACGACTTGAAAGTATTTTGTCGATTCTTTTGTACACATTGTGTGCGTATATAGGCGCGCGTATAATATACTGCACTGTTGATATCAACGTGTACAAATACCGTAAGTCTGTATATAAATCGATCGAGCGAGATGACTTTTACGCATATGCTGACAGAATGCATTTTGTTATTATATTATTTTAATTATTTCTGGTCGTTTTTCTTTTCGTCACGAGTGGGTATACCAATCTCGTGGCGGAAGAATGGCAAATAGGAACAGTCGCGTGTGACTTTCTATCACGTTTTAGCACTTACGACACAAAGCATCGATAACATACAGCTTCAGTCACGACGAATTTTTCGAGCTTGAAACAATTCTGAAAATTATAAGACCGATTGCATATTTGCCTATGGCATCCGATTTTCGCGACGTCGAATCGTTGCGAAAAAAGCAAACTGCCTTGGAGCTCATAAGGTCGACGAAATCGCGACGGATACACGAGATACAACGCAATAACAAACGAACCCGTACGTAAAAGTACGCTTCGTTGAGTAGAGAATCTACGCGGCTATTAGTAGGTAAGCGCGAATTCCTCGTGCTTTGGGACGCGCCGGGGGATAATGGTGCAACTCATTTGTATACGTACGCAATGTGCGTATATATACGCTCAAATAGTTAGTGGCTCGGGCGGCGGGAGGAAACGTCGGTCGCACATCGTGGAGCGCTCGAGCCGCCTCGAGCTGGAAACTCACGCGGAAAAGGCCGTGTGGCAGCGACGTCGACGCGCGTCTCGGTAGCGCAGAGATCGTTATAGGCAAAGCGAGCTGTGTCGGCAAAACACCGCTGCTGGAATTTCATACGCGCGCGAGAGAAGAGATGCTATCTCGTTAAAAATGCAACATAGCTCTACCTCTGCGTAGGCTACGGGTCTTTTATTTATTTTCGCATCGCATTGACTCAAGAGAGTCCATATGCCAAGGAGGTTTTCTGCCGGCCTGTATAGTAGACGGCGATGTATTGTGCAGCGGCATACCTATATAGGTATAATTGGCATGCGATTTCGGAGCTGGAGTCTCGACCGAGTATGATCGCTGCCGCGAACACGTGCGTACGTGCTGTGCGCGGTATAATAAGGACGTGCGTGGGTTGCAACACGCAATTGCAAAGAGAGAGAGACCGCGATCGCGTCGCCGCAGCTGCATACTGCTTTGGATTATCGCTAATCGAATTCAACGTATGTGCGCATTGAAAAAATAAATAAATAAAACAAAGTTTACGAGAACAGCCGGGACTCTGGCGAGCGTCGCGCGCTCATAAGTAGCCAATGGAACAATATCAAATATGTTTAATGTTTCATTTGTGCGTACAGCTCTGACACACCCAATTATGCCAAGTCGTGCGATATATAACACGGCAGCGCGTTTATGGTGTCCGTAACCTTATAAACGTGCGCGCGAGCGTTAACACACAAAGCGAGAGATGCGGTACGTCGTTAATATGCCCCGATAAATTAATGGCTTGCGGCTGCTGCATTTTTAATGTACACAATTGGCCGATAAATAATTCGCTAATATAATGATATCTTTTTGTAATACGAGTTGCATATAATCGAGGTGACAAATTAGGTGACGCGCTCAGCCGATGCGCTTCCGACTTATCTCTCAAGGCCCATTAAGCGACTGGTACTTTTTTCTTTTCGTTTGAATACAATAGACAAGTGTGCGTAATGCCTAGCTCCTGAGTACTTATAATACCATATGCTTCCACGTTAAATGCTGCAGATCTGCTTATTAAGCTTGCATTAAGTAATCTCCTTATGCGCTAACGTCCGAGATTCTTGCCGTAGATAATGGAACGAGCCATAAGAGATTTTTAAGAATAAATTAAAAACCGGCCGAAGGCAAACGTAAATAATTTTTCATGCATTACAATTCTTCTTAAAGACAACTTGTAATGAATTCCCAAAATTTAACGAGAATATTATTGACAATTGGCGCTCGCAGTCGCTGACCTGAAAGTTCAGTAACCTAGATCTCGCGACGAATGTCCGAGAGCTGCTGAATTGAATTGATCGAGGCTCGATGTGTATTGTGTACTCGATCAACAAAATCGTTTCGACAATCGACGAGAGACCGGCCGACCGGCACGAAATAATAATCACGAATCGAAGCTCGCAAGCTCGGCACGCGATTCCGCTTAAAAAGTAAAACATAATCGATCGATATTTGTGTGTGTGAGTATAATGGACGATCGTAAGCGAGCAAAAAATGAGCAATTCGGGTTAAACGTCGCGTGCTCTTCTACTCGTGGCGGGCAAATAATACAAGCCAGAGAGACAAAGTAGTCGTTGTAGGCAAAGCTTCGGGGAATATACGACACGCAACACAGCCATCTGAATAATTATGTTCGATCGAGTGTGCTTAATATCTGCCAATTCAAAGGAGACGTAAGAGAGAGAGAGAGAGAGAGAGAGAGAGAGAGAGAGAGAGAGGATAAAAAAAGAAAGAGTGTAGCGTCGACCGTCGGAAACGTTAAGTATACATGCCTTGCTTCTTGGCACAAACAGAGGAAGAAAAAAAAGACGAATGGCGCAGACGACGACGTTGATGTATTGTTACGTAATGAGGATGGAGTGCTAGATGCCGAGTTAGCTTGATGAGTCTAATAGAGCGATAGATGTATGCAGGCCTTTTCAAAGCTCCATCACTGCGATAACTGAAAAACTACCCGACAACTAGAGCAGTCTTCGTTCCCAAGTAATATTTAGCTTATTTTCACAGTAAGCTATTGGATATCGCATCGCGAATTTCCCCACGCGGCTCTCGATCGTTTAATCCCCGAGACAAATCGGTAAAACACACTCGTCCTCGAGTCTGTCTCATCTTTTTCGCGGATTTCGTGAATTTATTTTGAGACATCAAACAGGCCGGTGCGAATTTACTCGGATGGCGTACTATACGCGTCTCGTATACAATACATACACGGGCGCGGCGCGGCACCCCTCGAATTTATGGACTTTTCGCACTAAATCGTCGAAGAGCTGCAATAGAAGCCTGTCGGCGAACAGCGAAGCGATTGTTTTCTCTCCTTCGCTCTTGATTCCGTTCGCTTTGATAATCGCACTTGTAAAAGCAAACATAATCCAAAGTGCGACTCAAGAGATAATAAACTAAATTGTCCGTATGTGTATCATCTATTATATATATTTTCTCAAGAGCGTTGCAGTATACACGGGGAAGCGACAAGCAAACAAAACATCCTTCGCTTATATAAACAGTAAACTTGCGGAGATAATATAGGTTATTGCATGTTGAGCACGTAAAGAAAAAGGAGAAACACAATCTCAAGACTAACAGGTGCGGTGTATGTGCTTGCGTTCGCCACTCGCTATGCACTTACTTATATGTTATCTCCGAGCACGGCGGTCGGCGGTCTATATAGCTAAAAAAACAAGCATATTATATGCGTACAAGTCACGCGAAAGAGAGAGGGAGAGATATAAGCCAGAAAAGTGCAACGACACCGAGAAAGCCCGTCGTCGTCGTCGTCGTCGTCTCTATCGCAGACGCGGAAAAGAACAAATGCAAAACGAACGATTCGCTACAAGATAATGCCTTATCGCGCTCGTTTTTCTTTTCTTCGCATTTCTCTCGCTCGGCTCTCGCAACGAAATCGCAGCAGCTGCGAAGCTTGCGGAAAAGCCGATGGGAATATAACTGCAGCCGTAGATTATAGTCCATAGGCGAATGCATCAGCAGTGGGTCAAAGCCGAGGTTCATCGCTCTCGCGCGTCAACGATTGTCGTATGCCTTGTGGCAGCGCACGAGACCTGTGCACCGTTCCATCGAGGGCTGGGTTTTAATTTTTAGCGCGCGACCGCGGGACGACGCTGTAAGCATGGGAAACGATTGCATAGAAGCGCGCCAAACTCGACATCTCATCTCTCGAGTTATCTGACGAGTGAAGAAGTATCAATTTCAATATAAATACACGATTATCCGAGCTGATGTGGTTTTGACGGGAAGGAAATCGCGAAGGATTACGGTTCCTGCATCGAACGATTCGACTTCGAAGGAACGAACGAGGCGATCGTAAAACAATTCAAAGCCATATAACAGCAGTTATTTATAATCCTCGTTGGTTACGTGCCAGTTACCGGCACTTGGCCGCCTCGCGAAAACTTATACATCATCAATTCAGTTTCTTACATCTACACTCTCTTTCTCGCTAGCGCGTTGAATCAACCTCGCTCTGTAAGGATTTTCATTAATTTTCCGAGAAAAGCAAGAATTCGTAGCCCGCCAGGCTGATGCATAATGAATGACAAAGGTTCGCTCCTGAAAAGCTACACGATTCACAAATCGATGGAGAATCCATCGCTTGGGAATGAAAGCGGCGGCGAGCAATACAGCAGTCCATTTCGATCGGTCGCTCCAAACGAAATCCTCGACGAAGCCTTTCATCGCGCACAATACGTGTAAACGCAAATCAATACAGCACACATAAACGACTTGTATAAAGAAGCGTCGCAGCCGCGTATACAATAAAATAAGTCAACTGCACATGTGCATTGCGCGAGTGAAAATTTCCCCGCAATTCAAAGGGAGAATAATAACGATAATGGTAATCGTCGCGCGGGCATCGCCATCAATCAGCCGACGTCGACGATACACAGTAATGGACGCGAGCGAGTGAACGCGACTGCATTCAAAGGATGTCGCGTGCTCTTCCGATATATAATATAGATTATAATATACACGCACGCATCAAATATACATCATACGCGGCCTATTCTAATGGCATATGTATGTAAACGTGTACGAACGCAAATTGTATCCTACGTGCATCCGACCATTTGCTCTCTTCCTCTTTTACTCTTTCTCGTTCGAGGCTCCAAACATATTATACACATAAGCGGCTAACGGCCAACATGACATACGCGAGGCAGATCTGATTTGATACACATGAAATGCCGACTCGCACACAATTGACCGATATCGCCAAGTCATTTTAACGCGCGATTCTCGTTTATTTAGGCGGCTATAAGTACTATATACTGCGAAACGTTCGCGCGCGCGCGCAAGAGTGCGTGCATATCATGTGTGTAGTGTGTGCACCGGAGCATATCGAGGAGAAAACTAGGCCACGTGACTTTTTCACCTTCATTACTGCCTTCGCGCGTGTGTGTGTGTGTGTGTGTGTGTGTGTGTGTTGTGTGTGTGGTGTAGTTGCTCGCAAGTTTGCTGGAAAATTAACGATGAACTCGTGCAACTGCGTCGTGTGATAGTGTACTTACGTTATATACCATGGCGCAGTGGAAAAATGGATATAATATAGAGCGACGATCAGCGATTGGGAACTGTTCGCCTTTAATAATCTTTCACCGCGGCGAACAGCACTCGACTCTTATTATCTCTCAAGGATCCTTGCAAGTTCTTTGGAGATTCTAACGTCTTGAAAATGAGTCGCCCATTGCCCTAGACTAGCTTGTTTTTGATACTTTTTTGATCGTTAAAACATTTCGGTCTCGCGATGGCTGCTTTTTATACACAGTAAAAAAGACGACGTCGATAAGCCTCCAGGTTCCCATGGTTTATACATTTTATTTTATGGGTATTACGTATCGTTCATCCCTGCGAGATTTATCTCTCTTAATTACGGCTTTACGGCGCCTATATATGTTCACGTCGGTATAAAAAAAAGATACACGATCATTTGCGGAAAAGAAACGGTTTTAGCATCGTCTAGCATACAAGTAGGTGCTTTTATATTAGCCGAGCGCAATTTTCAATTCCGAAATACTTCCTGCTGCATTATAAGCGTTGGCATGATTAGAGAGAGAGAGAGACGAGGAGATCAAAGTGACAAAGTAGGTCGCAAGCGCAGATCGTATACAATTATACAGACGCCAAGATACGCATTGGGAATCTTATCTCCAGGGCAATCGATTAATTGCCGTCGACAGAACACGTACCATTGGACGCGTTGCTGCGCACTCGAGTCCGTGGGTGAAGCACGAATCGACGCATGCACTATATAATAATATACAAACAATTTATCGGGACGAGTTATATAGTCTTGTCGATTTTCAGCGTTTATTTACAAATGTGTCAAGCGTATGTATCGCCATTGGAAACGTGTATTAATTATGTAGAGAAATTAAGGCGTGATCGGACGATAATTTAAAAATGATGGATGTTTGTGAAATATGGTCGCCCGCGGCGGTATCGTCGTTGTCATCGGCACTTATCATTAGACGACCGCCACCGCGCGCGTGTGTATACAATTTTACAAGATCGCATTTGCGATCGGATGTCAGCCGCAGCAGCAACGATATTAATACACGATGGGCCGAGGATCGAGCTCAAAGACGCACATCGCTGGTCAATAAATCGTCGTATTATGTGCTTGGGCTCTCGTGTCGGATAATTTAGATCCGTTCTCGATCGATCACGACCACCGCCAAGCGTATATAGCACGATTACGACTCGAATATTAATTTTTTTTCGCAGTCGCGTTCGAGAAACTTGACCAAGGCGGTGGCTTTTATTACACCGATCGGTTTCGATTGTGTAGATTTCTTTTTCCAAAATTTGGCGCTCGCAAATGACATTAAGCAGTTTTATGCGTAAGCTTTTTTTATAAATAATACAACGGAGTATTATTTCACGAACTTATTGCGAAATACATGTACTTTTCATCGATCAAAATATGCCGATTTACGATCGACGTAAGTGAAAGAATCCCCGTTCATATGCAGTTGATATTTTATTTCCAACTCAGTTGACGAATTAATTCTAGTAAGTCGTTTCAATAATCCGATAAGGAATATCGTTTCCAGTAGATGATGATGCTACTTCAGTAAACGAGATTATAAGCAACGAGCTGGAACGCGATTAAAAATAAAGGCAATTACGAAATCTTTGTCACTTTCACTGTGCGCGCGTATGCCGAGTAGCAGCTATACCGGGCCAACGAGTAAACAACGAAAATTTCGTCAGGCTGACAGATTCTCATTATTACATCGTCGAAAAGTTCACACCTGTTTCAAGATGTTTCTAGGTGTGCGTGCATACGACAGCATATTGTTACATTGCGTTAAACCGCATCGAAACTGTAACGACTACTCGTTACCTTCGTCTGTGTGCTCAAATATATCGGAGTCAGGAGGCTTACTATTATGTGCGTTTGTTATACACGGGCGCGCGACATATTCAAGGACGCTCCGCGAGCTGGTAGCCGCGCACAACGCAGTGAGACGAGGCGGAGCGCGATCGATATGCAAAGTAACGAGCAGCGCGTTCGCATCGGCAACGAGTGCGTACAATGCAGAATTTAGCCATTGTACGTGTGCATAATAACGAAGCGGCATACATAACTTCCGAAGCGACTTTCGACAATAAAAAAAAAGCAAGAAAGGCAAAGAAAGGGACAAGTTTTAGAGGACGTTTGGAACGTCGGAATTTTTTGTTGCTATACTGATGCTATTGTCGATACGCACGCGCGTTACACGAGATATATCCGCGTCGGCACGAGCCACGCATGTATCTCGGATATAATAATTCGGTAAGATATCCTCGGTCTGTGTATAAGGGTAATGCTACACCTGGCGGACAATGTCAGATGATGAAATTGCCAGTTGCTGACAAAATAAATGACGTCGTACACCTTGCGTGGAAATCAATCGATAATAAAACCGAACGTGAAAACGTCAAATACATATGTTCGGTTATTGGCAAAATCGAGATACGACTGAAAGACGATAAAATGTACAAATTGAACGAAAAAATCGAAACTTCTGACATTGAAAAAAGCTGAAGCAATTGAGTAAATTTTTATTTTCTTTGTAGGAAAGAATAACTTTTTATTAAACTTCACCGAGTGCATCTTGTAAAATAAGAGATAAACAAAATTGTATCGATGAAAATAGCACAATGATCGTGACGATTCTTATGAACTTGTTGCGTCGAATTATCGACTCTGGAGTCCTCTCATATCAGTATCAACATCAAAATATGAATTATAGCGAAAAGAACAAACTTAATTCAATGACGCTTACGCCAAACATTCAAATGTGTACCTACTACTACAGAGAAAGAGAAGATGCGAACAGACGCGACAGACATTTAATAAAATACGATCCGTCGCGATGACAAAACTGTGCTAAGGAAAACTCAGACGCGCGAAAACAAGGTCATCTCTCTCGTTGCAGCAGTGGCTATAGACGCGTCGCTTTGGCCACAATATGCTCTAGCTGAGCTGCTATTATATACGTGCGGGTGATGCTCGCGAAATCTCGAGTCTCGTCGTTGCTTCGTTTTCTTCGACTTGACTTTTCTTGTGTATCTAGTGCGTCGGAATGAGTTTTCTCTAGTATATATATACTAATATACCCTCGCGCGCGCAGCACTTGGACTCGCATTGGCGAATGAAGAAATCTCATCCGTTAGCGCAACTATATCTATATAATGACGATAATTTACAGCTCGGAGACTCGAGAGTTTTATAATGTCTAGATGGATTCAGCACGAAAAGGGGGATAGGAAACGAGTTTTGTGGCGGTAGTTCGCGTGCAGATCCGCTTCTTAATTTATCCATACCTATTGAGGATACGTCGTCGATAAGGCGACTGCAATGCCGTATATATATATATTCGCTTGACAATTAGAAAGTGATCAATTTTTTTCTTCTTCTTCTGTTATCCGAGTCCACTCGGGTAGTAAATGTCATATCGCGCGCTGCACTCGAAATGAGATGAAATTATAAGATAAGCCGGCGAGTGTACATAGCTGCACGACGTTTCTTTATTTGCACGTTAGAAAATTCACTTGCAGCGTGTACTACAGACACAGCGAGGCTCTTAGAGGCCGCCTTCGCGCCCGTGAAATCTTATTCATAATATATTATTAATACTATTAACGAGAACTTTCGTTCGCGCGCAAAAGCAGTGAAAGGCTTAATCTCGTCGACGTCGCTTTACTAAACAATTCCACGTTTATTTTACGGATCTATTAAGAATAATGTAATAGTTTTCTACTTATGCGCGACTTGTGATTTCGAATGCGGTGACTAATTGTTTACGGATAATTGAAAATTTGAAAGCGAATTTTAATGAATTTTTTTCTTCTGCAAGCTGAGCCGCTTCGTGTTGCAACGACTAGAATAAATAAAGTCATTAAAGTGAAATGTTCTTGTTTTTAAGCTTTATCCGAAAACTATAAAAATTATGCTTTTATCGGTAACGGAAAAATTGTACAGACAACAGCCCAGCGGTGACAATGGTCGGCAATAGAATAAAACGAGACAGCATGAAAAAAAGAGTTACGTCACACGTAATCAAATGGCAAAACGCGTCGATCCATTCGATTTTCAGGATAAAGTCACGCACGGACTCTCGTTCGCGATCGATCGTATAATTGCCAATTTGACTTTCTCGGTTATAACCGTAATAAAAAAAATAGTAATAACGAGGCCATAAGTATCGCGTTTCTGCCAGTGAAACGATCCGCACAGTCGATTTCATTTCGCATTCGTGCGCTGAGGTCCGAAGTACGTTCAGTTGAAAAGGAAAAAAATAAGTTTTAATTACGCGTACAATCCAGAAAACGGAAATGCATAATATGGCAAAGTTCGACGATACAAAAAGCGCATTAATTCTAATCAAGTTAACGGGCTGCAGTTAAAAAAGAAACGTCTATTTTAAATCCCCAGAGCGAGAGAGGCAGGGCGGGCGTAAGCAATGCGAATATACTCTATACATGTATATCACAAGAGACCGGGTCGAGACTTTTAACTAGAACGAATCGCAACACACACGCACACACATTTAGATTATAAGGCAACGCGCGCCGTGTACACGCCGAGGTGCATGTAGTCGGGCCGGCGACGCGAGCTTTTTTCATCGTCGAGTCCGAGCAACATTTCAGGCAGGTATACTATATGGTAATAGCTGAGCGAGCCGCTGAGGCCTCGACGCAACCGATCGATGCATTTTTCCACGGTATCGGCGCTGCTATTGTTATCACTCTTCGAGTCTCGAGCTGCGCTCGCGACAATTGCCGCACGGAGCTGCTAATTACAGCTGCATGCGACGACGACGACGACTCGTACGTGTCCAAGTTTTTTGCATACACAGCGGCACAGCGCGTGACAAAAAAAATCGAGCAATGATCGACGATGCAAGACTTGACGTAACTTTCGAACGTATAAATATAAGCAATGTATAAGCATTAATCTTGCTTTAAAATTTGAAGTCAGTATAATAATCGATTAGCGTTAGCGCGCGTATGGCTTTTAGCTCGAAACCCAATGGGTCGGGCACATACGCAGTCGCAATTACAGATAAGCATTGATTTATATAGCTCCGAGAATCGCGACTTGTGCGTAGCATTTGTTCGATACAATGCGTTCCACGACCACCCGACCTCTTGTGCTAGGAAAAGCGATATTTTCCTGCGGCGAGCTTCGAATGCGCATGTAACGAACTTCTTTCAAAGCAGCAATAACACGAGTCAAGACTGTGCCTAGTAGCGTATATGAATAGTGCAAGTTTGCATGCGTTCCGTTGTTAATTACGCTTCGCTCAAAACTTTAAGGTACACCAGTCGCACGTCTCGCGGTATATTTTCACGGCTTTCGCCGCTCGCTCGTTCGCTAATAATAATAATCGATCAGTCGCTTGTCGCCGTGAGTCGCGTGCAAAAATGAATATAAATTGAATATATATATGGGTCTCGAGAAGACGGAGAGTCAAAGAGAGACAGAGAAAGAGAGAGAAATTTTGCAGAGAGCGGTCGTTAGAAATTCGAAAGCAGTGCCAGAGCTCAGCGCTAGGTACACACACGACGCAGCTTTTGTTTATTCCGAGTCCGGCAGCGTTTTATTTCAAGCCTGGCAGATAGATTTCCCATATTATGTGCAGTTGGAGCGATGCAACTTGTATCGCTCAAAACAGAGAGAATAAGCTGCGTATGTTATGCGCATATATGTGCCATGTGTGTGCTGCGGTAGAGTCGTGAATTGAATACGCGCCAGGCCGCGAGTATATAATACACGCAAGTGCGCATATTTACACGCCCATCGCAAACACTAGCGTGCTTGTAGCGATGCGTTTTCTGTTGCTCATGCCTACATCTTACATATACATACGATGGTTGAATAATTTTTGCGAGAGAGAAAAATCAGAGGAGCAAAGCAGCGAGATGTCGAACGCGTATAATAATGCGCGAGACGAGTAGATACATAACGCCTCGCTATATTGCTGTTTGCATAACAGCCAGTGATTTGCGATGCGATTAAATAAAACTACTCTGTGCACGCCGCAGCGCTGCAACGATCTTTCGCGATTTCATTGAAAACTCTTCTCTCTTTCTCTGCCAATTTTTTGCGGCACTCTTAACTTTGTTGTTATGTACGAGCGAAGCCTCCATTTCTCGTGTGCGCCCTTTGTAATGAGCAGCTGCTGAAAGTTGGACATAGTAGAGATCGTATATTATACACAACGATCACGTTTTTTTTTTCTACTATTATTCGCATTTGGAAACGAAAGGAAACTCGCGCGCGATTGTGGAATTGTGCGATCGGCATATATACAAAAAGCCTCGTGTGCGTTACGTCGAGTTTATAATACAGATTTCACCCGAACAATCATTATTCGCGGCATAGGAGAGCTATTCCCATTTCCCACGCTTTGTGAGCTCTGCGTGCGCGTCTATGCTGTTATTACATTGTAGGAGTGTTTGTGTATGTTATTGGCATTGCAAATGCTGGCCCGCATGATGGCTTACGTGCTACAATATTTATACGTGATGTAAGTATGTGAGTGTATGTGTGTAGAGGATATGATAGGACGCGCGAAAAAAGGCCTGGCCAGAATCAGCCGCGCGACGAATCGCTTGGCACTTTCTCCGAATTGCTTATAAACATATACGCACTTGTGGAGCAGAAGCGGCGATTTGTCAACGCAGAAGAGCGGAGAGAAGAAAAAATAGGCTGCACGACTGACTCGGACGATGGGTCGCTTCTCGCTGATCTGTCCCAGAGTATTTGTTATTTGCACAACGTCGTCGGAACAAACGCACTAATTCACTCGGTCGCGCTACTGCGCATTACAAATATTTCCAATCGTAAACAGCCTATATGCACTGGCCGATGCGGGCCAACCAAACACCGGTCACACAACTTCGAGAAAAGGAGCAAAGGGACAGCATCGAAAAAATCACAGAATCACTATCGACTCTACGTCGAGTTGTTGTTGCTGCAGGCGAGCAGGTGTGCCGCAACTGCTGTTGCTTTATGCGCGCATCGCGATTTCGCAGTGTGCACATGTGTGCCGCCGACACCGACTGCGAGTTCGCATATATACCCAACTATAATACGCACAACGATGAGAGACTGCACTGCTGCTGTTGCTGCTGCTGCTTCACGCACTATACGGCCATCGCGTGTATGTATAGGTATAAAGATACCTATATATTTTATGTGTATGCACGAACGAAGAGAGAAGGTGTTACGGGTCTCGAGCCGCCGCCTCGACTGACGCCGATGCCGCTGCCGTTGCCGAGACTCGAGTCGGTCGTGTGCCTCTATATATCTACGAGCTCTCGGCTCTCTTATGCCTCTACAACTCGGCTTATATATATATATATTATATAGTTTGCTGTTTGCGGCTTCGCGTATACCACTGCTATGTGTATGTATACAGGCGCTGCCTCGGCGACTTTGCCGAGTTATAGTGCGTGTGCGAGCTGCACCGAGAGATGATGCCGATGCAGCAGCGGGCACGTGCTTCGGCCTTTTTTACCATACATAAGCTGCGCGCCGGATATACACGAGCTCGCTCCTGATGCCGCCGCTATAGCTATACTACTGCTGCCGTACTCCGAATATTGCGGAGGTCACCGCGCACGGATGCTACACAGCCAAGAAGCGACCACGAGATACCGCGACCCGACTCGTACGATCGGCCGCATCCATTCCTTCGGCTGCACTACGAGTGCGAGCGTCGGAGAAAGAGATGCTGCTGCACCTATTCGTCTCGATCGTCGTCCGACTGCAACTCGGACTGACTGACTGACTGCGGTCTCAGCTCGCGCGCGGAAAGAGAGGCCTACATCGTCCGCCGTACTTGCATTATACATCTCGACTGCAGCCCCACATACCAGCTGCACTTCGCGCACAAATACTTATTCTACGGAGCGACTCTCCGTAGGATAATAGCTCGCTCGAGCAACGTCCTTATAACTACGACCCAAGAAAACATTCGTACATAAGCCGCTTTACTGTCGAGGCTCCAGTACCTCCCGCTGACCAGCTGCATTCTTCTCTCTCGCCGTGCCTCGCCATCCTCTTTTCTCCTCTATTGTACCTATATATCGCGCGAGCCACGAGGATGTCGATGTGCATTGTATGACGAAGCCTTTCGAAAAATCGATCGCGCGACCTTTCACGACCGATCACATCCTCCTTTGCGTTGATCGACGCGCGACTCTGCGCTCGATCGTGCGCTCCTCGACTCCCGCAGCGATAGAGTGATTCTCGCTACTTTTTTACAGCAACGAAAACAAAGATGTTGCGTCACGGTTGTAATTTTCACGCCAAGTTTTCGAATACGGAATGACGTTTCGAAGGGGACAAAAACTCGAAGGGCCGATTCGCAGCGGGATAAAATCGAAATGGTTACTATGACGACGACGGCGACGACGATATACGTACAACGTCGAATCTCCATTTTCCGGATATTAAGTCGTCCTTGACCCTTGAGCTACGATAACTAAGGCGACTGATACAATCTCCCAAAACTTCCGCGCGTAGGGCTCCGACGTGCGCATTTGCCGACTTTCAAGTCTGCGCGTATGTTATAAGTTACACAGGGCTCTTTAACGATTCTATACGCGTCTTTCCAAGCGAGACAAAATATCCGCATTTCGATGTTATATTTCCTACTTGTGTTTTGTACTTGAAACCTTTTCGATAATATTTCATGCATATGTGCGTATACTCCGAGTAAACAATTTTCAAGAAAAAAATAAGCATATTTGGAACTCTGAAATTGTGAAAGTTATTACAGGCACGCAGTACTACTTCAAATAAGTACAAAAAAGTCTGAAAGAATTTTCACTGCATTATTTTTAATTCCAAGGCGTTCCGACAAAGTTTACTTCGAATTCGTAGCGAAAATCGCAAAGTTGCAAATGTATCACGGACACGGGCGCGCGTGCCTCGCTATCTCACCGCGCGGATACGCCTAAAATGACCCAAATACCTCCGACCGGCCAATGCTAGGAGCTTAGCTCGATCAATGGCGATATTACACTTAATCATCTCATCCCTGAAACTCGATATTTTCCTCGGATTATTGCATCAAAAGTTGTACATAGGTACTGCCGCCTTATATATAGTTATATGAATACGCGCTCGAGGCGCAAAACCGCACACAAGTGCTTCGCGTGTATTATATATTGCTCGCAGCCATTCGCGGTTTTTCTCTGCACAGACTCACTTACATGCTTCCTTCTTTGTCTCTCTTTCGCGACTCGCATGTGCTGCACACGCGATCGCTTTATATTGGACTCGAAGACGTGCGGTTTTACGCCCGACCCGTATATATAGTACAGCAAGTACTTATAATAAACCTCGGCTTACTCTTTCGTATTTTTTAAGTAAAAATTTCTTTATCTTTTGAAAAATATAAGCGATTGTACGTACGAATTTTAATTTCGCGAAAATAGTCCACGCAGAATATCGAAATTTATTATTTGATATAGAATTTTTTAGTTCAAGCCCGATTCTATCGAAATTAAAAACACAGTAATTGAACCAAGTATCGTGACAAAGTTTACGTAGTGTTTCAATCGAGTGACTGAAGAAAATGGCTTGTGTCGCTAAATAATATAGTTCTCTCGGTTGTATACTCGGGGAAAGCTCAAAGTATCATACCAGTAGGAATCTCAATAGCTTTCGCCAGTTATGATAATTGAACGAAATGGAATTAACGAATTACGTCCGCGAGAACTCTGACCTCTGGCTTGAATTCTTACATATATGCATAGGCGTTTGAAAAAAGCCTCGAGTGCAGTCTCAAGAGTGCATCGTACTGCTCACGTGCGTTAAACCAATTAGGGTCAAGAGTGAAAATCCACCTGTTTAAGCTAGAAGAAAAAAATCAATTGGAAAATCTATCATCCGATTTAGAAATCACTATGTCCGAGATAGGAATTGATAAAGATGAACTCGATTATAATTCAATTGCATTTCAATTATGACGAATATTCATTGTATTATCTGAAAATAACGTATAAGATGCTTAATAACACATTTGAAATTTATTAGTCTGCTCACCCCTTGAATCTTTTTCGAAAGTAGATCACTTGCCACACCTGTCTGTTCACTTATAGTAAATAATGGGTCAAATTTCTAGCTCCCTCGCACATATAAACAAACTATTGTGATAAGCATATTTGGCGTTTTTAATTATCTTTTTGATATTTGAGAATGAAAATAAATTTACTTGTTAAATTAGTTATGAAGCTAAGGCAATGTCGTAAAACTAAATTATTTTGCACAATTTTTCATTATCAAATTCTTGGCTTGAATCATTTTGCCTGCTGCTCTACTTCCCTTGAAATTTGATTCGCGGGTACGATGAATAAAATTTTAGAACAAGAAATAGTAGATTTTGAAAGACCACACGAGTGAAAATAATGGGAATATTTTAGTTTTCAACGAATTTGTCAAAATTTAATAGTGTATACATTATATTTACAACAAAAATTAGTTTAAAAATATTTATTATAGATTCTTAATATCACATTCATTAGAAATCAAAGTAAAAGGAGTAAAACAATAGCTTTGACGATCATATAATCTTGTTACTAAAATACAATATTTATTGGTCGGTTATTGTTCGGACATTGAACATAATACACGCCAATAAATCGTATAATTAATCTAATGTAAACGTATAACCAATCATAAGCGTAGCTTTTTTGTAAAATATTAATTTACGTATGACTCATTTAAACAATAGCGGACAAAAAACAAAAAACCATTGGTCAATTTTCCCTTTAATTCCGTTATTCAGGTAGCTTAACGCATAAAATTTCGAGTCGAGAAGTCAATACAAAGTTGCACATTCGAATTTGCGTCATTTTTCAACATTCCACCGAGTCGTGAAATGTTGACTCTGCAAATTAATGTCGTCGAAAGCTATAGAAAAAATGTCACGCCGATTGAGTTTCATTTTATGAAGAAAATAAGACGATTGCAGGAACACGAGCTGACCGTGACATTGAATATATATAATAATAATAATAATATATTATAATGTATTAGTATTAGGTGCAAGTATAATATACGGAATCACGGGCTGGCGATTTCGTGAAAAATCATTTATTCATACATAGAATAGCACGTCGGAGAGTCTTATCTTATATGCTCCTATTATAAACCTCTGCCGTAGTGCGTGCTGTAACGCGATAACTTTGTTTGCTTTGTTTCTCTGGCAAATAGAAATGTATTTGCCATTTCCTTTAATTATTGAGATGAAATCGAGAGCGCATACAGTACGAGATTCCTCGTTTGTTACAATATGCTTTCCATTATAAATCGTGCAATACGCCAACGCGCGTCTCGTTGCAACATTCGCGTTTTTCTTTCAGTTTTTTTCTTCTTTTTTTTTTATCGCGATGAAAGTTTTTCGTCTGAATTTGAAACGCATTATTATGTATAATGTACATGTGCGTGCGTGTTTGTGTGTATGTGTGTGTATAACGAGGAGCTCGGGTTGCCGAGTAAGCCGCTGCATCGAACGAAGTTATAACGAGCTTGGCCGCGCGCCTGTGCGTTGCATTAGTGATATTATTTTCAGTGGAAGTAGACTTTTTTGCGAGCTCAGGCGCTCATCACGCGATGATATTCCGCCTCGATACGATACAATCTCGAGATATGTATATATAATGCAGCTCCTGTACAGAAATATGCGCGTGCACAATGTGTAGGTGTGGGTGTACATGAAGTGTACCTGTACTGCCGCCGTCGCCTCCACCAGCGCCGCGGCGAGGTGAATGCACTTGAAAAGTAAATTTTGCTAGCGCACGAAAGCTCGACAGCGAGCTCGTAGCCAAGTCGAAAACAATTTCATGACTGTCAAGTATACGCGGCGATCTGTGCCTCGCTTTATGACAGTTCGATGCACGTTATAGCTGCGTGGCAATTGCGTAAACCACGTGCCAGTCAAGACCACATTTTATATATATTATTGTTATTGATACATCGCCTCGCTGATCTTTGATTCTTGTAAATAAGATACTTTCGCAAACGAGCGATGCCCTCGATGTATTTATTGCATATTCAACAATTCTTTATTCGATCGCTCCTCTTTGCGGCTCGCGAACTCGCGCGGTCATTGGCGCCTCGACTCGATTTTGCCGAAACCATTACGAATACCGAGTTTTCTCTCTTGGATATATTATTTGCAAGCTAATTAGCCGCGCGGAATTTTAATTTTCAGCATTTATGGCGAACTGCACTCTGAGACTGGAGCGGTTTCCGGCTGCGCGCCCATCACGCCGGAACGCGCCCGCGCCGAGGAGCTGCGTAGCACTATCAGGTAGATACCGGTTCGTCGCAGCTAATTTGCTCAGCCGCGCGAAAAAGCTTTCGATTATTTAAAAATTTCCCTTTTTTTTCTTTGAAAATTAATCGCGCTTTGTTTACGCATCGGGCGGATAATCGATGCTCGACTCGGTCGGCATCGGGCGATCGCATCGACTGCGAGAGATATCCCCGAAGCTCTGCTGCGTCAATTGCAGAAGGAAAAGTCGTAAGCAAGCGTAATCAGGGAAAACAACAAGAAAGAGAGAAGAGAGACAGAGAGAGAGAGAGAGAGAGAGAGAGAGGAAAAGTCGCAAAAGCGTATGCAGGCATGTATAGCGTATCGTCACGGAAGAGCAGAGCGAAAAATCAGCGTGACACGGCCTATAGTTTGGTCTATGGCGATCGTCGTAAGGCACATAGGTACAACAGTGGCGCAGCGAATATACATATTACAACGGTATACGCAAAGGCAGAAAATTTGCGAGAAATCGCGAAAAAATAAACTGTGGGAAATTCGTCACGAGCTTATACGTCTTTGAGAAAATGACATAGGAGAAAGCGACGTTGAGTTTTCCGCGTGCGGGGTCGTACCGCGATTCCTGAAATAAAGACGCTTTCAGCCGAGCCACGGCTTAAAAGAAGCGGCTCGTTGGCGTCGGTCCGCGACACTTTATGAAGGAAGCGTAAATAAAGTACGAGCCGCTTCTAAAGCGCACGAAGAAAAAAAAGGACTCGAGTCGTTCGCGCGGGTAAGGGAGCTTGCGCGCGTATAATTATAGAATAAGGCTCGATTCTCGAGAACACGAGCTCTCGGCAGCTTGAAAGCATCGGTTTCTCGTCTCGCGATCGCGACAATTGAAAAGACGAGCTGTTTGGTACAATGGGCTAAACGAGAAGGAGTGGATCAGTAGGCACGCGGCGATTCGGCCGTGGTTCCGTTCCGTGCGGGCCGGACAACTCGCGCAAGACGCGATGGCCTAGGCGAATTGGCCTAGATCTCGCAATATTAATGCACGCAGGTGCACCGCAAATGGAACTTGACGCGAAAGATGACGATCTCTCTCTGTCGCGTGTCGCCGAGCTCAAAATAACTATACAGAGATAGAGAGAGAGAGAGAGAGACAGAGAAAAAGAAAAGCTATAGTGGCTGCGTGACATGAAAGCTTTTACGCTGCCTGCGTGCAGCTTTGTGGAAATTCAGTATGACTATTCCAGATGAGCGCAAATTACGAAGTGCGAGCGCGTTAAATTGATCTGGCCCAAGTGTAAGTAGGGATGAGCTTCGCCTTAAACGTTTTACCCTTTGATTCGAGCGTGCGCGACGTATATACAGCGGCGCTGTTCACTTCTCCTCTGATATTATAGGTGCTAGTAGTCGATATCGTCGCCGGTGGTACACGTACACAATGGGTATAAAACATACATATATTGCAGAGGTAAAGGCGGAAAACCTTGATAAAAAGTCACTGCGCGATGCCTCACTTCCGCGATAGTAATACTATAGTTCCATAGCTGCGGCCGATTATTAAAGTTATATACGCGACCACTGCGAGAGTCGAGTAGTATTATGCAGGTACATAGGTGTAGTCGTCCCTATGTCACCTGCGTATGTTTTACATATTGTGCACGAAAAGAATCAAAACGCGGCAAAGTTCCTCGCTGTTTTAATTTCGACAGCCATACAGTGTGTCAGCGCTGTTTTTATTATACAAAATTCGTATGTACGTGTTCGGCTGAGGATAGATAAAAATGCAAAGTCACCGCGAGATTCCGAGTGCGATACATACGGATGTACGAAGAAGCGAAGATCGATCGCGGCTTTTCACGCATATACATCCTATCTCATAGGTATGGGGGTCGCGCGTTGGGCTCCTCGTCCACACAGAAGCAGTTCCGAGTCCGCTGCTGCGGCTGCTCCGAAATCGATGGTGCCCGCAACTATATACCTATCCAGCCCGCAAGGAGCTCGCCCCATGATGTAGGATATCTATTGTAGCGCGATGCATTGCCGAAATGTAGCCTGTGCTCGCGCAACAACCGCGTATCCCTTTTGTCCAAGGACACCGGGACCCTTCGGAGCGCACGTACATTACGTGTGACTCTGGTTTTACTGCATGGGCATTATTTTCATTTTTGGAGGATGCTTCGAAAGAGAGAGAGAGAGGGAACGAATGGCAAAGGCACCGAGGTGTGCCGTGCGTGAATGTACCACACGAACTCGGCAAAAGAAGGTAATGTGTACGCACAACGACAGCTGTGAATCAGACGTAATATGTAGCACGAAAATGTGCGGGGCGCCATAAACTCGCGGCATTTACGCACGCATCTATACATTTATCTACGTATTACAGGTAGTCCCGAGCGATAAATGGCCGTAGTAATTATATTAGAGCCGCTGCTCATCTCGCTGGCGTTTTCGCTGCTGCGACCAGTTGATATTCGCGCCTGATATTCGAGTCGGGTAAACACGCAAGATTACCTATATACAAGTACGGCATCGATTCGACGCGCATTTCTCATATGGGCTAAGCAACGTAATTAATCCATAAGAATTCGCCTATCGGAGTCTCGGTGATATCGCATTCGATTTATGATCGTGCGAGCTTAAGCGTGCTTACCTTGCTGCTGGCCATGGCTCGAGGTGTGTGCAGTCTTTCGCGATTATTATCGGCCCGAGGCACTAGAACGACATCGTCGAGCTACTGCACAACCCCCACGATCTCGAGAGGCTCCTCGACGGCTGCACGCGCACTACTTGCTGCCGAGTTTAGTATTATTAAAGACTAGTCACACCAACTTGAACTTCAACGTCTATTGTAGCTACATTCCTGCGCGATAGTAGCTCGGACGATAGCTGTCACCCCGTGTATATGCACTCACTGTGCCTCGCGCTGGCCGTCACCCTACTTACAACTGCTGCATCTCCATCGCAGTATCAGCTAGTCCCATCGTCGTTTATCCACACTTATATCTGCACCCAGATAACGATGAAGCAGCAGATGACTACAGCTCGCAGGCAGAACTGTCATACGCACTCATCGCTGACTCGCCGTGAAGAGGGATAGAAACGCGTCGCTCACGATTCACTCGCGAGTTTGTGTATCTATGAAACGTCGCGACTGAAAGGGTGCGATGATATCGTCGGTTGCGCGCTGCCAATGTCCTTGCGATTAATTGAAAAATCGAAAAATACACTGCGTCGGCACTATCTGTTGTATCGTACGTATACGATGCACGAGCCACACTGTGCACTGCACCGCAGGTAGTACGGCCAGTTCTGCTCTGTATACAACAATAATGAGAGCTATAGCAGCAGCAGTGCAGGCAGCATCAGCCAGTAGGTAAGCAGAGGGTATTGATTCGACGGTGGCGCGCGGACGTTTCGCAGTTCTCGCTACACACACACACACACACACACACACAGACCTGTGAAGCACATGTACACACGAGAATTGGTATATATAGTCTGCGCGCCGCGTCGAGCCTCTCTACTTGCGAGTTGCGCGCAGTCCGGCTGAAATTTTACACTTCGAGCAAAAGGTATAATAATAATAATGCAAGAGCGCGAGTTGCGAAGCTCAGAGCGAATGAACGAACAGCGCCAGCGGCCGGGTCCATGTACCCTCTTCGCGGGACTTTGGATTGATGTGTGCAACGATCGCGAGAACTTCGTTGGCCTATCAAGCTCTGATTCTCTTCTTTTCGCGGTCGGTTTGATATTATGCAGTTGGCTGTTGGACACAAATGACACCGTTCGCGGCTGCGCCGCACCAGCTGAAGCTTTTTTGTTCTTCCTCGCGGTCTCCTCGATGTTGCGCGTGCGATGCGATTGGCCCACCATTGCAGAATGCAGACCAACTACCCTTCACCAATGAATTTAGCTCGAAAGACGGGTAGAACCTTACCCGCTTATATTCGAACGATGTTTTTCAATGCGGGATGTGTTTGTCCGTTTCTTCTCGGCGATAGATTTCGAACTTTTGCATTAATAAAATGATACCAATCGTTGTCAATCAGATATACTCATCATATTTTACAATGTGAAAACTTACAGGTAGCTTGAAACTAGCATTTTATGAATACTTTGATGTTTTCAGTATCTTTTGATCACGCCTTGTTCTTCGTGCACTTGAAACTACCAAAGCCCGAGGCTTTAAATAAGCTGTGAAAAAACTGGTGTAGTAATTGAATGCTTTCTAAAAATATAATTATGCATAAAATGTCAAAAAATTATTTTAAAACGACAAATAGATAAAAAGAAGTACATTCTTTATTACATTAATAATAATAGAAAAAAAAACAAATTTTAATTTGTTTATACAAAATAAGTGTTAAAAGCTAAGGTACTTGAAAAAATGTAATTATCCACTGGTAGTTAAGTAATTAAAACTTAATGTTTGCTAACATTTTTCAATTCTTTGGATGAATAAATTTAAATAAATCTAAAGTAAACTTGGGATGGTCAGTAAACAAATTTATTATATTAGGGAGGGCTAATACTTCTGAAGTATTATTTTTAACAAAATTAAATGCTGATTTCTGAACATCTTCTAATTTTTCATAAAAAGTGCACAAATGCAGAATATCAACTACATTTTCTAAATTAATAGTTTCACAAAGATGATTTCTGTATGTTTCCTCATCAACCATATTTTTCATATATTTATTAAAAAACAAATTCAACGTCGTTATTAAATATTTTATATCATACAACTTAGCAAATCTATACAAATGTGTAGCATTGCTAAAATTTAAATTGAAAATCAAATATTCTAAGCACTTAGCTTTCAAATTTTCCATCTGATATTTATGTGCAACAGCATAGAGATCTTGAGGATACTCAATAGTTTCAGTTATTTCATTGGTGTGCATGAATTTGATCATCTCTTCTATTACATCTGCTGGAAAATCTTCAATTTTTATTATTTTTGTATTATTCTCTTGCATTTCATGATTAAACATAGCTGCAAAGACATCGCTACTCGAACATAGCGTTTCTCTATGTACTGAAAAATGTTGGTCGCCAACAGTTAAACTAATCAAGTCACAGCTCAAACTTTTATAGGATAATTCACAAAAATTTGTATAAACAAGAAATTTATCATTTTTTTCAGGTTCATCTAATCTTAGTCTGTGAATATTGAAACATACATGAGAAATTTCCAGCTCTGACGAGTCTGACAGTACCAGACCTTGTGATCTAAAATTAAGTATCTTTGTAATTCTTGTTTCTTGAAATACTCGTGGAAAATTAACATGAAATTTCTCTCTATTGTCTGCCACAAGCGCTCTCACATCTATTTTATAAGCATACTTCTGCTTAGAATTTGCTTGAACTTCGTGAATATGATTCTCAAATGTAAGCTTAAGTTTATTTAAATCGATCAGCCGAAAACTAGTATAAAATAACTGTTTACAAGAAAATAGAATTTCAGATAACTCACATTCTAGTTTAATACTTTCTTTGGGCTTTTGTTCGAGTGAACATTTTAATGAAAACTCTACAGGTCCATCTGACAAATCACTGACGTTGAGAATGTTCGCCTTGAAACATTCAATGACTTCGGACATTTTGATGTTTATTGTCTTGTTTGAGAGACTAAAACTGATGCTTGATTGTTTGAGATTTTGCGATGCGTAAACGTTGAATGATTCCAATTTTCACGTTCATAACTTAGTCTGGGAACACAATAGCGCCCTCTTTGTTATCGGTACTTCCGAGAATCGCGATCATTAAGAAACATTTCGTTACTGTTGCGGTTTTAGATATTGATTTGAAAAATTAGGTACGTACTGCGATGTAGTAAACTAAAAAAATTATATAGTAAAAAACCTAATTTTTACGAAAGTTTAACAAGATCTTATAGATAAAGTATTGGCACCGATTCCTGTACTTATCAAAACAAAAACTGGGTCTGAAACGGTCTTTTTACAAGCTTACATCTAGTACATAAATATACATACATCATATGTATGAAAATACCTTTATTTACAGTTTAATTTTTCAAAGTATAGTTCATTAAAAAATGTTTCAATTAATAATAAAATAAACAATAATTTCTTATAATTTTTATTTATAGTTTTTTTTATAGATTTAGGACTAAGACATCTATTTCATTAAATGTTTGTTTTAGCATTTTTGGAATGAATGAAATGAAATAGTTCATAAGTAAAATTTGAATAATTTTCAAACAATTTTAACATTCCTGGGTTTGTAAAAACTTTAGATGTATTTTTTTTAACAAAATCGAATGCTGCTTTTTCAACTTCTTGCAATTGTGAACGAAATTTGATACAGAACAACAAAATATCTACTATACTATCAGTATTTATGTGTTCACTAAGGTAATCTTTAAATGTATCTTCTTGAATCATATGATTATCGTATTTATGGAAAAATGAATTTAAACATGTCTTCAAACAGGAAATGTTATAAAAATCAGCTAAGATGTATAAACTAGTAGCATTTTCAAATCTTAAATTAAAAATCAAGTATTCTAGGCAATAATCTGATAAATCATCTATTTGATACTTATTGGCAGCAGCATAAAGATCTAGAGGTCGTATAATATCATTACTTATTTTGTTGGTGTATAAAAACTTCAACATTTCTTCAATTATTTCAGAGTCAATTCCTTTAATTACTAAACTGTTAGTACTATTTTCTTTCATTTCATGATTAAACATGGCTGCAAAAACATCACTTTTTGATAATATTTCCTCGTGGACTGAAAAAATTTGATCGCCAACATGTAAACTGATGCATCTTCCATTAGGATTTTTGTATAATGATTCATAACAGGTTTCGTGACAAAATAATTTGTCTTCATTTCTTTGTTTATCTAATCTTAATCTGCGAATATCAAAGCAAAGATGTAAAACTTGATGTTCCTTGGAAAGTAATAGTTCTTGAGTTTCAAATTTTAGGATGTTGCTGGTTCTAGTTTGAATGAAATCTCGTGTAAAATTCGTGTGAATCTGCTTACCATGTTCTAAAAGTGCTTTGATCTTTATTTCATATGCATATTTTTGCATGAGATTGGTATAAATTTCGTGAGTATAGTTTTCAAATGTAATAGTGAGTTTCAATTGTAATTTATAAATAGTAGTATTGGTATAATTACTATTCATCCTCTCTGCTAAATGATTCAAATGAAAATCTAATTTAATATTCTCTTGTGGCTTTTGTTCAACTAGCCAACTGTTTTGTGATAAAGTAATAGAATTATCAATGGGCAAAGATTCCACGTTGAGGATATTACGTTCATAACATTCAGTCACCTGACACATTTTTTATTGTATTATAATAATTTTTCTTAACTGCGGGGGAATTTTAATAAACACTTGATGCTGCTTTTAATGCAAAAATTAGACTTCACGTTCACAACAATCAATTGTAAGTCTCGTAGTTAGAATTTTGATTCTCACTGGTATTCCCAAATAGAAGATGTTTAATGTCAAGTTCACGATGTCGCTACTGTAGTCAGGGATGAGGGAGGGGAGTAGCTTAGAGCATGGCTTACGAGCTCATATTACATTACTCTTTGTAAATTACGACTTGGGAGTTCCCTAATGCAAAACGTCAATGAATTCTATTTTATTCTATTTGACCGGAAATACAAAAATATACAAGAACATGTGGTTGTACGCGTGAGCGAAGAAAAAGTACATCTAAATAAGCCACTTGGCTGCGACGGACACCGAACTAAAACTTTCCCCATAAGAAATAACATGAAATTGTTCCCAAATTGGGGGTGCCAACTGACACAGGTTACTTACATAGCTAATAGACATGAAGAAATGATTATTTAACTTGTAAAATCTTTCACCCAAAATAAAAATTTTTTTTGTAATTAATTCGTTAACGAATTCAATCAATTGCAACTAATTTTGTCAAATACTTCCTATATTCTAATGTAAGCTATATGTTACCTGAGATGCTTATATCCTTTTTTATCTCATAATTTTCTCATTTCCTGAACTTATAAACACTACGTATTGTACTGATGCCTCTTTGCGAAAAATTGATCTTACAATTACCTCCAGTTGAATTAAAAAAAATTTCCTAAAAAATAAATTTCAAAGAAAAACAATGAATTTGATTTTAATTTTTCAAATTCAAATTGAATCATCAAGAGCATTCTTTTTTTGTCTATTTTTACAATGGATATAATATTATTGAAAGGGAATGAAAGTAATTATAATTAAGCATATTACTTAAAAATAATTTTCCTCATTGAAGAATAATAAATTAAATTTAAAAAAGAAACAAACATTTTTTAAATGCTTTGAGCCTCTTTATTTATGGTTAAAAAGATGTATTTAAATTATTATCCTTTTCTAGTTGAGCTTCAATTTATTATTTTAAATTATAATTTTAATCGAATCACACACTTAATTTATATAAAATTTCACAATTTACTTGATACAATAATTAATTGAAATTATAATTCCAACAATTTTGTTAAATTAATAGAAACATGCCAATAAATTACATCCAATTATTATTCCATAAAAAAATATGGCATCACAAGAGTTCATACACATTGATTTATTGAATTTTAATATATTTTAGAACTTTTACATTTATTTGTGCCAAGACATTGTCATATACAGAAGCATTAAATGATTGCTTTAATTCTCAATGAAAATTTGTATTAAAGAACTAAATGATACTATTGTGCCATAAATTATTTAATGCTTTTTTCCACAAAAGACATTAGCAAAAACGTAATAGGCCTTTTGGCTCAACTTCTCATGAAAAAATTCATTAAATTCATACAGACTCTATGGTAACATTTAATTTCCAAATTTTTAAAATTACCCTTGTAAAAAAGTCGCGAAATTCCTGCAGGAAATTTCGCACTTTCCTGCGGGATTTCTGCAGAATTTCTGCAGAAATTTCGCGACTTTTTTACAAGGGTAATCATTTGAGATTGATAAAATCGCATATTTAGAAATTATAACAATATATTTTTAAATTTCTAAACAATAATTTCTCTATCGAATTTACTGAACAGTTACAATCTAATGATATTACATCGTTTTTTATTAACTTACGATGATGATACATTAATCTCACAAGACACATATGTAAATTATATTTTATACTTTTTTTAAATTTTATGTAATTCACACACAAAGGCTATCATAACAGTTTTTACATATTTATTAAATTTATTAATATTGATGCATTGAAAAAATGCTTATATATATTTGATAAAAAGGCTACAATTTTGGAATGGTTTATCTAGCAAACTATCAATTTTTCTAAATAATACACAAAATTCATCGTTCATAGAAATTTGTATAGTTAAAATTTTATTGAAACAAAATTACACCTATCATTAATTTTTTTTTGAGCATTAGCAAGTTTTTGAATTAGGGGCTTTAATAATAATTTGGAGATTTATTTCACTTGGTTAAGAGTTGTTTAAATCTCATAGACTTACGCCCGTTATTATTGTTACTTCACATTTGATTTCCATTTAAAAAATAAAAAAATTTAAATACTTAGACCGTCTTATTGTCATTTATTACATTTTTATGGCATTGTTATAATTTAAAATTGGATGAATATTGAATAAATATTTTTGTTTACTCAATTTTTAATCCTACCTTATGCAGAGTAAATGTTCATTTTATGCAGCTTTCAAGCATTGGCTTATTCATATAAATATAGTTTAAGGCAATTACAAGAACTTTCATTTCAAAAAGGCTATTTCAATTATCATTGTCTTATTTTCTTTGGAAAAACATGTCGAAAAAGGCACCTTGCTTAACATTTTTTAAATAATTTAATAATTGCATTAAAAGGCAAAGCAAGATTAATATTTTTATTCTATTATATGATTAATTTATATTTTATGGAGTATATAGTTAGACAACAATTTTTTCAGTTGCTCTACTCCAATGATCACTTCATTTTCTGGTATAGATTATATCATTTTTATGATATCAATTATATATGCATAAAACCTAATGATTTTTTCTTAGTTTATATGTCTGTACAATAATATAAATTACAATTATTTTAAATTTACATTACTTGAATTTGATTATTCATAAATTGAGTTTTTTTTATTATTCACGGCAAAGCAATAATAGGATAATGCTCTTCCACTTACATATCACTGAGTCAAATTCGTTCTATTTGAACAAAGAAACGAAAATGACAATCATTACAATAAGTCTCTCTTTAAAAATATTATACATAACACCTAAGCGTCACAGTTCAATTTGGCTTTAATGACTTGTAAAAGTCTAATGTATGAAACAATTTAATCAATTTATACTCATGAACAAAATATAGTTCATGATCAATTATGCGAAAAATTGTACAAAACCCTATAATTGAATATCATGTTTCATGTTTCCTTTTATTTGAAATTAGTTTCGTTGTTAAAAAATCAAATAGAAAATATTATAATGATGAACCATTATTCTTGGAAAATAGTTCGGGCACCAACCTATTACGTCTCTTTTTGTATTATCATATGTTTGTTAATTAAAGAATCTCCAAATTTTTTAAGATACTGAACTTATGGCATTATGTGGAGTACCCATCTGAGTCAGTACTTTATCAAGCCACTGTAAAGGTCCATGCAGATGAATTTCAATCCAACATGGTGTAGATGTAACATCTTGGCGATGATACTCTGCCCCCCAACCTTTCACAAAAGACATTCTGAAATTTAAAAAAAATTTTAATTCCATTTATTATCAAAAATAAATAATCAAAAATATATCTTTTAATCTCACCTTATAGTACACATTTTAGTAAGTTCATAGACAGCTTCAAATCCATGATTAACACTTTGCGAGAGAAGTTGTGCAAATTCTTGGTTATTAAAAATTTTTAATGAACACCCTGGAGGAATTTTACAAACTGTACTAGGATGGAAACCATGATGGTGGTTGCAATTTCTTGATTGTACAAATATTGCTGAGTCAGATAAACATTCTGCATAAACTTCTCCTCCAACGTAATATAAATGCACACCTTTTCCAATGTGTCGTCTAGTATTTTCAATGGTTGAATTTCTATTAACATTGGATAGTTGCCCCAAGCAAAAACGATCAGAATTATTACTTGGATTCGTGAAACCGTCAACAATAATTGAATGCGATTGGCAGTGGAAAACCTCACCAACGCGACAATTTAATTCATAGTAGGCTATTGATGCCCAATATGGTGGTTCTTGATAACACACTGGTGCTACTTCAGAACTATTAGTTGTATCCATAGCTGTGACTGTTGTTGAATTATGAGTAGAATCTGGGGCTGGTGATGAACCATGTTGAGAACCATCATCTGGAGGTGAATATGCTGGAGGTGGTGTTTCAGGTAAACCATTAGAGCCATAAGGACTTTGAGGATTAGTTGTTGCTGACGACCCTGGACTAGGAACTGAACCAACTGATGATATTGGTGAGGTGGGGTTAACGCCAGAACCGACTGAAAGAAAATGAAGTTAAATTTTGGATTGAGTTCTATCATTATAAAGTTGTTATATAATCTAAGAAACTTTACTATATAAAATTTTTGGATCTCAAAGTATTTGACAAAAAAAATTAAATAAATATAATCATTACCTGCATTCGTAGATGTGGGATTAAATCCAGTGGATGAATAAGAGACATTATGTGGCATTGTAGGTTCCGTAAGCTGTTGGAATGGCAAGAGCGAATGACCAGGGGCAAATTCAGAATGCCTTGGAACAAGTACAGGTGGAAGTACTGGGCTTTCAACTCTTTTGTAGTGATAGGGATTTATACAAACTTCTTTTTGTTTAGCAGAGAATGGATACTGACACAGTTCCAAAGGTTTCAATTCATGATGAGATTGCAGATCCGGCCATCGCCATACTCTACAGTAAATAACATGGGGTAATCCTTTACGATGAGAAACTTGTAACCTTCCATCAAGACTTCTAGGAATGGTTACACATTTGCTAGGAGTACCTGGACAACTCAGTGCCCTTTCTAATTCTTCTATAGCTCCCTTTCTTTTTTTCAACTTTTTCACAAGAGAATCAACAGCTTTTTCAGCCCATTTTTCTTCTTCGTCGCCCTGCTTCCATCCAAGTAATTTTTTTACGGCTGGACTAGTAAAAGTAAATAAACTATTTAACGAAGACATTGGGCCAGAACTAGATGATCCTTCTTCATCATCCATTTTTTTGTAATAAAATACTGGATATCGTTATTACACAAGAATTTTGTTGACGTCTTGTAGTTTTCTTTAAATAGTTATTTAAAACTTCTGAAATGAATTGATTTTATGCATTAAACTTTTGATGAAATAATTGTTTTGGAAGTTCAAAGATTTATAAAGATAAATGTATTTTACAATTGCATCATACAATTTTTTAAAATCGAAAAACTTACAATTCAAATATCCATTCAGGTATCAAGTACCGAAAATAATCCAGAGTGTATCACTGTCAAGATTCATAATAACGTCGCAATGAAAATACAAGAGCTTCGTTGATAATCGTAATTCATTTGGCAATCATTCGGCCGTCTAACAGTAGTAAAAGTATCAAAAGCGGTACGACAGACTGGATCACCTGTAAAGATGGGTAAAATCAATTATTTATTTCGGCCAAACAATGCGTTAAATAAGACGGTATGTACGGAAGTGCAAGCGAATGCCGAGTGTATATAGCGCGAGTCGCGACGACAACAAACGCGCTCGCAGCACCTAACCCTTGCCGCGTCGAATAATGCAATTCACAATAATCGAATCAGGAGCATTCTCGTTCGTCTGATATTTTCGCATGTCCACTCGGACCGGCTTAAACGAGAACAAAGAAAGAATCGCGACGTCGTAAAGCGTCAAATTGGAAAAGATGTTCACACCTGGCGGCGAGCGAAGAGCCAGAATGATACAACTTATGTCACAGTCGCGCGGCCCGTCTCGATTCGCGATTACGTTTAGAAGCCCACTGCACGCATTCGCAGAAATGTCAAAAAAGTAAACTATCGTTGACACAAGGCATTTTTCTATTCCTCGTTTCACTTACGCGCTTGGATAATCCACTAATTCGGCGCTCCTCACCTCTCGGCTTTGCGGAATATAGCGTACATGTACCGCCTACAAGTACTCGATTGACACTATATATATAGAGCGCTTCTAATGCAATATGCACGCTCGAGAGGTCCAATCAAGCAAGTCCCGCGACGCAAGTGCCAACTTGATTACAGATACACAACATGCTGTGCGATGTATCTCAATCGATCTGCGAGCGTGTGTACACAAGTTCCGCGTCTATATAGCGCAATTAGACATAACATATGATGATGTAAAAAGCGAAAACTGTGTCTGCGAAGGTCGGCGGCGCAGATTAGGCATTGTACCATAATATGGTGGGTGTAAGCAAGCCTTCGCTCGGCCAGCCTCATGCGTCGAGATAAAACGGAGCGGAGATAGCTTCAATCTTGGTGTACGACCGACGACGCAAAGCAAGAGCATTCAGCACATACGCGTATATTATATGCGATAGGTATCGGTGTGTTAGCCTATAATCGTCAATTGTGAGGCGCGTGCTCGAATGAAGGGGCATATGTTCATATTCATGGCATTATTGCAATTCGCGATGCTGCATCATTGAGAATCATGGCATTGAGAAATTGATGTACAACTCGTACTCGTGGACTAAGGATAACGTGGAGATTGACAGGGATTGAACAGATATAACGTTGAGAGAAAGAGAGAGAAAGTCGAGAATACGCGCTGTCGTGCAAAATGGCGGTAGCAAACGTTTTTTCTCTCTTTCGCTCCCGCTGCTTCTCTCCTCTTTATTACGATTATTCCCATTTCGAGATAGCGGCATAAGTCACTTGCAGTCACGCTCATCTCGGATGATCCACAATTTAACCGATGCGCTGAGCGTATCACATCGCATCGATTCAGTCAACAATCATAAACGCATGCTCAAGAATGATTTATTAATACTTTACGAAAAATGCTGTGAGCCTGTACTTTCTTATATATGCACACATTTGATAAAAAATGTTAATCAATTCGATAAATTCTCCAGTTTTCGACCACTTAGTTATTACTTTGCTCACCTATAGAAATAAACCTTTGAAACCTTTTGAATGAGTTCATGTACTTGACTAAACAAATTTCGCCCTTCTAACTGAGCCATGAATGATGCGATATAAACATGTAACTCGGTTATACTTTTATTTTTGAGAACTGAAAATATTGTATAAATCAACAGGCGTGTCTTTAAATATGAAAATATTAATGATTATTTCAGATGATCGACAAATGAATGGACTATATTTTATTTACTAGCTCAGTTTTCGACACAGTATTCGGTTAGATTATAAATCGTATGACAAAAGAGATTTAATAATTCCAAGTGCAACCATAAATTTCCTCGGCAAGATGGAAGGGAAAAAAATTTTACATTTTACATTTTATTTTTATATTAATTTCTATTAATTTAAATGGTAGCCCAAAAGAGAGGGGGAGAGGGGAAGTACATCAGCAAGGTACCTTTGCCCGACATTTTGAATACAAATATTTTGAATAAAAATTTATTTGATCATATTTGAAAAGTTGCTGTTTTCAGCTGCCGTTCACTGATTGCCGAAAATTTATGAAAACTCCATCAATACTGCAATGTTTTACAAAATTATGAACTCTACCTTGCAATTCTACGAGAAAACCTCATTATGTTATATTTTCATATAACACTAATATACATAAATGTTAAAATTTTTTGGGATTAGCTCGATAGTATCGGAAAGTAACATAGCATAAGAGACAAATACCTAAAAATTAGGATTTTTGATCGTGTTAACAATCATTCATTGAAAAGAATAGGTATTATAGTCTAGGAGCCACACAGGTTCCCGCTTCAAAATGAATCCCGAGAGCTGAACCAAGGTGTTTTCCTCGTATTTTTTTCCCGCTGAACACGAATTTGGGAGGTGGACATCGATCCGAGTGGTAGTTTTTTTGTTATAAACAATTTAATTGGTTAAACGGCCATAACTCGTAAACTATTGAGAAAAAATTAAAACAATTTTTTGCCATTCTATTCTAAATGAAAAAACAAAGAGATTGAATTTTTAAAAGTTAAAATCGGTTCATTAGAAAAAAAGTTATGGACAATTTTGTGTTTATTTATCAAGTCGAGCCAAATCTGCCACTTTCGAGTTTTGAACAATTTTTAATTCGCTACATATGTATCGGACGAAAAAGTCACAAGAGAAACTTTTTGTTTAGAATCGTTCAAGGAGTCGAAAAATATTTTTTATTTAGCAAAATAAACAATTTTTTTTGCAATAACAATTATTTATTAATTTCGTTTATGCAAAAAAAAACAGATCATTTCCTCGTATTTTTTTCTGATGAACACGAATTAAGATGTTGTAAATCGATCCGAGTCGCCGTTCAATTTTTATTAACAATTTATAAAAAATTAAATTGAGAAAAAGTGCTATATCAAAATATGCGATGATTTTACCTATATGAAAATATGTTTTTCTTTTAATAACAAACATTTTCATTATATCAAACTTTCCCCACGACAAATTGATCCAGAGATGTCATCTATTTACCTAAATATTAAACAAAAATAATATTAAAAATATCCGAACTCGATCGGATCGAGTTTGGTTTGGTTAATATTTAGGTAAATAGATGACATCTCTGGATCAATTTGTCGTGGGGAAAGTTTGATATAATGAAAATGTTTGTTATTAAAAGAAAAACATATTTTCATATAGGTAAAATCATCGCATATTTTGATATAGCACTTTTTCTCAATTTAATTTTTTATAAATTGTTAATAAAAATTGAACGGCGACTCGGATCGATTTACAACATCTTAATTCGTGTTCATCAGAAAAAAATACGAGGAAATGATCTGTTTTTTTTTTGCATAAACGAAATTAATAAATAATTGTTATTGCAAAAAAAATTGTTTATTTTGCTAAATAAAAAATATTTTTCGACTCCTTGAACGATTCTAAACAAAAAGTTTCTCTTGTGACTTTTTCGTCCGATACATATGTAGCGAATTAAAAATTGTTCAAAACTCGAAAGTGGCAGATTTGGCTCGACTTGATAAATAAACACAAAATTGTCCATAACTTTTTTTCTAATGAACCGATTTTAACTTTTAAAAATTCAATCTCTTTGTTTTTTCATTTAGAATAGAATGGCAAAAAATTGTTTTAATTTTTTCTCAATAGTTTACGAGTTATGGCCGTTTAACCAATTAAATTGTTTATAACAAAAAAACTACCACTCGGATCGATGTCCACCTCCCAAATTCGTGTTCAGCGGGAAAAAATACGAGGAAAACACCTTGGTTCAGCTCTCGGGATTAATTTTGAAGCGGGAACCTGTGTGGCTCCTAGACTAATTACTAAATATAGGTAATTTTAATCGCTAAAATCAAACAGCTATACTCATTTGGTTATTTTACCTATTTATATTTTTTTTAAATAAGAAAAGTAAGATGATGTCTTGAATTTACATAATATTTTATTTCAACAAATACGTGTAAAAAGAATATGTGAAAAAGGGAAAATTATATTTTTAGATTTTAAAAAAGTATGCGATTTATAACAAAGGGCGATTATAGTGCTCCGCCTGGCATTATACCGAACCCCGGGGGCCAGGACTTTAGTGGACTGGGGACTGTTGAGCGTACCAACGTACCGCATACAAAACATTTTTCTTAGAACACAATTCATCAGTCAAATCAGCATTGCCACATTGGTGTATAATATAATAATTGTAATAATAAAACTTGAATACACAGCATATGTACATTCTAAAATTAGAAGGGTGGCGCAGCACTCTCATGTTAAAAATAAAAAAGCGTTCTAAATACCCTATAGTAGTACCATCTAATCAGATCTAATAATACTGTTAGTTGCGATTTTATTGTAGTAAGCCCTTTAATAAAATATAAAAACGGATTTTTTTCCATATGCGTATGACATCGAAGATAATTTCAAGAAAACAATTAATAAATCATGCATAAATAAATAATACGAAAAAAATTCATTGAATAAAACAGTAGCTAAATTACTAACTTAGAGAACTTGACTATCGTTTTTCAGTGAATTTTTAAACATAGATTTAACATCTTTTTTTTATCTTTTTTTATCTTTTCATTATTCTATCATGTTATACGTAATGTACATGGGAAAACACTCAATTGAAATTTTGAAAGGGATAACTAAAAAAAAAAATTGAAATTGTTCAATCTGACAAGAGGGCGCTTGATTTTGAGGAACGCCGGCAGATTGGGTGATGATATGAGTGTTTGTAAATGAGCGCGTGTCCCGTGGCAGTTGCTATAAATTGAAATTTTCATCGTACTTATTTTCTGTGATGGTTCTTAGAAGAATAGTATAAAAGAATATTGTTTTTGTTTTAAAGAAAATTTTATAACATTATCAAATATAACATGACTGAATGTTATAGTGCAAATATTGTTAATGTTGGTGATTTAAATATTACAACTAACTCTACAATATTTGAAAAGAAATGTTTACTTTCAAAACCAAAGGAAATTATTACATTAAGATTCAGTATGTCATCTAATTACTCATCTAATAATGATTATGATTATGATGATTATGATGATTACGATTATAATTATCGTAATACATATTCACGTCATGGGAGGAAATTCGTGAGATTCAACGAACTTGAATTAATATTCAATAATTTTGTTCATGAAGTGCATGCGGATTCTTCACAGAAGTATGCGTATACAGTAGATGTTAGAGCTCTTATAGAAAAAGACCAAGTTGAGACTCATGTAAATTTTTCAAAAGTTTTACACGCTATTCGTATTGATAAAGTACTGAAATTTAATGTGCAAGATAAACAATTTAAAATTCATCAGTCGTATAAAATTAAGCATTTTTGTTTCAAGATGAATAGACAGGTCATAAATGAAGATACATTGAATGATATGGTTCAAGTTCATCAAATTTCAAATAGTTTGTCATTTAAAAATACAAGTTGCATTAGCTTAGTCGTTGGCAGTGACAAATTTCCAGTTCATAAACAAATATTATCTTCGAAGAGTGATGTTTTTGCAGCAATGTTTAAACATGAAGTACAAGAAAACACTACAAAAATAATCAAAATTGAAGATTTTGAAGCTGATGTGATAGAAGAAATGATCAGATTTATGTATACTAATGAAATAAGTGACACTATTGAGCATCCTCAAGATCTTTATGCTGTTGCACATAAATATCAGATGGAAGATTTAAAAGTTAAATGCATAGAATATTTGATTTTTACTTTAAATTTTAGCAATGCTACAAGTTTATATATTCTTGCCAAGTTGTATAATATAGATAGATTAATAACAACTTTGAATTCATTTTTCAAGAAATACGATGAGAATATGGTAGAAGAAGAAACATACAGAAGTTATCTTTGTGAAAATATAAATTCAGAAAACTTGAAAGATGTTTTATTTTTGTGTGCTAAATTCAATGAGAGTTTAGGAAATGTTAAAAAAACAGCTTTTACTTTTATTGAAAATAATATGTCAGAAGTAATTGACCAATTAATTTTAGTTGATTGGTTTGAAAAACATGGTACATTCGCTTATGAGTTATTCAAGTTTATTAATTATCGAGATTCTCAAGATTAGGCATATTTCATCAGCTATCAATATCACGTTTTTTTTAAATTCTCTATGAATAATCAGTTTTTTAAATTTATTCATTTTTTGTATTAATATTTCATTTTTATAAAGGATATTCTTTAATTTGTTCTAAAAAGAAATTGTATTTGCATGTTATGACTAAAATTTTGAAATTGATCAATGAACACTAAAAAGTCTTGTTTTATTTTGGAATTTTTAATTATTAATTGAGTGTATTTAGAACATGTATATTTGGTGTGGAACCAACACCATAAGCAGCTTCTTATTTGACCGTTGGGAAAATTTCTTATAACTTATTGAGTAATTTAATAAATATTTTATTTCTAAAAAAACGACTGTCAGATATGTCTAGAACTATCCCAGATATTTACACAGTAAAGTAATTTTATACCATAAAAAAATATTGTAACAGAGAATAGCGTTGAATTGATTAAAAATCAATCAATACCTTCTTAATATAATTTATTATTCAATACCCATGTTAGCTTTGAATGTATCAAGTTTAAACGGAACATTTCAGTGCTCGACCGATCTTACGGGAAAAATTCGATAATAATCGATACTACTCGTAATGAAATTGTGTTTCGGAACAAAAAATTCGCGTAAATATAGCGTAAGCACCAATCAAGTTGTGAACATGTCTGCGATATTTGAGTCGACAGCGCCGTCTTACTTTTTAACTATCGCAACTCGTAAGTTAGTGCGCCTTCGAGTGTGATGTATAATCAAACATCGAAAGTGCAAAAAGTGAAAAGTATCGATAGGTGAGTTGGACGATTTGATTTTTTTGTTTACTCGCCATACTTTCGATCTTTACTTGACGCATTTGACACTTTGATTTGCAAATCCAACCAAATATTTTTAATTTGTGGATGCAATTCTCGTCTTAATAATATTAAAAATTCAATCATAAATTTGTATGTACTTACTTATGTACCAAAAAAGTTAATTAAATTAAATAATTTTTTTGCAAAAGAAATTACACATTGTTTTATTTATGTTAATTATTATTTTCAAAACGTTCATTTTGTCATGTACTACCTAACCTTTCATGATTAAATTCTATCCTTAACAATGATTTTAAACATTTTTTTACAGAAAATATAATTCTTTTGCGTTGTGTACAGAATTTTAATGGAATATAAAATGGAAGTCTCAAATTATGAAGTGGACGAAACAGCTACTAGCAATTTGATCCTTGAAGATGGAAATTATATTGAAGATGAAATTGAAGAAGTCACTCCTAAAATAAAAAATGTGAAAACTGTCTTTTCAAAATTTTTGGAAGAAAAACCAGTGGTAGCTTATAAAAAGCTAGTTGTTCCACAATCAATGAGAAGTATTTATTGGAAATTCTTTGGTTTTCCTGCTAATGAAAAAAGTGCCATTCTAACAAGAGTAAAAATTGTTTGTTTGCTCTGCAAGACTCAAATTGCTTATAATAGAAATACTAGTAATTTAAGAATGCATTTACAAAATAAGCACAGTAAAGAATTATATGCTTTGGAATCACATACTCCACCCAAAAAGCAAAATATTTCAGCAGAGACCAAAGAAAAAAAAGCTCAAAAAAAAGCATTAAAAGAGGCTCTGGCTTGTAGTAAAGAGCATTTGTATACTTCTGATGTGGCTGGCACAGTTCAAATTAGTGATAGCAATAATCAAATTCAATTTGTATCAGATCCTAATGTAAGATATTCTGACTCTATCGTAAAGAGTGTTGAAACTAAAACTGTTTCAGGAAAGCAGAGAAAATACATTTTACAAAGAGAGGATGCTATTGATATTCCTGCAACTTTAGACAGTCCTATAACTTTTGTTGTAACTCAAGAAAATCATCAGAGTCCTTTTCAAAATACCAAATCTGTTTCAGATGCCATTTTAGAATTTTTAATTATAGATTTACAAGTGCCAGAAATTGTGCAGCAACAAGGGTTTCAAAGACTTATAGCTACTTTGAAATCCCCTTGTCAAATTCCAGATAAAAATGCTTTAGAAGAGAATATTATACCAAAAACATATTATAGCTTTAAAGAAACGATCTTACGAAACATTTCTCTCATAAGTAATGAAGTAAGCATTGCTATAGAAGAATGGACGTCCAATAATGGAGAGAACTTTTTTACATTTTTAATATATTATCAAAACAAAATTGAAGCATGCTTAGACTCCAAAGTGCTAAGTACATTACACATTCCTAAAGACTATGATGTTGACCAATGGAGAGAGACCATTCATGACTTTTTACAAGAGTGGAATATTCCAAACCATAAAATTACTGCATTTGTTGTATCATCTGATAGAATTGAGTTGATAAATGCTTTGGAGTCTCTACAAATATCTGTTATTCCTTGTTTACTTTATTCTCTCCAAACTTGTGCTCAAGCTTGTTTTGAAATTTACAATATTGCTCCAGTTTTATCCAAATGTAGAAATATTATTGGTGCAATAGATAGTTACTCAGAAATGTCTACTACTTTTCTTTCTCAAGAACAATGTTATGGGGTATGTAACCAACTGAATGAAATATAATATTTAACATGATGATAAAATTTGAAATATTAATTTTTTAAATAATAATTTTTATGTATTTATAGCTAGAAGAAACTGGTATGACTATAGATTCTCCAGCTATATGGACAACAACATATTCTATGTTGAAACAAATTTTTTTACATCGTGAAATTCTTACTTCATTTTTTACTAAAGCAGATCATCGTGTAAATCTTTGCCATCTTGAGTTGAGTGAAGAAGAATGGCAGATAATTTCTGATCTTTTAGATGTACTTCAGCCTTTGCAAGTTACTTTAATAACACTTAGTGAAGAAAAAATGCCTTTAATATCATTATTGAAACCACTGTTATGGCAGTTGGTTTCAACCCATTTAAAAGTTAAAGAGGAAGATAGCAAAATAGCTAAATCTTTGAAAGAATCATTAATAAATATGTTGTGTAATAAATATTCTGATCAGGATGTCAGTTTATTATTACAAATTTCAACTACTTTGGATCCTAGGTAAAGTAATTGATATAAAATTTATTGTCAATGTAACGCTTAACAATTCATATAATTAATTACTAATTTTTTTATACATATTTTTAGATTTAAGAATGTACCTTATGCAACAAATGAAGATAAAAAAGTCGTTGCATTACCTATCAAAGAAATGCTTATAAAAATTATTCATGATAAAGGAGAAAGTGAAAATTTCACAGATGAGCAACCAGAAAAAAAGCCTAGATTGTCAAGTAAATAGACATACATACTAAATGTAAAAAAATATTATTTAAGACTAAATCTAATACTTTTATTAATTGATACAGGGATGGAATTTTTACTTGGGGGCCTCAATAAAGTTCATAAGCAAGATATGTCAAATTCTGAAAAAGCTGATTTAGAGTTGGCACAATATGAGTCAGAACCAACAGCTCCATTAGATAGCTGTCCTATACAATGGTGGTATAAGTCATCTGTAAAGTGCCCAAATCTCAGTAATTTAGCTGGTAGATATAACTGCGTTCCAGTTTGTTGTGCTCCACCATCCAGAATACCATTTGATATTCAAATTGATTATCACAAGAAAAGGGCTGCTTTACCAACTCATTTAATAGACAAAATGATTTTCCTTCATGCTAATCATAATCTTGTATAGTTGTTTTAATATAGAGTAATCATAAATTCATAAAATATTTATACTATTGGGAAACGAAAGTTTAAATATTTTTATTACTTGATTCTTAAATAACTAATTTATCAAGTTATCTATAAAAAATGAAGTTTGAAATCTCACCAAGATTTCAATTTAGTTTTTAAAATTTATTTAAATCTAAATTGATTTTGCACCCATGCAGAACTTTCATGAAATTTTGGGTCACTTATTTGAAGTGATGTTCTTTTGCTCAAATAATAATAATAAAGAACTGCAACTGTGAAAATAGAGAGCAAATTTTAAGTATTATTATTTACTTATTTATTTATTTTTTTTTAATTGAGGAAAAAACTTACTTGATCTTTGAGTGGTAAGAAGAGCATGATAAGTTATACTCCAATAATGAAGAAATGGTAAATTCCAATGTACAGTCATATGCCAAGAATGTAAGCTGATACTTAATATTATATAAAGTACACAAATAACTAAAGTTGAACGAAATTCGGTGTATAAAAGTTGTATCAAACCAGCCTAAAGAGCATAATTAAATTATATTATTTTTATATAAATATTATTTGATCATAAAAATTTTTTATTTACTCAACCTGAAAAACATAAGTAGAAAAGAAATTTGCCAGTAGTATTGTTAAAGCAATGATCAAGCAAAAATCTTGAATCCTGCAAAAGAACAGAAATTAGCTCCAAGTGTAATTTTTGGTGTTTAATTTGCTTTGATACTTTTCACCTACACAAAGAGAACAAGTAAATCAGCAGGATTGGATCGAGCAAATGTTAAAAATGAATTGACACCAACATCAAACAGTAAACAAAAATATTGAATAATTAATGTGAATGTGTATTTTCTATGAGTTAAATTCATTTATAAAGTTCTTTATTGAACTGAAACTGATAGTTGAAATAAAATTTTTCAATTAGTAAAATTCAATGAGTTCAACAGTCAATGTATGTGTAGAATAATACAATAGTTACTATGGTGATGCAAGTCTAGTTGCTACATACAATTATTTTATCTTGAAATAGTCTTTGGTATACATTAACATTGGTTTGAATACCTGTTGGCAGTTATAATATTATTTTCATTTTTTTGCATGAGAAAAATATGCACATTAAAATCAATTTACAAGTTAATTTTTTCCCTTCTGCAAAGTATAATATAAATAAAATTTGCAATTTGGCTGCCTTTGAAACTTTTTAAATGATTTCCCTTTGTGAGCATATTCATTGGCACGGCCGGTGGCGCCTTCACTGGATAATTTCTGCGCGAACGCGAGCCGCCGATCCAAGGACCAAATTGTGTTATTACTTATTGTTGCCGCGTTTAACTCGACATCATGAAGTGAGTGTTGTTAATTAATCAAGCGTCAATAATATAATCATTGAAATTAATCCTTGCCGCGCAAGATTGTGCTAACATAATGCTGTTATTAATTTTGTCATTATTCATATTTCCAGGATTGGACTTTGTGCTTACAGTGGGTATAAAATTTACCCAGGTCATGGCAAGACCATGGTCAAAGTTGATGGAAAGGTAAATGATGATTTTTTATTAAAACTTATTCTAGTTAATTAAAATATGTACCATTGCTATTCAATTTTTGATATATTTTATGTTATTCAGTTCTATTGGTACATTTTTTTACTAATTTTAAGCCTAACCTCGAAATGCAACTTTTAGTGCATTATTTTGATTTATATGAATGTACTATGTATTGCAGAACTTTACTTTCCTTAATTCAAAATGCGAGTCAGCTCATTTGATGAAAAGGAATCCAAGAAAAGTTACTTGGACTGTTCTTTACAGGTAATTTTTTTAATTTTATTCTACAAGTTTTGTTAATGTGAAACTAACAAATTATTATACTTCAGGCGTAAGCACAAGAAAGGTCAAGAAGAAGAAATGGCCAAAAAAAGAACACGAAGGACTCAAAAATACCAACGTGCTATTGTTGGTGCTTCACTTACCGATATTATGGCTAAGCGTAACATGAAGCCAGAAATTAGGAAGGCACAACGTGAACAGGCTATCAAGTGAGTATTGTTATTATGAAGATTTCTTTATGCAGCTAAGAGACTAAATCAATTTTACAATATTTCAATTAATATTTTATCTTTTATAATAGTGGCTTGTGCAATTATACTCATTAGATATTTTTTATATTGTTTATAAAAGCTAACAGAATTGAAAAATGTTAACAAATTTATGTTTCATTGACTAGAAAAGATTTGGAGTCATTTATTCTTATTGTATTTTTATAATTTAAAACATAAGAATAATGTTGAATTCCACTTATTGATTTATAATTTAATTTCAGAGCTGCAAAGGAACAGAAAAAAACAGCAAAAGCTGTTAAAAAAGCTGCTGCACCAGCAAAACCAAAGCCAGTTCATAAACAGAAGGCTACAAAAGTTCAGCCAAAAGCTGCTCCAAGAGTAGGAGGAAAGCGATAAATTATCTTTTTTAATTATTAAATAAAACATACAAGTGCTTGCACTTGATAAAAAAAAGTTTGAGCGTTTTCATTTATCAAACATGATACACATGTAAATCAAAATAATTTATAAATTTCATTATCATGTAAAATACTATAGACTGGTGCAGACCATTACTGGTAAGATGAAGCATTTAAATACTATGTACGATTAAGATGCAAAAATTTGCTTAATGTAAAATTTCAATACTTCTCATTCTTATTCTGGTATACAGTTGCAACTAAATTAATTATAAAAAAGAGGTTTCGTTATTTTTTAAAATTAAGACCATCCAAAATCAACATAAAATTGTTTTCAAAGTTCCTGAAAATCTTCCTTGTTGCAAATTTTTAGAAACCGGAGCGCAAGGCCGAATAGTTTTCCGAATAGCGTTTGTATGCGGCGTGGTGAAATATAATTAAGGTAGTTCCCTCAAAAAATTGACTATCGATAAAGGGTCTTGAAATTTTAACCACATATTATTAACAGTGCTTTTCATATGTGTGAGAAATTTCAGGAACTTTAACCAAACCATTTCCGAAATATAATTAATCAAAGTTCGGTACTTTTACATGGGATCCCTATGCGAGCGTGTCGAAAAGACTCTTTTTTGTGTGATTATAAAAAAACGCATCGATAAAATCTTTTCAAAAACTAGGAGATGATTGTTCAGTATGTACTGAAACAGCTCAAAAACTGGAAAAACTCGACCATACAGTTTTTGAGAAAATTTAATGTAAAAACATTACAAAAATAAAAATTTAAACTTTTTGACCTGCCCCAACGGAAATTTTTCTCATGATAAAGTTTTATAAAGTCTTAAAAAGTCTTTATAAGTCTTATAAATGTACGAAATTCGTACACCCGATTAATCATTTTAAAGAGTTTATAAGAGTTTTTAAAAATTCATAAAACCTTGTGGAAACTCGATTTTTTGGCAAAAGTGTCAAGTTTTTTTTTCATTTATTTTTTTTTTTATGTATTATTCATATGGTTGCCCCTATAGTTGTTTCACCATGATTTTTGGTTGATACTAATCAAAAACGTTTTTAAAACTATTAAAAATTGAATTTAACCTTGAACGTAACCTTGAAGCTCCAGCGATCCAAAAATCGGTTTTTCCAAGGAGAACCCTCATTTTTATGAAAGATTTTAAAATAGTGAAAAGTTTTACATTAAAATTAACTTTTTGTATTTTTTTCCAAAATATTTTATTGTTTCACCAATTGCGAAACTGCGAAAAAAATAAGGGTAAGGGAGGTTCAAATGAAAAATTTAATACAATTACACTCGGCAACAAAATTACCGCAACAAAAAATTTCATTAAAATGTTGATTTTCAAATGCTTCTATCTTGAGCTATATTTAACGTATCAACACGAATGTTTTTTTGATTTGTTTGAAATTTTGTCCTCTTTAAATCTATATACACTATGATTAGATTCGAGTCAATATCGCGTTACCAGTAGTATTTGAGCGCAACACAAAAAATTACTGAAAAAAATTATTTGTTTGAACGAGTACCAGTACCACAATGATTTTTTAATCGAAATCTAACATATACCATCTCAAAGTACTCTTTTCAACAAGTATTTAAAAAAAAATATAGAGCTCTCTACGGTTTTTTTAACGCCCTGTAGGTCGTTTTGAAGGTAACATTTAAAGTACGTAAAATCCCTCGTTTAGCTGAAATCAACACGATTTTCTGGGCATTTCGCGTACACAACAGACTGAAATCAGTTGAAAAAAGTTTTAAATATCATTGCAAAATGAATTATATGTATATATATATATATATAGTTCATTTATATTATTGTGACAATGAAGTGTGCAAAATTGTATTTAAAAATTCATTTTGCAATGATATTTAAAACTTTTTTCAACTGATTTCAGTCTGTTTAATGGTATGCGATGTGGCAACAATGAATTATCGTTATAATTATGTTTTATTCAGTTAAATCATCTAAAGTTAATTAATATATAAAACGTTATTAAATGTTAACATGATCAATTCGAGTTATTGAAGTTTTTTATTGAAGTACGTTAATTGTTGCAGTAGAATAAAGAAACATTGGGGACCCATTTCACATTGCGGGTTGTAAAAACGGTATTCTATCAAACATACTTTTTTCTCGCAGCTTTTGAATTATAATTATAAGACTTCATTTTGAAGTTCAAATTATGCTTTAACGAGCATTGCCATTGAAGTATAAGTTAACGGTGTGCCTCTTATGTTTTATTTGTATTTACAGTTTCAGAGTATTGAACAGTATAAAAAAAGCGATTGACTCTATCGGAAGCGGGTGTAGGTATAGTTCTTTAACTTCTCGAGTTCAGCCGTGCCTTGAGAAGTGTATACAAAGAAAAAAACAATAAAAGACTGCTTTATCTCGCTCGTAAGAATGATGGAGATATACTTGAATACCGCGAAAAGCACTCGAGCGACCAAGTCGACCCATACACAACAATGCGTATATATAACATATATTGTATACACAAATATTATTATGAATTTTGAAGTGCGCCCGGCACGCATATCGCTGTAGGTCAGCCTCTAAAGTATCTCGTTGCAGCGTCAGTTGGCTCTTAGTCAGCGAGTCGAGCGGATTTGAAGTTTGAAGTTTATTCAGTGCGTGGAGTTACCGTGGAGTGTAAGAGACTTGTTTTGTTTCTCGATATCGGCAAGTCTTCTGTGAAGTTTTACTCGCGCCAAATCCAGAAAATTAGAAACAACCATGTCTGACGATCCATTGGGTATAAATAAACTATTACCTTCTGATCTTGAACCATATGGAAATACTTTTAATTTGGAAGATATGTTGGGTAATGATGAATTTATATAACATTTTTTAGTTTTTGCCCGGCATGCCTATATTATGTGCCAGTAATTCGATTTCAATTAAACATCTATTATTTTGAAAATAAAATAAGTTCTGCTTTGTTAAATCAAAAATCTGCTTTACAGAATTTAATCTCGTGGGCGATGTTAATTTATTGGGTAAGCAAACTTCAATTACTATTAAGAAAATATATTCCTTAATACCTTTTACTTAAATAAGAAATGAAAATGTATGTCATAATTGTACGATGATCGTAAAAGAAATTGTAAACCCGAGACTCAACGTTTATGTTCAGCTCGTCCGTAAAACGTGCGATCGTCACGTCCGTGTCGTTCGAGAAACAAAGTCTTAGGGGAGCGCATACCATACAGGCTTTTGTTCGAAAATTACATTTGCGGTTGAGACTGTGAAGCGCGCATTTTACGATTAGCTGCGGGCACAGTATAAATTATGAATATATTATGTGATATTTCTTTTTTGTATAGCTCGAAGGCTTTTTTATTTCTGTCTATAAAGATCGAAAAAGTCGGAAATTTTAAAATGTTAGCAAATACTGCGGCGTCGATTAGTCTCAAAAATATATTTCAAAATAAATTAATACCTATTTTAATTTTTTCTCTTTCGATTCTGTAGGAACAGAATTTCAAAACAATGAGTTTTACGTAGAACTAGAAATAATAACTCAGCCTCAGCCATTTCGACATTTTCGTTATATGTCTGAATTTAAGAGTGGTTCGCTATCAGGTGAAAAAAAAGTTCCTATCACTGTCAAGGTAAATAATCACTTTTTAGCATAAAAAAACGTATAAATGTACCCAAAGCATGTTATCTGTTTTTTAAAGGTGAATAATTATGTTTATCGTTGCTTTATAAGATGCAGTTTAGTTGACTTTAAGACCAAAGTAAACCATCCCTATTGTTTAGTGGAAAAAAGGAAAGGTGAAAAAATTATTCACGATCAGACTTATTATGAGGTTCAAGTTGATCCAAAAGAACACACTGCTAAGTACGTAAAATACATTATTTAAAATTACAAACTTCATTATAATGAGAAACCTCTCTATTTGTATATTACAGATTAGAAAATATCGAAATAATTGTCAGCAAAGACAAAAATAAGCATGCTGAGATCATCATGAAAAAAGAAAAGAGAGATGGAAATGAGAACACCCCAATAGTTTGCTATTACTATTTTTTCTTTATTAACCATTTACATAAAAAAAAGTTTATTTATTATAATTTTTTTGCAATAGTTGTTGGAGCAAATAAATAAAAACTTGGAGAATATTGATCTCAACTGTGTTGCTCTATGTTTTCAAGCATTTCACAAAAGTGATGAGGAAAATGTTCCGTTAAGTCAGAAAATTTATTCAAATGCAATAAAAAATTCTCGTAAGTCTTAACAAATAAAAATTAAGTTGAAAACTTCAAACAGTATCAATAGTTCCATGCAAATTTTTCAGATAACTCAAGTACTGCTAAGCTTGAAGTTGCATTGTATAGAGTCATTGAAAATGAAGTTTTGATAATTTTGAAAAAAAAAATTAATATAGGTAAAATTTGATCAATTCTCTTTTTTACTATAAGATAATCTCATAACTAATTATATTTTAAGATAAACTAAAAATTAAATTTTACGAGGATGATTCATTGTTAAATTGGCAAGTAAAGAAGGAGTATTTTCATCAAGCTGTTATTAGAATATGGTATGTTGATAAAAAAATTTTATAAGCTGAATGATAGAACATTAATATTCAAAAGAAATATTAAGTAAGAAAACTTCAAGGATAGTAAAATGTTTTCTATTGAATAAATTCAAATTTCATGAAAACCTTGTTTATTGGAAATTTAAAAATAAATTGAACAAAATTTATATTTCTAATACTTATTCCTTTATGAAAATGTATGCATCAATAATCTCTAAACTTCTAGGCATCTAAAGTAGCTTACCTTAAAACATGATTGTTGATTGAAAAATGTTTATAAATATTTCTAGGATCCCATCAGACTGTGTGAAAAAGGTTAAGGGGGAAATTAAAATTCAGTTATACAGGACTACTGATGAAGAATCTGTTTTTATTTCCTGTTATACTTCTCAGTGTTTACAGGATAATTTTCCAATTGGTAATTACATCACATCAGTTATGCTCTTAATAAATTTTGAAGTTCTCTTAAGTTTCTAACAATGCAACTGAATTAGATAGGACAAGTTCTTCTAATTTTTCTTCTATTCTAGCTATATGTAATTTCAGGAAATACTACATTAAATACTGCAAATAATTATGGTATCAGTGAATGGTCAATGGAAACTGATGGCTTTGATGAAAATGATACATTTCATTCTTTTTATGAAAAATCTTTGTTCGAAGCTTTAACTTTTGATAAATTTGAAGAGGCCAAAGAAATAATAACTAGAAACAATTTTAAACTGAATTATTCTGCAGCTTTGGTATTTGATAAACAAATCCAAATTTTTCAGAAAACAATACATCTCGCTATTTCGAAAAATCAACCAAAAATAGTCAAAAAACTTCTTGAAATGGGGATTGATCCAAATATGGTTGATGAAAATGAAAATACTGCTTTGCATTCGGCTATTGAAGGTAACAGATGTACAAATTTAATTATTTTAGGAAATAGACATTATTATAAAAATTTCCTTTTATTACTGAACTGTTTAATAGCTTCAGCTTACGACTGCATCGATGAGTTGCTGAAGTATAAAGATAAAATTAATTTTCATACTTGTAATCAATATGGTTACATGCCATTACACTTGGCAATAAAAAAAAATTCTTTGAAGATTGTTAAAGCTTTGGTAGAAGCTGGAGCTAAAATAAATTCAATAAATAGATCCAATGGAAAAACAGGCCTTGAAATGGCCCAACATCATAAACAACGGAGTATAATAAAATATTTGCAGGTATTATTAATTTTCTTACTCAGAAAGTGTTATGAATTTCATTGATGGATTGTCAATTTTTTTAATCAATTGAATTTAGCATAAAGCCAAGGAAGATCTCAGTATGGATTATGATGATGTATGTTACTAGTTACTTTTAAATAATTTATTTGTTTTAAATACTTATGACTCAATCAAGCGATTTAGAAATAATTAATACTTGAGTATTATTATCATACTAAGTAATAAACAAAAATAAAATCATAGGCTCAGGATATGACTCCTGTTGATCTTGGACCATCACAAGGTTCTAAATACTCAGAAGTCTTTGATATATTGAAAACTGACGCAAATATGCCAATGTATTGTTGCAACTCACTCAAAAATAATCTGGGAAATGCTAGAATTGACCAAATGGACCATCTGCAATTTGTAAGAAAACAAATAAGCTTTCTTCGTTATACATGTATTTTTTTAATGACTTTTTTACCAATTATTATAGTATGTTATATTTTTTGTAACTACCTGTCATAAAATTGTGACGTTTTTAAAGTTTAAGACAATAAATCCATTTTTATAATCTTTCTATATCATAACGTTGTAATTATGATTTTCAACCTCATTTTCGGAAATTTGTACAATGCTCTAATATTTTCAACTGGTAATGTGTAAAGTTGAAAAAAAAAAATTTTGGAAATCAGATTTGTACATGCGATTAATTTTCATTACATGAGTTTACATAAAGAAACATCGGAAAAATTATCAGGGTGTGTCAGGTTCACCAGCAGTCTTTGTCTAATGCCAATAGCATTAGTCGAATGCTTCCACTTTGGAGCTGCCCTTCAAGTTACGTATCTTATCGTTGAGAGATTTCTACTTCATTTATTCATACTTTTTGTATTTCATTTCTGAAAAATTCTGTTCAGTACACTTTAAATTTTCAGCGATAATATCATTTAAATTGTTGCACTAGTACATTTTTCACACGAGTTATGACCTAAAACTATTGGTAATTAGACCGATAATATTCTCCAGTTTGCGTGTATTAAAAATTCAATTTTCATAAAACTCTGCACACTAGGAAAGTCTATCTATAGTGCACGATCTTATCAGAACGATTCGTGTATGTGCGAAAATAAGATAGTTGCTGTTAATCTTTGATACTGGTGAGTGCTCGAATAACGACTTTACGCAGCTTCTGGATGCATTTGATCGGGATTGGTACCAGATTTAATCATTTTTTGGCGATCATCAATATGGAACTGCCAGCGATGCTACTGCCGGCTTTTGAAGAATTAATCAATCTAGATGCTAGCGAAAGGCCATTAGGTATATAAATATTCTTCCTACCTCGCCTTTTATTAATCGATCTTAGCAAAATATTTTAAATTATTAAGCATTTTATTGTGATTAGTTTGAGTGCTCACACTTAAAATAAGTATTTGAAAGAACAAGTAAATGCGTAATGATAAAAAAAGTCATTTTAATTATAGAATCTAAATGCCATATCCATATACTAGTTCAACCAATTGATAAATATGGATTTAGATACAAATCTGAGCCAACTATCTACAGAAGATTATTAGGAGAAGGTAAAAGTATTGGTCAATTGAAAAAAGCACCTACCGTGCAGGTACGATAAATAATGTAATTAAAGCCACAGCAAGCTAAATTCAGTGCAATAAATTTTAGATGATCAATTGTCCGTTTGAAAAGGCCATCATTAGATGCAGTTTGGTTACTGCAGATTCTAATCGATTTTTACATCCGTACTGTTTAGTTCGCAGAAATGATACTTCAGATCTCGATAATCACTACGACGAGGAAGTGTCCGATAAAAATAATTTTACTGCAACGTCTGTGTCACATTGAAGTACATTTTTTTAAAATATTTTTTAATGGAGCAGTTATAATAATAATGTATATTAATATTTTTTGCTAAAGGTTCGATGACATAAGAATTATTATAACGATTAAAAAAAAAATAAGTGAAGTTATGATAACGAAGAAAATTAACAAATTGCTGGAAGAAAAAATGCAAAACTCTCAAATGCATTTATCAAAGTTAGACTTGACCGAGGATGAAATTTTAAAAGTAATTCGTTTTATTTTGAATTACTGTAAAATTAGTAACTTTTCTATAAGATGAGAAAACTATATTAAGCACATATTCACCACAATATATTAAAAAATGTTGAAATACTGATTAATAGTTAAGTCAATTTCAATTAGAGTTGTTGATACAACTTTTAAATGACCAATACTTTTTATAGATTGCTTACTCATCTTTTCAAGGCTAATAAAAATAATAAAGGAAATTATCTTATGATTTTGTGAACAAAAGTTATGCATTTTAGATAAGAATGACCACTGAAAATGAAATTAAATGCATCAATGTCAATAGTGCATGCTTGAGCTTCCAAGGATTTTATTATGGACCAAACAATATTTTATATCCATTGACGGATAGAATCTACTCGCAATCAGTAAATAACTCGAGTAAATATGGAACAATCTTTGAAGTCGCAATGAAATAATTTTAAAATATTTCAATGAACTTTTACCAGGAAATGCTTCGACGGGAAAACTCAAAATATATCGGTCAAGTAAAAGTACCGGTTCCACCTTAGGAGACGAAGAAGTTTGGTTGCTCGTACAAAAAGTTGAAAAGAGTATTTAATTATTTATATTGTAAATTATTTCTCAGTTAATTATGATTTTTTTAGAAACATATCGTATTTTTTAGCGAATATTAAAATTAAATTTTTAGAGGTGGATTATGATGGAGAACCAACTTGGCAAGCTGATGGAAAATTTTCAGAATCGGATGTACATCACCAAATTTTAATTATTTTTAGGTAAGTAAGATTCTCGAAGAAACCTAACATATTTAATTTATAATTTATTTATATTTCTCACCAGAACTCCGGCATATAAGAATAAAAATATTATAGAGCCAAAAAAAGTCTCGATTCGATTATATCGACCCTCTGATGATGATGTATCGAATGAAATTCATTTTATGTATATTCCAATGTGTGTCTCACAAAATGAAAACTAAAAAATAATTGTTCGAAAAGTCACTGCAATGTATTTTTATTATTGTGCCTTTTTTTTAAACCTGCACTATCGAATTTACTTTTGAACAAGTGATGTTTTGATAGCTCAAATGACTAACAAATTAATCGATAGTAACAGATGTTTATTGTAATCTCCTATAATAGCTTTTACTTAATCGTATGAAATATCTATTTTTACTTATCTGACACTTATTTTCGACGCAATCGGTGATTAAAAAGTTCAAGATATTTGCACTGTATATTGCCGCACCCTTATTGAACTTGATCTATAACTGTTATAAATTACACACATAGAGCACCTAAGAAAATGTAATTAATTCAAGGGCATTGCAGTTACAGCAAAAAGTAAATGAGCTTAAATAATATGTATTTTTCAAATTTTTTTTCTAAGCTTTATTCATTAAAAACGTATAAATAAACAATAAACACGATCATCTCAACTATACAATTTTAATAGTATAATAATTGCAATTATCAATATAATAGTAGTCTTTGTGAATGAAGTAAAATGTCAGTATTATAGAGTTGTAAAGGGGGAATAGTATTTCCGGAATGCTACATTAATTCTTTTTAGGGAGATGTTCAATAAAAATTAAAAATATCACCAGGGTTTGAATGGTCATGCCAATGAGTCAAATTTATTTAGGACTCACCCAGTTAAAAAAAAATGAATACAATTTTTATTTTTATGTGAAATAAAATGAAATTCTCACGTAGATCAGACGTGTTTACTACTTAAGGAAATATTGTGGATTTTCAACGATCGGAGATGCCATCCTCGAAGTTTTCTCGAAAAAACTTCGTATGAATAAATATAATATCCTCGTCGTCCATCATTAAACCTTTTTTTAAAGAAATTGAAAAAATTTATGTTTTTCAATTTGGGAGCACTGTATTAAAGTTAATTGAACGATTATATGTAAACAGAAAAGGTCTCTTGACATTTTTCTTTGAAAATAATAGAATGATCATTTTCGAAGTTAACTTTATATTTGAAACTTTATATTTGAAAAGAATTCGGACACATTAATATACTTTAAAATCTACCAACTTAAGAGATGCCAAGGGGTATTTTCTGTTTATATTAGTCCAATATCATCAGAAGTAGAAAAGTTAAAAAATAATGTACAAATAAGAAAACTAAGTTTTGAACTCATTGGTTGGCGATGGCACGCCACCAAACTGCACGTTGTTGCGCTTTCAAAACAAATCCACCTAGGTATACCTTACAAGTTGCGGCATTCAGTACTGAGTACACGCGTCTCGCGTCTGGACTTCCCAAACTGCGAGCGTGATTCTCTTATGAGCTGTGAGTGTCGTCTGCTCAATGTACGTGCACGATCCATAGCAAGTAGTGCCTGTTGCATCGGGGAAGACCCGCTCTTATCGAGGTTATTATCGGTGAACCACTTCAAAACGTGATTACATCGACGATCTGTCATTTCCTGCAAAATTTATAACGTGCATTTTTACGACTTTTACCGAGAATAGCGACGACGTCATTTTTATCAGCAAACCGATAGTCGCTTCTATACGGTAAGTCTTGTGATACAATTGTTCAACCTCAAAGTTACTTTTTGATAATCAAAGCGTCCGATGCTTTTGAAACTTTGCTTCTCTTTGTAATCCGTATTATTTGGCTGTAACGCCTTCAATTATGACTGACGCGTATGAAAATTTTATTAATTACAAACATAACATGCTGTATTTATCGCCGGCACCGGCTGACAATTTTTTCACCTACAGCAATGGTAAATAAAACGTGCTCAATATGACGTTTTTATGCTTTTAATATTGCATCTTGTAACCGTTGCACCATGTACTCTTATTTTTCTAAGAAATTATCTTCATAAACCACTGTTAACATGATTTTATTTAAGATTTTGGAATCATGAGTTCAGCAGGCTACAGTCCTGTCTCAATGGGAAGCCAGACAATGGATATGGAAGATTTTCCATCAGAAATAATAAGTGCCACTGATGATCAATCACAAAATGTTGATACAAGTATTTGCGAAAAGACTGAGATAAAAATACTAGTTCAACCTATTGATAAATTTCGCTTTAGATACAAGTCTGAAATGCTTGGAACTCATGGCAGTCTTTTAGGAGATAAAGATAATAGTCGCCACAAAAGAGATGTCCCTACTGTACAGGTAATTTTTAATCATTTTATTTCTCACAGTGATAAAATTATATATTAAAATTATGTATTATTTTTTAGTTATTTAATTGTCAATTCAAAAATGCTATTATAAGATGCACTATTGTGACTGCAAATGAAGATAAGAGATTCCCACATGCACATCGTTTAGTTAAAAAAAATTCTTCAGATGATACAGATGATCCTCATGATATAGAAGTTTCTGCTGAAAACGATTATACTGCAACGTAATAATTATTTATATTAAATTTTATCAATCCACTCATCACACAATTAAACTTTAATTTCAATAATTTCATGAATAGTTTTTATAATATGGGAATAATTCACACTGCAAAAAAGCACATTAAAGATGAAATTTATAGAAAAAGAAGAATGGAGTTATTAGAAACAAAAAAAAAGACAGGATCCAAGTAATGTTGTTATTTCAACCCGAGAAGAAATGAAGGTTTGTTTTATAATGTTATTGAGAATAAAATTTTACACTACTAATAAAATTATTATGGAATAGTTGCAATCAGAAGCAGAGAATGCAAAAAATTGGATGAATTTGAATTCTGTAGCACTCTGTTTCCAAGGGTATGTACATAGCAGTAACAATGTATTAGTACCATTCACTGAGAAAGTGTACTCTCGACCCATCAATAACTTAAGTAAGTCAATTTTTTAATTGTTACTAAACTTATATAAAGTTCTGTGAATAACATTGATGAAAAACAATTAAATCATCAATTATCAACAACTAAACATGATTAAAATTTTAGAAAGTGCATTAACGGGAGAACTAAAAATATGCCGCATTGATAAAAGTTTTGGTTGCGCGGATGGTAATGATGAAATTTGGATTCTAGTTGAGAAAGTTGGTAAAAGTAAGCAGATAATTTTTGTACTTAAGAAATTGATTTATTTAATGTTTATTAAAAGATAAATTATTTATCATTAGAAAATATAAGGGTAAAGATTTATGAATCAGATGAGGATACTGACAATACAATTTGGGAAGCTGATGGAAAATTTTCAGAATTAGATGTTCATCATCAATATGCAATTATATTTAGGTAATATATTAGTAATATATTTAAATCATCTTAATGTCTCTGAATTAAATTTAAAAAAATTATATTACATACTGTAGAACTCCTCCATACAAAGATACTTCTATAACTGAACCAAAAGAAGTATTTATTAGATTAGAAAGGCCATCTGACGGAGAATATTCAAATAGTATAAAATTTACTTATAAACCATCAGACAAAATATTGAGTAAGTCTATAAAAATCATTCAATTAATAGAGCTACTTTAAATAGATTAACTGATGTTAATTTATAATTTTTTATAAATAGATAGAAAACGACCTCGATTTGAGCAAAGTGGTTGGAAATCAAATAATTTGGATGATCCAAAATCTCTTGATATAAATGCGATAGAAATCATTAAACATAATCCTACTGAAACAGCCGCTGAATTAGAAAAAATTCTTCATGAAGATTATTCAACTGAGTTGGAAGCAATGAACACTTTCTCAGGTGAAGGGCTAGAATCATGGCTAGCTTTATTTGCAAACTCAAAGGATCCTATGCTTGGTAATGATATTGTTACTGACAGTGCTGATGTGGAGTTGAAACATTCAGAGGTATGGTATAATTTTATTAAAACAACTATAAGTATGTAATACAATTTTTTACATTCCTTTTCAGAGATTTGCCAACAATATATTATTTGAAATTTTAAAAATTCTTCAAATTTCACAAAGTACCAAGCAATATAAATCCGATTCATCAACAAAAATACGCAATTTATTACAACAAGTGACTAATTATGGTGACACACCATTACATTTTTCTTTACGTTATAATCAATATGAATGTACCAAAAATTTTATTAGATTAATGGCAGTTGATTCAACTTTAAGACCGATAGCTAACATTCAAAATAGCAGTGGAGAGGTAACGATACTAAAATATTCTTAGAAAAGTTGGTAAAATACTTAAATAATCATTAATTATATTTGTAGACTCCTCTCCATTTTGCTGTAAGGGCTGATCAGCCAGAAACTGTGCAAGCTCTTTTAGTTCTTGATGCCAATCCAAATATTGGTGATGAAAATGATTACACACCACTGCATCGGGCGATTGTTGGTAATTACCAATTTTTAAGATATAAAATTACTTTGCAAATTCTTTAGCATGTAAATTATCATTTAAATTTTTGTTACAGGTGGATACAATAGTTGCTTAAAGATTTTATTGAAATATTCGAGCAAACTAAATCTAGATTCTTTATCCGATTCTGGATGGGCACCTTTACACATGGCTGCTAAAACTGGATCTTTAGACGCTGTTAAAGCTCTCATTAAATCTGGAGCCAATGTTAACATTACTGATAACTCGTATGGCCGTTCAGCTTTGCATATTGCTGTAGATCACAACCACTTACATATTGTTAAATTTTTATTGGAAAATGTATGCTTTAATTTTTTTTTTTTGAAAAATCTGTTATTTGTGTTATGCTATTGATTAACCAAATTGTAATATTTCTGAATCTAGACAAAAATTGAAGTTAATATGAAAAATATGGGTGGTAATACTGCATTACACACCGCTGCAGTTAAAAAATGCGAGATTGGTGAAGAGTTAGTTGTGTTACTAAAAAAACATGGGGCTCTTTCGAATTTACGTAATAATAGCGAAAATCACCAGGCACAGAATGAGACAAGCATTAACTTCGATGTAAGTCAATAACATTTTATAATTTGACTTTAGTTAAAAATTATTTTAGTTGTTGATACAACTTTAATATAATATTGAACAATATATTTTGTAGGTAACGCAAAACACCACTGATATAGATATACAGGATGAACATTCGCTAATGATAAAGAGCGAGGTAGAAAGCGAAGAAGAAGACGAAGAAGATTCATGTGAAGAACCTGCACACGATTTTTCGAAAGATGCTCAAAGAGTAAGTCGACTGATTAGCATATTAATTCATAGCGTAATATTAATTGAATGTTATGGTTTTGCTCGATTATGTTAACAGCTGACGGAGTTATTAAATGCACCGCAACCATATTTACGTATAGAAGAACTGGTTCTCAAGGAAGAAACTGAGTCATCGGACGACGATATGCCTTTGCAGGAAAGATTGAATTTGAGCTTACCAGATAAGGTTCAAAGAACTACTTCGAAGTCGAACTCTTCTTCCAAAACTAATGAGATACCAGCTGCAGAAAACCGTAAAAGGAATGATTCAAAAATTCTAGTTAAAGCTGCTGATCCAGTTTTAATACAAAAGCAGTTAGATCAGTTGAGGAAAAATGAGGTAAAGTTTACAAAAGAGCACGTCAATGCGATCAAAGAAATATTGGATAGTACAGGTGTATGGGAAAAATTGGCGCATCACACGAACCATGGCACGTTCATACGCTTGTACAAGAAAACAAGTAGCCCATCGACGGCATTATTCACGAAAATTTTGGTAAATACTACACTAATACTCTAATTTTAAATTATGTAGTTTTGTATTTTTGCTTAAATAAAAACGAACATTTTTGATTTTTAAAGTTACAGATGCCAGATACTTCGGTCCGCCAAGTAAAAAAATGGCTCATAGATATAGAAGCATTCGAAGCTGCTTCGGCGTTAGAAGAACTATATAATTTTTTAATAACTTTTATTTTATACAAATTATTTTTTCTAAGTTTGTTTATACTAAAGTTTTTTAAACTATAATTATATTTTTTATAATTTCGACTGTTAAAAAGTGTAAATTTGTATGTATCATAGTACTTATAAATATAAGACAATTATTTATAACTAAATGTATTTAAATTTTTATTTACAATACAACTATTTATCTCAAATATTTCTTAAAAAACTCATTTACGATTGATATATTAATGTAAGACATTTTAGATCAATTTGAAAGTATTCAATACAAGTCTTGGAAAGGAGTTGGTAATTTTCATTTTACTATGGCCTTAGCAAACCCTTGAATATTGATTGACAAAGACTGTGACCATTTAACTCAGCATTGAAGAGTGTAAAAATGTCTAGGTATTTTGTTTTAATTTAAAATTAAAGAAGATAACATATAGAATCTTGTATAATTTTTAGCGTTAAAAATGTTAAATTAGAGATGCTTCGAGCGATAAGACTTTTGGAATGTCTATACTCTCGATAAATATACTTGGCATTTTCAGAAAAAGGAGTGATAACTTTTGTCAAGTCATGGGCAAAAATGATTGTAGGGCCGGCATGAGTCATGCGTGAATTTTCTCAACAATATGGATTACCCACGCATATAGTTTTTGTGTCGTCCCGCGGCGGAGGGTCGCGAATGCAAGTCACCTTATCATTTTAAATGACAATGATCAGGTTTAAGTTGGGAAAGATCATATCGAGTATCGTAAAAATCTCGAAGTCGAGGCGATCAAAGGAAATTGGGCAAAAATGAGTCGATCGCCGAAAGAGGTGGCACAGAGCGCAGATAAAAGTCGCCTCTGCAGATTTATGAATCAGAGATGATGGAGCCGCAGGACAAAAAGGGGGTAGATGAGGGATGCTGGAGTAGGGGGAGGACAAGGAGGCAGGAGGAGGATCTCGCGGACGGTAGCGCAGGAGGGAGAGATTTTTCCCGGGGATGAAAGGTAGGGGTGTGGAGAGCGCGCGCGCGCGAGAGAGAGAGAGCGAGAAAGAGAGCAGGAGCAATGCTATCTCGCGTAAGCGTAGGGTGTGCAGTTCGTTGGCTGTTGGACCTGGGCAACGTAGAGCGAGCGGCGCGCGGAGAGTAGTAGTGAGTAGTCGTTCGCTCGCTCGCTCTCTCTCTCTCGCGCGCGCGGGATTTTATTCTGCGCATGGAAAGCAATTTTGCCCAATCATAAATAGGGCTATTGTGGGGGGACGCGAGACTCGGCGACGACTACGACGACTACGACTACGACAACGATGTTTCTCTCTCTCTCTCGCTCCTCTCTCTCCTCTTTCGCTCGCTCAACTCCATAACACACTCTTTCCGCGAGATCCATATATATGACTGTGCCGAGGGTCTGTGTGTATGCATGTGTGTACGTGTGCCTGACTGAACGTACGTATATACGTACACGATCGCGCTCGTATATACATCTGTAGCATGGATATGTATTATATACATTTGGGAGAGGGTTGCAGCAGCAGCAGCAGCAGCAGCAGGCGCGCGCGAGGCCCTGGCGAAAAGCACCAGCAGCCAGAGCAGCAGCAGATAGTCCAGATTATACATATAGCACTAGTATTCCTCGGTGCGTGTGCAGCAGCAGCGTCGAGTGTTTTTGCCATCGCTCCGTGACACACGTTCATCCTTCTCGGGGGATCTGGTCCAGTCTCAGTCTTAGTGATCGTAGCTCTAGTTCTAGTCATAGCAGTAGTAGTACGGTACAGCATCAGTCACCGTCAGTTCCTTCTTAGATAATTATTATTAGTCGAATAAGTCGATTGGTAAATCGCTCGCTCGGGTTGTACGATGTCATCGTCGTTGCTCCGTCCTGGCCGTCGTTGCTGCTCCCGTTGCCTGTACCGTCGCTGCCACTACCTTGCACCGAGCGACTGCTGCAGGGCCCACTTGGTCTGCGTCGTCGTCGTCGTCGTCGGCTAATTATCCAGCAGCTGCACCGCATCGAGCACGTAAATATCACCCAACATCATCCAGCCCTTTCGTCGTTCGTCCAGGGCTCTCGCAGGGCCCTTTTCACGCTGCAGGCTGTAACGCATCCATATATCGCGCGAGAGGCCTTGGCGAGTTGGCCGCGCGCGAAAAAGCCCGTGGCGAGCTCTGCGCGTACGCTTATACACCTACGCAGCCGAGCCAAAGGACAAAGGCTCGCGACAGCGAGGCCCTTCGCGTACGTGCACGGGTATAATTGCGCGCGCTCACCGCGACAGCAGCATCGCGCTTGGCCCTTGCCGTATCGAAATTTCATCTCCGGACTGTCGCGCGCGCGCCAAATTTCGCAATTAGTGACGCGTGAAGTCGTCGCTGTGTAGCTGGCACGAACGTCTAATCGGCCGAGCACGCGAAACCGCATGCCAGCAGCGTCGTGCACGTAACTGCATCGGCTGGCTGCATGTGCAGCTGAGACTTTTGGGATTCCCGCGCGTACGCGAGCAGCAGCAGCAGCCGATGCTGTACGTACGTGCAGCCACGCAGCGCGTCCATATAGAGGCATGCAAGGCGCTGCCTAATCTCCGTGCAGTCGTCTATATAACGATTTTACAGCTTGCGAGCTTTGCTGCAGCACACGTGTTGCAGTTCTCCTGCTGCTGCGGCAGATTCTCACGCGGCCGATGCAGTTGCGCGACTTATATACCTTTATAAAGCTCTGCGGTTCCTTTGTAGGTTCGCAGCCAAATTTGGCGCCACGTTCTAGTCGTTTCTGGCCTAGCCGGTGAAACTCTATCTAATCTATTAATTTTTAGGACCTGATAATTGCTTCCCTCGAAAATCGAAAGATTAGCTGGATCGAATGCGAGGAATCCAGGGCGCGATATGAGTACTATAAGGATACACAGCGATTGCTCACTTTGCGACACACTCTCACACATATATATATATATAACATTTATATATATACAAACGCGAGAAGTTAAAGCGCGCGAGTTCGTTGACTGGACTAATTTTGCTCGCTGGTCGATATTTCATCCTTTTCGGCTATAAATATAATTGATAGTGGCGCGCGCTGGGCGCCCCAGCCATTTCGCAGGCAATTCCCGCAACGATGATCGAGCTCTCTCTATGAAAATTCCGTACGAGCGAGCGCGCTGCGCAAAAGTCGCAATATCTTCGCGGGCCTCGTAATTTTATCGATGATTACGCATTAACAAATTCAGATTATACGGTCTCTCTTCGATTTTAGTAGTCATGTACCGACGCGCCGAGCTTACGATGTAGCTGCGGGCGACGAAGGGAGCGTTTCAGTGGTACGAGCGCGATTTAGTCAGCCGGGCGCCTTGGCACTTGTGCAAGCCATTGCTCAACGCGCGCGCACACACACGTAAACGCGCATCATTGTAATAAAATAAAAACGAGTTTCAGCTGTAAAAGGCCAAGATGCTTTGCAGATCGATACAATAAAATCCCTAAAAGAGACGTATGCAGCATCCCTATAATGCGCTTTGACCGCCAGAGAGACTACTCCGTACCATGGTGTGTTATTTTTACCTTTCTAAATTTTTTACGCGCTGGGACTAAGTTGAAAAATCAATAGACTTGTACGCTGATTTCTCTATCGCTAAACAAACTGCGCTCGTTGCTCGGCTAACGGCACCGATCGGGTATTCCTCGCTGCACTGCGACTGAATTTTCCAAGTTTCGCGCTCTCGCCTCGTAAAATATTCATTCTCGCGTCAGTGGTGGAAAGTAGTTCAGGGTATATTTTTACACTCTCGGCGAGCGCGCCAATTGATCCGAATTCGCTCGCTCGAGCTTATGTAGCCTTATATCACATATATAGTTTACCGCTGTAGGATGGAAAGGATATTGACCGAGCGCTGAAACATTATGTGCGATTCTATTGACAACAGATGGAATATGAGATCAGAATGCGAGGAGACGGAAGCAGAAGCAACAGCACCAGTAGCAGCAGCAGCAGCAGCAGCAACAGTAGCAGCAGCGGCGAAGGCTCGGCCTGCAGCCTCATGAGCGCGGGTAATTGGCTCGAGACGCTCTACGGGCACCACATGGCCGCGGCGGCGGCCTATCAGTTTCCGGGCAGTGCGGCTCTGCTCTTGGGCCAGCTGCGATCGGCGGCGAGCACGATCGGCAGCGGTGGAGGCGCGCCCGAGCCCATGGCCTGGAAGTCCGAGCCGCCGGACGTGGACGAGGACGACGCCGAAGAGACGACTACGACGAGACCCGACAAAGAGCAGCTGACGGCGACGACGATAAAGCACGAACCGAGCGAAGTCAACGTCAAGCTGGAGAACGACGAGGGCGATGGAGCCGACGACGAGACGCCGATCGACTCTGCCACTGCTGCTGTTGCTGCCGATAGGACAGAGGACAACGACAACCCGGACGACGAGGCCAGCGTCGAAAGTTGGGTAATTATTCCTCCGTGAACTTGCTACACTTTTATCGCGACCTGTCATGATTTGGACGTGGGCGAACAATTTGCAGAAGGACAAAGGCGTGCCGAATGTCTTGAGCAGTTGGTTCCTCAACGCCTACACGACTATGCTGGGCAGACTGTCGTTCGTGGCGGCGGCGGCTTCCTTCGACGATGCACTCCTCAACTCGCGCTCGAACCTCACCTCGGACAGTCGCAGCGGCTCCGAAAGCGGCCACTCGTCCTATCTCGATGCTTTGCAGTGAGTATAAGCTCCGATTGCTTGAGATATGAGTATAAGCGCGCAAGCACATGATGATCGCGCGCGTTCCTTCGCAGCCGGTCGAGGGAGAGCAGCCCGAGCAACAGCAGCAGCGCCAAGCGAAAAACGAACGCGAAATCGGGCAAAGTTGCCTCGCGGCGCAGGAAAAAAGCCGCCGCCAATGTGGACGGGAAATTGCGATCGCTCGATGGCAAGAGTCCCGCTGCCTCTTTATCCGAGGGCAAGAAACGAACTCTAGCCCTGCAGCGAGTTCGGTAAGTGTAGGAAAGCGAGCGACATTCGTCATAAAATTACTTATTTGACTTTGTTTCCGACAGATACGAGAGAGAGGAGTACCGATGCTACCTGTGCCCGTACGCGTGCACCATCGAGAAGGCCTTCCAGCGACACCTGCGCGCCCACGCTCGAGGAACCGCCGACGCCGGTCAGATGCCGCGGCTCAGCTGCGCCGTCTGCGGCGCCGACAGATCGTCCGAGCTCGATCTCAGCAAGCACATGCGCCGCCACCGGGACAACCGCTACTTTTGCTGCGACATATGCATATTTCGCACCGTGCAGCTGAAAAAAGTACGTCGATGTTGCGCGAGTAACTTTATTCCTTGTCCACCTCGTTTAAACTTTACATTCGATTCGCTTCTTTTATCGACAGCTGATTCAGCATCGGCGCATGCACACCGGCGAGAAGCCACATCTGTGTCCTCATTGCGCCTACAGAAGCGCCCGCAGGGACAATCTGCGCAGCCACGTCCGTCGAGTCCACAAAAAGGAGAATCTTTTTTGCGACACTTTCAGCCCGCGTGGTATGTTCAACATTTCGAAGCTCGCGAGCCTCGCGGACGAGAGCAACGACGAAAACGACGACGACGAACGAGCCGCGGACGATAATCCGAACAACGACGGCAACGAGCCTGACGTTGCAGACGAGCGCGACAATTACGTGGACGACAACAACAGCGACGGCAACAACGACCACGACAACGAGACCAGTGAGCGGATCATCGCTGGCGTCGACCCCGACGCGACCATGCAGCTGCAGGCAGATCCGCCTGAAACTTCGACGGTAACTTAAGATTGCAGTATTGGTATCTTGCACCCACTTACCGAGGATCCTGCTATTGATCGCACGTCGAGCATTAACGTAAATATTAAAGTTGTATATTGTTAATTAAATCGTTGTTTTTCCTTGAGCATTCTCATATGCCATTGTACGCATTTGTTAAAGCTGCAAAGAAGTCAATATGTGATGTAAAAAATTCGTAAGTTTATTCCGTCGATTAAATTAAATAGAAATTTTTCAAAATAACTGAATCGGAGACTGAAATGCAATAAAACAAATGACCGATGAAGTACAATTAATTAGTCAATATTCGGCTAAAAATTGCTTAAATGGTACTTGGTCATTTCGGTTTGCAACGATTCCGAGCTTCGTTCTCGGGGAGCTATCTTGTGCATTCATTTATTTAGTTTTCAATGAATTTCCTTCGGTCCTGGTACGTATGATGTACTCATCTGAAGATAGACGGAAATTTGTCCAGCCATCGAATTAAATAATAGCACAAAAGTATCTTTCTCGAGTGCAAACTTTTGCTCTAAAATTATCCCTTAAAATTTTATTCTCTCGAAGATAGAAAGAATCGGTTCTACATCTATAACAAAGATACATTTATTGATTAATGTTTGAGAATATAAATAAATTTTACTAGTCACGATCGTTAGTTTTTTATTACGCGAAAATTATCTGATGAGTCTAAAAGAATAAATACATTTTAAGAAATCCCTTACGATAATTAAATGTTATTTGTACCCATCCGTCCGATTGATGATTTCCGCTGAAATATTTCCAATCGCACGTGCAATTGTTGTTAAAGTATATTATTAATGAACGACTCACGAGAATATGTATATGCTATAATTACTAACACGATTGAATAATGCTAATGTAATACGAATTTTGATAATTGATATTAAATTGTGATCGTTGGGTGATATATATTATGCTTCTCTGAGAAACACTTTTAAAATTACAATAAAGGTCTATATTTTTAAATAAACATTAGTTACAGTTTAACTGGAACTTAATTCACCAAATTTATACTAATAAAAGCATGATAAATATGCAATACTAAACTTTCCTTTCGAACCAAGTAACTTAAGCTTTAAGCTCTAAAACTTTTCATGTTTCTCAACTGAAAAATAAAACAAATAATGTACCGATTATAAATCACATTCGTAAGTATGCGTAAAAGATTTTTGCACATATTAATATTAAGCAAAATATTAAAAGTAACATTGTGAAAAACTATTACCTGGTATCTATAACTATACGATCAATTAATTTGAAGTAACTAAGGCCTAAACTAAGTCATTCCATGTCTGTGATTTATTTATGTGAAATATGCCAATACTTATTTTAAAAGACTGAAGCACTTTTTATTTTACAATTAGGTACATATGGATGTACAAATATCGGTACGATATCACTCACAACGAAACCATTCCACTTCCGGATCGCAGATCCTTGACAAATTTTTTTGTGATCTCCGGTAATAAATAATGAATCCCCTTATTCTTACTCATAGTACTTGACCTCCATTAAAAAAATTATAATTCTTTTTTTGGAACAATCTTTGCAAATTTTATCTTGAAAAGGAACGAATTTCGGAGGGAAATGTAAAGAACAAAACAATTTTAAAATTGGTAAAAAATTCTGTTTCTTTTCGAAATAAAAGGTCACAAACTAATCATAGGGAGCTTCATTATTAATTATCACGAGATTTCAAAATAATTTGGCTAAGGGTTTCTGACTCAGAGATGGAATTGTCTCCTTGTGAGTATCATTCGAAAGAAATTTCACAGATCAACGGAAAATTTCAATACCTGTGAAAGTGAAAGTATAACTCACAGCAGTTGGGTTGTAAACTATTTGTTTACATAGATAAATAAACCAATACAAATTTTGAGTTTTTTGATAACTCACGCTACCTATAAAAATTCTACTTGATGCGGGAATTTATTTGAAAAAACCTTTGTAATTAATTAATTTTTAGGAGAGCTAATGTCTTTTTTTATGCTTTTCCATTTCATTTTAACGTAAAATTCATTTATCTGAAAATGGCCAATTTTTTATGGAATATGATACGAGTTTTTTTCAAGTTTCAAATATTACGGTTAACATTTTGTTCTTATTAAAATCAATTGACAACTCTCTTAACTATTGACTAATACTACTACAAACAGTATCCATACATTAAACCAATATTTTTCTGTCAATATACCAGAACATTAAGATATAATCTGGACAAATTACTATTCTATATATTTATCTACATCAATATTATATTGTTTCTTATAAATAATTCATACATGATAATAAGTCCTAAAAAGTATCAGTGGTACTGCGATTTTAATCGAACGAAATACATCGATCAGTGTAAAATAAAAATAGTTTTAAGGTTTAAATACAGTCACTACGAATTAATGTTCATCAGTCTAATGTTTAATAATGTGTGTAATGTGTAATACAAAAAATTGTGGTACTTTATATTTTTTCAATAAATTTATTTTCTCTTTTTACAGGAGTACTAATGCCAAGGTAAAAATGAGTAGAGAATAAAAATTAAATGTGTGACGTATCTTTTTAAAAATGTGATCAATAGAAAACTTGAAAAACACCTTTAAAGATTGACAGATTTACCTTGGCTTTGGTATTCTTATAATATTCTAAACCCGAGAAAATAATAGGGTATATGCAGAGTAATATAATTAAAAGCAAAATTACCTTTGACTAAAGCTAAGCATACTAATTCAGATTTGTATGAATAAATTCTATAATAATTTTATTTAATGACATAACTTTGATCCAAATAAAATGTAATTTTTTCATTGAATATAACATACAAGATCAGATGTGTGAATTGTTCAAGTTCATTGTTTCAGATTCGTCACAAAAAAGGATGTGTTTACATGGTATGTTTATACCACCGTGTACATTAAATTTTCAAATTTACAAGACTATATATGAATGTGTGCAACATATGTTCACAACGAAAATATATAATATTAAATATTAATATTAATAAACGTTAACAAAAACTTGCCTTTGAACACGTATGAGTCGATCAATCGATCTCTTACATAATATTTAAGCATAATTATAAATATATAATGTAACACAAATTATATATGGATATAATTATTTATTAAATAAATTTAATATTCTCAGATTATTAAATTAAGCGTGAGAGATGAATATTTCATTGAAAAGGAAACGCACTAGTTTTGTGTGATCAATTTTGCATATTTTATCTGGAATTTTTGGGTACTTGAATATGTTCTGGTTTTGAAAATAATTTGTTAATATTCAAATATGTTACGATGCAATTCTAGACAATACATTTTTGTTTATACAGAATGTACCGATCGTCACAAAATTTGTCCAATATAAACATATAATACATGAAGTATAACGATACCATTTTTATGAAACATGTTCATACAAATACATGTAACGACTTATACAATCTGAATGTGATAATATTTACAATTTATAAGATATAACATTCTATTATTATATTACTATATTATAAAAGTTTCATGTATGTATATACTTATACATATAAAATATAGAATTATTAAGATGGTCGAAGTGGCCAAATTTTACAATACAAGTCTCGTTCAAATTATATGTTTTCAACGATTTTAAGTATTTAGAAATTTTAGAAAATTGTATATTATTTATTGAAAATCGATATAGTTGCACAAAAATATGAATCCATCGAATTAAATTCAATATTGCATTTAAACTTTCAATGTACTACTTTTGAAATAAACGATTAAACGTTTCAATTTATCAATTTTTAAGAATTTCATTTATCATTCCTAAAATTCCCAGAACTTCCTTTAAGTACAGAATTGTATACCATAATTTTCCAAACCGTATCATTATCTGTTTTCTTAAAAAAAAAACAAAGTCTTGATGTAATCGTGAGGTGCGATAGTGGCTTATCGACGAAGTATAAATAAAAAAGGAAATCAAAAACAAAAAAATACAGCGTAGACATGAGGAAAATCAAAATTGAATTATATATTTGAAAATATTACAAAATAATTATATGTAAGTGATATTTTATCATGAAGAACTATACAATTTGATTAATTTATCAAGACATGTAAAGCGCGCCGACAAAAAGCTAGCCTGTTTTAAATTAAATTCACTTATTATTTGTAACAAATCAAGCTTGATCAAAATACTTTTGGGTTTAATAATAATTTGAGTAGGTTTAATGAATTTTAAAAGCTAAGTTAAAAATGTATAGGTCTTTAGCGCGCACAGAGAAATATTCGTATCACGAAACGTCGTGCAGCCCTGACTCTGAAAAATTGAATCGCCATCGAAAAAATTTTTATTTTACTGATGAACATAAATATTGAATAGCTAAATGATAAGCCGCATGATATTTTCATTAAAATCACTATTATTTTGCCGCTACAAGTAATAAAGGCGATACGATCATGTCAGAAACGATTAGCGAACAGGTATTGGTATTCATATGACGTGTAATCCGACTTATAAATCAATCAGTTTTCGGCTCTCAATAGAAAATTAGTGAATGCAGAAAAAATGTCTGAAAGCAGTGAATGTTTCGTTGCAAATATTGTTGATGTCTCAACATTTTTCTCAATTCGCTTTTCAAGATATGCTGACTTTGCGCTGAAGAAAACACAAAAACTAAAGCAGAATCCAGGAGAAGATATTGAACTTACGTTGGAATTCTACGACAATTGTTTAATTGAGAGTGAGGATGAAACCATAGATTCTGATTCTGCCTCGGGTCCATCGTACACATCCACCTTGAACGAACTAAATTTAGATTTGAAAACTACTTTTGATAATTATGTTAATGAAGTTTATGCCGATTCTACGCAGAAGTATGAATATATAATAGAAGTTAGAGCTCTTGTGAGAAAAAATGACGGCGATGAAATACATGTCGATTTTCCACGAATTTTACATGAAATTCGAACTGGTAAAGTAATTAAATTTCCAACTCAAGAACTTCCACGTAACTGTAAAAAATTACTGCATGTCTGTTTCAGTATTAGTAGATTGATCTCAAATGATAATATTATAGTGAATGATTTGTTTCCAATTTTACAAAATTCTTACAATTGGTCATTTAAAAATATAAGTTGCATTAGCTTAGTTTTTGGCAGTGAAAAATTTCCAGCCCACAAAGAAATATTATCTTCGAAGGGTGATGTTTTTGCAGCAATGTTCAAACATGAAGTACAAGAAAACGATACAAAAATAATAAAAATTGAAGATTTTGAAGCTGATGTGATAGATGAAATGACCAGATTCATGTACACCGATGAAATAAAGATCCCGATCGAGCATCCCCAAGATCTTTATGCTGTTGCAGATAAATATCAGATAGAAGATTTAAAAGGCAAATATCTAGAATTTTTGATTTTCAATTTAAATTTTAGTAATTCTACCAGTTTGTATATTCTTGCTAAGCTATATAATATAGATGTATTGATAACAACTTTGAATTCTTCTTTCAAGAAATACGATCAGCATATGGTTCAAGAACTGGAAACTACCTTTTATAGATATTACCTTTGTGAAAGTATAAATTTAGGAAACTTTGTGGATGTTTTATTTTTATATACTAAATTTAAAGATAATTTAGTGGAAGTTAAAAAAGTGGCCTATAATTTTTTGTCAATAACACATCGTAAATATTTGAGATCCCAAGCTTTCAAGATTGGTTTTACAAATATAAATTAGAGTGTTATGACTTATGCAAATTTTTGTATAAGTCATAACAAGTGAACTCGAAAACCTCATCGTTGTCAATCAGACAAAATTAGATCTAATATTAATTTGTCTATATTTGACAACAAAAATAATAAAATAAAAATTGATACAAAATAGTCAGTGCCAGTTTTATTTAATATTCTATATTAAACACATTAATTTTCCTAGAAGTATACGTTTTTATAAAATACGATAATAAACTAAATCTATAATAATATTATTATACAATTCGATCTGAAAAATTTAAAGTCATTTGTAAATTATCAATGTTTTTCAAAAAAAATTCTCTTGTTTTTATAATCAGATCATTGTTCACATTTAGTTAACGTACAACATAAATGTGACAGTGATCAAGTCTAGACACCCCCTAACTGTAGTTTTTGAATGCAGTACTAATAAACTAAAACAGTGCGCACAGCAATGAACACGCAATAATAACAATATGAATGGAGAAGTATCAAAACAAATGATATGAATTCCTTTTACATTCAATCTTGAAGGCACGTGGTCAGATGCGTCATGAAGGTGCGCATTTGACATACTTGACTAAACTTAATTAGCATAAGACAAACTGACAGCTAAAATGAAGATCTATCTAAATAATCGAAGGAGATCTTCAAACGTGACATTAAACATTTAGATTCAAATTATTTTTATAGAGCTTTTACAACTACGAGCAAAATTTTACAAATACTGATTATATCAACGTGTCTTTTGTCAACTGGTCGCAAGCATTACATTATTTGACTTACAAGTTCTTTGTTGTAGTACAAATATCTGCGCTTTACTTTTACCGGGCTTGAGTGCAAACCCGACTTGAAATCTTATGTTTCCAAGAAAGAACGTGTAAAATAATTTGAAAATAAGCCTTTCGAAATCTCTACTTATAAAAGCAGTTCATCATGACATTCGGGACTTTAATATGTCAAACGCTTTGTTTACATTCTATTTTTCTAGGTTAAAAATAGTGAAACGTACAACAGTTATTGACGATTATATGACTGTAAATCAATGATGTTAATTATTAAGCAGGGATTATTGTTACGGCTATTTTTTACGAGTGTTATTGCTTTTGTTTCATTTCTCGGAGACTTGGGTTTGCACTATGGAAAAACCGAAATCGTACGAGCGATTTCTGACAATTTGACACATGCGATCGTAGGAGGTGCCACTTGGGCTTTAATTTTAGTTTTGTTTAAAAAATCTGTGATAGAAAATATCGAAAATGTGATAATTTGCTTTTTTATGTCATCGTTTATTGACATTGATCACTTCATAGCGGCCAGTAGTTGGGACATTAACGTGAGTTGTGATTGAAATTAGTGTTGAAAAGTTACTTATGTCCACATATGATATATTGATTGTTTTGTTAGGATGCCACTCACCTTCGCCACAGACCATTCTTACATTGTACTACGATACCAATTTTTCTGTGGGGATTAATGAGTTTCTTGTACAAGATAACTCATGCATCGAAATGGATAACTTATGGTACAATGATATTGGCGAGCTTTTTAAGTCATCATGTTCGAGATGGTAATAGAAGAGGCTTATGGTTTTGGCCCTTTGGTTCTACTCAGCCAATTCCTTATTACTTATACATAGCAATATGCATTTTACTACCTTATACTTTACAATTACTCATGAGCTGGCAGCTTAGTAAAGACGATGAAACCATATCTTCTATCAATGTTGTGTGAACTTGTAAAATAAACATTCTCAACAAATAAAAACAAAGCCTTAAGATGGTACCTGTTGAATGCCTTATACGGTGGTAAAAGTAAAAAATTAACTTATATAAATCCATTTCTAATCATTTGATATTTTTATGGAAAAACAGTCTTTATGTAACTTTAAAATAAAAATAATATATTTTTACAAAAATAAATATTTTTATTTATCTTCCTGAACTTTACATGTAGATATTATATTCAAAAAGTTGAAGACTAAAAAATTATACTAATATTTGTATCAGAACATGTTTTTCTTTATTTGAATGATTTCAAAGTAATAGTATATGTACAAATATATTTTAAGTCAATATAAAACGTTAGTTTATTTACAAAGAATTCTGGCTAGCTCAAAATAATGAATGTATTTCGCAACTTGCACTTAAATATTTTTAACTGCTTTAATTTTTGAATACTTTAAATATTTTAAATATTTACAGTCCAATGCGTTTCGGCGTTTTTCTATATGAAGCAGGAGTGCCTGGTTCTTTTAATCCAGGAGTCAATATCTCCTGTTTTCTGACAGACGCCTGCTCCTTCAAAATTTTTTCGGCTTCACGAGCCTTTATTTCGGCATCGGCTCTTTTCATTTGTTCATTCATCTCTTCTAAATGTTGTTGGGCTTGCTTTTTAGCTTTACCAGTTTTACCTGTTTCTTTAACGCTGAAGAACATAGGTCCAAGCTCAGCTAGCCAGTATCCATCGACAGCAGTGACGCACTGCATGTATTCCTTTGATGTCATGACTAGTTCATGGTAAACTACATAATCAGGCGTGAAACCCATTCCAAATAGAGCCGAGGTTGGATGGAGATGGCAGGGCATACCAGTGCGGCAATTCACATATTCGCCGATACCCTTGAGACGAGCTGCTTGATGGAAATAAGCCGAACAAATACATTTGCGAACGATATCCCACTCTGTACCACAACTGGCAATATCCATCTTTTGCTGCTTCATAATTTCCTCTAGTTGTTGACGGACTTCGCGCACCTTTCGCATTGCTTTGGCATGAATAAAATGTTCTGTGCACCATGAGCTAGAATATCCATTCGATTTCCACTGGTTGTAAACATTTAAGTATGTCAAATGGTCTGACTCCGGGACTTGGAACTTCTCACGCGCTGAATCAGAATCCTCCTCTCTACCTTTAGGCCGGTAAAATATCGAAGGAACCGATAGCATTGATACAATTATCAAAATTTCGGCTGTGCATCCAAGATTAGATGCCACTATCAACATTTGACACTGGGGTGGATCAAGAGGAAACTCGGCCATTTGACGTCCCAGGGTAGTAAGTTGACCCGTATTGTCGAGAGCACCAAGAATCCACAGCTGGTACAACGAGTTCAGAATATTATCTTGGGGCGGTGGATCCATAAAGTGAAAAGCCAGGAGATCCTGAACGCCCAGTGACTTGAGCAGCAATACAGTGTTTGCCAAGTTCGTTCGTTGGATTTCGGGCACGCTCGTAACGAGAAGCTCGTCGAGATACTGACGTTGTGTGTACAAGCGGAAGCATCGGCCTGGATTTGTACGTCCGGCTCGGCCACTGCGTTGGTTCGCGTTCGCTTGAGAAACCGGATAGATTTGCAAAGCATCCATACCTATTCTAGGATTGTATACTTTAAGCTTGCAGTAGCCGGAATCGACGACGAAAACGATTCCATCGACCGTGAGCGACGTTTCGGCAATATTGGTGGCAACCACGCACTTGCGCAATCCTTCGGTGGCCTGTTGGAAAATCTTGGCTTGCAAATCGGACGGCAATTGCGAGTAAATTGGTAAAATTGAAAGTGGCGCAGCACCTTCGATTTCATTCAGTCTTTCCTTCAATACTTCGCAGGTGACTTCGATGTCCTCTTGACCTGGCATAAAGACCAATACGTCTCCACTCGGATGCTGCAAGTGAATCTGCATCACTTGTTTCACAGCTCCGTCAACGTAATCCTCGACATGATCTTTCTGATGAATGATTTCGACTGGATAAGTTCGTCCTGGAATCTTGAAAGTGGCTGCATTTCCGAAAAAGAATGAAAATTTGGACGAGTCCATAGTTGCAGACGTAACGATTAATTTGAGATCGTGACGACGTGTTAGGACCTCTCTGAGAAGACCAAACAATACATCGGTTGATAATGAGCGCTCGTGAGCTTCGTCCATTATAATTACACTGTATCGATCAAGATCACCCTCGCGTAAACTTTCACGTAGCAAAATACCGTCTGTCATGTATTTTATAACGGTCTCTTTTGATGTGCAATCTTCAAAACGTATAGCGTACCCCACTTTGCTACCAAGATTGGAGTCCATTTCGTCGGATACTCTCTTGGCTACGCTCATAGCAGCAATTCTTCTGGGCTGAGTGCATCCTATCATCCCATTTCTGCTATATCCTTCTTCGTGTAAGTATTGTGTTAATTGAGTGGTTTTACCGCTACCGGTTTCTCCTACAATGATGACCACCTGGTTTTCTCGTATTACATTCAGTAGCTCTTGCCTAACACCAAAAACGGGCAGGCTTCTCCTTTGCTCTTGGATTTTTTTGTACTTCGATTGAGTGACATGATCACCCATGTGGCTTGCATATTTTTGACCAGTTTTATAATCACATAATTCACCAGGAGCCTCTCGATCTTTTTTCTTGGAATCTTCTACACCCATAATGTTTCCAAGGTTTGTTCCAGCTAGCTCCCAATGCTTTTTTTGAGCTTTTCTTCGCTCTTTTTGCTCTCGATAGCAACGTACTAAATGGGAACCTTTCCTAGATACCAGAGCCATTGGAGATGTTCCATCTTTTACTGGTATCACAGGTTCTGGCTGTTTGGTGAAAACAATACGACCTAAATGAAGGAAAAAAAAATTAAAGATTTCATACAATTATGTTAGAAAAATTAATTTATCTCATAAAATTAAAATAAACTTACCATCTAGGAAAGGAGGCACAACGTTATGTACAAGAAGATGCACTCTAGCTTCTCCTTCATCATCAACTTCGTCATCTATAAACATAGAACTAACCACTCCCGAAGTGAACATCCTGTTCTGCTCCCACTTTTCATTATCTTTATTTATTTGTCGTTGTTGCGCAGACATTCTTTTCTTCTTTTTTTCTACCAACTCTTGCTCTTTTTTCAGATCATATTCTTCGGATACATCTCCAAAGCGTCTGGTCTCTTCATCTCCTAAGTTATACCATTCTCTATCAAGTCTGAAAACAGCAAAGTAAAAATGAAAATCAAATAAAACAAGATAGCAATTTTGAATAATTATTTTATGAAATACATAATGACTATTCTTACCTTCTTTGCTCTTGCTCCCAAGCATCTCTGTCTTCTTGCTCTATTAAAGGAGTAGCACCTGATTTTTTTCTCTCTCTTTCCCAGGAGTTATACTTGTAAGATGGCGTAAACTCACTCCTTACACTGTCCCTAACATCTCTGTACAAATGAGGTGTAGGATGATCCCAAGTTGACCTTCTTCTAGGTGTACCAAATTCATCTTCATCATCCCATGATGATTTTGACGTTCCATCCTACAATTACAATCAAGTAAACATATAGTTATTCAATTTATACTAGATAGTAGCAGAAAATTTCATATAAAGCAATACAAACCTTTGTTCTGTAATAACTTGGTGTAGATGGCTCGTCACTAAATCTTGGAGTTCTGTCTCTTCGACTGCTTTGATCTCCTCTACGATCCCTATCTCGACGCTTGTCTTTACCAGGACTTCTTGCATCTCGATCTCTTCTTCTGTCACGATGATTTCGGTTTATCCTGTAATCCAACCTCTCTTTTGCGCGCTTATCAACACCGCCCGTGTAAGTCGGTGTTTCCTCGGCATAAGTTCGGTATTTTCTTTTTTTAGAATCATGTTCTCGAGTATCATCTCTTTTTAAAGTCTTAGGTTCAAGAGAATTTTCCCTGCGCTTTTGCTCAGCAAGTTTATCGAGGCCCAATATCGATGTCTGAGGTTTTTTGAAAACGTGATCAGATGTTTGTTTCTTGGTTACGATCAACCCACCAATTTCAGTGTCATCACTACCTTCTAATCTATACACACTTTCGTTTGCCGACATTTTCGACACAACGATATTACTTCACTCTGAACTGTTTTTATTTCATTCACAATTTTGCACAATAAACAACTTGCTACTGAAAGATTGAATGATGCACACAATCATATACACTAGCTTATGGCACCGTGCACCTACTACGCCAGGCCAGCAGACTATACTAAAACATATTCAAGGCTAGCTAAGGCTAAGGTGTACTGCTACTGCGTTATGCGTACAGAGCACTGCGCAAGTCTATAATCTAAAACATCGTAGCGCCACCGGTGGCGCAAAGTTTAAACAAGCAGTCCGAGCGCCAACATTTTGAACGCATTCTTGGTACTAATAATAATCTTTAAATAGTGAATTAAATGGTAGATACTGTTACTAATGAAATTTATTACAAAATCAATAGATGTATATTATTATATATACTTCAACTTAAAAATAAAATAATTGACGATATTAGGTTCGTGCTATGGTATTTTTCGTCTGTGAAGGGAGAGTAGCAATGAAACGAGAGAAAATATCATTTTTCAGTTTAAAAAATTTACTGTAGAAAATTTGATATTTTACAACGAAAGCTTGGTACTGTGCAAAAATAGTTGTTTGTAAACAGGAAATAGCCGTATCTCAATGAAAAGTTTGAAATTAAAAAAAAAAAAAACAATAAGAAAGGGAAGACAAATCTATTTTAAAAAAATTAATTAAAATCGTTTTCGACTTTAAGCTCCCTTTAACCCATTAATACGCCAAAGTGCAATTTTGTGCATGAATTTTCCATTGTAAAAAAATCATAGACAAAGTTAAAATCTTATTTGGAAAATCCAAATCCACGGGTTTTTGGGTAGGCTCTTTCAGAATCCGGTGTTATTTTTGCGATAAATAAACATTATCATCGTTTATTTTACAATTAAAAAAAAACGTGAATTTGAAATGATTGTTCAAAGTCGATTATTTACCTTGTCCTGCCTTCGGAGAGTTCCCATAACACCGGCCATCGTACACCTTTTCTCTGAACCTTCAAGAAACGTGTTGCTGCGATTTCTATCTAGCCCTTATATTTCTAAAATGGCCGATTTATACCGAGCAGCGATATAAAAATAACAAACAGTGATGCTACTCTGAAGTTATTCCAACCAGTCCAGTAAGGCCACATAAGTGATTCTTTCAGAAAAAAAGATCCTTAAGGGATACATTGCAGCAGCATTTTTTTTCAACATCTAATATCTCTGGATCGAATAATCATTTTGGTACTTCTTCATTTAAGTTAAACCTGTAGTCAGATGGTAAGAATTTCGACATGATTTTAACAATATAAAATTTAATTTACAGCATAAATTCGTTTGAATTGTTATGCTTGGTTGTGAAAAAATTAGATGATGTGTAATGCTGCAAGAGTGGAAAATAGGTTTGAACACTGGAAAATACCAGTATTAATAATGAATGGTTTCTTAATTATGAAAAAATATATCTAAAAAAGACATGTTCGCAATTGAAGATATAGTTCTACCATATATTAACAATATATTAACATTTGTTTCTCTAGGGCTATATTTTTCTATTATGTATATTATCACGATAGAATTTTACGTATGAATTGAAATTGATCGTAAAGTTTTTAAAATCGATAAACTACCCCTTTTAAAATGAAATAACTAGATTTCGACGAGAAAATCGAGGATAGAATTAATAACAGATTAAATACTCTACTGTTCTTCATGAAATGAAAGGAGATTTATTTGAAAGAATGTTTAAAAATTTCGTAGCGTACATTCTTATGTGATTGCAGAAGATATTGTATTCAAATGTATCTGACAAATCTCACACTCCTAAGATATGCCATGATTATGTATTTAATGCATTTATGTGAGCTTCCAAGTTATATCTGTGTCCAAATGATTTTTGACAAATGTCACATTCGATCATGTACTGTGAGGTTTGAAGGTACTTTTTTTTATTTGTGACAAATTTCAGAATTAAAGAGCTTATTGCGATCGCAAAAAATTGTATGGAATACATTTCTGCTTTTTTGTATTTAAAAAATGATTTTACTATCAACTGCGCTAATCTTTGGATTTTCCATTTCTAAAAATGTATTATTCATCGTTACGGTAAAAAAATATAAAACGAGATGGAAGTCAATGTCACGGGGTTTCCAGGCTGCCACTTATCCAAATACTTACTCCGCTTTATAATGCTTAGCTTCAATGATAGGACGAGATCTGGCGGTTCCACTGTGATCTGGGCAATTACATTGTAATAAAAACTTCAAATTTTGTGACAACACGATGAAAATTTGAAATAATATAAAACTGAATCAAATTCAACGACGCTTAAGAAAATTATTAAAATATTATTAATAATACAATTCATGATTTAGTGCCAATGTAACTCAAACGGTAAAAATTATAGTAGGTTTTCGATAAAAAATAATTGAAACAAAAGTAATTTTTATATTATATATTATATATTTATTATTAACACATTTTTGTACAAGTAAATTAGTTACGAATAAGTACAACTTGGTAGCAAAGAGAGATAGAATGAATTATTTCATTTATATTTTATGTCATAGTGAGAAGAAAGAGGAGATATTATCGTATGTAATTCATTCGTATAATTGTATTCTTTCATTCACGTCTTTTGTGTATACTTTGCATGTATATGAATATATTTATAATTAAAGTTTCATTTTATGTTTCGGACCGTCAATTATCGAGCGCATTTTTTGTTGAGCAACATATATTCATTAAATGAATTATCCGATTGCTGCTGTCTCGATGCCTTTTGTGGATTGCCGCGCATTTTTGCGCGATTGGATGCCACGAAGTTTTTCACGCGCGATCATGCACACAAGAAGAAAAGCAGCCAAATTGAACGTCATCTTTGTACACAGCACATTGCAAGCTGCACGGTCGTACTAATAATTTCTCCACAACATCGCACGCTCAAATTTTTTTCATTGTCATTATCGATCTGTTGATTATTTTATTTTTTGTTAATCATACACATTTTTGCCTCTCAGTTATTTATTTTTTTTGAAAATCATTATTTTTTCGTCGTTTACGGAATATTTGTTCACGCACATGCTTTCATTATTTTCATTATTCTTTATGTATACGCACTTATTAAGAGCAATATTGTAAAAATCACGCTATTCCCTAAAAGAGAGGTAGAAAAAACAGCGTAAACGACGATTACTTTTTCCAGCTTGCGATGCGGCACAATAGTGTTTATTGATTTACGACTATTCCTTCTTATTATAATAGTGTAATATAATATCTCCTGTGCCAACATAAAAAAACGTTTTCCTCGAAGTCTGACGTTATTTTGTGTTTCTCACACTGTGCCACTCAAAGGATAGAGAGCACGAGCGATTTTTTAACGATTGAAACAAATCAAAATGATGTAATGAGTCGCAGAAGTTCAGAAATGTATTTTTCATGGCGATTTCGCCTGCACCTCATACAATTCTGTTCTGATAATATTTATATTTTCTCTCCATTTGTCCATCCTTTTATCGCTTATATCTTTTTATTTTTCTGTTCTTACAGATCTGATACCAATATCCGAAATTTTGTATGCTTGCAGAGCACTTAGCGAGCAGTAACAGGTCTTTGTTATATCAAATTTGTTCATTGACACTTTTGATTTTTTAATTGGTTCTCTCATCTATCGCAATTGTTTTAAGTTTAAAAAATGTAGTATATTCAAATAATGGTTTACAATTCATTTTCGCATTCATACACCTTTTTGTCACACACTCTGGTAATTTTTCTTGTTATTCACATGTCACGTAGTTTTAAAACTCTAAAAATAAGCCAATTTTCCAATACATTTTTCTTTAATCATTTTGACATAACACTCTTAACTGACAGTTTTCATTGCAACAGAACAATGAATGTGCCATTTGTCTTACAATGTTGTAATCATTAATATTTAAACACCAAGGTCTTAGGATTCGAAAAACGAATTTAATTTATGAGGTAAATATCGAAAGAAAAATTATTACCCGATATAAAAACAAACATGCTCTACAGTAGAAAATTCAACTTACTCGTGGACTTCGTAATCGCAGGGGACGAAGATTGAAAAGTAGACAATCAGAACTTATACTCAAATTTTTATTATGATGCTGTGATAGGGATACGAAGTTATAACTTTTTTTTCACTCATCATATAAATTAGCATGTTCATAGTTTTTTTGATATGGTTTTTAAGATTGAGAATCGAGTAAAATTCTCGTGGCATTAAAAAGATACTTTCATGGCATATTTATATAATTGGTATATGTATACATAGTAAACAGTCTTTATATATAAGAAATGACTTTAAAATTCAAGTATAAGTCCATTTAATTAAATTAATTAAAAATCCATGTCAATATTCTTATATCAACGATGAATTCTCATTTGTTTCATCAAATACCTTCATAACGAGAAATTCATAGTAATATTATCATACCATCAAAATTCTTATTCTTTAATCTTAAAACACCGAGTATATATTTATCATACATTTTTTATTAATCATATTGCATGAAAAGCAGTTTTTCTCAAATTTGTTTAGTTATTCATTCAGTTCTCTCGTATAGAAAAATGGATTATAATTTAAAAAGTAGAAAGCAGAATTTCAACAGATTGGCGGTATTTTTGAGAAAAATATTGAATAAATAATTACGAATAATCAATTAGAAATATTTTAAAATTATTAACGTGTGTACTATGAATTTCTCTCAACTCATGTCATCAGAACGCATACTTGAAAGGTTTAGGTAAGTATGAAAAAAATTGTTTACAATTATTTTATCATTATCGAATTTTTTTGTGTAGTTTAGTATTTGAAATACGATGTACTCTCAATGCGCAACTGCATATTAGATAGTAATGTTGTATTTTTTAGGGAAAATTTTCGTAAAAAGTTAATGTAGTGTATCTTAGGTTTATTGCCGAAGTAAAAAGTTTCATCTAATTTTTTATTCTCCGATACATATATATAATATATACACACATATACGTAACATTTTTATGTTTGTTGTAGATTAAAATTTTTTTTCTGTACTAGTTCGGTCAACAATGCGGAAGAACTTTGAATTTATTTTGTAAAATTTTCAAAACCAAGCTCATATGAAGGTAAATATACGAATTTTAAAAAAAATTGATTTACAAATTATTTAATAGTTTAGTTTAAAATATTCATAAATCGAATGCAACATTTTCGGAAAGAGAAGAACATGGCTGAATTATTTTATTCAAAAAACTTTTTTTCAGCTAAGTGACTACCGCATAATAATTATCTTTTCGCTCGCAGTTACCTCTGATTTTCTTAGGTAGATTCGAATAAGATATAGAGAAAAACTACCTTGAAGTAACAATAACTTATCTACTGAAGTAAAAAGAATTTTTAACAAAAAAAATGCACGGAAGTAAGACTTCATTTAAAAATCATACTCCGTGTATAAATCAGTCAGAGCAATGAAAATACAATTAGACACAGTTAGCTAGAAATTGTTCTGCCTAAAGAGGTTTTACCTTGTTCAGGTGTTGAAAGATTTTTTTGTTTTCGGTATATCCATGACTCATACACGCACACTCACACTCACATGCGCACGTATACAACAAACCCTTTCAAAGTTACAAATGACTCTTGTGAAATTCATCCGAGTAAAGTGTTTAATAATATATATATATATATAATTCATTTTATCATTCATAGCGCACATGTTGTACATTCTTTTGTTGAAACAAATTGCGCTGAGAGAGAAAAGCTTTATTCGAAAAATGTATATATTTTTAGTAAGAACGGCAGCCGACTTGAGTGATCGCCGAGCCACACGACGAGACTCACTGCAAAACAGTCATTGTGTTTTATATCTTTTATTTTGTTTTTATTTTTCTGGATAGTTAACTAGTAAGATGTTTCATTTCGTTTTGTATTCTCTTTTTCGTGATCGAGGAGAAAAGGGCATATAAAGGATTTGAGTACAAAACAGTAATCTAAGTTTATTTATATATAATTGTGAGTGTATGCGTGGGCGTATGTATACATACACACATACGTAAACATAATTTTTTATGCATAAGTGTGTGCGTATATATACATGTTATAGAATAACGAGAAAGAGAACGATGGAAGGTATACGGAAATATCGATTATCTTCATGTCCGTCCATCTATAAGATAAGATATTATATCATATTTCATGTCATTTATTCTGTATATCTCATTCTTTTTTTTGACTCTTACTTCGTCTTTTTATATTCGACAAACTTATATACTCTCTTATGTATAATTATATTTACGGTACGACAACTTTCATACGATATATACATTTATTTATAAGCATGATATTATTTTTCGTTCATTTATAGTATTATACGTTACATTTTGAAATAAGCCCGTTAAAAAAGCGAAATAATTTATTAGTTTAAACGTTTTTGAACTCTTCAAAATCGTTTTTTTCATTTTAGTTCACGCTTTACCAGGTAATTTTTATCGATTCAACATTTTTGTATGTGATTCTATATTTTAACAATGTTTTGCCTTTCCTTATGATAAAGAATCCGATGAAAGTTATTGCTGCTGCAGGCAACAAATATTTCCTAATCATTTGCGCTAACACTTGAAACTTATCATTGGATTCTTGCTTTATGGCAGTCAAGACATTTTATTAGAAATGAAAAATATCAACTATGTGAGCACATTTCAAGTTTGTTTCATTTTCCAATTCAATTCAGCTAGTTTATAAATTACGAAAAATCGACATCTTCATTTCAAGTTTATGTTTAGTGTAGGTGTAGATCAAGTGCATTAGAGAACGATCATAGCAAGTTTAGAAGCAATAGAGATTACATCTCTTCATCTTGATTTATATTAATAAAAAATTATGTCTATCCAGTACATGCAATGAAAAATGTGCTTGTTTGCACATTTGCATCGCTTTTCGTTTTGAGTATAATACATTTTTACTTTATTGTTATTATTTTTTACTTGAATTCATTTTTCGCATACACATAATGAAAGAACATGAGTCACCGATGATGATAATGCTCACAATTTTCCCTTGTTTCAAGAGGAGAAAATCTCAAATAAAATGTAAATTGAGATAATTATTTTTTACTCCCACTGGACGTATTGCTATCATTGTCATTGGAGACTAATCATGAAGTACGGAGATGATATTTAAATAAATTAAAAAATTTTTTTTCGATGAATCAAACAAATATACAAGTAAATAAATTATTTTTGAAATTTTCACCAAAGATATCAATGTTTTATACGGTAAAAGACTGTTGTGAGATTTGCTATTCCTCTGGTTCTAGTTTTATATACCTTTATCGATATTTGTGAATATTGCGTGACGATTAATGTTCATAATTTACACTAATAAATATCGTCATTCGCATATTTTTTTAGATTTTCATAGCTTACTATATGTTAAATTTACACACGAGTTACGAATTAACAATGAGTACAACCGAAAAAAGCGACTGTCTTTAATTCCTTTATACTTTCGGGTCAGACCAGCTGTAAGCCCGTAACATTTTTAAGAAATAAGATGCCATATTTTATTTTCTCGTTTATTTTGAGCTTTCGCTTTCAATAAATTTTTCTTATGCATTTGATAGTTACAGGCGAGCAATCATTTTCAACAAATTGTATTGTATGCAAGGTCCGTTAGCACATTTTCTCTACTTCCTTATAAGTATGTCAGTTTGATATGACGGACTAGCATTGTATTTATATGAAACAGACCAGAATCAAAAAATGATATATTTATGAATTATGTTAACTTACAATATCGAAATTCATGTTATTGGGTACGTTTATATGAGTGAGAATGGAATATAAAAAGAGTTGTAAAACAAGGTGCAAAGAGTCTTTCTTTCTTACATTAACGGATGAATATTTGTATTTTAAATTTTTCATGCATATATGTATATAAAAGCGATTGTTACAGGCGAAGAAGAATCATTTGTAAGGTATTCGCAATATTAATCATAAAAACTTTTAACATTTTATTTAATTCTTAGTATTCGTCAAGCGCAATATTTTGACTGTCAAAAAATGTGCATATCATCAATTTATTTCATTGAAGTAAACACAATTCGTTCTTACTATTATTTCGACTAACAATCATTAAAGCTTTAGCATCAATTCATTCATTTTTAAGCACATCATAAAAAACATTTTTACAATCACAAAACTTTGTTAAAAAAACTTGCACAATTAGATAACATTAAACGCATGATTATTTTTGAACAAAACAAAAAACAAACCTAAAGAACTCAAGTTCAAAGGAACATTGTCAACTAAAATAGGGTTGTCACTAAGTAAAAGAAAATATCAGTGCATAAACTGAATGCATATATACATGTGTATATAGTTTATCAGTTTATCAATGAAATAGATTTGAAAATACAGTCGTACACATGACAAAAACTTTTTTTTATAAACACGAGCATACATGTCGATGCATTCATTCATCTTTGCATTGGAAGAGTATACACCTCCTCCAAAAATAAGTTTTTAATCTCAAAACTTATCATTCATTAAAAAAAAAATGTTTTAATCAAGAAGTTTATGTATGAATTCGTTACACCAAAATATGTGTTAAAATGTATACACATTGGCATAATAAAAAGGATGAGTTCGGAGAAATGTACACAATTAGATAAAATTCTATGTGTATTCACAAATTTTGAGAGATTTGTAGTGTAACACATCTTTTCCATTGCACTTCCGTTGTCCTTATAACTACTGATTTTATTCTCAAAGTTCTTTTTTACTCATCATTGTTTCACATAGCTATAATCATTATATTATTAATAAGTTACCGATCAACACTTTAAAATCATCCGTTATCATTTTCGTCATTCATCTCTATATAATGAGCTAAGTCACCAAATGAGGTTTGGTAGATATTCACTCGCAAATATAGTTTTTTCTTTATATTATATCAATGTTTTACGCGTGAAAGAGAAAAGCTTTATGTCTTTTTTTATTTTTCTTCAACTTTTTTATACTTATCATTCGTGCAATAACAATTTGTCGAGTCACGCTACGTTATGACATCCAACCGTACAGTCCTGTTATTTCAATGCTTAGCTTAAAATGATAAAAGAGTAACTAATGTTTACATGATCCGGTGAATTGGCATATGCCTCACCAACCATGATAATCATTGCACTCTTCCACTTATATCACTCTATATGCACGCGTTTGTGTATGTGTTTATCTTCTTATTTTTGTTTTCAATGAAGCCAGGATACGTCAAATTCAACTCACACTGAGCCTCTGTGAATTGTGTAGCTTGAATTTTGCATCTATTTTTTACTTTTTCATTCGTTTATAAGAACAATTTCTAGTGTCCAGAAAGAGACGAGCGTTGGTATAGTTTATCGTGACTTTGGCAACCATTATGGACATGAGTATCGCCATTGTTACCTGCACTAAATTGAAAAAATTAAATCAATTGTCCGGCTGGATGCGACAGCTGCTTTAGCTAGATACAAATACAAACACATGATACCTGATTTAAGACGAGTACGCGGCTCACGAGTGAGACTGCGTCGTGCTGTGGTCCCGTTTTTCCGGTGTAGCTCCAGCTGCTTGGGTCGTACCCGTCGCAGTTCCAACCGGCGATGATCCTGTCTTGACTGCAGATTGTGGCTTTTCTTCGTTAACCGGCGTTGGGGGTGCGTCTTTGCGCGGAGGCATACGCTCGTTGATTGCGTCCAAGCCTTTGGCTTCGGCGAAGGACGTAATCTTGTGATTCGGCGAAAAACCTTGCAGCGCTAAAAGTTGCATATTAGATATATTATTTTGGTTATTTCATTTTGAATTATTTGATTCTTTAGTTGTATCGCAAAAATGTTAACAAAACTTACCATTTTTCAAAGACGTCTTGCCACCAGAGAGTGCTCCGAGAGGCAGAGCTCCAGTAGGTGTAAGACCTTTTAATTGCAAAACACTTTCGCTTTCCTCTCTGTGAACATATAAACAACAATATAATAATCAATAAAAATTAAGTTTAACTTAGATTTTATATGGAAATGAAGGAAATGTTCCTTTGTGTTTTCCTGACCTGAGTACGGAAAAGACACGCGCCATTTTTCCAATAGCCCTGATCTTGTTGCGAATGACTTCCTTGCGTTGATTGGCTGCTGCACCTGAAAACACACGCTAAATTAATCTCTGATACAACTCGACATGCCCGAACAATGTTAACATGATGTTTATTTTCAATGGTCACTCCAATCACACTTAGCATAGTGTACTGCGTTATTTTTATATTGTACATTTTATTTTAATCGTAAATAAAAAATATATAAATTAAGCGAAGGCATTATTTTTGTGCATTATTTTCATCATTACTTTTTTTTGTAATTGAAGCGCAACCCAATGCTATTTTTGATTTAATGATTTAAGCTTGCCCAGCTTTTCTATGGCAGGTACGCATAAATCGCGTTTTTATAAGTAAGATATCATCGCAGCTCGTTCGAGGACCAGTAAAACTTTTACGCTTACTGCACACACACACGCACACATAAAATGCGCGAGTTATGAAATTCATTTTTCCATTTATTCAAAGCTGCTAAAAAACGAAGGAAAGCAGCCAAGAAGATCCAGCTCATATTGCCTTGCAGAAATAAAGATATGCAATAAAAGTCGCATTTATTATAAGCAATTTCATAACTTCAATGTGCATTCCATTATTATGTATATGATATGTATATGGCGAAACGTATAACCATATTACGAGCTCTCATACGTTTATACCCGCTTCTGCTTTAAAAGTCGCAAGCTCGAAACTATAGAAAAACGCGCGAAATACCTTTTGGTACGAATTTCTCTTAATCTTTTTTCCGTTAAAAGTGCGAATGGTTTTTGTTAAAACGTTCAACGATCAAAAAGTTCTTGGTATAGCAGTAGCGATTGCTGCTCGCACCTCTACGAACGACTTCTCGAGCTTTAGCGTAGATAAATGGCCGATTCGTTCGAAATATGAAGTATCGACTTATATTACATCCATATAATATCTTATGGAATATGAAAAAATGTGAAAATCTTCAAAATTGCAGTCCTTCCGGTCACAAAAGGCCGTACCTTTTGATGTTTGATAGACTGCAGCTATAATTCGAATGATTTGCTAGTTATGTCATTTGAACAAAGGTGTATGTTGGTTTTAGAATAGACAAATTATAATATGAGCTTATTCTAAGTTTAACTTGTTCCCACGAATGTGTATAACGAAGGTTCCCAGAGGTTTCAAATTTTCAAGATTTTCAAACTTTTTGTACTCGTTCAATTACTTAGTTAATACTTCATTTTAAATAAAGTAGATATAAAAATATTTTGAAAAAAGTGTGTAAGTATAAAAAAACTTTCGCTAAGCGTGCACTTGTGTGTTTATGAGAAGAAAAAGTCAGGCCAAGCATTTGAGCGCTTACTTATTTTTATATTAAAATAATTGTGCACGAACCGTATTGTTAACGTGCGTTGCTCTAATGTTTTACTTTTTATCGCAAATGCCTAATATTTGAATATAGTCCTATGTTACGGTAAATTAGCTGAAATATTATCAAAAAATATTTGATGCAAGCTCTCATTCTAAAGCATCATTATGTCATAAAAAATAATTTACTTGAATCGATTACAATCGAAAAGTCAAAATTTGCGAAATGTGGTTTCGTAGATTTCAATTCCCATGCGAAATATGCATAAAGTATAGTATACTATAAACTTCGAAAAGGTACTCTAACGAAAAATAAATTCACTCGAAGAATAAATATTCTGCGAAATAACTTGAATTTTACTTGCATAAATATTCAAAATTCTAAAAACATGCTTCTACTTATTGAACTATTTAATATTTGAATTCTACATGATGTTTATCATAAATTATCATAAGCAATGTGATTTTAAAAAGTGGCAAGATGATAAGACCACGAGCCTGAGTATGTATTTTGTAAATACAAATATTTTGCTTCGCGTGTTTGCTAGCATCTTTTCGAGTAGTTAACTCGTTGAGAGGCTCACAGAAAGACAAAAATCATTCGCCAAAGCGATTGAACGGATCATTCAAGTTTTGCCTTTCCGATGAAAAAACGTCGCTGGTACATCGTACCATGAATAATTATCAAAATGGATGAGGTACACAAAAAAATGTAAGCGAGATAAAAATGATGATACAAAAGGAAACTGTCCACTTGGCTTTTGTAAGTGAAGCTGCTATATATACGGGGGCGAGCGAGCTGTAGCCTTTGAAAGCAAAACTTTAGCGTCTGCAGAGCAACGGCAGTAGCAGCGGCAGTAGCAGCAGTAGCAGCGCAAAAGAGCGAGCGACAAAAAGAAAAGGAGCCGCACGTCATTCCCCGCGAGAGGCAGTGTGAAGCGGAAGCAGCAGCAGCAGTAACAGCAACATTGCATAGAAAAAACTTTTTTGTGTTCCCACGAGATATTGGAGGTATGGCAGAGCACGAGGCTAGCCGCCGTCGCCGCTGTAACGTTGCTTTTCTCGAACATCGCAAGATCGCAAGAGGAAAACTTGGTAGGTAAGTTTAATACCTACAGGAGCAGTATGGAGGATAGCGTCACGAGCGGCATGAACGGCACGTCGAGCGCGGCATGTACTGGCATATATACGGCAAGGCATCGCTCATGTATACGTTAAAACTTCTCTCCTGCCTCGCGTACGAGAGTATAGCGGCGGTAGCAGCATCAGCAGTACACTGTTCTCTCTCTCTCTCTCTCTCTCTCTCTGTACACGATGCAGACGAGCGAGCGTCGTAATACATGCTATGTGCAAGCTCTGTATGTATACCTATATATAATATCCCAAGCCACTAATGTGACCGAATTATCGGTCGCGAAGAAACTTTTAATTGCGCTGCCAGAGTTAGAGTCGCGTGAGCTTGCACGCCGCGAGCTGCGCGTGTCGATGATCTATGCGTGAGCTTTTACAATTGCGTGTAAGCTGCACAAATGCGCCGCGGCTTGTATTTTTGTTATGCAGACGATTGATGCGAAGCCAATTCACACATTTTCCAGCTTATTAAGCCTTCTGTTTACTCAGCCAATGTAATAGCTTGAAACTCTAGCGCGTCAAAACAATGCCATGATTGATCCATTTTGATCTATTCGATCGCTTAGCTCGATAGGAATCGTTGAAAAGTTTGTGCTTCAAAAAGCGCGCTAGTTGCAAAAGCTACAGGTGTAACTGCATTTTTGTGCCAATAACAACGCGACACGAGCTCCCGAAGCATGAAAAAGAGAGAAAGAGGGCCAGAGTATCGAATAATTGCCGAGAGCTCCAGCAAAAGTCAAAAAAATGTATTCGTTCGCTAAATTCTCGTTTGCCGCTCGAGCATGTAACGCATTAACCCGAGCGAGTCCAGCGCTGTATTGTGCAAGTGTATACACGAAAGCACGCTAAAGCATGAATAGCTTGCTGGTTCTATGTTCGCATATGATAATTGTATGTGCGTGAAAGCCCAGAGAAAGCCAAAGGCTGCAGAGACGTCCGAAAAGAAAGAGCGCCAAAAGTGCTCATAGAGAAGGCTGAATGCAGCGAAAAGCAAACTTTTTCGACCTTTTTTTCGCAAGGCCGAGAATGAGCATGAATTAAATACAGCGACAACGGCATTTCCAGCAGGTAGATGTATTGCGTATTATTAATATACGTATAAGACAATTGACGACGGATAGAGTAAGGATACCGATGTCAAACATCATCTTGTAATTGACGAACTAGTGTATTGCATCTGTAGGCATGGTGAATTCAGCTACAGCCTCGCTACGTACGTTTACTCAAACGACTTGCTAATTTGCTAATTCAATCACGCTTTTAATTTTATTTTGTTTCATCTATCATTATTTCGTATTTTTCAATCCAATTAACGATCGATAGATAAGCAAAACATCGAAACAATCAATTCCTCGTTCCATGGTTGTATACGAAAGTAGGATAAAGCACGTACAAATTTTACAAACATTTTATATATTGTATTGAACGACTAACATTTTTATATGAGACAAGTATATACGTTTATTTACACCATAGACAAGCTTTTTTTTTTAATTTATGAATATGTAAGAATCTCTCATACCACGAATAAATTAAAACTAAGGTACGTACACGTACACGATACAAAATATACAAATGTACAACGTGACCATCTTCATTCCCTTTTATTTTATTTATTTGTTTTATTTTTTAATTTGCGTATGATAATGATGCGATAAATTAATATCGAACTTAGTAAGCAAAAACTCACCGTACGCGGTTTATCAGTGGTTTATCAGGCACAGGTAGGTCGGCAGCGACATCATCATCAGTTGATGGTGATCGTCCACGATGATGCCAGATATACATAGGCAGCGTGCGTGTGGCATTTGTCAAATTTTTGTCCATCGATTTTTGCAGGTGTAAATTTTTTTGTTTAGCACGAGCAACGCAGACAGATTGACAAATATACCACAACAAACGGCACGTGATGACCGCAGGACGACGTGATTACGTATGCAAAGGGACAGATAAGTACCAATAATGTGAGAGTAGCGTCATTATCATGGTCACCGTTAGTATAATTATAAATTTTTTTTTCAATATTAATATCATCAGTTGATTCACAGGCAGAAGTAGTAGTAGTAGTAGTAGTAGTAGTAGTAGTAGTAGTAGTAGTAGTAGTAGCAGTAGCAGTAGAAATACAATCAGAAGGTAGAAGATATTTATAAAATCCGCGGGCCATTATAGAGGTAAAGAGACGACGATTCGTTGATGGCGCATAGTTTGTACACATTGTAGAATGTAAGTACATTAAATAATTATATTTCGATCACCAAAGTTGTAGAAGTGGTGGTAGCAGAAGATGTAGCAGTAGCAGTAGTAGTGGGTGTGGTCGAGTAAAGAAAAACATTACATAGAACAGATAAAAAACAGATGTGCTTTGCGTAAATAAAACATTCGCTAGCATGTGCTCAAAAAATTTATAATAATGAAAATATTTCTATGGTAAAAAAGTAATAAGTACTTGTCGATACTATAAAAATTACAGGTTTTTAAATACTAGGCAAACACGTTTTTGTATTGTTGTGATCAGTTCACCATCATAACAAATTGTTATTTAAATGTAATTTACTGTAAAAGGTTGAACGATTTTATTACTATAGGTATAACGTAACTATAATCGTCGAAACACGATGAAAATATTTGTAAAAATGAAATCTCATGACTGAATTATGTATCGTAGCGATTTCCATAATTCACATAATTTTTGTTAAACAAAATATTTACATGTATTTATGACTGTGAGTATCATTTGACGTCACACATTGCAGAAAACGAGAACGAGAACTTGATGCAAGTCAATCCCACGCGCAATTACACGAGGACAGAGAGGGTCTCGCTCGACCTTGACCCATCTCATGGATGCTCATACTATGTATAAATACACAATCTCGTGCTAAATATCTGACTTTTTCGTTTCGATTAATGATTTTGACCCGAAGCCTGAGCTGGTATTTGCATCATTCCGTTACAGTCTTCTATCGAATTATCGTTGAAATTAATAGTTTTCTAGCTTCGAAAATCTATCTAGTCTTTAAAGGAAAACACCGACTTTCACTATAGGGTCGCCCGAGTGTTAATGAGTTTTGCATATTATCCTTCAACCAATTACGTCAGTGATCGTACTTATTAGGAGTAGTAACTTTTGTTAGAAAAATACAGACTAAGACTAGATTTTATTTAATACTGTAGGAAAGTAATTATGTAAGTTTAATAAGGTTGATAAGTTTAGTAATAAAAATTGAAGATGATAGAATACTGAAAACATAAAATATAAATTGTTAGTAATTTTACTGTTATTAATATGAGTTTACACAAATCTCTTAGTAGTCTATTTAATGAATACATTTTTTTATGTATTCATCCATAAGGTTACTAAAATTGACTACGATTATTACAGAGTCACAGAAAAATCAATGCCTTTTATCAATTAACCCTTTGACAGTTCATGACGGAAAAATCTACGCTAAACCTGACGCATTTTAGATTTTTCTATCCATACTAGTTTATATTTGTTTTTGCAACGAATTTTTCCGTCATAAATAATCTCAGGGTTAAAAGTAGTTTTTGGATCGACTAAATTATGAATTATCAAAAATTAATGAAATAAATCTCAAAATCCAAAAATGTGAGACAAAACAGGGATAAAAAGAACATGATATTGTCTCAAATTTTTTTAATCTTTTGTTATGGAGTAACTTTTTATACGATATTAAAGGACACGCGAAAAAAAATTATAAAAAATGAACAATAATAATATTTATTTAAAACTAGAAAAAAATAGTTTCATGCGGGTCTGTTACATCTTTTATATCGTAGTCTTAAAATCAAAATATTTTATGATGTTAACTTTGTCATAGATAGTAAATTAAAAAAAAATAGCATGAGCAATTTTTGATGAAACACTCTATATGATCTTGTAAAAGTGGCGATAAAGAAGAAAAATATTTAGGTGTACGAATAATATTAAATCAATTAAAAATAAGTACAGAAAAAATATGCTGTGAATTTGATGCAATGCTGTATTTTATAGCGGTACATTTTTGATCAAGTGAGAAGTTGTAGAACATGTTAAGTATGGGACTAGCAGCTTGAGCTCAGAGTCTAATGGGTTCGAACATGCGCAAAGACAAGTTATGCATACACATGTATACAAGTACATATACACGCTCATGGATGTGACAGAATGATGCAAGAGGGCCACGTGCCCTTCTTTGAGTGTAAATATGGTAAATACAGATACACGTTGATGTATACACTTTGTAAGAAGGATGAAAAAGATGCAATTTTCACGCGAATTTTGCCCAGAGTATTATGGAAAGGAAAAAGAAACGGAGTAAGAAAATATGACGTTCAAAATTATCAGGACTTATGAATCATTTTGATTAAAACTTTAGATTGAAAATACATTTTTAATTACTTTAAAAAAAGTTCGGGCTAAGGATGAATTGTTTGAAATAATTCGAGAACCATATGTTGAAAAATATTTTCAGAAATGTTTGATATACAAATTATTTACTGAGCAGGGTAATAAATACAAACTGGCAATTAATGCATCAAAGCCTTCCGTAAACTGAAGTAAAAAAATATTCCATAATACGTAAATATACGTGTTTGTGGATATACATCGTTATTTCAACTGTTAATTCCAACCTAAAGAGATGAATTTTTGGGAAAATATGCTCAACACTGTCGATTGATTAAATGTTCTTTTTTAAATGTCATGTCAGAAATTCAAAGAAATATCTTTCCATTGCTGAACACGTGTACAAAAAAGTATAATAAATATTTGCTTTGCGAGCATATAAAAAATGTTAAAATTTGGAAAAATGGACACATAAAAGGCAGGTAATAATGCCAGGCTTTAAAAGTAATTGCACATGGTACAAGGTACATTTTTCCATCGTTTAAGCGATTAATGTTGTACGAAAGCGTCAACTAAAAAATATATGGCAATCTACATTATGCCAAAGAAATAACTCAGTGATGATATTTTTAGTTGATTTTCATTGGTTCTCACTCATGAAAAAGCATAGCGAAGAAAATAATCATATTAAGAATGAAAATTCAAACTTTTTGTAACAAAACTCAAAGAAATTAGAATCAATTCTTCAGTTTTCATCAGAATCACATGTAAAAACTTTTTAAAATAAAATGGAACATAAAAAGTTGTGTATTTTGTGACCATCTGATGGGAGCGTATGATAAACAAGAAATGTTATTTATAGAAATTAATTTTTTTTTTTGATTTGATTTCTTTTTTAAATTTTCAAAAAAAGCATGGAATGGTGCTTTTCACAAAAGATCAAACTTGAATATGAAAATGACAAAAAGTTGCACTAATAAAATTGGTAGTCACTTAAAAGAAGCATTATAATCAGATGTGTAACATAAATATAGAAAAACGGTTGCAAGTTCCAATTTTAGCAACGAATTATAGTGTAATGCACAATCAAAATATACTAGTGAGAAATGGTACGCGAAAAATTGCTCTGTGAATTGTTATTAAAACCAAAAAAATCACAACCCTAACAGGTCAAAATTTTCATTTAGAAAGGCTCTTAGTAACATAATTGAACAAACTAGTTCAAACCAACTGTTACTGGTAATTTATCAAAAAAAGGATCCACAGGTTAATTTGGTCAAAGATTAAATAATTCCAATATAAATAAAATGATAAAATGCACAAAATTACTGAGCACTCAATTAAGAACAAGGAAAAAGAGAAAAATTCCTTAAAAAAGGTTGAATAGTAAAGTTTTTGAATTGTTTTTTCAAATAACTACGCAGAGGAACTATTCTGAACTCTTTCTCTCTTTCTCTTTCAGACTACTAACAAAACTTATAGTTTTGGTTTTTCAATTTTTTGTCACTTTCTTTTTGCGACAAGTAAGTCATCAAGGGGACTCACCCGTACCTTTTCGGGGACTTCTTCCAACTATAGTACCAGAGTAGGGAATTTTGGTTGAGACAACGAAGTTTTGAGTAGAAGTAGAAGTAGTAGAAGGTAGTAGAAGTAGTAGTAGTAGCATAGTGTCGTGCCAAGATAGGAGGAGTCCAAGGCCAGTGTGATTGATACAAAATATAATAGAAAAGGAGTACGATAAAAGATAAACAATCAGTGCAAATAAATTTTTAGTTTTAAAATTTATAGTTTTCATTGGTCTGTAGATATTTTTTATGATTCTGGTTACTTTCTTTTACTTTTCGTGTTTCATATAGAATTTTTAAAGCTATTTTTCCAAAATTTGTTCTAGCGAACATTTTATACAAAAATGATATTTTAAAAAAGTTTTAAAAACGATTGAGTTCAGTGTTTTTATCAAAATTTAACTCAATATACTAATTCAAATTTCTATTAGAAAAATGTACAATCTACCCACAAAGATAAAACTTAACTTCTGGTGTTCGGACATACTTAAAATTTTTTGAGAATTTTGCACAACAAAAGTCCCCCACTGTTGCATTTATTTTTATGGCTCATAATCCTAAAGCTATGAAAGATTTAAAATAACTTTTAAAACAAGTAATAAAAACTATGAGATTACATCAAATAGGAAGAATTTTTTCTTGAGTCCTTAAACAATTTTGGATCAAATTCGAGTTCTACCGGTCAAGTAATTCCTTTCTTTGTAGCATTTTTTTTATTCTCGAGTAATTCATACTTGTATGTGAAACATTTTTTAAAGAATTTTGGAGACTAACGAATAAAAAATAAAACGTGAAAAATATTTTTTTTTTTTTTAATTGGTGTATAAAATTAGTAGAAAAATATCAATTAATTTAAAAAGAACACTCAGAAAAGTAAAAAATTGAAATCTAATTGTACATAATGTACAAAAATTGGCGTCATGATGAATTTTTTCGGATGAGAATCATTTTGAAGGCTTATTACTGCGGGTAAACCTTAGTTTATTGACACGTACTACAATGTACACCGGGTTGAATTTAATTCTGCAACAGCAATAAACTGAAAACACAGCTATGGGGCCTTATCTACGTTGTGCTGCATACGATTGTTATTATTGCCGCATACTTTAATATACTTTACGAATCCTATTACGCTAGATGTATGTTTTTTAACCGTTGCAGAATTAAACTGAAGACCGGCGTACTTCACTCCCACAGAAGAAAATCATGTTACCGTAAGAAACTGCACTCAGCTATGAACCATAAATCAAATTATTTGCGTGATTGTCTGTTGTGCTAGAATCATTTATTTTGTAATTACACGTTATCGCTTTTCATCAAACTGATTGATGTTTTCGAGCGCATTAACCGCACGCTACACCCATATTTGCCAGTTAAAAAATAGTTACATTTTAAAAAAGTAATTGAATGAGCCAACACTCCTTAACCACTGAATCATCGTTCATAAATCGTTGTTACTTGTAGCACTCAATACGTACAATAAATCCAAGGTTATACAGCTTTTCTCGGCTTTAAATTTTCTCTCAAAAGGAAGAAAATTTAAAACTGTTATTTTTAATCTTCAGTAAGAAATGTCGAACATGCGTAGATATAATATTGGATAAGCCTTCAAAATGATATTTTTTGTTAAGAAATATTTATTTGCTGCATAATGCACAAAAAAAAATATATCACTAAATAATCAAATAATACTCGATCTCAAAAAATGCAATATAATTGCCAAAATTAATAAATATGTGTTGGAATTCATTTTTAAATTCAACCTTGATCAATTATCTGAATTAAAAAAGTATGTTCAAGTTTGTGATGATTGTCAAATAATGGAAAGTAGCAACAAATATACTAAATTTATTATCGAACATATTTTGCACTGGCAAAAAAGAAATTAATAAACAAATTTATTTTAAAAGTTTAGTTCACTTTTAAAAAAGTTCAACTCGTCGCTCGAAATGCAAATTTTTTGAATAAAATAACATTGACTTAAAAAAATTAGGAAAAAAAGTTGATAAAGGGTTAAATGTATTTTTTCAGACTGGTAGAGTTGTATTTAAATTTTTTTTGAAATTATAATTAATAATTGCTGAAAAATTATTTAAAACTTATTCAGAAAAAGTACACCCTTTTTCAATCAAAAATGTCTATTTCTAAAAATAAAAACAAAACGTGAAGTACTTTCACAGATACAGCTTAATTTCAAATTTTTGATTGCTCATGACTTGAAAAAAAAGAAAATTTGAAAAAAGGTAAAAATCTTATTTATAAAAAATGTAAAATATGCATGAAACATTTTTCATAGTTCAATAACATATAAAAAAGAATTACAATGAAAATTCAAATAAAAAATATTTTAAAGGGGTGCGCTTGATTGCATAAAGGCAATAAGTGTAAATATAAAATAAGTTCAACTTCAAAAAGCTACATAAAAAAAAATTTTTTTTCACGGGAAATGCTAAAGAAGATTACCATATTAATATGATCGGCAAAAGATGTAACTAGTGGAGTACATACATAGAGAAGAAGAATTTTAAATAAGGCATTAAACTAAACAATTTCATAACATTTGGTTATGGTCAAGAGAAAGTAAAATTATAAGAGATTATTAATAACAGAAACGAAGAATGTAAAGAAAAGAAATGTTCAATACATTGAGAATATCTAAGAAACTATAAACAACTTTAGAGATATTGAAGGCATTCAAAATATTGAAGTATAATAAGATTAATTGATATTTCTTACCATCTGTCCACGCCGCAATAGAATTTTATTAGGAAAAAAATACATATGTTAATACATTTCATATTAATTATATTTATTATTTAAAAGAAAAATTAAGTTTATAAAAGTATTCATCAACTCTTTTTTTACCCTAAAAATTTTTAGGAATATCAATATCATCACTCAAAGGTATAAGTTCAACCGAAAAATGCATCTATTTTGTTATTTTTGGAATTAAAAACCAAAAAAGTCGAAATGAAATTTATAATTTTAACAGAAGAATGTATTGCACTTTCGTTACTTATTGAACCATAATAAGTACTTTTACATACCAGCGGCCCGAAAGTAGCATTTTCCTGCCGCTGCGCTAAACGGAATATTGCTATTTTCGGGCCACGGGGTATGTAAAATCGCATACTGGCCTGTACCGGGAAAAAAGAAAGCCCCAGTGCACGTGCTAATCAGTCAGCCTCGGCTTCGCCTTGGCCGCTTATTTCCCGTGCCCTGGGACTTTTCTGTTTTGAAAAGTTGTTCTAATGAGGTGCAAGTTTTCGAAAAATTAGGTAAAAATTTCGAAAATCAGGTAAAAGATATTCAATGATTTAGGAACAACTTTAAAATTGACTAATGATTCAATGTGGAATACAGTTGATATTCGTCAGAATAAATTATTTTAAAAGATCATTGCTTCGATTTATATAAGTTTCGATATAATGAATTTGTCATATTCCAGCATCGAAAAATAGGTTCTATTCATATTTTTCGGATCATTTCGCACTCATAAAAAAGAATTGCTTGTTAAAATATATCTTTCATTGTGTAATAAAGAATGTATTTTAATATGTAATGAAGAAAATATAATGAGAACAATTTGATAAATATTGAAAATAAAATGAACACATTACCTTCTTCCAGCGCATCGTCGCCATCGCTCATTAGTTCATCGTCCGAGCAAATGTTCAGTACGTTTACCAACATTTCTGTAACTGTAAGAAAAATAATAACGTAGGACATAAAATAAATGAATGTATAATATAAAAATTGTGGTATTGATAAGAGCGAAAGAAATATTTTTAAGGCTATAACAAATTTTTCAAGTACCTTTTTCTCCTACGAATGGCAATGACCACGTGAAAACGTCCATGAAATTTGGTAACCAATACGGATGTGGCGAGCAATTGAATTGACGAATATTCATCACATTGTTTTCGTACTTGAGCACCGCGGCCTTTCGTAAAGAAAAATGATTAAAAACTGTATAAATAATGGAACTCGCTACAAGAAATCAGATTCGAAAATAATCAACTGGGATCGAATATTTTTTTTCGCAGGGTTCCTCTTGGGATTGTAGCCCTTAACATGCATAACACAGAAGTAAATGGGGAGATGAAAAAGTATATAAGAACGGCAACAGAATAAGAAAATCTAACCTTGTTATTGTAGACGTCGAGATAATTGGGCGCACTGAATATGGTTATCAAGGATGGGAAGCCCGTCGTCTGTGACTTGCGGTACATACGATATCCGGCGTCTTGTGCCTCGTGTGCCCTAATGATACTTAACAGATTGTTGCTTTGAAGGAAGTCGCAGCACGCTGCATAACTATTGAACAAAAAAAATAATAGATCAAGTATTTGAATTTCTAACTCTTATTATTTATTCTCCTGGAAGTGCGTAACGCATTTACCAAAAGCATTGAAGCAAATTGTTGAGAAAATGAATTGCAGTTTCGTAACGGAATTGAAATTTTTTTCTCCCACAGATATTTGTCACTGTGCAGGGGCGTGCGTGAATAAGCCGAGCGCATGTGCGCGCCCGAATGAACATTTCATTTCGCGCCTTTTTTTTTAATCAAAAAACGTAGAGCAACTTTTTTTGTTTGTCTCTTTCTCTCTTTGTGCCAAATGTAGGAATAAAGCACGCAAACGCAGCGGAAGCAGAAACAGCACAGAAACTATGCAACCTTGTATCCTTATCGAGCGAAGAGAGGAAGAGCGAGAGAGAAAGGGAGAGAGCCATTACTAGGGTGCGAGTCCGACGGACTACACATATGGGTATATTATAACTAACCACGCATGGAATAGTTTATAAACAGTGAGAAAGAGAAAAATAGAGTGAAAATAGGAGGTATGCTGGAAGAAAATGAATGAATTCGAGGAGCAATGAAAATTATTTATGGGACGATTCTCCGAGGAGTCGTTGAAATTTTCGCACACAGGCGTAACATAACTTCATGTGAGTATATATCTTTTGCTCTCCCTTGTCTATCCTTTCCTCTTTTTCTCACTCTTTCTTTCAGCAGTTTATAAACTAACCCTCTTTTATGTAAATTCGTGACGATTTTCATTCAAAAACTTTAAACAATTTCACACGTTTAGCTGTTTTACAACTGAATTCATTGGAACGCCGCAAAAATTGAGACAATTCTGGTAATAAATACATTTTTTTAAATGCAGAACCGCGAAAAATGTCTGGGTTTAATCATCATTAAAACTTAAATACAACTAAAAATAATTAATACTTGATAGCTCAAATCTGGTCGCAACATCAATTTATCGAAGGGCGTATGAGCGTATTCCATGCAATTTTTTCATTGCAACCACACTGGGACGTACTTGAAACGCATTTTTATCTACAGCATTGACCGCTTGTTATAATGTAGATCATTAAAAACCGATAGTCCTAATAATAAAATGAAAATAATCAGTGCAGCAAGGACTCGGTATTGAGGCAAGAAAATTGTAATTTGCAACTCATATTACAGCAAGTGAACAATCGTTGTTTTTAAAAATTTTTGGAATCTAAATCTATCTAAACAGGAAAACGCATTCATAGCTGTCAATAATTTGAATAAGTGATACATGAATGCAATTGCTTCGATTTATGGTTCAGTGCTTTTTTTACCTTTTCAAGAATGAGGTCATAAATCACACGAATACGCGAGCGATATATGCGAGTTTAATTAATCGAAATCGTTTTCAATCTGCAATTTAAGCTTCAATAAAAGGAAAATACAAATTACAAAAAAAATAATAAATAATACCGCCCTTTAAAATTTTGAATATTTATAAAAAAAATCTTACCTGTAGAAATACGAACATCCTCGTACACTGTTGTGTGAAAAATGTTCAGCGTTTTTTTCATTGCCAAAATCTTCTAGCGGATCCGACCACAACAAATCGCACATGGGTCCAAAAGCTGGTGGTTCTTTGAACCTGTCGAGCTGTTGCAATAAAGAATGATAAAAACATATTCATTACACGATGTGTTACTGCGCTCAATTCACTGATCTAAAATTAGTTGAGAGCTTTGAAAAGTTCGATGGTATTTATGAATGTGGCGAAACCCCCTGTTTTTATATTGTATGCGAATACTTGAAGAAAAGAGAGACCATTCACGTGAATTTAAATTAAATGTGGTATTGAATTGTTTTGAATAATGCTGAAGAATGTTAATACTTACTACGTTCAAGTTAAATCTAAAATAGATTTAAGTTTTTGCTTAAAATTCTATTAAAAACCGGCTCAGTGATGCAGTAATTTTTAATTTTCGCTCCACTGCAATTGGAAAAAGCTAGTCAATTCGTATTATTTTAATAATTATTGATTTTGCGATGCAACTAGATTATTAAAGGTCAACAACAAAAAGAGCACGAATTACGCGTCACGATTACGCGATACTTCAACGAAACGGAAAGAAATAATCCCAGTAGCAGTTTTTCAGAAATAAATTTAAGTTGACCTTGACGAATGATAGGCGAGGTATAATATCTAGGTGCAGATCGTGTCGCAACGATCCACACAAGAATTGCATAAAATAACAGTGTGTGTGTGTGTCTGTGTGTGATTGTAGGTGTCGGCTAGAGCTAACCTTGCGAATGTCTTCCAAATTGTGAATTTCCGGCGAAAGGCCACCATGCACACAGAGGAACTGCTGGTTCATGAGAGCAGCGAGCGGCAAACAGTCGAAGGCGTCCATGCACGCATCGTAAACTCTCTCCGAGTATTTAATTTTACCTGCGCAAAAAAATTATTCAATACATAGTGTAATTGACAGCTCGTTCATCGACGAGACAGTGGATATGGGCTTTATTATCGACTCGTCGCAACTTGGTTTTCTTCTTCATTTGAGAAAAATATTTTAAAATGACTTCTTAAAAATAGTTTGCGAGCAATACCTAGTAGTTTATCAACAAGACACGTTCGTTGAACCGCATGCTACGACTTGGGGGTATTATTTTTAAATGCATGACTCGAGCTCGAAACATACTTTATATACACACGCGCACACATTAACATACTGACAGATTTCTCTTTCGTTGTTGAAACAGTCTCCACCGTACAGAAAAAAATCGTAAATCTTTAATTAAAGCGACGCATTTCACTGTTTTTGCATTTTAAAATGAAGAGATGTAGAATTTAGAATATACGTCAAACAATGAGATGGCTTAGCTCAACAGAAATAGACTCGGCGCATTTGTCATCGAAAACAGATCAAATGCATTCGGGTATATTTAGAAAAGTATTTTTGCAGTGTATAAATTATCTTTTTCAAAAAGAAGCTCGTTTGTTCGGCTCGGTAATTGATCGAATTATAAAATGACAGCGAAAGGCTACATTCGTTTTCTATTTCAATAATCAGTCTTGATAGGTGTTTCTATTATGCGCGCGGGTTTTACAATCGAATAATGTTTATGAAACTTACATTCTTGCTTAAACGTGAAGTACTCTGTTAGATGCCGACATTCGTGATTGCCTCTGAGAAGAAACAATGTATGGGGATGGCACAGTTTCAATGCCCACAGGTACAATACACACTGTAAAATAAAGAAACATTTTCACCATGTTGAATTTACAATTCTTTGAAAATACTACGTATGAATTTAATTTTTGCAATCGAGAATATACTTTTAAACAAGTTTCTTAGATTTTATTTTTTATCCAAATTTTCCGTTACACGTAGTCTTGACTTTTATCAGAAAATAGCACGATGTAAAAGGAATTTTTAAATTTTGAAAAAAATATCGAGAGATAAGTTCAAGTTATTAATATATAAAACGAAGGTTGACTCTCGCATAGACGAGGTCGCATCTTGTACGGTTTGCAAAGCACGTATGCTCTAAGCAGTTACACATTGCCCTAGAAAAATACGCGAATAATAAAAGATGCATTTGACATTATTTTTAGCGTTAGAAAGATCACCGTAATCCGATTTCATATTTTTTTTCTGCAAAACAAAATAATCGTCTTACGTTCAAAGCGATTAAATTTGAAAATCGAAAAAGTCGTGACTTTTTTTTATCGAGCATTAAAATTTATTCAGTTTTTATTTCCAATGTATAGTCACAAAACTTTCATTTTAGCTGCACCACATTTAGCAAACTGTCAAACTATAGGCAATTGTAATTTGTAGTATATGTTAATACTGACCTCGATACTGAAGTAGCCTCTGTCGACGTAGTCACCGAGGAAGAGGTATTTTGTGGTCGAAGGAGGCCCGCCTACCTCGAACAGTTTCATCAAATCGTAAAACTGCCCGTGAATATCTCCACAGACTGTAAGAAAAGACCAAAGACATTGTAATTATGGGCTTGAGACGCGCCAAGCTCGAGAATCAAGTTCGAGCCTGATAATACGGACTACCGACCTGTGACTGGTGCCTCGATGTCGATCATCGTCTTTTCGGAGCGCAATAGCGCTGCCCCATCATTGATTATTCGCAGCGCCGCTGCTTCGTCTATTCTGCCTTCGAGGATGAAGTGCTGTTTGAGGACGTCAGGCCGGGGCTTGCCCGTCCTCGAGTCGAACACCTCGGAAGCTGTGAGCTTGCGCGATGGTGGAAATGGCACATCTGCAAATAACACAAAACAAATAAACATTTGTTGCGAATTAATTGGCGAAGAGCTAGTTCTCTTGTTCGTATTATATACATATTCGATGCGTGTGTACGACAGTTTTCAGTTTCATATTTTTGTGTGTGCGTGTCTCATCGCGACTTTAATGAGATGTCCGTTTCAATGGCTCATTCAGGCACCCCCGCGCTCGCAAATTTATTTGCTCGCGACGAAAAGCACGACTCGGGCGCTTTCTACGCAGCGCAATTGGAGAGCTTCGCGCTGAAACTCTATTTAAAAATTAACGGCAGACCCGCGGATAAATCGAATTTAGAGAAACGCAGCGACTCAGACTCGCGACGGTTGTGTACGAGGATACGATATACAGGTTCATAATTATCATAGAATCAGTTGCTCTTTGGCTGAATAAGCCTTGCAAGTTTGATACACTGCAGGTTCAACAGGTGATTCGAAAGGTAATATTGCCCGAGCGCAGTATTGCCGAGCCCAACAAAAGTCAGTCATATTAGAGCCGAACAATCGATAACGGCATTGCGACTTTTTTATCGATTAGATATTTATTGTAAAGTTTCTCCAGTAATTGAGGATAGCTGAATATTTTCTCTACGCGTGCATCAAAGTTGATGAGCACGAAATCGGGTATGCGATTTCTTCTTTTTCATTATTGATGGCTGAAAAACTCTCCGCTTAAGCTGATTTTTCTCTTTTCAAGAAAAATATTTGTAGCAGCTTAAATTCTGAAAGCATCGTTGCGAAACAAGCATAACAATAGAATTAATTAAAGTACTGTTATGTTCGGTTTATTTGCTACGAGTATAGTGCATTGAATACGTGAGCGAATCGCAGTATTCCAAGTTATTTGCCATTACTGTAAAATGTAAATGAATTGTTTTTCTTAAAAACGCATCGGATCGGCAAAGGAAAACAAGAAAGTGAAGGGTAAATTTCATGAAAAATGTTTACTGTAGCCTCTGAAAGTTTTCAATCTGTTGTAAATTTTGCCAGATATATTATAGATACAGTAGCAGCAGCAGCAGTCCGCGCATCCATAATGCAAGTTTTTTGCTGCTACTGCATCGCCATCTTCTCGCAGCACAAGAATATGGAAAATGTGCCAAAGAAAAGAAACAAAAGCAATTAAACAAATGACCCGAAACAAAAAACAAACATCATTTGCCATCATTCAAATCTCTCTCGCTGCAAGCGCAGATCTCGGGAGAGCTAGCGCGCAAAAAAGCTCATTTCCCAAGATCCAGCGGAATAAATGATGCTGCCTGCTCGGCTATACACGTATATATACGTAGCCGACGGCCTGCGTCGTTGTATTCACATAAACATACAAATACACATATACACACAGACACACAGCATAGCACAGTTGCTATTGCTACTGCTGCTGTTGCTGTTGAGTGAGATGTTGCTATATAGAATAGCCGAGAGGAAGTCCAAGAACGATAAACCCGAGACTTCTGTGTACCAGAGCGAATAGCTGTATATGTAGGTATAGGTAGCCACAGCTACATGGGCGCTACATCCACTCACACACACTAACAGACGCAGCCCCACACATACGTGCACATGCATCGATAGCAAAGTGAGCGAGTACGCCTCAATGAATTATGGATCCCTTCGGGAAAACTTGCCTTGATACATCACAAGCTAGTCGCTACTGTTGCTGCATTTATGGCTTGTATACACAGATATACATAAAGAGCACGACTAACACGTTGTGTATGGAGCAATGAAGAATCTCATGCGACGCTAAAGTGCGCCTCCGTGTTTTGTATACGAAAGCTGGGCAACTGCGCGGGCTTCGCTATCGTATATACATGTATAGACGCACACACAACGCACATATCTTCGATGCATTTTTCAACCGTTTTTCCTTTCTTTTTTCCGCTTCTACCCCGAGCAAAGTTCAAGCAGCCATAGCTCGGGTATTAAGGCTATTTTTGTGCAATTCCCCGTTTTATTCAACCAGTCTTTTCCATGAGCGCTACGTGTTTAAGTAACGACGCTAATTTCGGAGCAACGCGTTGATGAGTAATTCATTAATCCGAGCCGATCGACTTGGAGAGAAAACCCGCGCGCACATCTGCTAAGATGTCAGAGTCGCCTAAACGAGAAAAGATTCGTCGTCGGAAAAATTGTAGAAAGAAAAAGACTATCATAAGCTTAATTTACTCGAGGAGGAGAATTTAGTGGGATAGCTCGGTGACTGATGACTCCGGTGTAGCAACGATCCTATAACTATTTCCAACTCCGCTCGAGACTCGTCGACTCGTTGCAACTTGAGATGAGCATGAAAACTCTTGGATATTACATTCGTACCTTGAATTCCCAAAGAGTAATTAAACATTAAAAAAAACCCGAGCTTAGGTGTACGAAAGTACACTCGTGCGCGCGTTGAATTTCTATCAAAGTTTGTTTGAGATCGCGTTGTTATTCCGCGACCTTGCCTCTCGTCGTTCGAACAGACATTCGTTTTATTTTCTCTGCTTCACAATGGCGATACACGAGAAAACATGAAAAGAACAAGTTGTTGTCCAATGTTGAAATGCGCGCCATATGTGTGTATATTGCGCGTACGAATTGTTACAAGTGGAAATGTATTCGTTTCCGTGATTTATGGAGCGGAATTTTCCACTTTTAGTTTCAAAGGTGTATATCGCGCACGTGCACACGATACGTATGATCTTATTTTCAAGTCGACACCCGATGACCCACAAAGATAATTTTTTCTAAATCATTCCACATTTTCGTTTTAAAATTGTTTTTTGACGCTGTTTTTATTTTTCATAAAAGAAAAACAAAATAAAGAGTCAAAATTGTAAAATAGCGATACACAAGAGCTGCTCGGGCCTCCGCGACTTTCTCAGATGTAGCAATTGTGCGGGTGTTTCAAAACATTCGCTATTAAAGTGCGATATTCAAAGAGTTTCCTTGAAACAACATTTGGCATCGCTGCGTTAGGCTACGATCGCTATTATAGCGTTGAGACCGGTGTGAAATTATGCAATTGGCGCAGAATCATAAAATAGTTGAAAATTTTAACTTTTGTTAGCAACAAACAAAATTACAGGAAAAATTCGAGAAAAGGTAGGCGTGATTAGTCGACGAGATGTCCCTTAGCGAGGCCAAAGACAGCTACGCGGCGCGCGTCGAAAGCGGCGCAGACGAAAATTTGTCGGTCACTCGTACTTGACGAAATAATATAAGTGAATAATAAAAATATTCGCTTTTTGCACTAAATAAATATCTCGGCATCGCGAGCTTTACGATTGCTCGAAGCTATAAAGTTTCGCGCGCTTACAAGCACATGTAAACGTTTACGAGAAAACATATCGAAAGGCGTGCGTGCTCGCCAGTATTATGTGCTTGCGGAGCTCGGAAAATGAAATTCTCGCGCCCAGGCAAGTGCACATGCGAGCGCCCACGCGTATACTCGTAATAATGCCGCCCGCTATTCTGTTATTTCTCCAAAGCGCGAGAGACGCGGTATATTATATCGACAAAAGTAATAGCTCCTAGAGGCTGTCACGCAACGAGCAAAAGAGAAAAATTTCGACTCTCTCTCTCTCAGACGCTGTGGCACTAAAAACAATTCTCAGCTGTTCCCTGACCGTAATTTATGGATCTCGCTGCGGCTGCTGCTGCGTGCACTCATATACGCTTGTACAACTGTTGGGTACTTTACGAGAGTCGTGAATGCAGAAAAAAAAAAGAATAATTCATCCAAGATTGGCTTGTCTTGAAAAGCATTTTAAAATTTTCAGTCTTGCAGAGTACAAGAGCTTGCGGGGAGACACCTGTGTTCACGTATCATATACATTCACGAAGGCGTCTTATATACAGCGGGAACGAGCTAATTGTCGAAGGTGGCGGCGGTGTGTAGTAGTAGCTTTGGAAGATCAAGATAATTCGCGCGCTCGCTACTGGAAAATAATGGCTACAACGTTTTCCCTTATATCTACAACAATTTCGAAGGTAGCAGGTCAGCAAGTAATTTTCTATTCTTACCTATTTTTGCATTTTTATATTTTATTCGGGCGTTATATTACGCCTAGGTGCTTACGTGCATACGCGCTACATGTGTAAGTAACGTATAACATGTGCGCTCGTGCGCGCGCTCGAGTTTGCTCAGGTCAAAAAATCGAAATTCATAATTAAAGCAGCCACTGATCGCATGTGTGCGCGAGTGGGCTTGTGTGTGGGTGCGCGTATACGTGGGGGGTGGAATGGCGATTAGCTCGCGTATCTAGGCTCGCACTCGCATAACGAATAATTGGCTCTAGGTCGAAATGGCTATAATAAGCGATCTAGTCGCATATATATATATATGCAGCGTAGTGCGCATATATCGGACACAGAAGGTGGTGGGTCTCGCGAAAATTCGCTCGGGCGGCTACGTCCGCTGGTCTAGGTGTATAAGGTTACATGCAAAATTCGCTCGGTCTCTCACGCGTATGTATAATATTATATAAGGGACGTGCAGAGGGCTGCTCGACAAGGCTCGATCGCAAGCTCTAGGGCAAGGACTGAGGACTCACGGCCGCTTATACATTACCCACGACTCTAATATATTAAATAATATTATTGTGTGCCGTGTAGCAACTGCAGCTGCTGCCGAACCACAGAAGGCATGCAAGCACACGAGCCTAGGCTCGAGCTTTCGCATGGACTTTTTTTATACCCATAAGGTACAGGAGCTTGCGTTTGCGTGTAGTTGCGCACAAAAAACACGCACACAGAGAGACTCGTCGACGGCACGAGCAGCAGCAACAACAGCAGAAGGCGACGCTCGCTACACATTATACATGTATAATATCGATTGTCACGGGGAAACACGCTCTGTTGCTCCCGTTTTGATAAACAATATAATGGTCGGTAAATCAATGCGGGGCGCGCTAGTGCGAGAGAGAGAGAGAGAGGCACAGAGAGAAGCTATAGTAGCGCCACACGCACGCGATTCCTCCTCCGCCTCCTTCTCCTCTTGCAGTCGCTCGCTCTGTGCTCTTCTTCTCTCTATACGAGCTAATTGTCAACTTGATGCTGCGCGCAAATACCCTCTTCTCTTGTGTGTCCGCGCGTACGCGTCTGTGTGTGTGTGTGCGCGCGGTAAAATTACTAGCCGATCGCCCGGAGCTTTTGTTACACGGCGCGTGCTCTGTTCTAGTATGGCGCGGCATTTTACGGCTGCACGCGTCTTCTGTCCTCTGACGCAGTGGCAGTTTACATCTCCCTCTATCTCTGCATTGACATTGCAACGGCACAAAGACTGCCCTTTACGCCAAATGATTTTCATGCGTATCCGGACAATACTTGCAATCATGCCCTTGCGCTAAAAATGCTGTCGAAAATTATTATCCCCGGCTGCGTTTTTTGCCCTGATCACGATGTTTTACCGTACACAAGGACTCGAGTTGCGCTAAGAAATTGCGTATCGTGATAACCAATCAACTGCTTGATGCAATATAAGCGCGCGTGATAACACTGCAGCTACTATTGCTCGTCGATGTAATTTTCCAACGAAAAGAGCAGTTAACCCTTAGTTCGATCGATTCGACGCTACAAGTTATCTAATCGACAAAGTAATATCATAAGCTAAAGCTCGAATTCAAACGTGAAATTACATGCACTCGAGCTTTCAAACTGTTATCAGCAGTTGGCCGATCAATTCCTCCAACATTATTCGCTGCTGCTGTAGCAGTCGTTCTTTTTGTGCTAATTTCATTTATTTGTTTAGCCAAAATAATCGATAGCCTTGGAGCGGGGCAATGATTTCTTTTCGTATACAATACGGCTCGCTATGGATCGATGCTAGCACGAGTCGCGTTAACGCACACGCGTACAATACAACTCTTTGCTTCTTGTATATAGCACACATGCACACAAAGACGCAAGTATGGCGTCAACTGTTTCGAGCGCGTAACTAGCGATACATCGAGGAGAATACAATTTGACGCTTGGCTTTGCGTATTTCTGTCACGCTTCTTGCCTCGGCTTCGTCGAAGAATCGCATCTTTCCGCAGTGCCTGTGCGCATATATATCATCGTTATGCATTCCGTACATGCGTTTTGAAAAAAAAAACATTTTTTTTTCTCTTCCAAACACATGTAAACATCTTTTGTTAACAGTTGGTTTGGTTAACTACACTCTGTATACTTGTCAAATGCAACAATGAGTTGCTTATGTTCACCGCATTCGCTCGTAAAAATATCAAGCAAATAAAAGAAGTATTTTCAAGAATTTTTAATTACTTTTTGAAAATTTGCCGCTATATCATTGGTTCAGTGACAAACGGCTCTATCTGTTTTCTCTATCTTTTTCTCACTTTGCAAAAATTAAAGTTTTATTGAGTTTGAAAAGTCTACTGCACTTATATGAAAATAAGAAAAAAACATCACGATGAATTTAAATTAGTACACGTTTATTTTTGTTCTGTCGACTTTATCATTTTTTTTTTCAACGCAACGTTTTCACAAATGCATTAATGACGAGTGGTTTATTGTATTAAATATAAAGGTCACGCGTGTGCGACTTTATCAGATATATGATGCGGCAGCTTTTTTTTTAAATACTGCGGCACTGCAGCTGCAGAGCAACATGTTCTTTTTTGAACATTTACGTGACTTCAGCTGTTTTCATTAACGTTAATAAGATGCAATACTAGAAGACGAAAGACCACACGACACAAGAGACTGCATTTAAGCCATATCGCATTTTTTGTATTTTTTTTATCCCAGTATACCGCAATACGACAGAATTGAATTGTTTTTTTATCTACTGACACGTACGAATATTGTTTGATTTTTACCGACTTTTTTTCAAAAATCAATCTAGCACGAAATATATAATAAAATCAGAAAAAATCATAATATTCCCTTTTATTTTTTCATTTAGGTTTTTCTTAAATTTTTAGGATTTTCATATTCTTTTTAAGAATACACATATTTAGTTTTATTTCCATTTCTTGAATTCAATAATGCGTAGCTTGACGATAAATAAATGCAATTGAGTACGATTTTTCACCATTTTTTAATCTAGTAATGTTTGGCGAAATTGTAAAAAAGTTAAATCTTGAAATTCTTTAACAGAAGTCACTGACTAGAAAAAAAATTGTTTTGAGAAAAACTATTCAACTATGCAAAGCTAAAAGATTTGTTCAGAAAAGTTTCATTGTTTCAAAATTGTATGTATATTTTGTTAAAAAAGAAATATCAGATTTTCTGTTATATTTCAAAGAATAACAAAATTTTCCAATACCCGAAGTAACCTACTCAAATTGCAATAACAGCATTGCAACGTTTCGTAACATTAATTCAAGTCCTTCCATGAAAGTCTGAGAAGGGTTGAAGGACTTTGATGGCAAGTGCATTATAACAAGTTATCTACAGTGTAGCACAGAGAGAATACATACATGCACGTGTACGAACATTCACGAGTGCACAAGCGCATAGGCGTGTAACCAAGTGCCTATGCGTTTCAACAAATGTTGAATTATGCAACAGTCATGGTTCTTCATATCATGTGATACTGCAACAAATGACTCGAGAGAAAATCAATATGTAAAATTTCTGATTGTTGTACCAAAGTTTCGCTGTTGCCTCCCGCGCCTCTCTCTGTTTGACCATAAAATTCGATTTCACCTATTGTTGCACGTATGGAAATCAATAAATTGCCATGCGTACACGCGCGCTCATTCAAAGAAAATAAGCTTTACCTTCGGCCGAGAGTCGCTGTCAAAGCTTTTAATTCGAGTAGCGACTTGCTAATGACTTCTCCAAATACGTTTAAGCTCGTTTAATATTCTGGTGCAGAAATTGCATTATATTCAAAATAGATTGTGCGAATGCATATTACAACGCTGCATTATTTTCTGACGCGTGACTCTTGATCTCGGCTCGACCAGCCCGCGAAAGCAAGAAAAAAATACATTACAGCCGCTATTGTCACTTTTACAGTACATTATTATAGATGGAATAAATTCACGGAAGCTTCGGAGTCCTTCATAAATTGCAATATAGACATTGAATATAAATACAGACTAATTAATATTTTACTATGCTTTTTAATCCTAAATATTGAGCATACCAATATTACTAATTAGCACGCTACTCATATTTTCAGTTCTTTTGTTATTCATAGGTTCAAATTGTTCAACCAACTAGTTTTTTTTTCATTTTCTAATCTGCAGGTAAACATTTAGTATAATGAAAAATATTCTGTAAACATAACAATAGTGTAAAAATGAAATGCATATTAATATACTTCTTCATTATTCGTTCGCTTATCAGTAGTAAATAATCCTAATTGGTCTAGACGTGATAATTGGCCTACTTATTTGACCTGTCTCAACGACGATGAGTCGAAAGGACGACAATACGTTTACAAGTTATCGAGAATTCAAGCGATTTTATCGCGGCAACGTGTATAACGTACCGAGTCTCTCATTTTTTTCCGTGCTTCTCCACATTTTATTTACAATTGCCAAAATTAACATGGACGTTTTGAATAGTTAAAAAGCGCCAACACGTGACGCTCTATTGCAGAGCAATATTGGCAAAAGTCCACCGCGTGTCCACGTTGACACAGCCGAACGAATATACAGGGACAAAAGATATAAATAAAACTTTTATAGCAAAATTTTCTCATAATCTTGTAACGCGTGCGAAGAGGAACGAGCGAATTCACGCCACCGCTTGCGACTTAATGAAAAAGATTCGTTTCGTATATAATGCCTCGCTGAACATCGTACAAGTCATAATCGTGTAAAAGTATAGCTTATAGCTAGCTATCTTGTTAAATTTTTCTCTTTTTTTTTAGAAATTACCTCCTGCAAACGAGCTGAAGCTCGAAAAATTACTAATTGGCTTTATTCGATGCTTGTTAAACGATATTTTTTCCACTTCACAAACGTATAGTCACGGATCCATTCATAATGCCATAATTTTGATTGGCAATGAACTTAATATTCGAAAGCCGATTCTGTATGTGTATATTGGTTAACAAAATAACGAGTAACTTCGTTATTAATATAATAATGATTTAAAAAAAAATGCATCAATAATATTCGATAAAATTAAATATACTGCTGTTCAACCATTGTTTCTCATACAATTTAATAATAAATTCTGTCAAGCAGTAGTCTAGATAACCCAATGAACGGTCGCATAAGTCACATCTAGTATTGAATTAAATCATCAGACAAATATATACATTTGTGCGATTAAAAATTTTTCCGATTGTGATAAATTCTTTAGCGACACATAAAGCAATAAGCTACGTATGCTACTCGAGCACGAGTTGCAAAAGATTTAATGATCTTTTTTAACTCTCATAAAATGTATTTTACCGATAAACAAAAAAAGCACGGATGTCTGTAAGTGAATTTCTTGATATTCGTTTTTAATTCTTAATACTGCAGCGACACGAAAAAGTAAGAGCAAAAAATCAAAATTACAAGTAGAAAGCTACGCGTTCAAAAAGATACTTGATGTCTCGATTGTTGAATACAAAAGTGACAGTCCTAAATAAGGTTGATTATAAAATTAATAATAAATATCGTATAAAATATATCAAGGAGCTGTCTTTGCAATGAATAGTATAGTCTGATCGATCCTTGACCCTAACTACTGGTCATGCGAATGAATCTATTATCATAAATGCTAGCTCGTGAATTATGTATCACTCTGGGCTTAAAATAATTTTGCGAGTTCTTAGAAATATTTAATAATATATGATACATGATTATGTGTAGCTTACGCGGATACTTTGAAGCTATCGCAAAAAGTGTCGAAAATTGATGGCGTTGGTTTAACTTATGGAAAAGTCAAACTAAGCAAAATTTTAATGTTTTGAGCTAAACACTTCGTACTACAGAAGCATCATGAAATTGGTTTTCAAGTTTCTTTTTTACTACTTTTGCGCTAAATACATTTGACGTGTAAAGAGTGGCGATGATCGTGCAAGTTGGAAAAATAAATCTCAATTAAATTATTTTGCGCGAGTGGCCTGAGCTGATTTAGCCGCGATGTTGCGGTGGGGGAAAAACGCGCGATCGCACGGTGTACGAGAGAGAAAGAGAGAGAAGCGACATAGGAGAACATCCATATCAGTAATATTGCCAGCGTGCCTAGTTTGGCAGAGTCGCAGCTTTTTTCAATGACGCGCGCGCGCATAAAGCCTATACTACCCGTGGTACACAGTAACTCATTGGCTTAACGAGAAACGAGAATATCAACGAAATATGCGAATATTATTTGCGTTACGCTCAAAGGTGAACCGATCGATTTATCCGTCGTCATTTCACTGCCTTTTCTGGCAATACTACTCGGCTTCATTTTCTCTCTACGCAACGAAATATTTTGAACGTAATATACTTGAATAAACGCAACTTGTCACTGGCATTTCACAATTGTATTCGAAACAAAAACAAAACGATAAAATGATCCCGCAATAGTCCAGGTAAGCTCACAAAAATCATTTAGAAAGGCCCAAAGTATACATGGTATTAATGTGAAATTCTATGTTCTAAGTTTCTTCAAAATAAAAAAAAGAACAAATTGCGTGCTATCTCTCCACACTGCCAACAGACGATTTGTTCTAATAGCTAAATCTTAAAAGCAAACGTTCGGAGCTTATAGTATAAACTATAGAGGTAATGTAAAGTTTAGATACTTTTAAAATATGTATGTTCAAAGCTCACTACAGACACTTACTATCGATAACTAAGTTGATGTACATACTAGAATTATGAAGACTAGTTATATTAAGAAGTATTACTCGTTCGTGAATCAATGAAGACCTTATTGAAGTTTTTTTATGTTTCAAATTTTTAATTAAAAAATGTTAATAATGATAAATTTTGTTAAGTACCACAAATGAGAATTTATGGATTTAAAAATATTCTAAAGCTTTAAAATTCACAGTTCAGATCATAATTTTCCACTACTTTGACAGTGTCCACACAAATATTGTGCACATCTACGATAATCCAAGTCCCCAAACGAGATAATAATTTATTTTCTTTGACATCATTTCTACTCTGATAAATGAATTTCTTTCTGAATTAGGAAACATCTTGTGATCGCGCACGTGGTTATGGACACCAAAATCAAGGTGGGCTTGCTTTTCTTTTGTGTACATTAATAATGTTGCAGAGATCATCAATGTTGCCGAGGTTGGCTGTCGATGTATACAATGAGCGGGCAACAATACATGTAATAAGTAATATTAATTGATGATATGTTACTGAATTCATAAGTGTAGATGTACGAACAAATGAAAAAACTCATAATTAAAGCACAATTTTTGATGATCTGTGAATAGTATTGACAAACTATGGCGTGTGGTGAGCAGCGCAGATTCAGGACGTTATACTGGAAATAACCACGCCTAAGTCTAAAGTGAACGAAAATATTAATAAGGAAACAGTATACAGTTGCGCCGGCGTTAGGGTAAAATCAGCTTGGCTCAAGCATCGGGTCGAAACAGGTAAGCTTTAGCAGCTTGAACCAATTATAGAGACCAAAGCCTGAGATTACCTTCAATAAATAATAATCATCGTCGCCTCTTTGATTCTCTTTTAATATGAAAAAAGCTTAATTTTAATAGTAGGCGAAGGCTACGGAAAATTAACTACGATAAAAAGGAGCAGTAAAAAAAACATACACCCACGGAAAAAATGAAGATAATGCAGCGAACGTGTGCCACTGAAAGATATTCGAACGCGGCATAACGTCCGAGGTCATTCGATCTAATCAGTTTGTACATCTGACCATCAGATGCAAAATTAACATCCAAACAAACTCAATCATCAAACTAAGCCAGCCAATTTTGAAGTTAATATACTCAAGCCTCCATCAGCTAACTTCTACAGTTTCAAATTCGTCGCTCGAAAGTGTATCGCGCGCTGCGTTGTGTGTATGCATATAGTAGGCGTTATATAGCAGCGAGCAGCCCAGCCATCAGAATGACCAATTTGTGTTACTCGTAAACTCGGGCTTGTCGCGCGTCTACAATGAACTGTTCGGTAAAATCGCCAAAATACATTATACGTTACGCGCGCGCAAACTTGCAACTATACGCGATCTTTCGATGTCATTGAAACAGTACATAATTGAATGTTATTCAATATGCGTCAGTTAGTCGCGTCGGATCTAGACAAAATCGTTTGGCCAACTTTTACTATGGATGCGTTTGTCATTGCACTCGCGCGCATGGCATGCCTTTGTAACGATCAAGTGGATTCCTGCTGCCGAATATACCGATGCAATCATCGTTTCGATCAAATGAATTAACGGTCGAAAAAAAGTCGAAAATTTCAATCAATTATTTTCAAAATTCTTTGGCGAATCTTCGCTTTTTAAATTTGCACGTGTGTACGTAGCGAGTCGGAGTAAATGTAACATATTGACCCCATAAACAGCGGCTCCGAAGTACATGATTATCGATCACTTAGCCGAATTCGCTCGGCAGCTGTTCGGTTCGATTAAACAAGTATGTAAGCAGCGCACAGATCCCAGCGCCATATCAATAGGCCTTTTGCGATTAATGATGACGAATTAACTGGAAACTAAAAGTAGCCGGGCACATACGCGATACAGGTCAATATTAGCCATCACTTTGCGCACGGAGCTGTCGTTGTCCTGCAGGAAAGAGCGATAAAAAAGCAGCAGCAGCTGCTGTCGAGTCTCGCAAGTTCATAATTCAATTCTATTCGCAAGTTGGATATTTGTGGTGGCAAAGACGAGTCAGAGAGTAAGTCGAGAATAGTATCGTACAGCTGCACACGTATTACATGAATAATAGCTAGGCTTATTTTCCATCTAATGTAACGCACAATGACGACTGCTGGGTAAATTCGTTGATTTTGAATTGTAAAAAAGTAGTCTGTAGAGAATCGCTGTCTGCTGGTCTACGTCATCTAAATAATAAATACGAAAGCAAACCCAAAGCAACAATGAGATCCACTCTCGCTCGCACGTACATAATACACCACTACCTATACAAACACATGCACGCATCAGTACTCTCTCTCTCTCTCTCTCTCTTTCTCTCTATATATTATACGTGTATATTATGTGTGTGTGTGTGCGTAGGGTAGACGTCTGTATATATGTACGTGTATGTACATATACAGAGATATTATAGAGAAAAGCTAGCGGTGGGCGCGCACCCTCCCGTGACCCAGAGTCCATCGCACCCTCAACTTTATCTCTCTTTCTCTCCCTCAACGCTCCATCTTCATTTTCTACCCCAGTCCCTTGCCAGGTTCGCACGCATTTACGAAAAACAGGTTAAATCATGTGAGAGAGAGACGGTCCGTGGGTTTGTGTGCGTCTGTGTGTGTGTATGTGTGTGTGTGTGTGTGGGGGGGGGGGGTATTATAAGGTATATATAACGTAGGTGTATAGGCACGAGGCATACACATGTACAGCACACTTTTGTCGCATGTCACGTTGGCGTGGGTGTGTCTATCCATGCATCTGGTCGTCCACGATACACATGGAAGCTAGTATGTGCCTGTGCAAGTGTGCATTGCACCTTGCTCACTCTCTCACTCTCTCTCTGTAGGTGTACCGAGCAGTAGCAGCATATTTATATTATACCAACACACAGATGTACGATATGTGTAGCCTTTAGGTGGGCGCTATACATAAACGGCCGTGTGCATGTAAGCGCGCGCACTGCGCACATGTGTGTTTGTAAAAGCTTTAAGCTTAGCTAACAGCCCATAGCATGCGAAAGGGAGAGAGAGAGAGAGAGAGAGAGAGGTTATATGCGCGCTATACGCAGACGGTCACGGAGAGGCTGCTGCTGCCGCTGTTGCTGAGGTGAGCTGGAAAGCAGCGAGCACTAGTGGAAAATGCAGAGTACGCCAGCGCAGAGGTATCGATCTCTCTTTCTCTCACGCTCTCTTTCTCTCTCTTCGTCGTTGCCGGTGAACGAGCTCGCAAGCGCCGACACATGCAGCAGCAGAAACAACCGTGAACTCCGCTGAGAAAAGTATTGCTGCAATGCTTCTCCCCGCATAGCGCGTATAACCCAGAGAGTGCATTTGTTGCATTTTTCCGCCCGTTGTTGCTCGCGTTCGTCCATCCGTCTGCTCGTCCGTTCGTATAATAGGGCGCATTGCGAGCGTGCAGCAGCAGCAGCAGCGAGATCACTCGGAATTGCAGTCGCGCGCTCTGGCTCGCACCGTGCAGTCTACAGCACTGGCAATCGCGATCGCCACAGCATTGCGCGCTGGACACATGTTTTACGCCAAGAATTTCGCCTCCAAAGCTTTGCCTTCGAGACGAGACTCTTGTAAGAATTTTGCGCGAAATTTTTCCTCCCCAATCCAAGTACGACGACGAGACAACGCTGCTCCGATCGAACTGGCGATCGAATTTCCCCACAAACGTGTGTGTGTGTGTGTGTATCTGTACGCGACGACTATGCACATAGAAGCACACCGTCGACACGATATGTAGTCCGTGATGGGGAAAAAAGATTATTCGACGTCCTCGTATGTACACGTTTGCGTTTGTCCGCTAATCGTGATATTTTTCTACTCGTGTACATAAACGCTCGTACGCGAGCGGCGACGACGACTCGATGTGCAGCGACGAGCAAACGGAACGAACAGCAGCTTCAGACGCGCAAATCGCATTGCAGCAGATGAGGAAATCAATGTGACTCTATTTAGAAACTGCATTTAATGCGATGATGTGCTTTGCTTAGACGGCCGCTCGCTCGCGCGCATAAAGAACTGCGCAACGTCGCCGCCGCCACTTTTTCACCATTTTTCATTTCAACTCTCGACACTCCTCGCTTAGTTCTAGTAGTAGTAGTAGTAAATCTGTATAGCCGTGAATTCGCTGCTGCACGGCTACGAGAGAGAAATCTCATAACGATGCCTGTAACGAAGCAAGTCTTCCGTTTGATGATTTCAGTTAGGTATGACGAGGATTTACACGATTCCGTTAATTCGACGTGTAAATATAAAAGGCGCATGAAAAGCGTGTACACATTCGTGCGCGCCTTGTTTAGATTAAAAATTATAGCGCTGAAAGGAGCCTCTTGCTGCCTGACGCCTGCACACACACGCGTTTAACCTTGTGCCATCACGCCATCGAACGACGATGAAGATGAATAAAGCCACTTTTATTCCTATCCTTTTTCTTGTTTTCGCTCAATGAATCAAGGAAGATGCTGTCTGATGCGTAAAGTCGCCAACCATCTCAAATTATCGTCCCTTTCGTATCGAAACAAATATATCACACAGGCATTACATCGAAGAGCATAAGTTCGTTTCAGAAATCGTTCGCTTTTAATTTTAAAATTATCACCATCTCCTTTGTGAAATCAAGCTACGCATGCTACGCTGCTTTGTGTATCGCGTATCCTTTCTCTTGATAGTCGTACTTTTTGCTTCTCTTGTCGCTGTACGCATGTACAATACGAAGGTAACAGCATACTATGTAACTCTACACCCACCCACACGTCGAATACATTTCGGATTTTATATGACTTTATTCTTTTGTTTTTATACACACAAAATATTTCTACAACTTTTACATTTTACGGGGTAAGGCTTTGCTGATGCAACAGTTCAGGTAATTTCAAGTACAAAAAACCTACTCTCGTTTCATACATTAACAATCGAATCCGGCAAAGTTTTCAGCCGTTATAATGCACTCGTTATTATACTAAAACTCGTGTATTTGAAAGAGTCCATTAATAATAACTGTTAAAGTTAAACTTGAACATTTTATTTCACCTGCTTTAAATGAAATAATACTTGGCGAAACAGTCATAGAAAATTTATTTATACCCAATGTGTATCGTGTATATATTGCGTTTTTCAAGAAAAATAAAGCTATCGATTAACTACTTAACTGATTACGAATGAAACGAACAGATGTAAAAGGTAAAAATTAAAAACGAGTCTTTCTTGGTCACAATGGAACTATTCATAAAAAAATATTCTCCTAAAGTGTCAAAGATGTTTATGAAAATTTTCATTTTTACACTGTCTTCGGCCGTAAGTTAAGATTTGGCTTTTGAAAAGCATAAATACCCGCATATTTGTACATTGGATTGATTATGATTATGATTATGATTATGATTATGATTATGATTATGATTATGTTTATGATGATGATGATGAAATGCCAGCAATAATAAGCTCGTTCGCCGCGACGAATTTCGGAAAGCGCCATGACTTATTAAAGTTAGCCAAATAGGTCGCGTGCTAGTCTTGGCGAATCGACAAAAGTGCCATGTTGCCAAATAGTTGAATTTCTTTTTCATTCGCGTACTATAAGTGATATACAGCCTTACAAGAGGTTATGTTATAAAAAAATTGTGGCAACTTAAAAAAAGAAGTAATTTAATTTTTAAGTATTTGAATAAAGAATAAAATCTTTATGTTCTAGCGACAACATGCGTCGAATATGCGGAAAAATTGTTTCATTTTTCTTCCATTCGAACCCAGTTTATTTAATACGAAGGAAATTTTTCTTGACTTATATTTGAAATTGAATTTTTGATGAAATGGTAATTGGCAATTCCTGAAGCTTGATATGTATTAGCTTTGCCTGAATTCTTTTTCAAGTCCTTTTCAGTTGCAATCGCGAATTGCAAATGAGAACAAATCAAGATAACCTCGAAAGCTTTTATCTATCGTAGAGAATTTTATAAAAAAAAACCAATAAAAATATTAAAAGACTTTACATAAGGTCCATGAAGATGTAATCATAACAATGGAACGAAAATTAATCTTGCAAATTTAATGTACATTTGTGGGTATAACGGTAAAAGACAAACTGTTTCAGAAAGAGAGAAGTTTTTTTAAACAATATGAATTTTTATTGCCTTTCTAATTTTTTTAACAGCTTTTTAGCTTCATTTGAAAATGACAATCAAACATTTTTTTACCAAGAAAATTTATTGCTCGTTGCCATGAGATTTTTCTTATACATTTTAAAATTTAATTAATTGCGATAAGAAGAAATTTTATTTAAAATAATGTTCAGTCAGCTTATCAGTGTCTGAGAAAAATTAATGTCCTACGTTAAATGGGCACCTTCGAACGCACTAGCTCTTATACAAAATCGTTCAAGATCGTACGTTTTTTGCATTATGTAGTTGCAATTTCACTCGTGTAAAAATTCCATGTATGCCAGTATGTTATAGTGTATATGGTTTTTTTCAACTCGACATTCGTTATCACGCTGGCTAATATACGCAGACCTGGATTTATGTAAATTGTTATGCTACACGAAAATGTAAATGCGCGTCGACATTAAAATCACCTCGCGTATTCAAATAATTGCACGAAGTGGTTAGTACAGCTGTATATGTGCTATACAAGGGGGTCCTCGGCTGTTCTTATATGTTATAGCGAGGTCGATTATTAGATAGCTATGTTAATTTTTTTCTTCGTTACCCGTACGAATCGTTCTTACGTACTATTTCAAGCAGTTCTAGCGTAAACGCGAGGCTCTCAAGTACACTTCTAAAGTGCTTCTTTGCTTCTAGTTTGTACGTTTTACCACGGGCTTGTCTGTTTGAATAAGTAAATATCGTGAAAAGAATTATTCCTTCCGACAGATGTAAAAAATTGTACAAAGTTTTGGATATGCAGTTGCACAAGTTCAAAACTTTAACGCGAGTTTACAATAACGTTCATTCTATAAATCTAGACAGATAACATCGTTCAGCTGTACCGCCATGTAACCTTAATGAACAAAAACAGCAATTGGTCGAGAAAGAAGACGCTTCCCAGGGAATTATTCGAACAATTTCCCACGTATCGACTTATTTATGGCCAAAATATAAATTTAATCTACCGGCGCATAACGCAAATTATCAAAATATTTCACACCGTATAGCTTGGTAATAAAATTACAATAACCGATTTTATTTTCATTGCTCGAGCTAACCATTGGATAGTATGAAAGGAAAGTATTACAGGTACTTATTAATACTCGAATTCTATAGACTTGCATATGAAAGAGACGGGCTTTCCAGATCTATTCTTTAATAATAGGATCGGGTATATTTTTGTACGACCACACGTTCTTCTAATCAAATTTCCAATTTCGAATAACGAAAAAGTATTCGATGGATACTCTATCTCGTGTACCGGTATAGTACAGGTTGCATACATGCGTGTTAGCGCGATAGGAGCCTCGCGCGTATCTCCATCTCAGCGCCGTTAAAAAATGGGTAAAAAGTGAAAACAAGAAGAAATGATACGGTGCACGCTGAGCATCTGAAACAGCATGTCAGAGCGATAAGCCAGATTTTCTTTCTTTCTTGAATCATGGCGCTATCGATTTTTTGCGCGTTGAGCAGCAGCAGCAGCAGCAGCGGTAGCAGCAGCAGTACCCGCCACCCCCTTGACCGACTTCAAACTATGCTGCTATGCTACACACTGCTGCTATAGCTATGCCTGAGGGGTGAAAACTCGATTTTCAAAAGCACGCCGTTCTCCGTACACTATATATGCTCTGCTAGCTACCTGCCTAGGCGATAGCTCGCGTGAACTTATTGTTTCTTTCTGTTCGCTCCTGCGATTTTTTTAATGAATAAAAGGAGTCAAGAAAACCTGACGAAGAAATCGACGGCTTTATTAGGTGCAAAAAATGAAGAGGATAAAAGCTTCATAAACGTGTTTGATGTGCGTTTAATTTTCCTTGCTTGCGCGCTGGAGTTAGTTGGTCGAGGCAAGTCTGACCGGAAGATACACATCAAAAAAGGGAGGGGAGCAGGGGGTGGTATTTTCTACTACCGAAGAAGTTTATGAACGCTATATAGAGAGCTGCTGTTGCTGCTTGTTCGTAAAAGTTTAACTAAGACATCCTGCTAAACGTGCGCGAGGGGAGGCAGATGGAAAGAAAAACAATCTTAAAGCTATCGAGAGCGGAGAGAATATTTTGAAAAAGCTCTCGACCACTGTACGCGCGGTCTGCAAATACCTGCGGCTTATTCTACTGTCTCGCACTGGGTGTACCTACTTGAACGAGCGAGCAACGCTGCTGTTACTGCTGCGCGAGATAAGTCGAGGGATGTGTGCAAAGTGTGCACTGGCTGTATCCTACGTGCACGGAATATAATAAAGGTATAAACTCGCAAGAGAATTTTCATGCTTATATTTAATGACGAGTTTTAATGTTTTCACTCGCGGCAAGTATACTGCAAAAGATCTGAACACGCACACGCCGAGGAAACAATGAACACGTTCTTTTAATTTTGGCCAGATAGAACGAGCTCTGATGTTAATGATTGGACAAGAGGAAAAATACAGATTATTTTAGGAGCCACGAGCGATTCTTGAACGCATGGAATAAAACTGTAGTTACGAGTGAACGTAAACTGCATTTTCTTTGATTGCAATTCACACTATGCGGTTAAGGTTAGTTTGATTAGTACCCGAAACTATTACAAGTAATTTAATGCAAATTGTATTGAACAAATTCAAGTATACTTTAAAAAATAAGAAAACTAAAAATACTAATTTCGAATGATAATAAATAAATTACTTTTTTTTATCAAGTACTATTGCATTCAAACAACTTTTAATTCATAAATGTGATGAAAAAATCATTTTTCAAAACACATCATCGGCTTTCGCTAATTTGTGCATTATCACAATCAACACTCAATTTAATGTCCATCATTCCGATCTATAATAGCCCTCTGAAGACATACATATATCTATATAAAGGCCAACGAGCCCGCTTGACCTCAAAAACAACAGGTTAAAGCTTCTTCGCACGCATACCCACCCTTTTTATTTATTATCTCTTCTCAGTCATCTAATCGATCGAAATGTTCGCCCTTCATTGTTGGCTCGTTCTCTCTTTTTTTCTCTTTGAGTGTGACTAGACGTGTTTTCAAGTGCTCTAACAATTCAATATTTTCTGGTGTTCTTTTGGCGTCCCTCATTTCTGATTTCGCGAATTATTCGGAAAAATGGCATATTGCGGGTGATTTATGAGGATTCACGTTAATGACTAGCTAGAAAATTGACTTCCCAAAAAATTAACGAAATCATCATCAGTCATTTATCTAACTAAACCTATTAAATTTCTCTCATGATATTTTCTTTACAAAATTACACCTCATAGTTATTTTAAAATCTGAGAGCGTCGAAAAAACAGATACTCTATGTGTTCTCATATCTGTTCATAACCTTCTGCATACATGCACTTATACTCGGCCACACCAAACAGTATTAGATACCTGTCCAGAATTCGAAGATATTAAGACGAAATTTGCTGCTGTTCAATTACAATCTCTATATTCAACGACTCTCTCGACGATAAAAACACCACAAAGTTGCCCTTCTTTCAAAATCGAGCAAGTTAGTAGAAAAAAGCAAAGTTCACCATTAAACGGATCTGAGGTCGCCCTTTAAAGAATGTAAAAGTCATTTTAATGGAACTAGTCCCTCATTATTCCGCAGTTTACCTCTCAAGACAGGGAGAACGACGTGCGCAAAGTATAACTCGTACGTGCACCGATCAGTGGCAACTCCGATGCCTGCTGCAAAGCTGATCGACAAGTTTGTGCGCGTGTGTATAAGGCTCCTTCGCAAAGCCTGTGGTTTGCTCCAAAGTCCACATGAGAGAGGCGTCATAAATTGACGAATTATCCAGAATCAACAACCTCACAACCACATAGATTGAGATTGGTCAACCAAGATTACGCTGCTATTTCCTCACATTATGTTTGTACGTATTTTCTCCTCTAGATGCTTTCTTATATTCTCTTTTTTACTTATATAAGTACTTGTAATTGTATCGTTTTCAAGCTTATTATAACTAATTCCAATAATTTTCATTAGATAGAGTTCAATTTAATTAGTAAAATATGTTTGGGAGTGAATGAATAAAACTGATATTTTTTTAACTACGAATTATTGTCTTCTAAAATATCAACTTGATAAAGTCTTTTAAGTATAGTGACAAGTAAAATTGTAAATCTTTTACTCCCTTGAAAGAAGCAATTCGCTGCTATTGAAAGTATACCAAATTTCTCTTTCATTTGTTTACACGAAAGTTATTTAAAGTGTATTCAGTCACGCTTTTGTAATTTTTCGTTGGCCATAAGACAGAGAGATAAACAGGGAGTGAAAGAAAGGAGAAAGAAGGTATGAGCCAGTGCTGTTTCTAATTTTGCTTTATTTGCAACTTTAATGGGGTCAGATATTTTTCATTTCATTTCCAAATTCCATGCTCGCTCAATTGGTGCTTAGAGTTTTGTTTTTTGTTACTAAAATTCATATGGTACTTTTTTTAAATTTTAATTAATTATTCAAGTTTTAACATTTCATATTTCAATTAATTATGCAAATTAAATTTTAAAAACTTAATTGAATCACTAAAATTGTATTTATAAAAAATGGCGTCAATAACAGTTATTTGCAAAATCCTAATTATTTAAAACTAGTAGGTAGTTTCTTTTGCGAAAAATTAAAAAATTTTCTCTTTAAAAATGATGTATTTTTCGATGAAACAAGAATATTTGTATATTATGTTATTTTTAAATGAAATTTTCAAGCAGAATCTGACTATTTTCAAGGGACAAAAAAAAATATTTAAAAATTTATGATGTTGTAAAAAACATTTTTTTTATAATTTTTAAAAATATGTAGTAAGGAAAAGTAACATTATATTTTTAGTTTACTCTCTTTCAGTGACTGAATCAAATAAAAAAACAACTAAATTAATCAAGTGAATGACAGGCATCACACAGCTAACTACCACAAGCAAAAAAAAACAATTTTATACGCACATATCACGCTTCTGAGAATTACGATTCACCCTACCGAACTTTAAGCCCCTAAAAAATGAAAGTATGTTCGATCCCCTTCATGTTTTTTTTATCAAGGCTCGAAGGCGTTACTTTGTGTACAAAAGCAGATATACAAATAAAATCAATTGATAGTCTCTTTCGTTACAACAGTTAGATTAGGGAAAAACGGTATAATGGTGATTTTAAACATTCCTGAAACACAAATAAAAGCATATGGATATAAATTTGCAAGAGATTTTTTTTAAATTTCAATAAAAATTAACGAGGATGTTTATAACTTTCAATAAAACAAACTTTGAAAATAGATGCTACTTGCAAAATTAGAAAGATGAAGTCATAAGAATGACTGATATTCTACTCATTGTAAAAACAATTACTTGCAATAATCGAACCATTTTAATGTTTAAAAACAATAACCAATTGGATTTGAAAAAAGTAATATAAAACTTTTTGATTCATACATTTATAGACAATGAATCTATTATATGACGATCTCAATTTTGCTTGCGATGAATATTGAAACGAGTACTACAAGTAATAAGTAAAAATGTCAAAATGACAATTGAAAAGCCTCGAAGGAAAAATATACTCGATCACTTGTTTCACATTTTACTCTTTCTTTTTATTTATCGATGTATTCAAGGGCAGTAAGATAAGAGCTAAAGCCATGGCATAGGTATAATACATAATCAAGTGATATTGGACGTGGGCTAAAACTTCAATTCGAAGTTTTCCGAGGTATCTTTCTTTTTCGTCAAGCTTTGTTGAACCTACAAGGTCATGGAAAGGGACTTTTTTTCTTTTTAAAATTCCAAAATTCAGTATAAGAAATGACTGATGACAGTACAAAATGGTTATGTATATTTTCGAAGAATTTTATCTTATCCTCAACCAATATTTTTTTCACGAAGAATCTTATTGTAGTAACGATCTTAAAATATTATTAAAAAAAATAGAAATGAAAAGTTGTACTATAATATATATTCAAGGATCAAACAAAAATATAAGAAAAGTGAGATTATTCCTAATCGTTCAGTTGAGGAACAATTGCATTTAGTTCACACTTCAATTGATCGAATGTATTTACGTAGTAAGCAGACTATGGGTATTTTCCCAAAAATTTATTTAATTGAAGCGAATATTTTTCGACAAGATACTCGATTCGCTAGTTTTGTTACTAAATAGGCTATGGTAAATAACTTTATAATTGCAAATCTAATAAAAATTTTTATGGAAATAAAATTGTAATTGTAAAACTGTATTCTACTTCATAGCTTATGAATTTTAGAGTGCTTCCGAAATCGATTCAGTTTTTGAGAAATAAAAATTTAACAAATAAAACTAGTTTTATCAATGATTAAGTTTTTTGGAACTACTATTAAGAAAAAGAAATAAATAAAGCCGATCATGAAAGTAGAAGAAAAAATAATACTGACACTGAAACCAATAATTTTGCAGCTATAAAAAAAAGAAAAAATAAACGATCGCAATGCATTCAAGTGAATAATAAATGTAGAAATGGAAAAATGGGATTGAGTATCATAACCTCAAACTAAAATGCTGAAAGAAATGAGAAAGAAAACGATTGTTTGAAGTGGGCGTAAAAAAAAGACATGATATAGAGAGAAAAAAATACCATTACAGCATGTATTTAAAAAAAATTGATTTTTCATCTGGTAAAAATAGCTAGTTGTAATAAAATTGTACCAAAAGCTAAGATATAAAATATAAATCGAGATGAAAAGAATGAAGAATGTATGAAAATGCATGTAAATTGTCAACTGAGTCAAAGTGACCAAACATGTGGTATTAGATATAATTTATTTTTCCTCTATGAGTACGTACAATATTTTTTTACTTCAAGAATCTCTGAGCTAAAAAAATAAATTTCTTTCAGATCGTAAAAAGAATATTTACCCTTGCTTATCGTTTGAAGTATCTGAAAAAACATTTTTTATCGGAAACTTCTTATATTGCGTAAATATAAAACCTAAAACATTTTCTTGAGAGTAGCATTAAAACCGTAACGATTTTTAGACCACTCGCGCTTTGTAATCCAGTTTTATATCGGCTATATTTTATTATTTTACAAGTGCAAATGTTGATTCGTAATTTCCTCGCAGTAGAAACGAACGAGCTGGTAGAACGAAAAGCGTAGATTCATTATTTATTTATGCAAATGTAATCTTTTCTAGAACTAAGAGTTATCAAACATCCAGCGAACGTTTAAAATGGCACCTCGTACGCGGGGAAAAATTCAAAATATCGGAAAATAAGTATGAAATTCTGTAATTACGTTCTGAAGTTTACCGCGCATATGTTCATTTGCATACGCTCATATTTATATGCTGGCGCAAAAAAGACTCGCGAGCATTGCACACACATGTTTCTGACTTTAATAAGTTGATCCAAGTGCAAATACCTTTCTATATGTGGAAAAACACAGCTTACTTTTTGTTGACAGGAGGAGCACAGACTTTTTTGGATGTTACAGCTCGCGAGGCGGATTATTTATTTAGACGCGAGACTGAGCTTTTTCATAAGCGAGTAAATGACCAGACTGCTCATAAATAGTTGAATTTTTGCCCAAATCATTGCTGTAACAAATCGAGAGGGTGGACCAGCCATAGCATCTGTCGGAAACATATTGGGGCTGATGAAAAGTCGAGCGATCGAGAGCTCACCATGTGTACATAAAGAGGAGAAAAGAAGGCGTTGACTAGTACGCTGAATAAGTTATCCAGGCGCGCTTGTTTTTACTCTTTCTTTTAGTTTACACGATCGAAAGCCGAGCCGCGATAAAAAAAACATCATAGCGTAGATCGAAGTCGTAAAAAAATGGATAAACACTCGAAACCCGGGATGCCTCGGACTGCTATACAATATAAACGAGGGAGAAAAGAGGAGAGAGTTAAAAGAAAGGGTTGTAGAGGCATAGTCACCCCGAAAAGGGCCACGCATATCGTTGGCGGCTGCGACCATCGAAAATATATATTTTGAAATAACTATAAAGCACATGTGCACCGAACGAGACGGGTGTACGAACTCGTGTCGTCGTAGGCTCGTACGACCCGTAGGTAATGGGCATGATTATAATGTGGAATATAGATATCGTATTCATAGATAATACACATCTGTTGGTTCTTTATGGGTGTCTTGCTCAATGCTCTCCGTAAAACATGTTAGTATGTAAGTTAGCAGACGCGCGGCACGCGTTGGCGTTGTGCTTATACCTGCTTTGGGCATCGATATACTCGCAGTCGCGTTACACGCTACAATATACATATTTATAAAAGTGTACAGACGTTAATATACGTAAAGCGAAGCGCCGAGTATTATTATATATAGGCGCGTGTCAAAGCATTCGAGGGGTTATAGGTGGCGCGTCTGCCCGAGTTCCATATATACTTGCTGCTGCTGCTGCTGCTGCTGCTCTTCGTCGCATGTGTACGATAATTTGTACAATAATATAAATTGTATATATAGCCCAAGCCGAACAACAACGAGCGACGAGTTCGACACACAACAGCAAGTCGGAATTTTCGGAGCTGATATTATTTTCCTTTGATACGCAGTAGTCACGAGTGGGAGGCGTTATTTCTATATAGGCTCCGGTCGAGCATTATCATTTTTTCCGGCCGCTGCGCGAGTCGCGACGCTACTGTGTATAAATTAACAGTCGGCCTCTCTTATCTCGCGAAATTAGCGGCGCTGATTCGATCTGGACCCAGCACGAGACTCTCGCGCTCTCGTATACGTTATATACGATAGACGGCGTAGCGTGGCAACTGGCGTGCAGGGCGACGTCGGCGGCGCGGTCACCACGCAAATAAAGCCAAGTCGCGCCAGTAACGTCAACATTCACCATATGCGCGATTACACACATGCTATATAGGCTATAACGCGCGTGTTGTATCGTCGTCGAGCGACGCGCGACAAGAGCCTGCGGATCGAGCCAGCGAGTCTGTGTCAATTTCGCGCGTTCCTCTCCGTGTGTAGGATAATTATATGTACGCGATGTAAATAATGTACGTACGTGTGTATACATGATATATTATGTGAGAGCAATTGCGAGATGACTTACTCTTTATCACGCGGTCTGTCGTGGAAAGCTTTTGGGAGTTATTGGCGCTCATCCTGCTGCCGCTTCTCGATCTCTTTTTTGTTCCTTCGTCGTCTTGATTGTCGGTGTTGTTTTTAAAACACACACAATTGTCGGCAGCTACGTCGCGAGGCTGCTTCAGTGCTCGGCGTGCCGCTGTCTCTTCTCTCTGTACCTTGTGCACACACACACGACACACGGCTTCTCACTTTCTCGCGATGATACCACAGCGTGAAATATGTATAAGTAAAAACTTTGAGAGCTAGTCGCGTATTTATGCTGCGATACTGCCGAGAACGAGGCAGAGAGAATGAGAGACAGGCAGAAAGAGCGAATAATAATAAGTGCTGTATGTATACAATGTATGTATAAACTTGTCGTCTGCTTCGAGCGAGTCCTTGATGTCGCGCGGCGATCTTGCTGCTGGTTGTTGTTGCTGCTGCTGCTTGTCGGCAGCTCTCGGACTCTTCCTTCCTTCTTCCCTTGTAAACGCTCGCAGCAGTTGGTTTTTGCGATATACTACTGTACGCACACACTCGCACAAGCACATACACCTGCTCTCACTCACACACACGCACTGTTTCACACACGACGACGAGCAATGGGTGCGCGTGCGACGCCTCTCTCAAATCTTATACACGCGTGTATCACCGTGCGTATACTAGAATGCGATGATATACGCTTCGATTTTCAGTTCCTCAACGTCACTAGCGATGATTTTTAAAAATACTGCGATGATTTCATGTCATGTTCTATTATATATGCACTGTCACAGAACCTGCACGGCTCACACTCTCGTTGATTAATTTTTCTCTCACCCACTAATCTGTAATTTGTATACAAACAAACGACTTGCATTAATTTTTACATTATACATACAATCATATGTACGTAATGTGTTTATAAACGTTTATGTACAGATATATATATGATTATTATGTGTGTGTGTGTCCAATTCACGGTTAGAACGAAGCTCGAAAGCTGCACAAGTATGTATGTATGCGCGCGCTTACGTGTATGTGTGTGTGTGTGTGTTGTGACCCCTCTTTCGAAAGTTTCACAATATATATACGGATCACACGTATATATAACGCTGTAAAGCTCCGAATGTGAAGTCACTCGCGCACCATTAAATGTACTTCATGACACGGAAAACGAAACTGAAATTTGCTTTGTTGAAGCATAGTGCGTATGTTTTGCGAGTGTGTGTGTATATTTCGAGTGTGGAGGAGGCATAGAACGATGTAAGTGCGGAAGAAGAGAGAGAGAGAGAGAGAGAGAGAGAGAAAGAGAGGGGGATGGGGCAGCAAACAGCGGGAGGGGAAGTCGCGCGCGCGGTGGCCAGGGGGGCGGCAAAGCGAACGCGGGGGAGGCGAATAGAAAAAAAAAAGGAAAATGGGATAAGATAGAAAGATATAGATGCGAATATAGCGAGATAGAGCAAGCCAGAGGGACCACTACACGTAGAGCATTTTATATTATGCACAGCACATAACACACGACGGTGCACTGGGCGCGCGTATATGCAAATCTAGTGTGTGTCTATGCGCGTGTACGTGTGTGTGTGTGTGTGTGTGTGTGTGGCTGTCTGTTTCTGAATCTGTATGCGTGTGTCTGCGAGAAATACGTGAAAGTACGTGTGCACTTGTAGAGACGGTGTGTGCACGAAAGTCGCGTCCGAAGACTACTGCCGATGGCGAGTCTCGTTCATGCTTCTCGCCAAGTAGACGACGTTGCTATATTCTCTAGTCGAGCTGTTTCACTATATCCGACGACAACTACGACAGACTCTGCAGTAGTCGCTACTGCTCTGCTAATGTAGCTGCTGCTGCTGCTACTGCGGCTGCGGCTGCAGTATGTTATTATTAAGCTACTGCTGCTGCTGCTGCTGCTGCTGCGAGTTCTACTATTCGGCTACTTCGATTCTTCTTCTTTCTCTTGAGGTGGATATAGGCAGCAGCTGCATTCGGCACGACTTTTTGTTTATGTCAATTAAAATTCATTCACTGTAAAGCTCAGTTCAGCTATAATAGAGCGAGCAGAAGCTGCTACCTTCGCGCAGATAGATCTGTATAGCTCTTACGAATTCACCCTCTCTCTCTCTCTCCTCTCTCTCTCTCTCTCTCTATTTCGTCTTCTGCTGTAAACTGTAATGCTGCACTTGCTCCACTTGTTCGACTCGATGCACTTGTTAATATACGCTCTTTTTTAATCGAGGCTTTTTTGATGATTGCCAACGTTGAACGAACGGAAATTGAAACTTTAAAGCACACAAAAATATAGATGGAGCGTAAGAACGGCGCACAGCACAAGCACACGCACACTTTTTTTTAGAGAGAAAGAGAGACGTATATATATAGAGAGAGAGAGAGAGAGAAAAGAATTACGTGCGACCAAGTTGTAAATCTGCAGAACGGCGTGTCACACAGCGCGATTCTCTCCAAGTGAAGTCTCACCACAAGCACAGAGTCCAGTATAAAAGTGTGTCGGAAGAGAGAAAAAATAATAAAGAAAAGAGAGAAAGATGCGGAGTGCAAAAGTAGAGAAAATATGAGTACAATAATTTATGCAGTCGATGTGGTGTCAGTGTCGGAGTGTGTCGGTCGCTGCTGCTTATACTCGCCTCGTATACGTATGTATGTATATCCGAGCGCACGAAGAGTCGAAAGCTCGACTACTCTCGGGCTCGTTGAGTCGAAAGCTGTATGTGCGAGAGCGAGAGACGGCGGCGACGACGACGACGACGACGACGACGACGACTAGCTAAAAGCGATCTATATACATGTATGTATGTGTGCCGTTGTACGTTACGTCTGTGTGTGGACGCGCGCGAATATGTGTGTACGAAGCACATTTATATATACGTTGGTCGGGAAGTCAGCAGCACGGAGCTCCACCGTCCGCGTCGAGTCTCGTCGTCGGGGGCTCTCGGAGTTTTTTTTTGTAATATAATGCGCGAATCTTAACCTCAACTCTTTTGCGAGCGAGCGAGAGAGAGCTGTGTGCGTTGTATTATATAGTATAAGAGCGAAACGATGCTCTGTATATGTCGCGCGTTTGGCTTTCTGCTGTCTGCGTGTCTATATGTATATAGCTATCGGTGTACGATATATATATCTAACGTTATATTAGTGCGTGTGGTCGTGGTGTGTGTCGACTGTCGCGCGGCACAGGCACAGCGGACTGCCTCTCCTGCGTGTGTCTCGAGCGAGCTCAGGCAGCACCAGCACTGGCACACCGCGCCGAGAGAGCTAAAGCACACAAGTCCGCCCTTCTTCAACTCCACTACACACATAGAGACTCCTACATATATGTATATAGGTGTATATACGAAGAACGTTTATGATTGCCTGTATATGGCTATATACGTATTGTAGGCAGTATAGTGTAGTGTGTCGCGGCCGCGAGGCGAGACTCGAAAGACGCGCACAACACACGCGCGCACGCTGCTGCTGCTGCTAAGCTAACTGAGCTCTGCGCCGAGTTCTGCAGTCTGCTACTGTGAAATGCTGGCTTTTCGCAGCAAAATGTATATAATATGCGACACATTACTCTGCACACGATTGCGCGACGACGAAGCAGTCACGACGATCGCGGCCGCGGCTGATTGATGCACATATTTGTATGTCGTGTCACGTACGATAAAACTTAGCTCAGCCCAATAACAATATAATGGATATATTATATTTATAAACATGGGGCAGCAGCAAGTGTCGAAGCGCAGCAGCACACAAGCGCACACACATATACACCGGAGCGCGAATCTTCCCGTGTACAACCCGACTTACTAATCTGGCCTGCACCTATACTTGTATTGGTATTAATGTGTAAAGTAACGAGATGTACTTTGGATGGACGAATTAATAGAAGACAACTGCACACTTGCCTATCAGCGTACTACACTCATGCTTGACTCGACAACATAAACGAGTGCAAAGTATGTATATAAGTAAATATCCGCTGCTGATAAGGTTACTGCTGCTGCTGCTGCACGGCGCGCACTCAGCACTGTCGCGTCGCAGCGTCGTACGACACAAGTCGAGCTACTGCACGGCATACGCGTTATACTACCGACTACCACTTGCATTTGCGCCAGCGGCAGTAGCAGCGGTATTCGCAGTATTCGCAGTCGCGCGCGGGCTCCTTCGTAATACAATATACTTGGCGAGATGCAGCGAGCTCGAGTGAAAGCTCGCCACCCTCCGCCCGCTTCCGAGCTTTTTTCACATCCAAGCACCATTACGGTGTATGCGTGGCCAGCTGATTGGCGCGACGATGATTAATCGTCCCTGTAAAGCTGCAATTATATCGATATGCAGTGTCCGAGTAGAGTCAACGCGACATTTATTAGGCATCGAGGAGTTGAGCGTATAGGTCGGTAACAGACTTTTTGCTCGGTGTCTAAGCGAGCTCGAAGGCGTTGCGAAAATAAAACGAGTCAGAAGCAGTTGGCATAATCGTTGCATTAAGGTGATAGGATTGCTGCAGTTTCGATGCTCGAGTTTCCGCTGCGCGATTTTCCATGGGTTATGCGCGCGCGCGCGCGCCCCTATAATACAGAAATCGCTCCCCCCCCCCCGTCCTTTTTCGTGCTCACGAGTACGTGTGGGGCTGCAGCGATCCGCGAGCTTGCGAGCTTTCGCCCTTTGACCGCAGCTCTCGGCACTGCTATATTTCAGGGAGCGTCGGGCGCGCGGCACAACGACTCGCGGCTCGATCGCGTACTACACCAGTGCGGATGCAGCAGCGGCGGCGGCGGCACGAGCTTGTATACTCCTGCGTCTTTACGCTGCATGCCCAGCCACGCACGGACTACGCAACGGTGCCGGACGACCGCTGCGTATACTTGCGCGCGCGAGCTTTCCCGCTGTTCGGTCGAGTAGCCCTTGTGTAAGCTCCTCTCGAGGCGCACTTTTCGCGCAGTCCGCGAGACGCCCACGACCGAGAGCTTAGCCGAGACTGCAGCTTTCGTGCGCGTTTGCCGACTGCGCGCTTCACCTTCGTGCTCCACCGATAAGGTGCTTGCCGCGCTTTGCCAGGAGCCCAAGCTCCGGCTGATGCGCCCGAACCCGAGCTCTTGCGAGCTCATCCGCGACGTACTTACCTTTAGCCTCACTCGTGGCCATCGTATAATCAGATGGACTGATCGTAATAGTGCGCAGTGCCGCAACGAGCTTGCAGCTAATCAGCTCTGCACGAATAATACCTCCTGGCGCTTATTATAGGCACCACCAGTCAAGCGGATCCTGCAAGCTCTACCTTGAACTCGCATTACATTATTGAAGCGCGCCACCTTTCAACTTGCATCGGCTTATTCCGTTGATGCATTCGTTCGAATTAGCTTGTTAGATTAATTGCGTCGCAATGGCAGAGGACGGTCAAACTTTTTGAAAAAACATCAATATTAAAAAGAAAGAGAATTACTCGCTTCAGCAAGAAAAAAATGCCTGAACGAAATTAAAGCTCACAAGTCTTGTTGATTTAAAGCGCTGCGAGGACGCATGCTAAATTCGATACACGAGCTCGTCGAGAGTTGCAAAGTTAGTCCACGCGCGCGCGCGTCCATGAATGTAGAGTGAATTCAGGCGTTACGTACGTGGCTAATCAGCCGCAACAAATGAACTTCTGAACCATATCTGCAAGCTCGTTAATATAATGCTTGCTTGCTGCTGCTACTTATACTCTTTGAGAACCGTTTTTTTTTTTTTTTTTTTTTTTTTTTTTGAACATGATAAAACAAAAAAAATTTTTTAAGTGGTTCTAGGGTGAAAAAAATATTATATCATGCGATACGTAATTTAAAGGAGAAGCAGGTTTTGATAAAATTGTTTTGTGTTGTAAGTAAAAGTGAGAAACTTTGACTTTATACATTTTATGTAAACCTTTAAATTGTCAAAATACACCTCTGGGCGTAATGGGTCTGACTCACCAACGCCCCAACTCAGCTTGCCGCTTTAATTTAGGAACTTTAGACTACATTTCTAAAATTATGCCATTTTCAAATTTTTTCAAAACCTGAGCCATCACAGAATTGATATAAAAATAGCTATTCTAACTTTCAATACTTTGACTGAGCCTGGATACAAAGTATACAACTTTTTTTTTCCTATAATCACTAGCACTTAATTACACAACATCTCATGTGACGTTGCTCTCTTTTTCTTCTGATTTGCTCAAAAGGCAGAGAGCCACGGCAACGAGACCTACTCTGTATCCCCTGCAAGGCCATAGCTAGCGGGAAGGTTAAGGAGGTTTACTCCCTCAAATTATTATCGGTTATTAAAATTTTAATCCATTCTAGAAATAGTTTAAATAATCGGTTTAAATAGATCACTGTCACATTATGCAACAAAAAATTATGAAAAAAAATATTGTTGCAAGAGTATTCGCATTCAATTTTTAAACCAGTAGGGTGCGTAAACGAACTGCATTGTTTTAGTTTATTAAAAGCAACACTTTTCAAATTTACTTAGAAAAGGCTTAAACAGCACTGTTATCTTTTTTATGCAGTCAAATTTGAAGTTTTCCCGTTAAAAAATCGAATCAAATCTTAATAGATTATTCTCTATAAGCACTCCCGCTTTCCGGATCAAAAATTTTAATCCTGTTTTTCGAGAAAACTACCAGCACAGAGCTACTTTTTGAAAATCGGTTTAGAAAAATATTAAGTAAACATACATTTCCGCGCTCGATCGATATAACACAAGGCTGCGGCATCACGTTTATAATTCTGACCCAATAATACAAAATTAGTGGCAGTGTTTATTAAGAAATAATTAACTAAATTAATTTTTTTTCTCGTAGATGAAACTACTGATATACATGGTTATGAACAGATATCGACATGTTTTCGTAACGTAAAAAATGAAACCTGTTTCATCGTTCCATAAGACTTTTTAAACTTTTTTTGTTTTGATCAAGCATCAGAATAGTAAATTGCTAATTCGATAATAGCGTATTTACATGAACCCGAGCTAGACTGTGAAACTGCGGTCGGTCAAGGATACGATGTAGCTTCAGCGATTAAAGGCTCTTTCAAAGTCGTGTAGGTATCGAAAAGAAAATCCGCACAAGCATTATATCTTCATTAGATTGTTCGCAATTTTTGAATTTAGTATTTTATTACTCGTTTAAAGTGCAGAGTATCAGAAAGTACATTAGTTCTGCTAAAAAAATCATCAACTTTGTCAAAAAGTCCTCAAAAATATGTCTCTACTACGAGAAAAATTGTCTTGTTCAATTTCGAATACACTTACATTAACGTGTGATACAGTCTTTATGTATACGTAACCATAAAGGACTTTTAAAATTTAAAGAAATTTTCCAGACCATCGTTATAACTTTAGAAGAATTGAGTGATGATATAAATGCAGAAACTTCATCAAAAGCATCAACTCTCGTTGGAGCGGTTATGAATGGATAATTTTTTGTTTTATCACATAAGTAAGTTGATATACTTTGTCGTTATATAAACATTTACATTCATATTTTTATGATTTAAGATCAGCAAATTATCATTTTGAAAATATTGCCAAATATTTTTTCATATTGTTTAAAAAAAGGATAGTGGATTTTCAAAAATTTTCAAAAGTACAAAAGTTGTAGTCACAGAACTGGATAATGAAATAAAAATTCCACGACGAATGCCTGTTCTCCATCACCGTTGCAACACACTCATAGACGCATCCGAAAAATGTAAAATATTTTATAACTACGATGGCTGTACCATACATCGAATACCATACTTTATGGAAAAATTGAGTTAGATTTACAGACAATCAGAAAGCTTTATCAACATTGATTTCGATGTTTATACTTCGATTACGATTCCAGTCCGATGTGTGGAAAATGTGTGGGTAATTGAAACGAAGAATGCAATCTTCTATCAATCTTATAATTTTTCAATATAAGCTAATGAAAAGAAAATTAGTACATTTAATTTTTAGTCTATACAATTCTATCTTAGCTGAAAGGCCGAGAAAGCCAACACTCATACAGACATTTGGTGGTAATTCAATGCAGTTTCCAAATATGTAGCCCGAATTTTCCCACGACGACTGGTTCGAAATCTCATTTTCGAGCCTATCTCATATCTTTCTCTATAAGGGAGCAAAAATAACTCTTACCTCAAAAGTAAGGGAAAAATGTTTTATTCGATGTTGTAATGAAAAATTCTACTTCAAAGCATTATAGATAATTTTTTAATTCAAGTGAACCCTAAAAAAATGTTGCGGTCTTAATCCATAGCTACCTGTGCAGTTCGTTGTGCACATAATATGCTCGATAATGCTCTGTATACAAACTGTAGGCCAAGTTGCTATTTCAGTGAATGATGGAAATGATTGCGCGATGATACGCTGCCATAACTAGATGTGCGTATGTGTGCAGATCATTAGGACCCAGAAGGAGCATATTTTTGGACCGATCTCGGAGAGGCGGCATTATACACAAAACAAATAATCGACGCCAGCCAACGAAACAAAGTGCAGTTTTTAACGATTCGATCGCGATACGCGACGGTGATACGTATGCTGAGCCGCTGATTAAATTTCTCCGCTTTTATGCGCGCTGCTGTTGCTGCTGAAATGCAATAATAGGCGTGCGTACGTTGCGCGATATACGTGGCGCGCCTGTGTGGGTGTATCATCATCATCATCATCATCATCATCATCGGTATTCGTGCCCCTCGCGCTTTTTAGTGCTGATGCTTGCTGCGCCGCTACCACCACCGCCGCTAATACTCGAATACGCATGTATATATCTTTGCAAACGATGCGCAAATATTTGCACGCGCGTCCAGTCCAGATTTTCCTCGGCTCGCCTCGTACACGCGCGAGAGAGCTTTCGAATTAGCCGCAGCGGTGGGTTTAGGCGCTCGAACTTACCCCCCGCGCGCATAACATTGGCGATCCGCAGATATCCGCGCCGCACAATTTATATATTTTCTTTTGTCCATTGTTATTCGCTTCGTTATGTGCGATGAAAGTTTATTTAGCAAATTCGTTCCAGTGGCCGATTTTTCAAAATTAATTCTCAATGCACCCATGGAATTTTAGTTGAGTGTTGATTGGTGGTACTGAAAACTATACGTATTTTGAGTGTTTCTGCCGTTTCCTGTTTACTGATTTATTTAATAAATCTATTTGTGGAGCTTTCGGCATGATATATTTAATTGATTACTTACAATTGACATTCGTATATATAAATTTTTCAGAATTCACGAGACGATTTTCTTTTTTATTTAATCATTGAAATTAGCTTTCAATTATTTTACCTCAATCGGGAGTTACATCCATGACAATACTAGAATTAGAGTCAAAATAAAAATTTTCAATTATGTCTATCGAGATTTCTACTGACATTTTTTCTGGTTGACATCATGAAGCATTTGAAAATGAGTAAACAGCATTCATGGTATTGAATTTTCCAAAAGTAGGTTTGACATTTTCCTTTCATTCCTGTACAGTGTAGAATTGCATAGCGATTTCAGCTAGTTCAGAAAATAGCCAGCTCAATAGATTATCTCGTGGGTGGACGATCAGAGGCGACTCGAACGACAATTTTTTGCGTCCGCGTGCGAGAGAAAAAAAGTAAACACGTCGCCAAGAGATGGAAATATGCAACATGGTAAATATGTCAATCGATAACTCCGCCAACTCGAGCGTAGTGTCAAACTGCAAATAAAAACTCCACATGGCTCTCGCTCGGCAACGCGGATATCCGTATATATATATTATGGCGAGTAATGAGCTACGGATTACGGGACTGTTCGAGCATAAATTTTGTATATACCGGCGTCCAGAATACACAAAAAAACATCGCAATTAACGAGATGGAAATTTACGGTGAATTCATCGTTTGACGTTTTCGAGCGTATATGCATCAATCTGTAATAACGATTTTTTACTGCTGCGTACGACTATATAAAGTTCCACATGCATTTTTAATTCGTTGCGAAAATTTTTAATAAAAGTTTAAAAATATAACGCTCTCCGAATAACCCACTGAAAGATTCGAGCATTTTCCAAACGATGGCTGGTTGACGATTGTAAAAAAAAAAAAAAAAAAGAAAAATACTACCGCTATCGCGACTGTGCATTCGTTATGTGAATTGACGATTTAACACCGCGTGACTATTCATGACCCGTTAATTATGATATTTTTTGTGGCTTCCGATGAGAGATTCGATCTCGAACCGATTCGTCGCTTACTTTTAAGATAGGATATATCTACCAATACACAACGACCTCTTGTTGCCAAAATTTTTATTTTTCAAACGTGAAGAAGTCAAGTCACATTTTTTTGCAAAATTCTCGGGTCTCACCAAGTGTTAAATTATACATTTTTATTGTATCCTCGTGCCAAATTGCACAAGAAAAAATGGCACTTTCCGGGCGAAGAATGAAATTTTATTAAAAGTTAATTGATTTGAACTTGAATTTGAGCTTTTACTAAATCATTTGAACGTTACAAAGTATTATGCGTAAAAATCTGGCGTCCTCTCTTGTTTTCATTTAGCTGGGCACATTTTCATTTCATTACTACTGGCGTCCCGCCACTATTGCAATAATAGCCAATATGCGACGGCTGTTTTCAACGCAAGCGTTGACGAGCTGATATCCGACTGTCGAACGCAAATCTTAATAGCACGAGCCGCTTTTATAAAAAATCGCGCGAGTGAATACATATCACTGCGGTGGGTACAAGCGAACAGACCAGCTCGCTATGCCGCAGCCGATTTGCGAATTACCGTGAAATGATTCTTCGCTTTGACGTTCGAGCAGTCGCCAAGAGGTTTTTGCAGTGTCCACTATAAGCAGCGCGTTACCGAGCCACTGTCGACTGCACTGCAAATCCAGCATGTGTACGAGGGCAAATCTGTCATTGTAGAGGATACAAACGTGCGTGTGTGTGAGTGTGTACTGTGTGCACCATTCACGAATTGCGGTTTGGTGAATACTTAACTCAGTTAGCTGGAATCGCGTAAGTTTGGCGCACATATCCGCCTGCCATTCTGGCCTACATTTGCGCTTTTAATATTTTTCCGACTTATTAGTTGTGCCTATCTCTAGATAATTATAAACCAAAGTCTATCTACCAGGGCTTGTATTTTGCGTTCTTTATTTATCTCTTTCATCAAAATAATTGAAGCATTTGACTCAGTGACTTTGCATTGAAAGTGCATGGTCAAAATAACAATTCAGCAAATCTCACCTCGCGACGTTGAAGGGTTAATGAACTCCTCGGTTTATGTCTCAATGACAGAATGAAAATCCAAAGTTGAACCTCTAAGAATCGTAATATATTAATGGTAAGCTTTAATTTATTTCGCACTGCATAGGCACATTATTTTCGTCAAGTACACGAGTGTCTTTTTGTTATCACTATCTACTGCGGATATTTGACCTGATTTTGATTAAGCTGCTGATTAATTTTAATTTAAAAAACGAGCATTATCTGATTTTGATGCATTATTTAAAACTAAGTATAAATAAAGTGTACTTTTATTAATTTTGAAAGTCTAAAATCTCATTAATTTTATGCATATTAATACATTTTTTTACAATAAATGTAAGAACCAAAAGAGGTCTTTAATCATTTACAATGCATCTGTAAAATTTATTTTTTCAAGCATAATCTTTTTTTCAGATTTGAGCTATTTTGAGATCCTTGAATTTGAAGATCGAAAGAATAAAATTCTTTTGGAGTTGAAGAACCAAAATTAGCATAAAAATGCCAACTACATTGAGTAAATTTATAATTGATGCTACATGCAAACAATATGCACATCCATGGTCCGATTCATGTGTCAGTACAACAGCTGGCTTGGGACTTACTGCACTACAGGACTGTCTAAGGATATACTCAACTTTATACATTGTACATATTTTTTTTGTGTTAAGTCATATCAATTGTTTTAAATATCAATACTTCATTACATATGTATTTTTAGATTGCTCTTTTGACCAAAAGAAGAATTCCAACCTTATCAGACATAAAAAGAACAATCTTGAGTATTTTGCAATCAACAGCTTTTCTATCTTGGAGTGCTTTTGCTTATTCCATGTTCATTTGTCTTTTTAGGTAAAATTTATTAAAATATTATGTATAGAACTGAAAATTCAGATTAATATGTGTATTAATTTACAATAAATTTCAGGAAACTTTTGGGGAATTTCAATGTACTAACAGTATCTTTTGTCCCATCATTTTTCTCTAGTCTCACTGCTATTATATTAGAGAGACCATCTAGACGTACGCTGTTATGTTTATATGTTTCTAATATTGTAAGTATTTTGACTATTCAATTATGAATTAGTACTGAAATATCAAATATTTTAGGCCACTGAAACATTATTTAGAATGGCAGTTTCTAGAGGATATGTTTCTGTTGTACCTAGAGGTGAAGTCTATATATTTGCTGCAGGTATGGCAACATTATTGTATTTTTTCAGAAATCGAACTGATAATCAAGATTCCATTTTTAAAATTATAAGGTATGTTCATATTAGTAAAAAGTTTGATTTAGCTTGATACATGCAGACCTACTTATAAGTTGAAATGATTACAATTTGTAGATTTGCACTTGGTCCTAATGAAGAAAAAGGATATTTACAACAAAGTATTCCTAAACCCTCAGACTCTGCTAAATTTTCTAGAGCACATGATAATATCAGAAAAAATATATCGCATTCAAGCAGTAGACAAAATATGAGGAAGTTTAATTTGGTGTGGCAAGCGTTAAAAAGTTTATAAAACTCTAATTGATAAAATAAAAAGTTTTGGAGGAAAACATGCAACATGTCCTCACACAAATAGTTGCATACATTACATTTTGTCGGTGAGTATAGAATACTGTTTTACATTATTTCAAGTACATATGAATCATGTATATTTTATTCAAATAATTTATACAGGGAGGTTTGAAAATGTTCAGTACTGGCTTATGTGTTCAATTGGGTTTGAAACTTATATTCCAAATGAAAACAATCATAAGAAAACCACAGCAGTTGGGAAAAATTCTTTTCAAAAAAGAAAATTTAAATCTAGCTTATTTTCTTGGAGGATTTGCAAGTTTGTATAAAGTAAGCAAATTTCATCAAAATATACCAAATTGTCATATGTATCATTTTTTATACATCAATTCAATATTTTTTAGTTGGTTTCTTGTTCTTTAAGAAGAGGTTGTAGTAAAGACTCACCTGAGTATGCTGTAATTGCTGGATTGATAGCTAGTACCTCTTTTGCCATGTACCCTGATAATACTATTGCTCTTTATGTATTTTGGAAAGCTCTTCAAGTGAGATTTCATTGAAATTTTAAAATTATATTCACCATAAATTTTTTTTTATAAATTATTGTTTTCAGCTTCTATGGAATAGTGGTGTGGAGAGTGGAAAATTACCTGAAGTTAAATGGTTTGTTATATTATTGTATTGCTTTAGTACAGCAGTTTTATTTCATGCGGCAATAGTGGAACCACAAAATTTGAGAACTTCATATTGGAAGTTTTTATACAATCTTTCTGGCGGAAGGTAAAAATTACCCTCATTGTAATAGTCAATATTATTGATCAAAATAATTTTTTTTCAGAATTGCTGTTATGTCTCGAATACCTATTGATGGATTTGGCTTAGAGACGAGCAAACAATTGAAATTAATCCTTGAAAAAACAAAAACCCATGACAAACATGTTTTTCTTTTTTAGTAAACTAAAAGTTGTTAATATTTTATAACACCAAAGACATTTATAAATATGTCAACTGATCAAGTATATTAAAGCACGACGGAAATTGAACATAAAATTATGATACATTTTTTACTATGGTCAATTTTATAAAATGTGTTTATAATTGAAATAGTTATGTTGTATGAAATTAATAATGATTACAATCAAGGTGCCTTTATGATGTGATAGTTCATTAATTTTTTTTGTATTATGGCTCTAATGTGTTTGTTGCGTATAAAGCAATGAAAATTCCTTGTTATTATCTCTGTTACTATATGGTGATATTTTTTAATAAGATTTTATTTTGTAATATTGTTTGTTTATTTTGTATATCAAGCAATACGGTTTGTGATAAAATTGTAACATTCTTTTAGTATGAGGGATAATGGGGATATAAAAAATATAAAAAATGGAGGATGGTTTATTAAATGATCAAATATATGAATCATATGTTTTAAATTAAAATTATTGTGTATTTGACATTTAAATACAAAGTTTATATGACTTGTTTATTTACAAATAAATTATATTTTTAATAGAATTTAAATGATATTTATTATTCTATTTATTCTGTTGTTTCAGCACATTTTGGCGTTTTTTTCTTCTTCTTTTTTCTTCAAGTTCTTCCCACTGAATTTTAGTATGTAATCTAATACCATTCGAATCTAAAATACGTGGCAAATTTACACTCCTTGCAACTGCATGTCGTACCTTTGATGGGGATACTATCAGTGATGACAGAGTCTGAGGGGTATTCATTTGCCAAGGAAGAATGCCTATTGGGCAATTACTCCAATCATGATTTTCTACAAAATTGAGAAAATTGAGATTTAATTTATAAATGTATAAAATAATAGTAATTCGAAATTTCAATTTTTAACGATACTCTACCTGAATCATCAGCAATTTTCCATTTAGTATTGCGAACTTCGTTGTCTGCAAACGTTTTGATTTCGTTTACATTTTTTTCCAATGATTTAAATTTTTCTGTTTGGATGTTCATTTCTGTATTCTCTATTAAGGATATTTCGTTTGTATCCTCACGAGTATCTTCAGATGCATCAATTACCATACTTACATCTGTTTGTGGATTTACTCCTAATAAGTTCAGTAATTTTGCTTTCTTAATTGGATCATTTTTTACCACATCTGATAATTCTACTATTTCTACTATGTAATTCTTTACTACTTGTTTTGAATTGTTTGTTATTAATTGTTGGAAATATGAACGATCATTTAAACAGCTGGGAAAATCGCTAAAAATATTCAGGTCTGGTACTTCTTTTAAATCTGGATAAAATAGATCAATTTCTTCTTTTACAAGCTTTACCAAATTTTTGGATAATATTTCAACTTTATTGTGATTAAACTTTTGCTCCAGAGATTGATAAATTTGTTTTGAAACGTTTAGCTTTAAAAAAGATCTGAGCAATGTTTTCACCCACAAAGAAGCCAAAAGTATTTTGCGATCATCATTTTCTTTGTTTACAAATTCTATCATTTGAATACAAAGTGAAATCAAAATTTTTTTATCTTGTAAAATAATCTCAAAATATCTTTCCAAAATTCGATCAAAGTTACTGGTAAACAATTTTTTTGATCAATTGCGTCAGCAGTTGCTTCAAAAATTGTCAAAAATTCTGGTGTTGCTAAGAAAGCTTCGCTATTCAAAATTAAATCTATAAATAACTTTTCCTGTTGTAGAAAAAGAACTAGTTTTACTCAAAATTTTTGAAATTCCATCGAAAAGACAATTTGATACAATTGACAAGTCTAAATCATCATCTACATGTAATGTTATCCCACTATTGAGAGCAGCATTAGATAAATTTAGTTTTTTGCATATCAAATTCAGATTATCTCTGAAAAGTTATAAAGAATAAATTAGTTATTGTAATCAAAAAATTGTGCTTGAAATTATTTCATTTAGTCTTACTTTATACTCGGATCTGGTAAGTGAGAAATAATTTGATGATCAGTCTTGATGTATAAGTTGATGGCAACCCAAAATTCAAAAAGTTTATTCAAATCTCCTTCTTCTTCTGAAATAATTTTCTCAATATCATCTAGCTCATGGGATACTTGTAAATTTTTAGCTTCTGCTGCCCAATATTCTTCCTAAAAATAATTTTTTAAAGTAAGTATAAAATGCAAAATACAAAATACATAAATTATTATAATAACTTACGTGAACCCAAGCAAGAAGTTTATTAGAAACGATCCGCATAACATCAATAGAAGGTAATTCAGAACCATGAGCTGTGTCATGTCTTAAATTAACAATCCAATCAGGAATATTAAAATTCTTTGCAATATCAAATAAAGAAGTTTGCTTAACATGAGCTATTGTCATGTGATTTAGAAATTTCATTATGACCATAGAATATATACTTTGTAAATCTTTTTCATAAGTCAATGGTTTTTGGCCACTGTAGATTTGTGGAGTCCATTCTTGATCCCTCAGACTTGCTTGCAAAAGACCTAGTGTACATTCTACACCAACAGGTAAGATTGACATTCTACAGAAGATGTAATAGAAATTATTCAAGAATTAAAATGATAAAAAAGACATAATTAAATGACTACTAACCTTGCTTTCCAAACTAGAAGCATTTCGTATGCCTCTTTCTGACAACTGGAATCGCCAGAATAGATGTTTTTGTAGACTTGCAGCCATTCTTCTCTGAAAAAAATATACTTTTGATAAATAAACATTTTCTTAATTGAAAATAAAGTTATGATGCACAAACGTTTAGATCAATAAGTCAGTTAGATACAACTTTACAAAAAATTAGACTTATTTGAAAAAAAAATTGACAGTACATAGTTTTAAACACAAATGCAGTAATAATTCTAGTTCATGTTATTATCTCTAGTTGTCAACGTACACAAAGTATTTATTTATTTACTTACACAGAAAACCACGGCACGTGGATTAAATTGTCGCGTTTACCGGCTGACGACGACATGCTTGCAGTATATGTACTTTCAAATTGACACTTGGAGTTCGACACCGGCTTTCTGCTCCTCAATTTTGAGTTCTGCCGCTTGCGCTGCCCTGAGCGCTTGCGTCAAGTGACTTCATGTTCTGTTGAGTTGACAGTTGAGTGTTACTGTTGACTCTGCACTTATAGGCCTTTTTCACAGTCGTCAGTGACGGTCACAAATCGAGCAGCTGATTTGACTGGACCAAACAAGCGACCCCATATACTTTACATGTTAAAGTTGGTTGGTAAAAATACTTGTAATTAGTTGACCGTGCAGTAAAAAAATAAACAAAAAACCTGGAGAAAGCGGAAATCCTCGTGTATCGAAATATCGAAGCAGTTTTTAGTAAAAGTCTTTAGTTTGTAAATAAAAAAAGGTTGAAATTTCGGTTTTTTTGTCTGTGATATTGTCAATAAACTCTAATAAAATAGTTATTAAAAGTGTTTTTTTAGGTTGCAATACAAACTCTCAAGCGGGGAAGTTTTTATTCTTTCAAATTACCAACGAAAAACCAAGAAAAAATCGTAATTAAGAATATTATCTTTCCACCAACAGGAGACTTGGGTTGGAAGGCGATTGCGAGATCATTTTCACAATTTTATGAAATTATCAGCATCAAAATAGTTTTAACATTCCTTATTGTCTTCAGAAACGTCTTCAGAATTTTGCATTAATCTTTGTCATGCTCTAGATTGAGCTAGGAGGCTTCACTTTTTGAAAAAAATATTTTCAAATTTTTTTACCGGAACCATCGGGTTCTAGGAACCTTTTTTGTTAACCCATTAAGTCCGGGACGGACACTTTTTCGATACTTTTTTGAGGCGTTATATTTTTGTTGAAAATGGGGTCTGAAAAAATTGCGAGTAAGCATAGACTACGCAAAATTTAATGAATTTTTCGAATCTGGCGTCAGATATTCGATACAACCTACCTGTCAAAAGTTATGGATGATTTTATCCAAAAAACGTGGTTTTGAAAAAAATAATTTGTTTCTTTTCAATTTTCACATGGAAATCGTTGAAGTCCTGGCTTCTCGGGTGCAAAAAGCGTCCATGGACCCTAAACTGAAAGTTATCGTGGTTTAGATTGGAGAAAATAAAGTTTAAGTAAACAAAATGGTGATTAGAACACCAAAATTTGTTAGAACCTTCTATAATTTTTAACTCGAAAAAGAAGGGCTTAAGGAAAAATTTCACTGATAAAAAAGTTCTTAGAATTTATCAAAGAATACGCTAGAATTTTTTCAGATTTTTTTGAAAAATTTTCTCAATTTTTGAAAATTGAAAATTTTGAAAATCAAAAAAAAATTCAGAAAAATCTAAAAAATTCTAGCGTACTCTTTGATCAATTTTAAGAACTTTTCCATTAGTAAATTTTTTTCCTTAAGCCCTTATATAATATTCATAAAAAATTAAAGAAAATGATAAAAAACTTTCGAAATTTTTAACTCAAAAAATAAAGGCTTAAGGAAAAAAATTTACTAATGGAAAAGTTCTTAAAATTGATCAAAGTACGCTAAAAATTTTTTAGATTTTCTGAATTTTTTTTGATTTTTCAAATTTTCAATTTTCAAAATTGAGAAAATTTTTCAAAAAAATCTGAAAAAATTCTAGCGTATTCTTTGATAAATTCTAAGAACTTTTTTATCAGTGAAATTTTTTCCTTAAGCCCTTCTTTTTCGAGTTAAAAATTATAGAAGGTTTCTAACAAATTTTGGTGTTCTAACCGCCATTTTGTTTACTTAAACTTTATTTTCTCCAATCTAAATCACGATAACTTTCAATTTAGGGTCCATGGACGCTTATTTGCACCCGAGACGCCAGGACTTCAACGATTTCCATGTGAAAAATTGAAAAGAAACAAATTATTTTTTTTCAAAACCACGTTTTTTGGATAAAATCATCCATAACTTTTGACAGGTAGGTTGTATCGAATATCTGACGCCAGATTCAAAAAGTTCATTAAATTTTGCGTAGATTATGCTTATTCGCAATTCTTTCAGACCCCATTTTCAACAAAAATATAACGCCTCAAAAAAGTATCGAAAAAGTGTCCGTCCCGGACTTAATGGGTTAATAATACCATTTTTTGGCTCTAGAAGTTATCGCCTTCAATTAAAAAATCTGAAAAAATTTGAGGTTATGTATTTTGATGAAAAAAACGAGAAAAAATTTTTTTCAGATTTTTCGAGGCTCCGTATCGTCCTAAAAAAATTATTTTCGTTTAAAAAAAGCGGTTTTTTGCTTCAAAAGGTGTGTTAGGTAATCTGAAAAATCTGAAAAAATTTTTAGGTCATGTTTTTCAATGCAATAAAAAACTTAAAAAATTTTCGAGTTCTATATCGGCTCATATCACCGTATCTCGATTTTCAGAATTTTTAATGGTTTTATCTGAAGGCCTGAAGCACTCGAAAAATTTGAAAAAACTCAAGGTTGTTTGGATTGTTGAAAAACATTTTTATGAATTTTTTCAGATTTTTTAATTACCTCAGGGCTTTAGAATAAATATAAATAGAAAATAGACGTTTATACCGGAAGTGGGGGATAGGAGGGGGGAGGGTGTCTAAAATTTTGGTTTTGGCACTTTTTTTCCATGCACTATAACATACCAAAAGCGCGTCAAAATCGGTGACATGCGTGCGCACGGTTTTGTAAAAAAGTAATATTTTGACCCATATACTTCATTCTGAGCCAAATTGAGATATAAGAACATAGTTATTTTTTAACTTTTACTCATTTTTTCATATTTAATGGGGAAAGAGTATACGTATAGACTTGTAACATACAAATTGGAATTCCTCACAGTTTTTTACCAAAAAAACCTATGTTTACTTACTTTTCAGAGTAACGAGTGGCTTCCCAGTTGAAAAAAATTGCATGGATATCCGCGTTGATTATCACACCGATTCCACGTGGATCATACATAGATTCCTCGAGGATCAGGCATTGATACCACGTGGATCGGACATGGATACCACGTGGATTAAATAATTGCCTACGTAGGTAAGCCGCGTGGATTGACATAATACCTACGCAGATTTTTTATCAACCCTCGACGATTTTCGCTCAAATCCTCGTAGACTTTTGAATCTCCGCGATGATTTTTAAACAATCAACGAGGATTTCCACGAAACCCCTCGTGGATTAATCGATTATCAACGTGGAGAAGTTAAAATCCACGTCGATTCACCGACAAAGCCTCGTGGATACTTGGAGCGAGCTCGCAAAACAAATCCAAGATCCTCGAAGAGTTGAAAAACCACCAACTTAAAATTTTTTTCCATCCATGTATGATCCACGAGGTATCCATGTGAGATCTACGTGGAATCGTTGTCCGATCTGCGTGATATCCATGTCTAATCCTCGTGTATAGCTAATCCACGTGGATAATCCAAGCGGATATCCATGCAATTTTTTTCAACTGGGTTTTGGAGGAATAAAACAATTTCTCAAGTTCATCGTTGAACCTATGAGGAGGCCAATGGAAGAGACCCAGAGGTCTCTTGCTTGGTGAAATTTCACCTTTTAGTCTGCTCTATGAGCATACAATATCAGGGCATAGATTCATTTGTGGCCTGCAACACCTGTTGTGGAATAGCCGGTATATCACGCTACTTAAAGTTTTGAGGGTTAAATTTTTTTTTAAAATTAAGTTCTTCTAAGGGCCACAACTTGGTATACTTTTCAAAACTTTTGGCACGTAATTTAGACCTGTATAGTGATTTAAAATTTTTTAAATAAAAAAAAAAACAAGTAGAAGTTGAACGTAATCGTGAAAAAAATATATTTTGTTTAAAAGCATCCAAAAAACACGTGTATGAAGTAGTACGGGGTTAAAAAAATAAAAAACCGATTTTTTTCGATTTTATCGTTTTTTATTGTAGTAATTTTGTTACCTCTTAGCTACAGCGAACCAAAATTGATTTTTTGTCGCAGAAATGATAAGAACGGGAAATTTTACGCTGGAGTATGTCTTTTGTTTTTTTTTTTCAAGGTCATTTTAAAGTCTCTACAGACTCAACTGGAACCCCTATTTATATTCTTAAATTAGCTAAAATGAGGTAGTTCTTTTCTATACTTTTTCATATTTAAAACCTTGATAAAAATTTGAGTTACTGTCATAATTTATTTATTATATTTAAAAATAATTTATAAAAATAATGGCTATTTGTGCAAATATCTGTATGATGTATTATATGCGATCTATTTTTATTTTTATTTACAAGTTGTATAAGTGGATTTTCAATATTTACCAAGGGGCATTTTTCACGTCATCTGATTTCACGTCAGTGGAAAGCTTACAAAAATGTATTACTTAATTATTGATTTAGCTATACTTTTTTCCCCATAATTTACGCGTGGCTGTTACCTGCACATATCTTGGGCTGCAGCTTGTTTTTCTACAACTATGTATAAAACTACCGTGCTTGTTTGATTTGGTGGGGGACAGGATTTGATAGTTATTACACAATCGGAAGAACTCGTGTGCAGTTACAATTTTTAAGAACAACGTTAATCATAGAAATATTCAAGAGGCTCGTAGAAAAATATTTTTTTTTATTTCGCGTTAAATATAATAAAAAATACAAATAATATCAACTTGGAATCATCAAATCCTGCCACATATCGGTCTAGATCGAGCATATAAGGTCAAGAGAGATCGGTGTGCGTCATCATTTTTCTGCTGGCGTTGAAGACTTCACTCTATGGCGTCGGCAACGGAAGTACAAGACTTTTTTCGGTTGTCTGCTCGCACAAACGCAGTAATTCTCGTCACTCATATGCTCGGCAATTCCGCGACATGCTGTATAGGGTTAGTAATCTAATCAACTAATTCAATTTGCAATAATCTGTCATAAATAAATCAGCTGTAAATAATTCGAAATGCGGCCGTATGAAAATGTTTGCCAAGTGTCTTTTTGCAATGATGTTTACGCGAGTACAGGAAATAGCATTCATCGGTGGAAGACTCTAATTCTTCATATTTTTTAATGCAGAGTAACCCTCACTGTAATTCATTTGGCAAACTTTATAGAGCGAGACATCTTCGGTTAGCATAATCTCTTTAGTGCTCTACGCATGTGGACCAACCATATGTCGAAAAAATGAAAATAGTTCCTGAGGCTGTAGCAAACATTGATCAAAGAAATCATCAACTTTTTTTTGTTCCCTATAAAAGCTGAACTTATGATGAATATAAAATTCATTAAGAGAATGTTCTGAATTAAACTCGCTAAAAACTGTCTGGTGCACAGTGGTGCACCCTCCAGACTCGCACTACCCACTCAATTGCACGTTAAATGTATTTAATTATTGTCCTGTATCGACAGATTTTAAATAAAAAGATTACAGTTAAAAAAAAAAAAAAAAAATGTTCTGAATAAAAGAAAAAAAGATATTAACAACTATTTAATACAGTATCCGTGGTAAAGTATAAATTAGTTATAAAATAGTATCTGTAGTAAAAACGAAAAACGACATAACACCGTAATCGTCAAGAATCAAGTTAGTGACAGAAATTGTCCACATTTAGTGCACAATTTGAGAAGTATATATGTCAGAATAGGTGCATGTGATGTCAATAGCTAGATCCAACAGTGTGCATCTAATAGGCATAACTTCCCTTTTCGAGAAATGTGGAAAGTCATAACGGCATAAGTCAACGTTTTGTGAGCTCCACAATGCGATTGATAGCATACTTTTTACATATTTAGATAATTATTGAAAAAAAATTGTCCGAAACAAGTCGACTTATGCTTCAATTGCTGAAAGGCATGAGTAATAAAGTCCATACCAACGGCTGTGTACGTGTGTTGTACATGTCGTTTTGCCATTCTACTACAGGTATATTCTTCTCACAACAGCTTAAAATAAACGACAAAGTTGCTTACAACTACAAGTTGAAATAAAATTACTCACCGAAATCTTGCTTTGTCTCGTCGGTATCGTATCCTCTCACTCTCATCCAACATTTGAGCATCCTGAGCCTAGTCAACAAGTCTACCTCGTAGCCGGCCGACTGCAATAGCTGCAGCATCTCTATAATGTTCAAAGCCAGAGGATAGGCTTTGAATTCGATCGATTTGAACTTCCAGCCGAACATCCTGTCCTCGTTCAAACTGCTCAGACTCGCCCCGTGCTTCAGGTAAGTCCGCGTCAAATCTACGCCGAAGCGAGAGACCGACGCCTGAAGAGCCGTGTCCCCGTGACGATTTCTCGTCTCAATATTCGCTCCGTGCTCGACGAGCATTCGAATCATCTTCTCGACGGGTTTTCTCTTGTCGCAATAGCTGGACGCGCACTCGCATAGACATACCCACGAGAGCGAGTGCAGAGGTGTCGACTGTTCGACGTAACAATTTTCTCACCGCCGTCGCATTGCCTGACACACACAGGCCGCGTGCAAGATACGTTTATCCGTGCTTGTCGCAGTGGTTCTTGCGGGGATTCTCCAAAAAATAATCCATGAGCTCTAGGGCTCTCGTTTTTGGGCAATAATTGTACTTTAACCCGGCTGCGCTCTCGGCTAAATGATGAACTGCGGATCTTGCACTTCGAAGCGCGACTTCGTGTATTTTGAACCCGATCGCCTCGACAAGTTTTATCCACTTGAATTTTCGATTTCTCACAGCAAGCTCGAAGTACTTTTTTTATCGCTGACTCTCGAAAACAGGCGTTTACAGCTCAACAACTTTATCCAAATTCTGTCCGGGATTCGGCGATACCGGAACGATTCATCTTCGAAACACACTGCGAAGAATTGCTTGAGTCGAACGGACGTTGTTTTAAAACATTTCAAATGTTTTACTAATTGTCGTAGGCGAGATCTATCGTTATTACTTAACGACATTTCGACTTGAATGGGTAGAAATTCAACTTTTTTGATGAAAAACTTCGAGTCTAACACTGCACAGTGTAAAATAAATACCGAGCACCGTTAAGGCACGTGGTGGCGATGTGCAACTGTACCGCACCAACGCTTGAACGAGAGAGAGAAAACGTTACGCGTGTGTCGACGCGCGATGTCGCGTTGGACGCGAGCGAGACGAGCGACTGCAACTTATTGGGAAGATGCTAGGTGCAAGCTTTGATGTTACTGTTCCGGAACCAAAGTGCAAGGCAGATAATCAGGTTTATTAAAGAAAGTTGCCGAAATACAGGACGGTACAAGTGGATCGTTTTGGCCTTGGGAGAAGAGTCGAGGTGGCGTGTGACAGCCACACCTTTAACGAAGCACAAAAGTGCGTGTGTTTTCATAACATTGTTGTATCTTAAAATTATAAACTTGATCCTCTTTGCTTTGACTGTATTGACATACAGGCGCAGGTCGATCTTCATTATCCCTGCATAGAGATGACGTCGAGCTCAAAGATATCCTGCGTGTCCTGGAACTCCTTTCACAAGTCGACCCTGGCATCGTCCGATTACGAGGGCACCGTATCGATCTGGGACTCGGTCATCGGCCTGAAGACCACGAGGCTCATCGCCTCGGGCCGGGTCAAGCTCTGGTCGCTCAACATGGACCACTCGGCGGTCTCGCTCGAGGCCAAGGCCAACGTGTGCTGCGTCAAGTTCAACCCGGAGAGCCTGGCCTTCGGCTCGACCGACCACTGCGTGCACTGCTACGATCTGCGCAACACGAAGGAGCCCTTCAGTCTGTTCAAGGGCCACAAGAAGGCAGTGTCCTACGTCAAGTTCGCCAACAAGAACGAGCTAGTCTCGGACAGCACCGACTCCCAGCTGAAGATGTGGAAAATCAAGAATCCCAACTGCCTGAGGTCGCTAGTTGGCCATGTGAACGAGAAGAACTTCGTCGGCCTTGCCACCGACGCCCAACAACGCCCTGTATGTGTATTGCAAGGGCCTGTCGAAGCAGCTGTTCTCGTACAAATTTTTAACGGCCAAGAGCATCCTCGATGTGCAGGAGAGGCGCGAGGACGACCTCGACGAGTTCGTCTCGGTGGTCCGCGGAAAGCAGTCGTCCAACGTCGTCGCGGCGGCCAACTCGCAGGGTATCATTAAAATCTTGGAGCTCGTTTAAGTGTGCACCCTATATAGGGTCTCGTATAAGTTTGTCTGTCTGTCTGTCTGTGTATGTATGTGTGTTTATAGAATGCGAGTATAGAAAATCCGACGATAGTCGTAATTCGTGGTGTGTGATAAATTGATATTTTTGTAACCGGTGCGCAGGGATCACCCGTTCACCAATCCACCCATGTATAAATGTCAATGTACAAAACGATTTTATGAATTCACGCCCGCAAATCGAATTATTTAAACCGAGTTATAGACAAAAAAAGATGGAACGAAGATTATGTTGGATGAATTGTATTTTTGTATATTATTAAATTATATTGTTGCGAAAGCTCAGTAACGCTAAAATTTGAGTTCTTCGTGTACAATTTGACGAGTGTGTCTCTTTCGGCACGCGTTATAGTGTAACTCGAGTGTAAGAGTAACAATTTAGAAATCAACGATACGTGCTGTTAAATACTTGTCGGCCGACAGAACATATAACTACACGAACTTTCAAAATGTTACGATTCTGATTTTATTCGAAAAAACAAAGCTTTAAGCTATCGTCAATGGTATCTCTTTCAAAGTGATAAATACTACAACATTTCGAAAAAAAATATAAATATATTTATGAGAGTGACTTCAAAAATCACTTTTCACTAGTTAGATTAATTAATTCAAGCTTACAACTATTAATCGAGTAGAATAATATACGGAGTCGTTTCAATGGAATAATAAGTGTATAACGAGAAAGGAAAATACAATACAAAGGTTATCTATAGTATATGTGAACATTAAAATTAAAATTTATATTAATAAACAAAGAGTACCGAAAAATATGTAATAACAAGTGAGAATTTTCAATCTCCTACTATAATTTTAAAAAATCGAACAAAGAATAGAGAAATACAAGTCGATGTAAAATTTATTTTTAACTTTTTAAACAAGCAGTAAATGTAGTAATATTATGTTTCACACCGTTTTCCTTTTCGGCTTGATTCGCTTCAAGGTTGAAAATTTAAGTTTTATTTCGTGATAGATGTATAGTGCAGTTCGTGGCAATTAGATGAGAAACAATTGTTCAATTCAAAGTGGATGTAGTGACTCGGTGTCGATTTTCAAAATATCCTAATGTAAATATATGTATGCACAACCTTGAAATGTATTACATTAAAATATATCATTGATTCATGAAAATCATTAAACAACAATCGGTTTCAATTGTCGGGAAATTAAGTTTACGAAAATAATTTTCATGTTGTTTAAAATAAATAAAATTAGCCGTTATATTGTATATTGATAATTATTGTATTTTTGTACATTCGATGTACATAATTTAAAATTTGTGAATATTATTCAATTATATTTTATAAGCCATTTTTGTATTAACTATTATCAAGCGAAACCTGGAAACTTAGAGAACAAATTAAAAAAACTTAATAAAACTGTAATAATGTGGTATACTATATTAGAGTTATTCAAAACAATTTAAAAATAATTCCATGATTTTATTAAAAATTGATATTTATTTTTGTAAAAATAATTAAGTTGTTTTAAATCAAATTTAATTAGTTTATCAATTAAATATTACTTTGTGTTTCTTAATCACACCAATATAAATTTGATTAATTGACTTATTATCGTTCACATTCAAGACCCAATGGAATATGAACACTATGAAAAAATACTTTGAAAAATTGACTAAAACATTTACATTTCTTTGGTAATTCCACCTTCTGAAATTTTTAGTTTTTCCAATAATTTCCTTTTTTTCTCTTTTTCTTCCAAGAATTCTTGATGGCGCTTTTTTTGTTCTATTTTTTGCAATATTCTCGCATTTCATCATCCATGGTAAAGATAGTTGCAATATTTTCGTCCTAAAGTACTCAAAATAATTTAGACGTAGATCACGTTATAAATTTTAATTATAATTAATTAATCCTTACATGTTGTCAAGTCATGGTTAAATTTTGATTGCTCTTTAATCTCTTATCTAGAAGTCCTTTTTGTACTGTGTTCTATGGTATTTTCAGTGCTAGACTTTTTGTCATTCTTTTTTTGAATGCTCCCAATTACTTTAGTAGTGTTTAAATATAATATAAAATGGTTTTATTGCATTTAATGCTAAATGACATATTGAAATATTTTAAGCTATATTTACATTTTCCAAACTAGTTGGCGGCGAATTTTTTTTTGATTTATCATCTGACCTTTGGCAAATGTGTTTTAATTTATTTTGTTTAGTCACAATTTCACTATTAATATCCTTGAGTTTTTGATCATTTTTTGTCTGAAATACAAATAATAAACTTTTTAATTTCTTTTTAGCATATAGAAAAATAATATTCATATGAATAATACCAAATCTATTTTTGTTTTATTTTCTAATTGTTTCTGGATTACAGGTTTGTTTATGTCAGTTTTCTTTTTAGTTTGCCAACGGATCCTAAAAAAATGATAATTATATGAAACATATTATGATTTCTAAATCTCATACAAATTTACATAAAGGTTATTTTCATAATCATTCTTCTGCGTAGGCGTAGGAATTATGCTATCTTTATTCAAGTCTAAAAAACCATAGTTATTTTATAAGTACTGTCACGTGGGACGACAAGGCCCCACCAGTGACGCAGCGCGCGACAATGAGAGTGATGAGCATAGCTCATCAGCGACGGCAGTATAAGTATATCAAGCTACAAGGAGACACCTCGCGCGAACGGCCCCTCCTCTCTAATATATTTTGAGACTAATTAGTTATTTCGCCTTTTATTTAACCCCTTCCCACGTAACAGTACATAACAATTCTCTTTTAAACCACTTACCTTTGTTCTGAGTTTGATATTGTGTAAAGTTATGATTTCTTGTAGTTTGTGAATCATATCTGGGATTCAATTTATCTAACACAAAAAGTAACTGATCATCATTACTTTTGCTCTGTACTGAATTTTTCATTGAATGTGAATTATTAAATGGATAATTTTGATGACTCATTGATGATGGTACAGGTGTTTTAGGGCCTGACTTGAATTTCTTATGTCAGGTCCACGTCTGGACCTCCTCAGGGCCTTGGTAGTTAACCTGCAGTTTACCCGCTTCAATGTAGGGTAAAGTGACTAGTTATGGGCTACCTAAGAAAAATTTTCACTTTGCTTACTTATAGAAATTGTGCATAACATAAAAAAAAATGTCTGAAAATAGCTTCTAAAAGCAAAAAAGGTTACCTTTCGAATGAGTATATATACTTGACATAAAAAGCTATAAATATTTCTCAAGAAGTGATTAAAGCAAAAAAATGCGAATCAACTAGTTATGGGCCACCCTACTGGGATACCAATGATTCTGAACTAAGGACTGGGTTCAATTTTTATTTTCGAGCACTGAACGTCTAAAAAATGAACATACGTGTTTCAAAATGTATGAGGAAACTTCTGTCATTCTTAAAAATTAAATTAAATCGTTTAAATAAATATTATTAAAGATAATTACAGGTGGCCCATAACTGGATGGAAAATTTTACCGTATAGCCCAGGTATGGGCCAGGGCAGAGTTATAAATCCTAAAAAAAAAAGATTTAACAGTCCATACGCAGAGCTGTTCATTTTTTCTGAACGAATAATATTAATAGAAATAGGGAAAAATTTTTTAGAGTCAAAATTTAATTTTTATTTTTATTTATTCAAATAATAGCTCACAGTGGCCCATAACTGGGGGGTCCCATAACTAGCCACTTTACCCTAGTAAATTACTCAATTTGGCCCTGACAGGGCCCTGACGATGCCTGAATCCCGAGTGAATTTTCATACAATAATATAAATATGTATCGAATTGTAAATAATTATAAAAGAAAAACATCTTAATACGATGAGAACCTGCATTTTGATGCTATTAAGATGTTATCACGATTATGATTGCGAATTTCATCACCATTACGATTACACATTTCATGATAATCACGATTACACATATCATTTTCTACAGAAAATGCAACATTAATTGATTCTTCGCGCGCAACATTTTCTTGATTCGCAAGTTTCTGTTTTTTTATGCCAATTTACAGAAGCCAATCGATTAGCTGATCTTCTACGATTGTCCATTTTATAAACTTTGATTTATAAACTTACACAATGTAAGATGATAGCTGTACACGGAACAAAAGTGAAATGAAGCAGAAAATTTTCAACGAAAGATGTTTAAAAATCAAACAGGTAATTAATGTGGCCCTGAACAGGCCCAGAGTAGGTTTTCTGTTGTTTACACAAGATCAGAAAATCAAATCAGGTCCTGACTTGAACCATATTGCGCGCCGGATCAGGTGCCTCATGTTTTTCGGATCAGGGCCGGAACATCACATCAGGCAGTTTCTGGTCGGGGATTCAAAAACAGCCAAAAGCCGGGCCACGACAGTTGACAATACACAAAATATTGCGCGCGCAACATCGATAACCACTACTTTTATACACCACTTGTATGTGTGTTGTGGCGTTGCCGAATCACCGTGTGCTCAACATAAGTTGTTTGATTCATTCGGTTAGTCAGTATTTTTAACAATAACAATTTTTTAAAAATCTCATAAATAAAACTGACTCCTACTAGTGCAAGCGTGGACGTTATTACTCGTTGTGTAAACTTGTTACTACCGAAGAAAAACAAAATTAAAAAGGTGAGCGCCAAAACGAATTTTGATATAGAAACGCAGAATTTTTCAAAGCTGCTATTGGAAATAACCGTTATGATTCAGCTATTGTAGCCTTATATTTTATGTATTAAAGTGTTTAAACCTTTCAATTTTTCAAAGTGTACTTACACGTATTAGTTATTTTATGCAAATTTTCATTTTTTCGTGACTCAATAATTGTGCTTAGTTTATACTTATACAGGCCTATTCTATTTCTAGACACAATGTCAAGCACATCACAAAAACATAAAAATTTCGTGGCTGAGCCTATGGGAGAAAAGCCTGTTACTGATTTAGCAGGTGTTGGTGAAGTTCTGGGTAAAAGGCTTGAGTCAGCCGGTTTTGATAAGGTTGGTATTTTTGTTCAATGTGTAGTGTAATTCATCTGCTTACATTCTTACTGCAGAAAAAATTAACAATGTTTTTTTTCTAGGCATACGTGGTACTCGGTCAATTTTTAGTCTTGAAAAAAGACAGAGAACTTTTTCAAGAATGGATGAAAGATACATGTCAAGCAAACACAAAACAATCTAATGACTGCTTTCAATGTTTATTGGATTGGTGTGATGAATTTTTGTAATATACCACAAAAGCATGCAATTTATTTAAATGTTTGTCAATGTACTGTTTTTAGTTTCAATTATATATGAGCATATAATAATGCTGTCGACCTTAGCTCTTACACAGTTAAAAGCTGTCAAAAACGTTTTAAAATTTGAACTTACCTTATTTTATACTCATGACATTTAATTCTTATAAAATGTGCCACTTTTATGATGAGGTTGAGAATTAGTGTAATAGTTATTGTTTCCTAGAATTTCTTGTATTCTTTGCCTTTTCCATAATACATGTATATATAAGAAACTGAGAATGAATATTTTATTAAAAAAACGATGGATTTTCAATTAACAATTTATTAATATTCATTTCTATATTACATAATATTCTACAAAATTGTTGTCAAACAAATGATCAATCGGAATATATGGTCAAACTTCAACTAGATTGTAAATTATAGAGTTATACATTCCTTTGATGTAAAAAACAGAAGTTCACATAAGATGTAAGGATAATTCCAAATTAACAAATCATAAAATTAAGGATAACCACTCCTGCAGTATAAAACTTGATTGATCCATATAATAAAATTTATACATACATCAATTTATGAATTACATTCCTCTCTTGTTCCAAGTAGAATTGTAATTGAAAAAACTGAAAGGTGTTATTACAGTTATCCCAATAAAATGAAGAGTGGAAACAACTGTTTCACTTTCAACATTATCTAAGAACGTGTGTATCATATATTATCATTATAATACATGAAAATTGTACAAAATTAGTTCTAAATCTTCTGATACCAAAAAAAGGTTTATAATATGTTCTTGACAAAATCTTTTTTAGCTCTTTATGCAGCTTTCTCTTGCAGTCTAAAAAATATTTAATTTAAAATAACAATAACTGTATTTTTAGAAAATTATTTAAAAATAATCTTACTTATGCATATCTTCCCTCAAAGACTTTAACGATAGACCTTGCTGCAAGTTTTCTTCAATTTTTTGGAGAACGTTTTGATTTAATGATGATAAGGAATAATTTTCAATGCTTGACGAACTAATTCATAAGCAATTTCATACTTATTAGAGGCATCTGGAAAATTTCACAATCAAAAATTGCAATGTGTGTTGTAATGTATTAACAAAAATTAATCATGTTCGAATTACCAGAATCTAATAAAAACTTGAACATCATAGAAATAGTTTTTCGGCTATCAGTTTCAGAGAGCGTGTTTGATTGCACTATTTTTTCAGCTAAAGCAGGATATTGTCCAAGGCATCATGTTTCTTTAATGTAATAGCAGCACTCAGAGAAGAAAATTTCATTGAATTTTGTAATGTTTCTTTCCAAATCTGTTCTGCTTCAGGATGTTCAATTATAAATTTGTGAATCCACAAAGCATTTATTGGCGCATATACATATTGTTTCACAGCTTTATAAGCAAATTTTTTATCTGAAAAATTAAATTATATCTCGTGAGTATCCCACTAAAAATACCAGTAGGTAAGATGCTAAAGTTTATATCTTACATTCTTCTTCTATCTCAGGCTGATCTTTTAATGCAGAAGAAGCCGTAGTTATATGCACTAGTGAATTAATTAGTCTTGTTGGTATATTTGAATCATCAAGTAAGCTATCCAAATTCTTGATGAAGTCTGCGTACTTTCCATTATCAAGATAAATTTCACCAATAAGTTGGCTAAAACTGAAAGTCCTATTATTGGAATTCTGAAAAAAAGTTTGTTTTTATGTTGATGAATTATTGAAAAAACGTGATAAAAAAAAAAGTTTACCTTCTTCACAGCTTGATTGAACAAGTTGACCGTTAGTGCAATGTTTGAAAAATCATTAGCTACTGCTAATTTTGTTAAGACATGTGATACTGTAGTTTGAAAAGCTGAATTAATTTCTCTCACTCCTGATAATAAACTGTGTAAGTACTTTAATGCTTCATTCATATGATCCTCAGCTGCTAATGCTTCAACTAAATGTAACGTGTACCTTACTTTATCATCTTGATTCATTCTGAAAAATAATCATTTATTAATTGCTTCCAAGCTTTGACAGCAAAGAATTTTGAGAAAAGTTTAGTATTTTTATAAAGTAAATCATTTTTTATGATAGTACACATTTTGTTTGATTTCACTTACCTTGACAAAATAGATTTAGCATTTTCAAAATCTCGTTCAATAAGATGCTGAGTAAATTTTTTTGCTTTGTCATCATAATTTTCATCATGTGGTGAGACGATATTGAATGGAGGATTTTGATCGTGAGATCTGAGTAATTGATCTAAAGTTTTGAGAAATCGGGATGACGGTTGCACATTGTCTTCCTGCATTTGGGTCCACAACGCCAAACCTCTTTTCCAATCGCCATTTATTTCTAATTAAAGAATAATAAATTGATAATAATGTATTTATTGTAATTCTCAAAATTAATGATTGTACTAACCATGAGTTTCGAGTAATTTACAGTAAATATAATCAATATCTAAGTAAATACCCGAAAGCAATCGAATAAGATTTTCAAGTTTCTCAACTTCTTTGCGGATGGCATAGCGGTCTACTATGCTTATAACTTTTGCACGACGAAGACGTAGTCCTGGAGTCTATAAATATTGTAAATGAAAAATATTTATTAATTAGTTCATAACTGTCAAGAGGACAAATAAATTGTCAAGCAACTATAATTACCTCTAATATTTTTCTAGCTTGCCGAGGTTTATTACTTTCAAAGAATGCTAAAGATAAATCGAATAGCGAGTTTACTTCACCGTAAATTTTGATGCAATAATCAACTACTTGTTGCAGACGTTGAGCGTCTTCATTTTCGATTAATGCCATCATAATAACGTTACGAAGAGGAGTCATTTGATATGTATCACAAGCCCATTTGAATTTTTCGAGTGCACCATCCAAGTCACCCCTTAAAAAATAAATAAATTATATAATATGAAAAGGAAAAAATTGTGCGATGAAAAACTGTTAGATTATTTACTGTTCCAAGTGCGATTTAACAATGGCTTGAAGATGAACTATGCTCGGCTTTTTTATAAAACCATTTTCCATCAGTTTGTCAAACACCGTTTTTGTGAGCTGAGGACAATATTTGAGTACGTTACCGAGTAATTTTTCTGATTTGTTATCTCGATTAGCTTCAGGATCGTTTACAGGTTCATCGAGAATCTTAATAGCATCTGTAAAATAATTATGATTCAATGAAAGTTAATGCTTGCATAAATGAATCAAACCACGAAATTTTTATTTTTGCTTACCTTCTGGGCGTCCTTTTTGAATGAGTGCTTCTGCATAATTTATAAGCTTTGATCTGTCTAATTTGGTTTCTGGATGAAGAGCTTTGAATCGTCTGAACCATTCATCCGCGTTGTCGACATCGTCAATTTTGGAAAAGTAATCAATTAAAGATGCACAAAAACCATTTGTGTAAGTTGGATTTTGTTGTTCTAATTCCTGAGCAAAAATTTTTATTTTCAAAATTTGGTTTTTAATTTAGGGTAAAATAGCAATTCATTAAAAAGACACTTACCTTCAAAAGTTTATTTACCGCCTCTACGTTACGCATTTTTGCATATTCTTGGACGAGTAAAAGTTTAAACTCCAAAGATGATTCAGCCTTTTCCTCCAATTCCTCAATGTTTTGATTTTGGAACATTTGAAACTAATAATAATAAGTGTTAAAAAAATTAGAAATGAATTGTTAGTAACATAATAATGTGACAACAGAAAACTTACATTTCCTCTGAATTCACCAGAAAATTTATCAACTTGTGCTGGTTTTAAATCTTCTGAAAGTAGCTTGTCTAACATATCGCTTACTTCTGGTTTCAATTTGGATCCCATCATCAATTTTATATTATCACAGGTTTCTTGTTCAATACTTATTCTTTTCTCTAAGAACTTTTTGATGAACTGCAATAAAAAATAAACACATTTAGTTGAAAATACCAATTTATAATGGTAAATGGCAGTTTACCTCGTCAATAATTTTAGTTCCATGCGGTGGTAGTGTTTTAATCACTGTATATAGAAAGCTGCCTGCAAACTGTTTAGCTGTCATAAGATCTTCAGCTACTTCTTCGTTGCTACTGTCATTTTCAGAGTAGTACAATCGTGCATATTGAAAATGAATAATTTCACTTATTGTGGCTACATCTGCTGTATTCTGCACTGCACTGACCAAAGATCTTTTGAGTAATCTGGACCTGTATGTAAAATTTGTTCTCATTGCTAGAATATTAAAATGTGAATTAAGTTTATTAAAACAAATATCTTTTTATCTGTAAATATATTCATTTTAACACTCACTGAATTTAAGAGCATCCACTAGTTTCATAGACGATATAAGGTGGTTTACTATAGCATTAGCATAAACACCAAATGGAACTTGATTATCCTTTAACATTTTGGCATTTGTCACAGAATTTCCCATCATGTAAGGTAAAACATAGTCTTTAATGGTTAGAATTGATGGTGTTATATCAAAGTCTGTTATCATTAAATTTATTGTAGTCAATATGCCTGAAATGAAAATTTTTCATTATTATGAATACATTATAAATACATTTTTTTGAATAAAACTAAAATGTACCTTTCAAGTCATTAGCATGAGCATAAGAAACCATTACTGGGTAGAAATAATGCTCTCTAACAGGTACATCATTTTCTTTCATAGCTTTCATTAATGGAAAAGCATATTGGTACTTATTTAATTTCAATGATAGTAACAAAGCTTTTTCAAATGCATTTGGATTGTAATTTTCAATTTTCATCAACTTGCAATAATGTGCAACAGTTTTTGGATCCTGAAATACAAAAATTGAAAAATAAAATTTTTTACAGCTTTTACTAGATTAAAATAAGATTAACTTACAATGTCACAATTGATTAGCTTTCTAATAAAAAATATTCCATCTCTTTCACTCATTTGATCATCTAATTTTGACATGTTTTTAAGCAAACCATAAGCTATATCCAACTGATTATGTTCAACTAATTTGTTGGCATAAGTTTTGATATCTTTATTGAAATTAGCTCCTTTGATAAAAAGGTTTTTCAACTAAATTAGGTAAGAAAGTAACAGTTTATTAATTTTAAGAAATCAATAATTAATATTTTCACTAGAGTTTCACACATACCTCATCTATAAATTGAGGATGTCCACTAACTGTAAGTGAATAAATAACATCTAAAATATCTTTATCAGAAAATAAGATATCTTTTTGATGACATTCTTTCAAAGTTGCTTGAATTGCCTCAAAATCTCCTACTGCCGCATGAGCACACAATACTGCTGAGTATGTTCTTGAAGAAGGCTCAATTCCAGCTTGGGTCATGATGTTCACTACTTTTAGAGCATTGGGGACATCACTAAATATCAAATATTTCATTAGAACAATTATTACAATTTTTCAATTGTTGTAATTACAAAACATACCCTGCAATAGTATGTCCTTTGACAAGAGAATTGAAGATGTTTTCATTAATGGGTGTGCCCTCTTGACTCATGTGCTCTAAAATTTTAGTAGCACCAGCAATATCTCCTTTATTGCAATAATATTCTATAAGTCTTTGGAAAGTCACTCGATTTGGCTCAATCCCTCTATTTTTCAATTTTACTAGGAAATCAGCAGGAGAAAAATCTTGCTCGTTTTCAAGATTGACTAGAATTAATGCATTATAATGAGAAATATCCAATGCGATTTCTGAAAATATAAATAAATTAAGATTATGCATTCTCTATAATAATGAAATAGCAATCTAATGACTTACTATAATCTTTGATGATTTCCCATACATTTTGGGCAATAGATCTGCGAACTTTCAAGTTTTCAGCATCTAAAAAGTTTCCGCAACATCTGATTAAATGCAAAGCTTGGGTAGTAGTCAGCGAACCTAGTATAAATCATATGCATGACTTTAGATACAATTAAAAAAAAAAATGTTTCATCAGTTAGTCATTTATATACCAGCTTCTGTAATAGTCTTCATCATTTCATCAAAATCAGATTTACGCAATGCACCATATCTTTTGATTTTAAAATCAGCATCCCTCATCAATCTATCAACTTGGTACTGAGTATTGGTTGATTGAGTTGATGGTGCTGTTGCTACTTTGGTTACATAATTCCTATGGATAAAAAAATATAAAGCATCAATGGGAAGGTACATCAAAAAGACAGAGTACGAATCATCGAAGTTACGAGTCCCTGTAGACCTCATTTACCTGTTGTCAAGTGTATTGCAAGCGAGGTATTGGGCGATTCTGCCAACATTGACATCGCTTTCAGTAAGGGATGTATGTTTGGCGATTCGGGTTAACCTTGCGAGCGTCGAGCCGGCCCGGTTGTAAGCCCGCACGTGACGTAGTGAGCGCAATAAAGTTGCCATGGTCGCTCTCCAAATGCGTTGACGATGCTCTGCAGATCTCGGTGCAGCCGTCGAGTTGAAGCGTCAGTGGCTTATTACTCCACTATAAACGAATAGAAATTACAGAGTTGCGAATTTTTGTTACTGCAAAGGCGTGCTGAGCAGTTGACGATTATGTGGCTTGAGCAAATTAGTATACAGATTTCAGCAGACACCAAAGTTCAATTTTCTTGCGTACGGTGGAACCGCGAACTGTGTAGTGTGGCCTGTGCGCAGTCGTCACACTTCAGACTCTTTCACGGTTATATCTTGCTTGCACGCTATATTTTAGAAAATACATATCTTATCCCAGCGTCTCAAGCTCTCAAGCGGTTTAGCCTCATTGCGATATACAACAGTCAACAATCTACAGCCAACTCGTGTTACAACTAGAGCAGTGCACAAGTGTATAAGTTTTCGCGAAAATCCAGTTGTATTCTTTTTATTGACAATTTTTCCAAGTAGGGGTACCCATTCAGTGAAGAGGCGATGCTTTTGCGACAAATATTTACATTTTTTATTTTGATAATAAAAAATTGAAGTTTGCCCTTCAAGCTATGTTTAAATTCACAGAGATTTTGAAAAAAAAATTGTAAACTTCGTAACATTAAATCAAAAAGTAGCCGATGATTGGCATATTCACCGTAAGAGTTTTTTTGCGTAAATTGAGCTGGAGAGGATTTCATTAAATTATGATTTCATTACAATATGATGCATTAAATTAACGTGCCATCATATTGTTTGTGATCATAAATTCATGGGTATTATGAGTGTGTGAAGAAAAAAGGTACGAAGTATAGTGATAACATTTTGAAGGTTAATAAAATCGCAGTCAGGCAGACTTATGAATCAACGCAGTTTAATGTGAGCTTTTACTTTTGTAATTAACGAAAAATAAGAACAGTGCAGGAATCAAGATTAATGGTAAAAGAAGTTCAAATGATGTCAATAAATTTAATTCTAGCAACAAATAATAAAAATATATATCTGATCTGATATGATCAGATATGAAAGTGATTTGGTGTAATTGAAATTTGGAAACATCGTAGGAAAACAAATCTACGTTTTTTCGTTAAAATCTTTTTCAGCGCGCGAGCTCTCTTTCAATGACGTTTAATTTGTTCATTATTCGGGATGTGACGGCGAGGGGTATTTTTTTCAACGACGGAATAAAAAAAATATTTTCCTAAAAGATATAAAATTTATTTTCCCATCAAAACCACTGGTACACATTATAAGAAAATACTCAACAATATTTTTGTATGTCGACGCGTATTTGTAAAATATACGTGTGTAAAATAATTCCCATGCAACAATTATGTACAATTAGTGGGCCTTTTCCATCCATTCTACGTGTTTTACCACGAGCTTTTCTACAATTAACCTTTCAATCTCCTCTCCATTTTTCAACTCTACGTCCGTCAGTCTGAGCGTGTAATCGCTATCCTTCGTTACGAAAACTACCTGTTGTCGACGACTCTGTAGAATGTTGGCAATGACCAGCTGGAGGAAAAAGCATTATCGGTCGTTAATGATTACATACAAATTGAAAAAAAAGTTTTAAAAACAAATCGTTGGTGTCATTACGCTGTGACTGTAATTTTCTAGGGCTTTTCTGGCTTTGCTTATAAGCACTCTCTCGTCCGTTTCAAGCTTGAACGAAACCACGAAGGATTTCGGTATCCAGAGATTGACCAGTGGCTTCAATACTTTAGGCACTAGTCTCAAGTGAATCGACGGAGCCTCGGTGGATGGTATTTTGTGCTCCGACTGTTTGTGAACATCGATTGGTGTAATCAACTTTATTTTCATCATTCTCGTTCCTACTTACCATTTCATTCGGTGGTATGTAAAAGTCCGACACTGCAGCTGCCAAGTAGACGATGGCCCTGTCCTCGAGGCCACTTATGGCTTGGCAAACGCTTCGCAGTAGCCACAGATAATCCGAAAGGGTCGTGAAAGTCAACTGAAGCAGTCGCTCTTTTGTTTTTTTGTAATTCTTCAGTATGTTTGCCACTTTGTTTGAGTGCTCCGGTGTAACTGCGTAATTTTTCAAATCAAAACTCGCACCGCAATTCCCACTCTTTCTTTCTCTTTTCTTAGCAATAGCATTACTTTTTAAATTTAAATACCTTTCACTGAATCTGTTGAGTCCTCACTCGTCAATTCCAACATGTCTAAAAATTTGTTTCCCATAAAATGACGCGAGAAAGGCTCCAACGACTTCAACCTATAGGTGCAAGTTTCATAGCATAAGATTTAAAAATTATTCTCAACGCGAATCTGCCAATTGTGGCAGGACGAGAACCAACCTGTATATGAATATGACCGCATAGTCTTGCTCAAGAAAATATTCTGCAGAAATGGCACCACGATTTCCTGCGCTAAAATTATCGACAAATCGTACCGTGTTGTGCTCGATGGGAACCGTCGTTCCTCCGCTCTAGTTTTGCAAAAATTCACCATTATATTTAAAATATTTATTTTAGTGCAATAAGTATCGTTAAATGATCAACTTACAGTAATTACAATAACTTTTTTATTTGTCTTCAAGAATCGGTCGATAAAGTTTTTCAGGAGCACTTTGTTCTCTTCGAGATCCGCTGGCTTCGGAGTTTTTGCATAAAATTCTTCCCACGTCGAGGTCATATTTCTTGTGCTTTATAAAAGAAAAAATGAGAAAAAATTATGAGATCTTATTTGTTTGAAAATCGAATGGTATTTTAATTTACTTTTCCTACTTTAAATCGAACAGGCACTAAAATATTCAAATTTTTGGCATCTACCAGATGAATGGATCCATTTAAGGATGAAAAAAAATAAACAATCACTGAGATAAACCGAAGGAAATTTTAGTAAGCTTTACTGATCGATATTTTTTTCGCATGTTTGATTAAACGAAAATTAATCAGTTGTCTTTCGCACTCTTTTCAATCTTTACCAAGCATATTTCGCGGCACCCCGCACACGTGTGTTTTTAATGGTAAGTTCGTATAACTTGTACTGTACGTCATATACTTAACCTACAACGCGTACACTAATGATAACTGACGTTTTAAAAATTACCCAGAATCCGATTGTTTTCGACACAAAAAAACATGCGCTTCGCGACTTTTGAAAATTCATTTTTCAAGGTGAAATTCGTTCGAATCCCAAAGAGAGATATTTCTGCGCAAGAACGCATACTCTCGATTCTCGGCTCCGATTCGAAATCACCGAAGCCTGTCGGTCTCTTTGCATTACACCAGTCACCTGAGTTTTACGTAATCGGGAGGTGTCCATTAATCGGTCCATTAAAAAATATAACTTACAATTTTGTCTAACGTGAATAAAATCTTCCTAGTCAAGTTTGGCACGTATAAATCAGAGAATTTGGCTTTGGTCACGGCTGCAGCTCAGCAAAATCTTGTTTTTCTCGCCAATGTCTGTTGCGATAATGTATCAATCGCAGAATCACAGTATTATAAGCCGTATACGCGTCTTGCTTACGAAAACCGATTGACGTCACGCTGGAGATTCACGCGGCACTCGAACAAAATTACGGATCTTGAAACATAATTTGTCGAAGGCTCAAAACGCTCGGACAACTTAGCGGTTCTTAAAATGATCAAATCTTATAAGTAAATTATCTGTCCTCGTGAAAGAGTCTTTACCCCGATTATTTTTTTCGTAAGGTCCTTTTATCATAGTAGTTTACCGCACTATCTTATCGATCTTATCTTATAATTAGTTTGTGGTTCATTCAATGAATGTTTCAACAAATTAAAATTGCTTTTGAGTTAAATTATATACATTATATGTCATTTAATATTAATGACTTAATTGATTTAAAGGAGCTCGAACGGTGAAATTTTTATTTAATTTTTCCTCCGAATGAAAATATTACACCTCAAAGAAGATAATAATCACTTATCATGTTGATAACTTTACTTGAATTATATTTTGCCAACACTGTACGAATTGTATTGTACCATTTGCTCCTCGATCCAATCTCGATACGTCCAAACCCTTGTGTATACATCCGGGAATCCCATTGCACAGGTCATGATTACGAATGACACGATGCCCACCTGTACGTCGTCGGAAACTAAAGGACTGCCAGAGTCACCCTGGAAAAAGTAACGTTATTATAATTGTCGATGCGTCAATTATTAGATAAAAAAAGGAATATTTTATAGTACATTGCAGTTTCCTTGGCCTCGTTTTGTGAAGGTGCAAATATTTCCCTTGCCAAGGAAAGGTATTTTCCACCAGCAAGAACTTGTAGAAAGAAGGCAGGTCGTCATGAATTGCAAATTGTTTGGGACTTCTCCGTTTGCCTGTAAAATTAATTATATAATATATAATGTCAGGATGTAATAAATAATTTTTCAAAACTTACCTCGAGTCTCCCCCAGCCAGAAATAACTGCAGGATAGTTATTTTCATCTATGTCACTATTGGGTAAACTAATCGGTTTGACTTTATCGCTCAATTTGATTGTTCCGTTCACCAAAATAAGACCGACATCATTTTTAACTCCTAGTTGCATACTGAACTTTGGATGAGCAATGAGTTTTACTGATTGGTAAGCTTGACCACCGGAATCAAGTTGATTCGATCCAGCTACCACCAGAATTTCGTCTTCTTTCAAACTTTATATAAATGAAAATAAAAATAAGCATTATTTTTATATTTTCATCGGAAAACTGTAGGTCTATAATATTTTTTATAGATAACAATGAAGTCTCTTTTACTCTTTTATGCAGTGAGCAGCGGTGAGAATCCAACGATCCGCAATGATGGATCCACCACATCTGTGCTTCAGATCTTTTCTTAGCGAGACCATGTAAGGAAAAGCACCGTCCGGGGCTTCTTTGCCATCAACGATCCGGGTGTGCTCATCGCCAGAGTCACAACTAGCCTTGCTTATTGAATTGCGACGAGGAACGCCATTCAATGCTATTCGTGATTATTACGTTTATGTAGGTTTAAATGTATTTATTTTTTAAATAAAATATACAATAAAACTCTCTTTTTACCCAGAGCATGTTTTTCCTCGATAAATAAACATGCAATAAGCAGTAATAGTATCGAAACGTCTCTCATTGTGTAAAGTTCACTGCTCAAGTAATCGGAAACAATGTTGAACTTCAATATTTATTGACTGAGTGATGATATAAGGACGGCTTAATTCATATAAATATAGTGAAAAAGATCGATGTGTCAAAATAATCAATTCTTAATCTTAATCCATTCTGAAAAAGTCTCGATCAATAATAATAATAAAATAATGAATGAATAATATCTTAGCTTCATGAAATTGTTTCGAATTACTCATCAAAAATACGCGAGGGGGGCTTATACTTCACAGTACCTCTTGTATTTTTAGTAATTAGTTTGCTGTGTATTGTGCTTCAACAAATTGTCATTTTCAAAATAATATTTTCAAAATATTATTTATCTACCTCAATCAAACGCTCTGAATACCACAAAACATATATAACTGATTTTAACAAGTATCATCAAATAAATCAGGGGTAACGAAAAATGTAAGTAATTTCTATTCTTCAAATCATATAGCTTACCAGTTGCATCGTAATTTTTTATTCGCCAATAATGAATTAGTAAACGTTTTGAAAATTACTAATAAAACCTCATTAGCATGAATTTTATAAACAATATTATTATTTTTATCTCCTTTGAACCTTTTAAAAACATGAGTCAGTTTACAGCAACGTGATTTCTATGTACATGCACTAATTGAACGTAAGTATTAAAATATATCTTTACATGCAAACGACGATAATTTTTGTTAACAGAACATGTGAAAAGATTCATTTTACAAATTTTTACAATTCATTTTATTAAATTCATTTTAATAAATTAATTAAATTTTTTTATTGCTTTAATATGACGTCAAAAGTCAAGGGGTCATTTCAAGTCCAAATAATATGTTTTCAATTTTCTATTGAATTAAAAGGTATCTTAAGAAACTTGATTTATATAATTTCTTAATATACTACATAAAAAAGTTTTAATTTTTTTACGATCCATTGTTGTCTACTATTGTTCCTTTTAACAAACACCAAAAAACCTCGACGTGCACAATAACTGCACTCCCAAAATTCTGAAAAAATGAGATTTTAATGAGCATCAAAACGTCCTGGGAATGAACTAGTGAAATAAAAAATTGATTTTTTTACAATTTGGACCTTCTATGTCTCCTTAAATTTTTAAATTCGCAAATACATTAGCAATGTAATAAGTACTGCAAATTAAGAACTAATCATTTGAAATAATGATAAAATCAATAATATTCTAGAAATGTGTATGTTATAATGTAAAGTATGCCATTTTAAACTTGGGTAAACTTACAATTATTTAATTTTCATTTATTTTACCGACTATACTAAAAAATACAAAAGTAGACTCATTCATCATTTTGAGAAGCTATTTATTTAAACTAACTATATTTATAATTTTCAAGATTTTTGCAGCTTTATCTCCTCAATCGCAAAAAATTGGTTGAGCCTTCAACAATAAATCAGTCGTATTTTTGTATAAATGCATATTATGTTTTAGAATTTTTTCCATATATTTAACCACTATCAACGTTAATGTAAACGTAATTTAGTCATTGATTTCTTTTCTCAAAGACTATTTCGATTTTTAAAATTCTTTATGTTATTATCCTTTTGAATTTAGTTTTATATGTTGATAAGTCATTTTGAGCAAGAAATTAAATAAGCAATTGTTACATGCAATTGAACAAAAAAAATATAAAAATTTCTGAAACTCTTGTATTTTTCTTTGTTTCAACTTTGTTCAATTCCTACAGCTGTCGTCACTCATTTTCATCGTAACAATTTCGTTTTAATTTCTATCTTAAATCTGTTTTTAAATAATAATTTGAGATAAATTATTCATAAAATATTGGTCAATTATTTCGTAATTTGACAAATAATTCAATTATATCATTACCGCTCTTAAGAAAAAATAGCGAAAGAATCTTTTAATTTTGTTTTTTTCTGAAAAAATAATTTTGATTTAAACATATAGGATGTCACAAAAGAAAAACTATGTATTGATCAATGTCCAAGATGATATTTTTTTGTAGAAAAATGTTTTAAAAACTTTTCTTTTAAATTTTCCTTATTTTTTAAGTTAAGATATTTTCTTTTTCTCCTAAAATAAATCACATTTATTATTTACGACGACAAAGGACAACAACATGTTAATTAGATATAAAAAACTAAACTCTTTATTCGCCTCTAATTAAAATACGAAATGTATAGTCATCGTTGAAGTCAAACCTCGTTACTTATGCACATTCAGGATTCGATACTTGAATATAAATTTTCACAGAGTAACTATAAGTTAATTATTTTTTACATTTTAATTAGACCTATGGCACTTTGGAATATAATGAAGTTGATTTTATAATGAAGGCAAAAAATAAAATTATAAAGATGTTAAACTTGAGATCGTCATAGTCATTAGCTTACACACGAATCGTTTTGAGAAAAATCGGCCCACGCGAGTGTGATGCGAAATGATAAAATGTATTTTAATAACGTGTATGTAGATACATGTAAACGTTTCGTGTCTTATTTACATAGAAAAATGTCATTATTTAGCGATCTATGTGTCCTAAATTATAATCAAGCACTTGTCTCCAGATAATCAAGTACATGCCATTTACAAGTACATGCCATTGACGAGATAGTCGGCGTCGTGGGAGAACTCGCCGCCCCGTCCGCGACCTCGGCGCTTGACGACCCTCAGTCTGCAGGCGATCAGCACGGCCATGAAGGCGGTCACGGTCAGGCCCAGCGCCAGCGAGATGACCGCTCCCTTCGGCCGCGACATCTCCATCTCGTCGAGCTTGGCCCCGTGACGCCTGATGTGCTCGGCCATGACCAGGCTTTTGCGCTCCTGATCGTGGGCGCCCGCCATGGTGCGCAGTTCCGCCTCGTGAGCTTAAAAGTCAATTACGAATTTACCTCGATAATTCGCCGGACTTATCCGCATTAGCGCACGGCTATTAGTGGCATCTACATACCTTTGTGAATGTCCGTCTTCGTCGCTTTCTCAGATAACAGTTTGTTGACCTCGCTGTTTTTCTTCGGCCCATTGTTTATATCCGCGGCAGAAGTCTTTGTTACTGTAAAAAAAAAAAGATTTGCTTAGTAAATCAGAACAATTTTCTCTCGTTAATGTTGAAAACACTTGGAAAAATCAATCCTTAAAGATGAGGATAATTTAGAAAGTTCGCAAAGTGCGTAAATGTTGTACTAATCTAACGACTTTATAAGTCCCAATCCATCTGAATTTGTTGTCTATTATTGAAAAAAAATCAAATTTTATTTGCAGATACAATAATGTCAGTGCGCTTTAAGAATTTTTAAACGAATTCACGGAAAGTAATGTTTAGAAATCGGCATCTTAGCCGCATACTCACCATTTTGTGTTTCTAAACGGGTCGATTTATTTTCACTGGTATTTTGGCCTTTCAATGTATTGTCATCTTTATTCTCATCAGACTGAAACATAATATATAATACTAGTTTCACTTTTTTCTGGATAAATTGTGCGATTTCACATATATATTGTGATCAGGATATCGATTTCTCATTCGATCGTTTCAATGTACGCCTTAACCTTATCAAATAAGCGACGTTGTGGTCATACATTCGTTTTATGTATATTTTTTTTAAAGTAAAAATTAAAACATGTACACCGAAGCGTCGGCCGATACCGGAGAATTGAAATGGCTACACCACGCTTTCGAGTGGGTGCTGACGGACGTGAAATCGGTATGGCGCAAAAAGGTCAGCTTCTCGCCGAGGTTTGCCCACTCGATGGCCAACATCGAGGGTTACTGCCGAATAAAACTCTGCCCTCAAAGGAAGCCCCAATTCATGAACATAAGCTTGATACTGACGCTGGAGGGTAATCGGCAGGCCCAGCGAGTCTTGTTCTCCATTCTGAACGAGAAGAACGAGAAGGTGAACGTGTACGAGGCGGAGAAGATACCCAGCTACGAGCTGACCAAGTGGCAGGTGAAAAAGTTCATGAGCAAATTCGTGATGAAGTGTCGCGACAACGAGAAGCTCTTCGAGCCGAAGAAGAAGCTGCGGATACTGTGCGAGATGCTGCTGAGCGACAGCGTAAACGAGTCCGAGGCGACGAGCGGCGCCTGGAAGGCCGGTGGCGACGGGGGCGGCGGAGGGGGCCTGCAGCTCTGCGGCGTCGCGCAGATCAGCCGATTTCGGCGCGAGGACCAGCTGCACCAGCTGCTGTTCAGCGAGCGCTTCAGCGACGTCAAGTTCCTCGTCGACGGCTGCGAGATTCACGCGCACAAGAACATACTAGCCGCCGCGAGCCCCGTGTTCGCCGCCATGTTCAGCTGCGACATGCAGGAGAACGCGACGAACCGGGTGATCATCCAGGACATCGGCTCGGAGGTCTTCCGCGAGCTCGTGCGCTTCGTTTACACGGGCAGGATCGAGCGACTCGACAGGCACGCCAAGGAGCTGCTCGGCGCCGCCGACAAGTACGCCCTGACGCGCCTCAAGGACATCTGCGAGAGGCACTTGTGCAGCAGCATCGACTCGGACAACGCCGTCGAGTATCTCGGACTGGCCGATCTTTACGGCGTGCCGAGCCTGAAGGAGAGCTGCCTCTATCACATAAGCTGTCACGCGCACGAGATAGCCAACAAGCCCGACGTCTTCAATTCCATCGCCGATCTGACCAAGAACCTCGTGATCGAGGTGCTGCGCAATTTCGTCAAGAGCCCCAAGGAAGATAAATTCCAGTCGAAATCCATGATATTTCACCCGATGCTTCTAGGGGCGGTCTTATTCATAATAATACTATATCTCTCCTACAAATACTATTTTTAAAAAAACACTTGCATAAGTTAATGAATTCAATTGAAATTAAATTTATTTATGTGAAAGATATGGAAAATCTGAGCCTTTTAATAACACTAGACATTTAAAAATACCACAATGTTTATCATGAGCTTTTTTCGATTTTTTAGGCCGAAAAAGGGCCCTGAGATTTGGGAGTAAACCTTCACAATCTCTGATTAAAGGATAAATGCACGAAGAAATTCCTAACTGTTTTCTTCAATGATCCGATCGACTTTTTCACGCATATTCTTCAATTTTTTGAATGAGCTTTAGTTGTCTTGGGCCACCGCGAAAGAGAATACGATAAAGAACCACTTAAGGTAGTACATGTAAACTTTTCTTGTTGTTCACGCTGCGGTGTCGTAACTTGTACCGATAAACAATCCCCTAAGATCCATAGAGTGTAAATATGCACTTGAAAACTTTTTTACAAAGAAGTGAGAATGAGCTATGTTTTTGCGGTCAGAGCAAGCAATTCTTACGAACGTGCACCGCATCCAAAGGTACCCGAAAGTACATAGATATTACAAAGATATGATAAAAAAATATTTTTTCGGTTGTCGGTCGCTCGCGCGTTTGGTTTTCGTGTGCTTACTCCTTAAACTCAATGCGCGTAAAGAAGTTTCATTTCAATAAAAATACCTTACAAGTTTTGACTTTGTTCGAGTCTAATCAGAAATTCAAATTGAATTAGAGTCGTAGGATAGAAAAATTGCTTACATTACAGGGCTCGGGGGTTGACGACGTGGCCGGCAACTGCTGCTGTTGATGCGGCTTTGCTTCTTGGGAATTTTGATGTTCCAAGGCTACTTGTTGAAGCCTTGGCCCAGTTGTCGTTGGAGGAGCTATCAACCCTCCTGGGTTAACGTCCTGCCAGTTTCCTTGAGGACGATTCATCACCCCGGGATAATAAGGGGCGTATATCCTGTTTGGATCTTGATTGTAAATACCACTGGAAATTATCAATATCGATTTTTAATCAAGCGATGGAAGTTTTCAATGCTTGTCGATGAAGTGATGATTTACCTCGGTGATTCTAATTCATCAAGACGCATTTCTGGATCTTTGTGGTTGAATATGTGAGGCCGCTGCTCTTCTGTAAGATGGACAAACAGTTTTATCGGATTATTCGTCGATATTTCATTATAGAAAAAAAAGTATCGATGACAAATGTGAGGTAATTTTAGTTAAGACAACCGAATAAAAAGCAAAATAAAAATGTGGGCCAAATTCCAACGAAACGTAATAAACAAGGACGTACGTTGAAAACCGGACGGCGGATAATCATGCATCTCCCCATCGTTAGGCTCGTAAGGTTCGTTACCGTTGATGATTTTACGCCCGATGGCCGCCGATTGATTTGGATCGTAATAGGCCGGCCCACCATAAGCGGCTCCGTTCCAAGGATAGCTCATTTGTTTGTAACGCGGGGGCATTTGCTGCTGCTGCTGCTGCTGTTGCTGCTGTGGTTGCATGGGATCGGCAACAACTGGACGCAAATTATTGTTGTAATTGACGTCCGGCCGATTGGCGTTGACAGGGGACATTTGCCAGGCTTCGAGGGCCGCCTTGGCATTGGCGTGGTTCGCTGGATAGGCCATTGGGTACTGCTACAAACAATCACAAGTAAGTATTAGATTTATGATATAGATTTTTGGTGGGTTTTAACGCACCTGTCCATGCTGCTGCGGTTGTGGTTGCTGCTGCTGTTGTTGCATCATCTGCTGATACCTAATCATATCGGGCAGCAGAGGCGGCAGTGCAGTGTCGTAGGGTTTTGGCGTGGCGACTCGCTGCTGCTGAGCCGGGAGCAGAGTCGTGCGATCGGCCGGACAGCCGAGCTCGGCGGCCTCGTCCGAGGCGTCGGGACACTGGGGTATGCCGTCGCAGACGTTGTAAATGGCTATGCAGTCGTCGTTGGAGCGGCACTCGAACTGATTTCTGTTGCAGCTCGGCGCTGTCAAAGAGATATATATATATACATTAATGCTCGTTACTCGACTCGCGCCAACGCGTCAATTGTCAAAGTTGAGAAAGAGGATCGTCTGACTTTTGAGCGGCGCGAGGCTCGTCGTGGACGTCGTCGTCGTCGTCCTCGGCGTCGTGGCAGCCGTGACCGAGGGCGTGACCGGTGGCTCGAGCGGCCCATAGCCACCGTACTGCCTCGGAGGACTCTCGAGTTTTCTGAAACGAGCGAAGAAACGGAGAATTTTGCCGACCGCGGTTGAAAAAAATGACTGGAAAAAAAAGGGTACCTCAAGGACTTGAGCTCGTGCTCCTGCTGAGTGTGCCTGATCTGCTCCTCGAGCTGGGCGTCGCTCTGCAAGTTGCTGCTGGTCAGGACGGCGCTGCTGTAGTTGGCGTGGCCGGTGAACTTGCACTTGAAATCGTGCGGTGGTCCGCAATGGAACAGGTAGCAGCTTCCCGGTCTCTGCAAGCGCGTAAACACGAATATTCGACGCACGTGGAACGTAATTTACTATAGACCGAAGCGCAGATTGTGAAATATTTGTGAATTTATCAAATTTATCGATCGACGCGTGCCGGATTCAGCGTACGATCTCGAGGCGATCGCAACGACCGACCGAGGGAGGGAAACAGCCAAGCGCGTACGTATAGAATGAGCGCAGCTGCAAACGCGCCGTCAACGTGGAACGTAATGACACGATTCGGCCATAGAGACACGTTAGGTAGAGTTGATACGAAGGCCAAAGGAAATGAAATAGCGCGTAAATACGACTGACCTTCTCCTCGAAGATGAAGACGTCGCAGTGCTCGGTCTCGCAGCACCAGCGCATGCACTCGAAGCGCGACTGCACGTCGAACTCGGTGAGGTACTTGGCGCCCATGTCTCGCGAGTCCTGCGTCCTGATGATCTTGTCGCGGTGCACGACGAACGCCTCGACGCAGGCCTGCAGCTCCTTGTTGTTCGCACTGGCACCAGCAGCACCGCCGCCGCCGCCGCCACTGGAGCCGATGCCGCTGTCCATGTCCAAGTTGATCTCTTGGGCCGACGCGAGCCCGACTAGCAGCAGCTGGACGAGGAGAAGTAGCCGCGAGTACCTGCTCGCCTCGAGACTCATGCTGGAGGTGCTTAGCGAGCAGCAGCACTGCTACTGCGATCGTGGCGGATTAAAGCTCGCCGAGCTTGACCATGGCCCGTCGCGGGCTCGATCGTATACGTACTACTAGTGCACGCACGAGATCAGCGCGCACACACACACCTGCGCGCTATATATATTCGGCTTAATTCAGCAGCAGCCCCCGATGGCGATTCGCGACTGGCGACCCGCTGGCCTGGACGCGCAAGCGCCCCCTCGTCTGTACGACACTCGCCTGTATGTGAGTCGCGCCACTTTCACTACTATTAGCGCGGCCTGTGTATAGCACTCTTTGCCCGCGACGCGTACGTTATTGATCGCCGCGCAGCGAGCTCGAGCTTCGCTCTGTTATATTTTCCGAGCTTCGCCAGCGATATATATATATATATATACGCGCCGCTTTCAACCTACATAGTTCATCCTTCTTTGTATTCGATTGACAAATTATTTCATCGTCGGCTGGAATTTTCATTAAATATTTTCATAGTCCTCGGTTTTCCGACCGCGTCATTTATTCCCTTTTTTTCAATTTCTCTCCTCGAGTCGGTCTTGTGCTCCAGTATGATCAAAGCGTATAGCTTTCAAAACCCGAGGCTACGAGTATGCTATCGATAAAACAGAAATCGTACCCAATGCTTTGCAAATTACATTTCCATTCCGTAATCCAATTAATATTCGATCAAAGCTCGATGCCTTTAAAAAATGCATAAAATTCAAAGCAAGTTATCGGCTAATAATGATTCGACAATTTTTCCACATACTTTTTAAATAATCGTTTTCAAGTCTTTTCGCCCGATTAAATATTTAAACATTTAAATTTTCCAATAGCATTGATATATAAAAAAATTAATGAAAAAGTGCCCAGGTTGAACATTGCTCTAATTTTTAATATGTTTTAATGAAAAAAAAAAAAAGTTGGAATCTATTTGAGCGTCTCCGTTACTTAACGTATCTGAATTTTGGTAAGATAAGCTTACAACAGCTGTGGCTACAGTACCATATATTTCAATCGTCAGCGTGAAATTGATCAATTGTCACTTTGACAACCGCAATGATCTCGGTTGCGCAGGCAGAGCAAAACATTATAATGTGCAGTGATCTCGGTGTCGAACGCGTTGCAAGCTCCGCGAGTAGTGCAGATTTGTGTGAACGGAGAAACGTTTTTCTGTCGCAACAACGAGTGACAGCGCTAAGGTTTTCATTTTGGTTGTCAAATTGATATCAACAAAGCCTCGAATCTCGAACGCGTAAAATCGAATAAAATCGCGCTCTCGCGCCCATTTCCGCGCTCGATGGGCAGCGGCAATACCTTTGCCCAGTATATGTGCGTCCGCAATCGCTATCTTACCATCCGGTACTATTTTATACGGCATGCGCAGCTAAGACAATGCATTTTGTACTAAGGGAGAGCTAAGGTACTGTATAATATATATAGGTATTAGGTCTGCGCAAGAAGCGTTGGTGGCGCGGACTCGAGATTGAAGCTCAATACGACTCGGCGCTGATCCGTATCAGCACGTCGCTTTATTGCGTTTGGGATCATCGGGTCGGGACGTCGATCGTTTAAATGTCCCGTAGCGCGACTATATTACGCTGTAAGATATATATGTCACCGTGCTATACGGGATAATTTATACGTGATGCGAGTCGCGCGTCGCTGGCAACTTGCTTACATGGCTATATAGGTATTGAGATATGTATGCCTGTATGGCTATACAGACGACATCGCGATGTAATAGTGTTGTATAGCAGTCCATAGAGAGAAAGCAAAACTGCAGAGAAGCGTAACTGTAAGCGCGACGACGAGCCGCTGTACTTGTAACGATACATATAGGTATATTAGCAAGTGCGATGAGTTGACGAGCAACGATCTACTAAAACCTTCCTCCCCGCCACTTGGTCGAACCATATACTCTCTCTCTCTCTCTCGCTCGTGCGAGCTGCTGCCTATATTCGCGAGACTGTCTCTCCAACTTCCAAGTTGCTGCTGCTCTCGCGTACGCAGCCGTACCGTTATTGTACACGCTATAATACGAAACCAGCAAAACCAGAGCTCAAACTCTCTCGCTCTGTCGTGTATAGGGACACATCTGCTGCTGATTGCTAAAAAAAAGTCATCATCTCTCGCTAGAGCGCGGATGATATGCATACGACTGTTACACTTGCAGTACCTATATACTTCTGACTCCGTGTATACTTTGCTCACGTCTCGCAGTGTGTGTTCGCCGTTGTGATTCGACATATTAACAGTGTGCTACGTATTCTAGAGAAAATAATAATTATTTGGACGTTTTTTCGTCGTGATTTGTGAGTAATAATTCATATCGACGAGAAGAGATTCGACGATTGATAACGACACGTATACTCGTAATAATACGCATACACACATACGCGCATAAGCAGCTATCAATTTCGACGACGACATGTGCTGATGATGAGCTTGAGAATTCGTCAATTTCTCTCTATGCACTGACGGCTGTAAGTTTTCATTTTTATTTACTAACTATATATCCATCTTCTTCCAAACTTCCATGCTTATTTTTCGCGTTTGTGGGCTATGTGTGAGAGCAGCTCCGCAACATGTATAGAGTACACGACTTTGATCTGCGACTGTGTTCAACACATCTGCCTCGCAGTTGTCATCTTGACACGATCATTAATGAATTAAAATTTGGCCAAACCCTTTGAATTTTGAGTCATTTCTTTCTCAAATTCAAGCCTGAATTGCTGTATCGTAATTTTGCAAGCTTTTTGCATTTTTACTTAGAGATCTAAAAATACCTTATCTTTAAATCAATTTATGTCACTTCTCCATTTTGCCATACTATATATTCTTAATCTATTAAATTTTGATTCAGTTTTTAATCAACTATGACATCAGTAACATTGCAATCAGTAAAAATGTGACACATTATCTTTCATGAGAAAGAGGTTTCATTAAATTTTAATAAGGCTCACTTCAGTTTTTCTCACTTTATAATATTCAAGTCAAAATTGAGATAAATTTGCTTGTTTATTTTTATAATTAATAAGTACAAATATATTTACATTGAAGTAGTTTATAACTTTATAAACTGATGCTTTTTAGTGTAGGTTATGCAGTTATATTTTTAAAATGTGAAATAGTTGTTTTTAAAAAATCATCAATTAAACATAACATTTAATAATCAAAGCTGCAATTGTGAAATATTTTCCTCAATCATTCACAAAACATTGATTCTAATTAACTAATTATAATGATTTTTTTCTCTAGATGGTGTTATTGGATAGAACGTGGAAGTTGAGTAAATACTAACAAAACAGCATGTACATAAGCTTGGCTGTTAACAACTATAGCGTGGAATGAATGAAGAAGAACTTTTGAAGCGGTCTGCTGCAGAACGGGATAAAATATTCAGCTGCTATGACCGAGGTAGAGAAGGAGCAGAGATCGACCCTTGGGAAGATCCTGCCTATGAAGTGTACCATACCACAGACAGATATGGATTCATACAGTAAGAATATTAACGCAATTGATTAATTTTTTTTTATAAAATTTGCATAATCACAATGCTAAAATGATATTTTAGCGATAAACGGCTACCACAGAAAATGGACCAGAATGAAATTAAAACTCAATTTGTTGAGATGGAGAGATTAAAGAAATGGGATAAAATGACAAAAAATTGGGAAACAGTTGCTACAACAGAAAAATTAAGACGTAGAATTTATAAAGGTATACCAGATAGATATCGAGGTCAAGTCTGGGTACTTTTATTAGGTATTCATAAATTAAAAAGTGAAAATATTGGTAAATATGAAGAAATGTTACGTCTTGCCCGTCAGTGGTCTACAGAAATTAGGCAAATTGATGCAGATGTGGCTAGACAATACAGAGATCACATTAACTATAGGTAATTTAAAATTCAACTAATATTAACTTTAACAAATCGTCACAATAAATCAATATATTATTTTCTAATAATTCTTTTTAGGGAGAGGTATAGTCTTAAACAAAGGTCTATGTTTTATGTTTTGGCTGCGTACAGTATGTATAATATGGAAGTTGGGTACTGTCAAGGGATGTCTGTTTTGGCTGGATTACTTTTATTATATATGGATGAAGAGGAGGCATTTTGGGGTTTATCTGTTCTTCTTACTGACAAAAAGTACAGTATGCACGGTATGTTTATCATTTGAATCTATTTCATTTTTTTCATTACAACTAGTAAAATGACTCGTTATCATTAATTAATAGGATTTTATGTCGATGGGTTTCCGAAATTGAATCGATATATGGAGCACCATGACAAAATAATGCAAAGGTTCCTGCCAAAACTGAAGAAAAGATTGGACAAATGTGGCTGTGATTCTATACTTTATGCACTTAAATGGTTTTTTGTTGTATTCCAGGAAAGAGTGAGTATTGCCCAATTTTGAAAATTAAATTTTATCAACAGTTGTATAAAGTTACATCATTACTATGATTTAATAAAATAGACTCCAGTTAGCCTTGGATTGAGAATTTGGGATATATTTTTGTTGGACGGAGATCGGGTACTACCTGCAATAGCTTATACTATAATGAAGCTTCACAAACGCCAGTTACTGACAATGGATAGTCTCGATGAATTTTGTAATTACTTGCAAATCAAACTAGAAAAGGATTTCGGATACGACGACGACCACGTTATTTCTGCAGTTGAAAGAAGCATGGAAGAACTGAAACGCGCAAAACTGGAGTATCCTGGTCCGCCATTGCCTCACGAGCTTCCAAAGCAACCGATCGGTACCTTCAAAGAGCCCACGTTTACTAGCAAAGTACAAACATAATCAGTTATTTGTCAAATGACAACAAATAACTTGACTGTTAAAATAATTGCTCAATCGTTATCAGGTCGGCAGAAGAGCAGACGAGTTTAGCGAAGCGCAGCAGGTAATGCGCGAGTCGCTGATTCAGCGCCGACAGACAGCTCTTATCGAAGACGAGGGTAGCGAGGAGCACGAGGACAGTGCGACGCCTACCGAGCTCTCGGCAGCCAGTAATCGTCGCATGCTCGGAGCCAACAATTGCGTGGGCGTCAATAGCCACGGTGGTGAGTGCGAGCAATCCAGCGATGATACATTATCTCCATCTAACACGACTGACACTGATAGCAATACTACCTCTATTACCAATACTAGTACAAGCATTATTACTTCTACCGCTAATGTTAAAGCCAATATCATTAACGAAAATCACAAAGACATGCCGCGTGACAGTAACGTTAACGTCATCCTAATTCATAATACTCGCCTTTGAAGAGAAGTGTGTTAATTTTACGTTATTTGTGCAGAATCATTGCTTTCACATTTCAGTGCTCAAATGTCCACAATCGAATCAATGTCTTACTTAATCAGAAATTATCAAAAAGTTTTTTTTTTATATTGTTAACAATTTTGATTTTAAGGGAACACTGCTGTGGTTAAACAACACACTCTAATCATACATAACTTTATGTCGTAGTTAAAGCATGTATGCCAGGACACAGATTATATGTGGTAGTAACACCGAGCATGAGAAACATAATTTTTTCTTATAAAATTTCGTAAGAATAAAAAACCATATTTTAGTGATCATACTCAAAAATGTGAATCTATGTAGAAACACAAAAGTATAGATGCTTTGAAATTGGTGCCCTTCCGATTTTGTGGCCGAATTAGTTTTATCGCGAGGTCTCGTGTTAAGCTGGTAGAAGTAAAATACAATAATGTAAGCAAAGAAGTACCTAAATATACTAGATATTAAAAAAATACTTATATTTTTTCAAGATTTCGAACTCGAAAAAGATACGAGGAACTTACAATGTAAAATGCTGTCTAACAGTAAGGAAATGTTCGTCAGTAACGATATACGTAAATTAATTTGAACGCTTACTTTATTATGTAAAAAGATAATATTAGTGCCTTTCGAGCATAAATTAGAATCGTAACATAAATATGTGTTGAAAATCAGTCAAAAATAATTGCATTTATTTAGTTGTTTATTTAGAAAACGTTGTGATTTTTAAAAAAGATCAAATTTTTTCGTTAGTTTTTTAGTTTGAGTGTTTTAAAGTGTTTTAAAGTTTGCTAGTATCATCTATCAAGTTTTACTTGTAGAGTGAGTGTTTTTTTGTAACTAATTTGTATATTTTTTATGTTTTACTAAATGATTATATAATGATGCAATAAATTACTCCATAAAAATAGACGATCAATGTTTTCAAGCAATCCTCACTTTTTTTTAAAAATGCATTTTTTTCCCTTTCTCTCAGTTTGTTTCTACGTGTACAATAATTCATTCTACTTATGAGTTACAATCATGTTTTGTAAATCATTACTAAATTATAAATCAAATTCGTTTATTACAATAATCGTTCATGACATACTCAACATTTTTGTCCCTAAACACAAACCATTAACAAAGTAGCTATTAGAAAACATTGAATAATAAATAAAAAAAATGAGCATTAAATAAGCATAGAAGAAAAGGCCCTTAGTGTGTGTGATCTCTGCGCAGGGAGCAAGTTTTTGTTCGAAGCAGGCGACGGCGGCAGCAGCTTATCACCTCAGGGCTCGCGGCGCTCGCTGGCCGACACGTCCGTGACATCGACGGCCGACCTGTCGGTCTTTAGCTCGGCGACCCGTAGCCAGCCCCTCGACAATAGTCTGGACACGCAGTCGAACGCCAGCGTGGCCAGCTCGTCCGGCAGCGCTGGTCTGCAGACCCCCAGGGCTGGCTCGCATCAGCCCAGTCCGGACGTCGTGCGCATTTACGTGCCCTACGGCGGTGGTCCGGGCTACAAAGATGACTTGCCGAGGACCTTACCCAGGTCCCTGGATACCAACAAGATACGCATCAAGGTCCAGGATCCAGATCAGACGCCAGTCGTTGAGAATCTCAAGCCTTTCGCGCTCGACAGTCCCGAGTACGAATTGGACATCAAGTAGATCGGTGAACATGAGTCATTTTGATCTTCAATTCGACGCGATTATTGTTAATTAGTGTGTTGAAATGCTCATTGCGCCTGGATGTTCGATGCGAATTGTATAGCCGGCTGCTCTTTGACGCCGCTTCTGAGATTTAATACTTTAATTTTACAAGTGAAACACGACTTTCTTAATGTATTTTATCATTTCTGCTGTATACTGGAATGAATGATTAAATTTTTTTTGTCTGCATTTATGATTGATTTTATTTAGTAAAGTACAGCCAATTTCAGAACAAATATATGATTAGTATAATTTACAATATAATCATCTTTATTGTTATATTCATATTATTAGGAATATACACGTGTAGCCAATGTATTCCATCCAAAGCATTATTATCATAAAACTATTGTAGTAGTTTTTTCATGTATTCATAATTTTTGGAATTAGTGATTGTGAAAGGAATTTCGCGATAAAAAATGTAGACTTAAAAAAAGCTCAAAGACTAGTGACACTTTTTACTTATTTATTATGCTGCTAACACCTAAATAATTTTGAGGATTTCAGTTTCATGAATTCTTTGTAAGCAGTATTTTATTTGCAAGATTTTGCTCTTAAGTCAAGATTATTTTATTGTTAAAAAGACACTCAAATGAATGATAAAAATATCTAAGAAGAATATGATGAATATAAAAAATAAATCAGAAAAAAAATTGTTAAAAAAAGTTACGATTTTAGAGATAATTATTGATTTCAAAGTATTGGTGCAAATTCCAAATTGAAATTAAAATTTGGGCATTGCCATTTAATGATGGAAGGAATATAATTCGTAAACATATGCAGGTACAATTAATTAAAAAAGAACTGTAAATTACTGGTATTTAATTTTATTGTTGCTATTGTTTAAATCATTAAAAGGAAAATTATAGATTGAATGTAAATAATGTTTGAATAATCAGATAAAAATAAAAATGTGTACATTCAAAGTACAAACCAATTCTTAGTTTGTTGAACATGCAATATCTCTATAGGATTAGTGATGTAAAATTTGATGAAACAAACTATTTTTATAAAATGATTCAATTGAAGTATTTGAAAAATTAAAAAATGTGAAAATAATTGTCAATAAAGTGATAAGAAAATGAATTAGAATTTAAATTTATGATCGTTCGAAAACATAATGTTAAATCGGCGTGATCAATCGTACGTGAATTGTAGTTATCATCAACATAAGATCATTTTTATGAGCAAATATTTAATATTTTAATTTAAGAAAGTTTTAACCAATCGTCCAATGCTGTTCAACAGACATGGGTAAATATTAAGACGCACATGCATTTAATTATTCCAAATAATTAATCACGTTGCATATTGATAACTTTTATTAAATAATACGCATATTTGAATTAAAATTTCTGTTCCATTCGAATTATCGTAATCGTAAAACTATTTAATACAAAGATAGATCATAAGTTAACAGAATATTTTTTGTACTCGAGAACTAAAGTAATTTTTTACTTAAATCTATCGTATATAGTTTAAATAACGAAGTCTTAACCTATTAAGTGATTTTTTTTATGTATAAAATTAATTATCCACAAGTATTTATTAAATTTTTGTACAAGCAGGTGTACGCGAGCAAGTTTGACATATCATTTCAGTGAATGAATGAGTAAGATGATTTGCTTTTACATATATGAGAGGTTTTGAGGGCCACATTTGAAAAAAAATCATATCCACTTGGAAAGTCACAAATAATTATATTTTTAATGCGACGCCAAAGTTCTGAAAATGTTATATTCAATCATATACACGTAAAAAATCACCGATCACCGTTAAATATTTTTTCTAATCATTTACAAATCACTGTATTGTCCAGTACTTATGAAAGAAAGATCGCAACGAAATATCGAATCGATAAAATTAAAAAAGAAAAAAAAGTTAACCCTCTAAAGCAATGCCCATGTCTGTTATATATTTCGATGAAGTAAACAAATTATCCAGACAACACTCGATATTAAATGAAAACTCTATTTTTTGCAATGCCGATCACAAGCGTAATTCGCGGGGCCTACTAGAATTCTTTGCCTTTCACAGCCGCATTATGTATGACGAGTACACTTATGCGTATTACCGAAAAGTCGCGGAGCAACAGAAAAATTTGTGAAAATAAAATAGTGAAAAATAATCGTACCACGATATTTCCTCTCTATAAGCTATTAAAGATGCACTTCGATTTTAATGAATAAATATAGAATATAAAAACTTACATTGCACGACAAAAACTTTGTTGCATAAAGTCGCCCGCAACGATGAAAATACAACGCCAAAAGACAAAAAATTTGCATCGCAGCGAGATGGAAGTTTTATTAAATGCACGTATAAAAGAATAAACGAAAAAAGCTCGAAAAAGTTGAATCTTTATCAAGTGGAATTGTTCTTGCTTTAAAAATTGTGAAGCTAGCGCACGACGCCTAAGGAAAGTGCGTTCTTACGATTAATTGAAAAATGTACAGATTAATCTTTTCTCCGCGAACAATATAGTACGTAACACGGAAAAAAATGAAAATCATATTGATTCACAAATCGACTATGTATAATAGTACGATATTCGTATGTATTTATATGTGTGTACGCATAAACTACACGATAAAAAACATTTAAACAATATGTACTATAATCATTACAAGATGTTCATGTTAGCTTATACGTAAATGAGTAATGCCAGCTTAGCTACATATGAACAGCGTATGCACACGAGCTGGTGCGACGTATTGTAAATATATTACTTGAGCGTCGCGTGATTAAACAAACTGCATTATATAATATATTTATAAATAATGTACTTTTGTGAATATTTCAATTTCATCGTTACCCATAGTCAAGAGTCTTCAACTGAGACGTAATATATCTGTATCTATAATTAATATTAATGCTCTCGACCGTTGGAGACCCTCGGCGTTTGTGGATGAAGAAAAAAATTATACGTATTTTAAAAAAGTAAGAAAGAAACCCGTGTCTGTAGTAGATCAAAAGAGAATATATTATATACATATTAAATTATTGAAGTAATATTATACTCGTATATTATAAAAGGTTAGCCGATAGTAGTAACAAATGAGTCTCAAAGTGATAGATGAACGGGGATGAAAAATAAAGGATCAAAAAGTTTTCAAAGTCACGAATTTTCTATTCATTTACACATGTGAGTGTATGTTGCACTGATTTGTCTTTTGTCTAGCTTGTATTACGTGTGCCAATTCACTATTTTATTATTTTTCATGTTTACATTGTTTTCGTACTTTAGCATTTGAGAAATCAATTTCTATTTTATTACGATAAATACTATTGAAATTAATTTCTCTGTAACATACACAACGAAATGTTTGAAAATTTATCCAAACAAAATTGAGGAGTGCACGTCGCGCTCCGAATGACTAGTATGTGGCAGACGATCTGCGATAAATTTGTACGGATAAAAATATATTTTCGTTTATTATGATAGTTTAATCATTATGCACTCGTAAAAAATGCAATAAAGCAGCAAAGATTTGCATTTTCCGAGAAGGAAATTATTCATTTACTAAATTTCTTTTGGTATAGCATTGACACAAAATGAAATTCTCGTTATCCGTGTAGTGCTAAGCTCGTTGATATTTGCAATAATGTATTTGAAAATGTTGTAAAATTTATCAACAAATTATTGCAAGAGAAAAAGAATTGAAAGTACTTTATGTACTTGAATATTGACATGCATTTTTGCTTTAGTTTTTATTTTTTTTAAGAAATCAAATATTCAACAATATAAAGCATATGAAACAGACTAAGATTTTTAATTTATGTGGGTCAACTTTTGAAAAAGTTTCTTGTAAAAGACCCACATGTTATTCCTATTTCTGAAAGCACCAGAATCTTGATTGTAAATTACTTTCTATCTTATATCAGATTTATATAGTCAAAATAGCTAGTACTACAATGAAATATCGTTTCAATTAAAAAAAGTTACATATTATACCATTTTGTTGGATTTATTATTATTCTTATAAATATTTTTTGGTATCGTATTACTTACGTACAATTTCATACAAGATTATAGTTTATAAAAATTGTGGATTATTTTGATCCAAAAAATAAATAAAAAGTGTAATAAAAGTATAAAAATATGAACCTATCTTATTTACCCCAATAATTGTACAAATTGTTGAAACGTTTTCAAATTTTTATATTATCTTTATTGTTCAAAGTCAATAGATTATTCAACTTTATAATAACGTCAACGAGACTACCGTACTCGGAGATCATACAAGTCACATGTCTCAACGTGATAGTACATTAAAAAGCTCTAAACCAAAGCTCTGAAACATTAAAAATTCCAAGTTCGTACAACAAAACGGCACTTCAGCAGTGCCAACTAAAATTTTTAGATACCGTAACACAAAGCTAATTTGACACCACATAAAATTACTATGTGTGTTGGCTAAACAATTCGTCGAGGAGGAAAATATTTTATTGACCGCTAAACACCAAGCTTTTAGCATTTTGCGCTCTTGAAAGGTCCCCCGCTTCCTGTGCTGCTGCAAACTGCGCGCGTTTAGCGAGCAAAAGTTTCGCAGAGATCGTAAAACGTAAATAATACCCGCGACATGTTTATAATAGCTCTCGATGTATTATATACCAATACGCAGATGACACACGCACACGGCCAGTTAGCGAGAATTTCCCGAAATTATTTCGAAAAAGGATCGTTCAAAAAAACACCTGGGGCAAGAAAAGACAGAAGGTCGGAGGGAGGAGGGGCATCGCGTTGGGGTGCGCGGCTGTGTTTATCGCCAATTTTTTTCCCGAAGAAGGTAATATTTTATTTGTCGAATTTTTGTTGTTGCGCTTTTTTGAAAGCAACTCGCGCGGGATCTATATATTATAAATAACAATTTTTAAATTAGAATTCGAAATCGTATACGTTGATTACAGAACTTGATCGAGATCGGGGTCTCTAAAACTCTTACGTGTAAAAATCGTGGATTATTTTGATCCAAATAATAAATAAAAAGTGTAATAAAAATTTAAAAACATGAGTCTAACTTATTTATCCCAATAATAAAAACTATTAAAACTTTTTCAAATTCGTATAACATTTTGATTGTTATAACTATTTCGAGACAATGGATTATTCAACTTTATAATAACGTCAACAATAAGAAGTTATTTTTCAACCTTGTTACAAAAGGTTTTAATTTGAAATTTTGGTTGATGGAACAGTCTGAGAAAAAATCGAAATTATTCTACATAAAAAGCTCTACAGGTGTGCTGCTAGAAAGTACCAAGTCCTTGGAAAAATCCTGCACTTTACATCGTTTGACACGTACCATTATTTGTGCGTCGTAGCTGCATCTGCATTCCTGTAAAATATTTCGAAGGTTTCCTCTCTTTCAGTTTCAACTTGCTAACTATATTGCAACATTCCAATCGGCATTCAATTGTCATCGTTGAAATGTTCAGCCGACAATCCACAGCTTTCGATGTTTTTACACGAGCAAGGTTACACGAGATGAAAATTCACTTGACCCATCAAAAGCAACACGTGTTTATGCATTACGAATGATCAGTAAGAGGTATCAACTAGTGGCCGTTGCTGCCGACAATAGAAATTATTTAAGTACGTCATTTGCCAGATGACCTCAGTTAGATTTCTCTACTTCTTAGGTAAATAAAATTGGGAAGAAATAGAAATTGTTATAACTGCTTTGTTAACTAATAAAAGAAAGACGATATCTAATTGTTTGATCTATTGTTTTAGGTGTTGTTTCTCGCGTCTGGTTTTCAGCTTGTTCACGCTTCTACTATATTATGCGCACTTGGAGTTTCTGTTAATTTGAATTTTTTTAAATTATTATTCAAGTGGTTAAACTACTGTTAATTGCAATAAATTTTTCTTTTCTATTATCGAATTTGTTTATTATTTTTCACATTTCTTTTATTCTTATCGAAATGCTACGAAATGTGAACCATTGTACATATTTTTCGTCGCGTCTGTAGTTCCCTTTTCAATACTGCGAAAAGGACAAAGGTCTGGTCTTTGTAATTTTCATGAATAAGCAGTATATCTATAGCAAAGAACGAGCAATAGTTTTCAATGAAATTCGATCGGCAGAAATGTCTCGTCGGATAATGATTAAAATAAATTGGTAATATAGTTGCGCATCGCTAATTCCAAATTCATCGCTGTCTCTCTAATAAAAAGCTCGCATTGAAAATGCTGTTTATGTATAATTGCATCGAAATATGTGCATATTATGAGCGCAGTGAATCGTAATTAGCGACGCTGCTCAATCCATCGATACGCCTGTTACATAGGATAGAGGCTTCTGCGAGGCTCTCTCTTTCCTCTTGGGCTGTTATTGATTGTGCGGGTGTGTATATATACGTGCGGCTAATACGTGACACGCGCGCACAATACCTATGTTCATCTGCGTGCATATATAACTGTATATATACTGAAGCGAAGTACGGAGGAGGCGAGAGAGAACTCGAAGCGCGGCATAAAGCTTGGAGTTGCGCGCGCCGCGATCATGATCGCGCACGAGTACGGGCGAAAGCTGAAAGCTCTCTCTCTCTTGCTCGCAAGTCGGACGCGAGCAGTCAGTGCCGAGCTCTCGCGCCCGCTCGAACTCTCGTTACGTTATTATACACCCAGTAGTCCTGCGATACAGATTTACGCGTGCGACGATACATTCGTATCCAAGTCGTTTGCGAGTCTCTTTTGATCACGGGCCAGCGGGCCCGAAGGAGCAGCAGCACACTGCGGCCGAGTCTTCATGAGGGCTTTCGTTCAGCGACGCAAGGAGCGAGGATGACGTCGACTTGCACGAAGACGAGCCGAGTGAGAATGCGACTCGCCATCGCCGTCTGCTTGCTCGGCTCCTTGATCATTGGCGCGCAGGCCGATCTCGAGTTTTACAACCCAAGACCTGGTGAGTCTCGAGTCGAGCTTTTCTTCTTCCTCCCCCACGAGTGTTCACCCCAAAATTACTGATTCAGCTGCCGAACGGCTAATCCAACTGTTGGGGATGCCAGGCGGGCTACGTATATAAGTGGCTTAAAGCGAGGCGGCGGCGAGAGGAGGGGCTGGATTTCACGCGAGGGTGCGAATCTGGCTGTGCGTGACGTAAATTCGCGACATATACATGCCAATTGTCTGTATACAAGTGTACGTGTATGTAAATTCGGCGCACGCGACGAGGCTCCGTCTGCGACGCGTCGTGCTTTAGCAACGTAGACTTGCTTGCTTAGACGACACGCATAATATATAACGACTAGCCGTATGTTGTCTCGCAGACGTAGCCTGGAATGTCGAATAAACTCGCTGGTCGCTCGGGGCTGGCGAATAAAAAATAAGAATCAAGTACACGTTTGCGGACGAACTCCATACGAAGCACGGAGGTGTGCACGCAACGATATCATCGATACTGCAATCGATTCGTCCCGATCAAAGCTCGTCGTGATCCGATGAAACGCGTGCCACTGCGCGTGATGCTCGATAAATATAGGGCATGCACAGCATCGAAACGGCGACGTACACATTCATTGAAGAGCTCGTATAGTCGATCAGTTCTCGGCGTTTCTCGCCAATTGCGCCCAATTAAAGGCTACGTCCGCGGATCCGCGGTGCAGCCTAGCACGCGCTGTCGTCCCGAGCCGATGCTGCAGCGCTACGACAACCTATAGATATGCAGTGGCGCGTCACACGCAACAGCTGTATTATTTTTCTCTCGGCGCAATACGCGATGGTCCGTCATATGGGGCCGCCGCGGCTGTTGCGATATCGTTATATTGCGATTCGCTCGGGGCTGTTATAACAACCGATTGTTTCTCTTCCAATTCTTCGTGCTCGTTATGTATTATGTTGTATCATCGGAAGCGAAATACGAAGAGCCGAAAGTATGTGTCGCTTTCGCACGCATATCCTTGACTCGTCCGGAATTTATCAGCACAGCGGGGATTTATCGCGCGCCTCCCGACCCAATATGTCAGAGCCTATCGCCTATACTCCCTCTTTTTCTCGTCGATTCGCCGAGTTATAAAAAGATAACCAATTTAATGATTTTTTACTTCGCTGAAAACTGATTATCGAATTTTACGCCGCTTGGGAAGGGGAACATATTTTTAATTAATTCCATTTTTATGCCAAGGATTCGAATCAATATGTCACAAATTATTCCGACTAATTTTTCCATCAAAATAAATGAACCATTCATCGTAAAACATCGTTACGAAAACAATTATTATACGCTATCATCAGCCTCTAGAAATCACGACGCGACGCCGGCATATTGGTCATATTATATTGCCACTGTTGTTATGTGCGCCGCAGCTTCTCCAAATGTCAATCGTGCCCAACGATACGTCATTCGCGAGCACAGCTGCGTCGGCATTTTTATCGTCTTTTTTCTTCTCCCTTTTCTCTGTGTACCGTCTCGTCTGCATATATACCGTAACTCTACACCTCCCGCGTACGTCTCTGCGGCGCATCTTGCACTTCTATATTTGCCTTGATTGCTTTTACAGAGAACCACCTCGTACGGAGCTTTTTAAAAGGGCGCGCGAAATAACGAATTTTTGCACTCAAGCAAAATTCCAAGCTCACAACACCGAATCCTATTAGCACGCTAACGATTGCTGCACGTTGCAGCTACGACCAAAGAAAGAATTTTGAAATTACGAAATATTATTGGATTTTCTCGTGTAAAGGGCGATTTTTTTGCAGTCATTTTCACGGTTGTTCGATAACAATAGTACTTTGAGTAAATTCATATCACATGTCGTGCGTCAAACTATGGATTTTTCTCTCTGACGCATGTCTTTGAAAGTGCGTTTTCAGTAAAATGTTATTCAATATGGACGTTTGATCTCAATGAAATGGAATTTTTTACTCCGATAAGGTGTTTCTTTCAAAATATATCAAAAATTTGAATAAAATATATTAATTTTTTTTGACAATCAATGTTTAAAAAAAATTTGTTGATAAAAAATATCGTATTACACTGATTGAAAATTGTAACGTACTCGATGTACTTTTGCTAAAAGCCGAGCCGAAAGTCGGCGGGAGCAGCAGCAGCCTCGAACAGCTCGTTCGTTATCTTGAATCACGGCGTCAGCAGCGCAGCCATCTGTCCCATGCTCCACTCCAAATTGACGACGACGACGACGACGACCCCGAAGGTGGCGACCTCAGCGAGGAGAACATCGACGACGGCGACGAAGACGACGAAGAGCAACAGCAGCAACAGCTCCGACGCCGACAGCAGCACCTGCTGAGCTTGGCACTGCAGAAGCAGCGGGGACTCTTCAGGGACGATCTGCCGGAGCGGCCGAGCATCATCGACGCGCTCCAGAGGGAGGCCCAGCGCGACCCCCTCGAGTACGTGCGCGAGCTCGACAGGCAGAGGCTGCTGCCCTACTTGGAATACGAGCCCGCTCCGAGGATCAAGCCTTATCCCCTCGAGGACGAGATGAGGGTAGGCTCTCAGAATCGCTCGATCTCTTGACCATCGTAATTTAAACGCTGCGGATACTCGCGCTCTTTGTTCGCAGGCGCGCCTGATGCCGTCGCAACTGGGAAGCGATCCTCGCCTCGACTATCCCGAGCCCCAACAGCAACAGCAGCAGCACGAAGTGGCCAAACATCCCTCCTTGGAGTCCGTCCTGGCGCGTAAGCTCGAACTGATGGCCGCTATCGCAGCCGCGGCGCGCATGCATCAGCTCCGGGAGCGGCTTCAGCAGCAGCAGGACGAGCAGCAGCAGCAGGCCAGACGTCGTCAGCCCGAGTTCACTTTCGCGTTCGGCAAAGTCGCCACTCCGACGGACGACGACACGCCTAGGCCCTTCGCAGTGGCTCCCAACGATCCCAGATACTACGAGGAGGAGCCTCCACTTGTTGATCAACGTGAGGCAGATCGACTTTTTTCTAATTATGGCTTGTCTGCGTTTGATCCGAAAACATCTATTGTTTCGATTGCAGATACGGACGAGGAAACGTTGAAAATGTCACGCGTTGGTACACCGGTCGAGCAACATCAGCAGCAGCAGCAAAAGCAAAAGCAAACGATAGCTTCGAAAATGCAAGACGAGGATTCGGATTTGCAAGGGTCACGGCAGAGCATAAGTGTTACGAATAAAGCGATAATCGACGCGACCACATCACGGAAAGTATGGAAGAGCGCGAGAGACGAAAACGAAGCCGATTGGCTGCCGGAAGTCAATGTGGGACCGGTCACAAGCCCGTTCGCCTTTGGCATGCTGCCGGAGCCGCAGAGGCGTGCCGAGCACGATCCTCTCGTCGTTTCGCTCGATAAAGACGGGAGCAACCGAGATCTATACTTCATTGGTAATTTGACAGACAAAGTTATTTCCTTATTTTCATTTGACTTTCAATCGATGCTATGAAATGAAACATTTTTTCTAGTCATGGTTGCGGGCTGCAGTGCTGCGGCGATGTTCGCCGTCGTCCTGATCAGCTTGACTTGGTGCAGGTACGCGCGTGACTTTTTTTCCCCAAAATCCGATTCAATCGAATAGTAAATGTAATTGCCACTCGTTCTATTGGTGTGTCACACAGACTGAGACGAGATTCAAAGGCTGCCGCCGACGTGGATTACCCGGCTTACGGCGTCACGGGACCGAACAAAGTAGTCTCACCCTCGGGAGATCAGAGACTCGCTCAGTCCGCCCAGATGTTCCATTTCCAGCATCAGAAGCAGCAGATCATAGCGATGGAAAAGTAAGAAGCTCGTCGATTTCCGACGAGTACCGAATTTTTCGTGCGTATCTAATCGACTTGGATTTTTCTGTTTCAAGATCGAGCAATCGGGAAGCGGGCTCGGTTTCGGAGCCGGAGAGCGACGAGGAGAACGACGAGGGTGACTACACGGTCTACGAATGTCCGGGTTTGGCACCGGTAAAATCGGCACTAACCGCAAAAATTTCAAGGATGAAGCTAAATCAGCGCATTTTGTTATATCAATGTTTTTTCTTTTATACTTTGCAGACCGGAGAGATGGAAGTTAAGAATCCGCTCTTTCACGACGACTCCGTCACGTCGCAGAAGTCAAAACCACGTCCCAACGGCAAAGACGCTTAATTAACGATTGATTGATATAACACACACGAGCCACATACAGACACACACCTCAAGTACCTGTAGCTAGACTAATTGCCGAGTACAATAAAAAACAAATCAACAAACCATATGCATACGACGAACTTAAGTCAACGCAAGAGACGCCAGTCCAATTATATAATCTACTTCAAGAAAAAAATCGTCCTTAAATATTAATTGAATGTTGTGATGGGATGTTGACAGCGTGTATCTTTCTTTCTTTCTTTTTCTTTGCTACTCGTCTATTTATTGCCGCACTGTGGCCGTATCTTAATTGTTCGTGTTAGTCTGCGAGCTGATGCAGTTCGTATAATGTCCCGTAATCAGAAAAAAACCAGTGCAGTATATACTTACATATAGAGAGCAGATACACGAGTATTAATTGTCGTCGTATAGCTAACAAAAAAAACTATGTGTTATTGTGTCAGTGTCATGCATGCGTATATCTTACTCGAATTTTGTTCAAAATTCATATCTTTACCAAATCATACGCTGCAGGCGAAGCTTTTATAAATTCTAAAGACTATAAAATCGTCGCCCCGAGCGATATTTAATTCAATAAGCGATCGATGCTCCAAAATTTACCTTATGTACCTTTTCCAAAAAATATGGGCTTTCGTATGAATTGGAGTCCTAGATAGAAACCTGCATTGGCGTCCATTATACATGTCTATGGCTATCTAAAGCTCGAGACACCGAGTCATAGCTTATTACTGTGCATTATTGAATTTAAAAATCACTTTGAGCTATAATTTCAAGCAGACATTTCTTCGCCACATACTTTCTATTGGACATGTATTTGTGAAAACAATCAACGTGTTTGAAGCATTCTTCAATCATATTATTTCTTCAAATTAAAATTATTGCTCGTAATTGTAAAATACGGATAATTTTTTTATTTACATCGAAGGATAAAAAGCAACAGAGCAGTCCATCAAAGTGCTAAAATATGGCATGCTGCCTTACACTCGAGTTTATTTTTTTACCATTCATATCGATCAATTAAAGGCATCAAATATTTGTTTAATGTTTTGACTAAGGATTTTTTCATTGAAATAAAAGGTCTAAAAATTATTGATGAATAATGTCAGAAATGAATCCAACTGATCAGCGCTGGACGCTCATGATAGAAGAATATTGTTGCATTATAAGATTTGATGGATTAAAGGAATGGGCAAAGTTTAAATAAATTGATGTAATTGTTTCGAAGATAGAAAAACTTAATTACTCAATATTTTCATTTAATGCAGTTGATTGACATTGCGATTTTACGGAATTATTTATTTTCAAAAAGTTTCATTTATTGAAAAAAATAATCTATAAACGTTATTGAAAAAGGAAATTAAATAAAAAATGTTTATGAAAGTAAGGTTTATAAAATGAAATAATAAAGGCAAAAGAAACAATTTGAAAGCTCTTTTACATTTTTATGTTTCGAATGAGTGAGAAATATATCTATTTGAGAAAAGTGTTTATTTTTCAAAATGTATACAGCTTTGATGCTTGTAGTCAAGGGAACCTAACACTGTACAATAGAGAGAATAAGTGAGAAGATATATATGGTAAACCAGGTTCTAGTAAACTAAATAAATTTTGCAAGTGTATTTATTGTGGACCATGTTTTTTACACAAACTATGAAGTAATTGTATATGCGCACTTTATTGTTTTAAACATATTACACTATATGTCTGATAAAATATGAATAACTTGAGTCAAACAAAAACTTCAGGAAAAATATTTATCTATACATCTGCTGTAGATATCTTTTAGATGAAGTTATTAATAAATTTGAAGGAATTATTTGACTGATTAATTAAATTTCGATTTATTCATATTATCATGATTATTTGAAAAATTAAAAATAAATTAATATTCGATTGACTCGATAACTTTCCAAAATCATACATGCATAGAAAAAAATATCAATGTACAATATCCTAAATAAAGTAAAATAACGAGAGGAACTATAACTGTTGGCTGGTCATCCAGGTAATAAAGATTTTCATTCTATTGAGAAATGGGTTTGAAATAATTATTTGATACCATGCTCGTACTATACCATTTAATTTAAGCCTTATTCAATAAATTATGAATTTTGAGTTTTTCACTCGACTAGTGTTGAATAAACAACTACAAGTTTGTTTTTCAATTATATCAACATTTTATTTAGAATAAAAGTTTGATCTCATTTTACATAAGGTAGTTGCTTTTTACGTTTTAAACTAACTTTAAAATTCATAAAAGAATTTTATCTTTTATAATGATGAATAATAAAAACGAATAAACAAAGTATAATGAATAGGTACAAGTGTAACAAGAACTTAAACCTATAAACGTAATTATTTGTATGCAAGGCAGTCACTCAATAAACATAGAAAATAAAATTTAGAATATATTTATATATAGATCTTATAGATTATTTCATCACTTATTTACATGAATAAAAATTCAAAGAAGAAGGAAAATCAACAGTTAAGAAATATCACTCGTTTCTAACGAGATAAAAACTTGTCGTAAACGTCAACAACTTGCAATGTATTTGTAATATCATTAGTAATAATTCACATCTGTAACAGAAATTATACACTCATCCATCTATTACGGTTAAATGCATTGATTTTTAAAGTCAGGCACAATCTACAGGTGCCAAGAAAAATTTATAAAACAACACACTTAGGGCAGTGCACAATCAATTAATTTTGTTGTAGTTATAGTTTCTTCTAATCCATTTTCTTGAAGAATCGATTTGATTTATCGACTACTGGTCTTCCATTAATTATGACTTGCGGTCCAGTGTAATACCGGAAAAATAAACTACTACCTCTTTTCAATTGATTACTGCGAGACAGATGTTTCCAACAGTCTGTCCAATCAGCATAAACTGGCATCATTGGCAGTTCACCTGCCGTTAATCTTGAAATTTAAAAGTAATTTTTTAAAAAAAATTTTTTTAACACTAGTAGTTCATTATTACAAATATAAAAAATTATTTTCATACCCGCATTTGTTTACCGCCATACATTGTGAAACCACTAAGAACGGATAGGTAAATGTAGATGCCAAAAACTACAAAAAATGGTGTCACATTAGTGTTTATGTAAGTATATTGTTGGTATTTTTTTATTTATTATACTTACTGTCACTGTAGCATTCATAAAACCTCGTAATTCTCTGTCATGAATGAAATATTTATTGAGCACGTACGTTGAAGTGTTGACTATAACTAGAGTAGTAAAACTAGCGACAAGTTTGGGAACTAGACCAGCAAAAAATCCTGAGATGCCATTTTCTTTGTAAATTTCTCCAAAAGATCCAATTATTGAGCTATAAACGTTTTATCATGATTGTATTGATTCAAATATTTCAACAATTTTATCATGTAATACTTACTCATATTTTGTTTCACCACCTACAAACTGTGCCATCATTCTTACAGTTACCACTTCCAATGGGTGACTGCAAACAATTGCAACAGTTCTTCCTATTAATGTTCTAAAAAAGTCTTGCACATATTTCTTGTCCCTGTGAAAAACATAATTTTTTTAATACAAAATGAATTAAGATCCTTCTCCAAATGAAGATTAATTACCTTTTATGATCTTCTAACTCATCAATAGGTACACTGTCATCTGGTTCGTCTTCAAACTCTACTGAACTGACTGCCTTTTCATAAGATAAGGCATAAATAGCATTAGCACACAGCCTAGGAGCCAAACCACGATAGCAACCAGTTAATCCATCAACACTTTTGATGTAGCTCACTTGAACAGACAATTAATAAAATTAATTTCTTTTGTTTACATAAATTACATAATATAGTGATCGCACAAAAATGTATTAAAACATTTAGATAAACTTTAATGATTCTTTGAGAAAATTTTAATACAATATAATAAATTGTATTAAATTAATGCTCAAGTAATTGTGCATCAATTAGAATCTTACAGGAATGATCAAAACCTGAAGTAAACGCATGTTTTATTGAAAATTAAGTAATTTTTTAGTTACAAGCGATCTATGAATTTTGAAATTCTGAATGCAGCATTACGTTTAAATTAATATTCAATTAATAAAACCACTGTACATACCGTACTGAAAAATATTTGGTAGGCCAAGCACAGGTTTACCAAAAATTGAAGTAGTTTGTCTTGGGTCAATCGGTTCATATCCAATCTGATGCATATAAAAAATAATTAGTTATTTCCTTACACCAGACGAGCAATCGCCAACCTTTTGACGGACGCACAAACTTTTTGACATTTAATCATGAAGACTTACTTGAATTAAAGTTTTAGCATAATCTAGGGGATGAGTGACAACATTTAACACTATGCGAAAACCAATTTTTGACCACACAGGCTGGTCGTCCTTCTCCATGATGATGTCTTTGACGTAGGCCAAGTGATTGGTCGCGATCGAGTAATCGTCAACGTTGACGAAGTTTCGCATAGACCAATTGTCTCGAGAACTCAGGATTTCAAGCAAGCTCAATGCACGTACTCTTAGTCGCGGATAAGTAAATAGAGGATCATGAAGTTTAGTGGTAAGGAAGATCGTAAGTGTATTTGGTTATGATTGCACATAGGCAGAAAATGTTTCTAACCAATAAGCGTGCTTGAGAAGAAGCGAGATATTCGAATAACCGCAGTAACTGTATGACCCACATTTGCGGAATGTCGGTCAAACTTACACCGCGACCCGGAAAGCAGGAAAAGCTCTGCTTTGGAAAGATTGCAATTTTCAAGCAAAATCATTGTTCATTGAAATGATTCAAAAGCCCTATGATTAAAATTTTACGAACCGCAATTTTTTAAAAGTTAAATTAAAAAAAGAAATTTCGACTACTCCAAGAATGAAATTGATGAAAAAGATTGAATATAAAATGGGATAAGGTTTCAGGACAAGAAATAATTAACAAATACTTTAATGCAACAAAATTGTTTACCTGCTACCAAATTTTAATCGCTTAATTCATATGATCATAATCATTTATCATAAATAAATTGTTTGTAATTTATTATATTAACAATAAATGAGTACGTTTTTCGTTTTTGGCACTGCTACAATATCGGCGAAGCTACGCTTTTGTGTATAGATTAATTTTTATTACATATCGTGATCGTGAAGGGCATAAAAACTTTTTTTGCATTTATAAAATGTTTTTTTAAATAATTTCGGACGTCTTAGTGTTGGCGTAATTTAAGCTTCAAAAGCAATATCAATAATGCGCAGTATTTATATTTATTATTATGCAGTGAAAAATTATAAGGCACAATATTTATTAATGTGGAGTCACATGACGAGCCCAGAGTTGCTTCCTAATTTTCATTCATTCACAATTAACATCCACATACTAGATGCTTTAGAAAATATTACATGTATTAAATTGCAGTGTAGTACGACTTTTTCTAATTTCACTTACAATGCACTGAATGTCAAATATCCTTATACTTTTAGATATAAAGCTAAAAACTATACCATTGAATTTCGTTCATAACGAGAATCTAATTTCGAAACCATCGGAAACTTACGTTATTTAAGATTATTATGAAATTCGTTGGTATATGTACTTGATAGTATTTTTGAATGTAGAAAATTGGTGCGATGGTGTCGTATAAATTCTTACGATACATTGACGCCAGTTTTATTATGTAAGAGTAAACTAATGTCCTGTAAACGCCGAGAGGAACACTATAAAAATTGGTAAAATTTCAGAATTATGAAAATGTTCAACAGCCCCACCAATTTTGAAATTTACCGAGTAGTGATCACAAAGTACTTTATAAAAGTCTGATATTTGTAAATAATTGACTTGACGTGGTTTGAAATAATTGCAAAAAAGAGCTGAGAAATAAAATTTGATGATTACAGCTATTATTACGAAGAAAATCAACGTACAATGATTCGTTGCTCTATCAATTTCAAAATATACAAACCATAAATATGAATTGAACTGCTATAAAGAGAATTGTACATTTTTTACAACCATGTATACACTAATTATCTATAGAATTTAAGTACAAAAAAAATTTATCCTATTTTGTGATAGCACGATTACCAAGTAGTATACATGCCCTGTTTTTTATGCTTTAAGTTATAAGCCACAGCTTATAAACTCTTTCACAATAAAACGTATAAACTGGAACGCCTTTTTTACAAAATTAACTTTAGTTTTTCATATTAGACAACATGATTTTTTGTTTTACTTTTTCAAGTTCATTTTTCAAATTTTTAATATTGTAATTTAAATTTCTATAAGATTATACAGCAGATAATATAAGCTAAAATATTCCAATATTGCTAATATTTACACACGCCTTTGAATTATTTATTATTAGATATTAAAGGAACAAATTATTCAATATTGATATTAAAATCGAGAGAACAAAATGTAGATTTTTCTGACTCTTTGACATGTATAATTTAAAACTATAAGATCAGGAATTTTATTTAATAAAATATACCTCATTCTTTAACGCATCCGTGTTTCATTGATTCGGCATGGACAGCCAATATTGCTAATAACAAATAATAGTAGTATCAATAATAATTAATTGTAGAATAAAATATAAATGGGTGCAAGATGCATTGATTTGATGATTATTATCTAATTAAAATATATGATTCAATGCAACATTTGTTTTTAAATGAAATCTTGCAATCATTAACTGATGTTAAATCATAATACTTTGATTTATCTGGTCATTATTATCGTTCGGAAAAGAGTCTACACACTCTTCTTCTTCACTCGTCTATAAATCTATTTGTATAATTAAATTTAACAATTAACATAAATTAATACGACACGTTTAATCCATGGACATTTGAGCAAACCCAATCAAAGCCTTGTCATCTGGGATTTCATTTACGGCATGTCCTGAGCTCTGAAAATGAATGAATACAAATTTAGTTCTGTTTCAAAAATATTTACAATTTCTGAAGAAAAAGATTCTTTTATTTTACCAGAGAAAATGTAACAGTGCGAAGTTGTTCCGTATTGTCAATCAATTTTTGTAAGTTTGCTGCTATTACTACCATGTCTTTACCATCCACCAAACCAGCACTGACTAATTCTGAAGCAATTCCTTCAGCAGAGTCTTCCCCAATCATATAATCAAATCGTATGTCATTTAGTTCTCGCTTTTGGTTCCTTTGAAACGAATTTATTTAATTTACTTTGTTTGTATAAATAATAATAAAAAATGAAATTTTAAAGAAAAAAAATTACTAACCTTAACCTGAGAACAAAATTTAAATTAGGTTTTGTATCAGTATCTTTAACAGGCTGTTGCTGTTGTTGTGGCTGCTGCTGTTGCTGTGATTGTTGAGGTTGCTGCGTTTGTTGTGGCTGCTGTTGCTGCTGCTGCTGTGGTTGCTGCTGAGGTTGTTGTTGCTGCTGTTGCGTATTCTTAGTGGCTTGTACGTTATTTGATCGAGCGCATTCGTCATTTTCGTGAACTTCGTCATCGCTACCACTGTTATCTCTTTCGATGCGATTAATTGGCAGATCTTTGTCTTTGCCATCTTCATTATCACTTACACCGCCACTTTCTTCTTCCGATGACCATACCCATTCACCTGCCACGGTCCGATGAAGACGACCGGAAGTACCAGGTTGACGCTTTGATGCCTGAGAAAATAAGCTTATTAGTTATAATATTTTACTCTTCTGTGCTCGGAATAAAATTCATTTCATACCTTTTGCACCCTAGTTTCTAGACTAGGTCCAGTTGCTACCAAAGTTTGCTGAAGGAATTTTTTATCTTTTGCCTTCTTAAAAAACGGGTGTTTTAGCAATTCTGTAGCTGTAGGCCTGCATTCATGGTGAAATAATTTTCAATTATTTGTCATGTTTTATAATATTGATATAATAATTTAAGAAAAAATGATACCTTTTTGTAGGATCTTTTTGCAAACAATCAACTATCATTTTGCGAAATGTTTTTCCATAAGCTTTATACTGATCTTTATCATCAGCAGCTGTGTCAAGGGTTGGTGGATCATTTTGCAAAGTAAGCATAAGAACTTTCATAGGTGGAAATTTGTGGTAAGGAGCTGTACCACTTGCCATTTCTATTGCAGTTATACCCAAAGACCAAATATCTGCTTTGAAATCGTAACCATGATCCTGTAGTTAAAAATTAATATTCAGCAACTAATTCATAATTAATAGAATACATTTATAGTAAAAAACATCGATAAACATTCACTCATTTATGATGAGCTCATAAAAAGAAAATTTAATCAATTTTTTTAACTGATAAATGTTTCATGCTTTGCCACATACACATTGGGCCAATTTTTATAATTTTATAAAAAATGAGTATATTGCAAAGCAAATCATAATCTATAAATGTAATTTGCATGCTTATCAAAAAATTCAAAGAAATATTCCAATTAAAAAGCCTGTCATGAGAGGCCCATTAACATAAGGATAAATATAAAATGCAGTATTAAAAGCAAGGCTTATTAACTAACAATCACTAATTCTAAATCAATTAAAAATTCATAGCAAATAATAGAAAAAGTTTCAGATTTCTAAAAGTATAATGCAAATTTACTGATAGCCATAAACCATAACCAAGTGATAAATAGCTGAATAGATAATATTTACTTAATTTTTCGAGCGAAAATAGTAACAAAGTAGTAAAAAAAAATTGAAAAAGAATGAAAAAGGCAAAACTAAAAATCTTAAAAATTCGAAACGACATCAATTGCAGGCTTAGAAATTGGAATGTAACTTTCCTCTCTCACCTGCTCCATTACTTCAGGGGCCATCCAACAAGGTGTACCAACAAAAGTGTGTCGAACTTTTTGACGGCTAAGATCACGACCCGTAGCAAGCCAGGCACTAACGCCAAAATCAGCTATTTGCACTGTGCCATCATCACCTAGTAAAATATTTCCTGCTTTTATATCTCTGAAAAATCAATTATTTCCATAACTATATGTGAAAATAAATTGAATGAAATAGATAAAACATGACATTTTACCTGTGAATCTGACCATTGCTGTGAAAATATTCTAAGCCTTTGAGTACCTCTCGAAGTACAGTTGCAATAGTTGCTTCATCAAAGACACCATGTTTACAATTATTTGTTCTCATTTTATGCTTAATTATATCTAAAAGAGAACCACCCTCGAGTAATCTTAAAACTAACCATAGTTCATCAACTACAACAAATGAAGTATAATATGTTACAACGTTTTCGTGATTGCATGATGACATGGCCTGAATTTCTTTCTGCAATTGAATAATAATTTTTGATATTTTTAATTATAAATAAATGTAATTTTCAGTTTAATCACAAATTTAGCAAACCAGTAATTCGTCCATGCTTGTGTTCCATTTTTCTAAATTTATGCGTTTTATAGCACATTTTTCTTGTCTTGGTATACAATATGCGGCGTGAACAGTTGCAGTAGCTCCAACACCTTTCAAACAAATATAAAAGAAATTAATTTAAAAGTTGGCTTTTTATTTTAATTATTATTAGGTATGCAATTCTGTAATCCCTAGTACTATTTTGATGAAATTTTGTAATAATATTGCTTTTTTTGTAGTTAAATTTTATCAACATTTTTTAGTTTTATAGAAAATATTAAAATTCTTAAAGTTCTAAATGTAGAATTATTAAAGAAATTGAATTTAAAATATTCATTTGTTATAGTTTCTGAAAAGATTGTAGTTTTTAAATAGCCATAAGAAGTGAGTTTGTTATAAGTTTATTTGATGATAAGAAATTTTCTCAAACAATATTTAACCTATAACTATAATATAAAAATTGTAATTGCAAAAATAACGTCAATTAAAAGTTGTTGACCCTATCATCAGAAAAATGTTATACACACAAGCATAAAAAGAGAAAAAAGGGTTCTTTAGTTCAAAAAGCTGAATTGTAGATGCTAGATTTCAATATAATTTAAACGTGTCATTCTATTTATAGAAGCATGTGTTGTAATATAATTTATTAGTATTAATCGTGTGATTTCTCGCACACTATAAATATCTAACCTATTTTTTCATCGCGTTAATAATCGAACGAAATAAAATATTCAATTAAAATAGTAGCTATTTATTAAGAAAAATAGTAGAGAAAAAAAAGTAACATCGAGCATCCATGCGAGTTTGTGACTTTGCGAATCAAAAGCACGACAGCAGCGCAAGCTCGACGATAAACAGATGAGTGACAATAAAACCCGAATTGGCTGGAAAGTCATGTTTTTTGACAGAAGTCAATAAGAATTGAGAAATGGATGACTCGTAAATGAGGCATGGCTTAGCTGAGTCCGAGACGAGGACGTAGCTAGTTACTGTGCAAGTCGTCGTCGTCAGAAGTCGTAGCAATGGAAAGTTGAGAAGAGCTGAAAGTAGATCAGCCCCTAGCTCGTCGCGATTCACGCCGAGGTTTTGTTTACAATCGAGCTACTTGGGGCTCGATCGACAGGCAAATGTTGCAAGCAAGAGGAAGATGAGTTGGAAGGGTCGAGTACGTACCTATGACCTCGCGCAGCTCGTAGTCGTCCTTAGAATTCGGCCAGGTGCCCTGTGGAGGCTGTGTTGCGTTGCTGGCTGACGCCATCTTGTCAGACATACTACTGAAAAATGAGCGCCGGCACTTGGCAGAAGTTTTGCGGCTACTAGCACCACTGCGGGCGGCAGTGTTGTGTTGCTGCTGGTGTTTGCTGCTACTACTGCTGCTGCTACTGCTGCGGCTGGTTGTGGTGCTGCCACTGCTATTGGCGATGCTCGGACTTTTAATACTTGGCGCGCCGACGATCGCTGCTCTGTTGCTCGTCGAAGAAGAACAAACGACGACAGCTGTGGTTGCTGTTGTTGTTGTGTTGTTGTTGTTGTTGTGCTGCTGCTGCTGATGACACTAATGAGGTGGCAGCGCCGCTGCCGCTGTTGTCTACGCTCCTCGCGGTCGAATCGTCGCCCTCGCCCCAGCTGCTCAGTGCAGTTGATCTGTCGCTCAAGCTCCGCGCGAGTCGTACAACTGTGCTGCCGACGATGCCGCCGATGATTTTCTAAGTGTGAAAATACATTCGTCGCGTTAGACATTCTCACTCGTAGTCAATTGGAAATTAATACGTCTATTCGTTTCAACTTTGTTTTGGCTGGCAAAGCTCCCAATTAAGATAACAATTAACGATTTTTTTAGGTTTCTTTTTGAGTAATTAACGTTGATTAAAAAAATTATTTGTACTATATATTATTTCTCCCTCCTTCCAAAGAAAACTGAGGTTGACTTGTACGATTAAATTGATATCTTTATTGAAATTTTGCTACTATGCATTTGAGACAAGTTAAGTCGAGTAAAATGTCAAAGTCTCTTTAAACATGAATCGAACGCACTCAAATTCGATCATGACAGATGTTATGTACCTATACACTTGACGATGGCCAGTAGTACGGACAATATAATAATGACAAAAAAAAAAGAAGAAAAGAAAACAGATTACACACGTGCGCTTACGAGAATTATTAGATAATAGCTGGCCGATTGTGTCGCGATCGGCTCGCGATCGATATAAAAATCATCGCTCTCTTCGTATCTCGAGTTCATTGCGTTATTACACGCGTCGTGTACAATATCCTTATCTGCTCGTGGAGAATAATAAACAGTCGCAGACGCTACTGTACGAATTGCGTCATTCCTCGCTTTTGGACGCATTATCAACATTTCTATGCCATACGTATGAATAAGTATTTTAAATTTTGATTCGCGCAACTGCACCTGAGTCATTAAACTGGACACTTCCTGCGTGAGATAATTCTCAAATTATATACACCGATATCATTGTTGAGACTCTGTGGCTATAGTTACGATTTTAGCGCTACAGTTTATTCTTCGTCACCCTTTCATTAGATTGACACGTGCGTAAATGTAAATATTTCGAAAGAATACTTGATACAAGCAAAATCGCGAGTACATATTTAAGAGAAATTCGTAAGCCACATTACTTTATTGTTCAAAACTATGATTCGATCGGCTGTTTTACGTAGAAACATTTTTCAAGCATAACTAACTTCTTTGGAATTTCATTCATACATTTTTCCTCGATTAGTCCAACTTTGTTGTTCTGAACTATTTTTTTATAATCCCAATAATATTTCATAATCCAAAATTAGTTGATTAATTCAATGTAATTGGTCATTGAAATGATATTAAATTATGTCAATAATAACTCAATCCACACCACCCTAAAAACTATTCGTTAAGATAGATCTTGATAGTTACTCTATTATATATCGTGTTATTTCTAAAACGCAACCTTATTCGAATTTATTGTTAATGGATCTTTCTATCGGTATTTACAAATTAAAGTTACGATGATCAGCAGCTTAAACCCGAGCAGACTAAATATTTGTCAAGTATTCGTTATTTGTTTGCTGCGTATAATTTCCAACGATGATAAGTGATTATGGTAAGGTAAGACATTGTGTATTTTTACAAATTTAGTAGACAAACGATTCCAAGTCTCTACGCCATGCAGAAGGCATATAGATGTTTTATCTTGGTGCCCTACTCCGGGAACGGAGTATTAATTAAAACGGATGCTAAATATAGAGGATTTTCGTAACGGGAGTCTCGTTACGGGAGCCCGTATATAGACATCAGTCAAATGTTGAAATACACTTGCCAGTTGACAAAAATGTCAGTGTTCTAGATTTTTCCTCCGTAATAGAATAATTTAATACTTTTGTTATATTGGCGTATCTTATCTCTTCCAATTTTTCTTCGATACGTCAGATTTTCTCACCTCCAAATTAAACCTAACATTTTTTTCGTTCAAAAGGATATTTAATTTTTAAGTAAAAATAAAAAGGCATTACGATAGGAGTTCACACCTGCTGTTGTTGTTGCTGCTGCTGCTGCTGCTGCTCGTTACGCTTCCGTCTCGCTGCTGCAATATTATTATCAGCGGCGAGTAATGCGGCCAACGGCGATTTTGCGATATTTCTGAAGGAAATCTGTTGCGTCTGTGGCTTCTGCTGCTGCTGTAGAGTCGGCTCTATTCGGCCGTTAGTGCAACTAGTCGAGTGATCGGCATCGCCATCGATGACTGGACACTGGGCCGAGGTGCAGCAGCGATCCGGCGACGACGACGGCGAAGGCGTAGCTTTGACACTCGCGTTCGAGGACCTTCGTGGCCTGAATACGCCCTGCGAGCCCGACGGTAAGATGTCCGGAGAGACTTTCCTGATACAGAACAATCGTACTTAATTGTAATTTGTCCAAGAAAAAACAGTGACATGAATGTATCATAGAGTGAAGATGAAAAATAGCACCGATCGGTCACGCACATCGTTTCTGCGGCTCGCACAATGGACACAAGCCCCGAAGCTCGGATATTGATTTTTTGGCTTTTTTGTTTAATCGAAACGAAAATTAAACCCTAGTCGTCGTCGTGGGCACACAACGTACGCGTGCAAAATTCACCTCGATCGTCACATCGACACGCTACGCTCCCGCCAACTATCAGCCAATATTTTTTTCGCACGATATAACTAAGTGACGTGCGAAAAATTCGATTATCAATGATAAGACTGTATAATACGAATTAGACGTCAGATGATACATGGCCACGCACGCACGACAAGAAACATGTAAATACAAGCTGTGTGTGAGACCGTTCACGCGGAGGCCGATCGTCCCAACTGCTGAATTGAATAATTTATTGCTCACCGCGTATCGCTTTTTTTTTATATACGCGGTGATTATCTGCTATCCGGCCAAATATCATCGATTTTCGATCTATTCAGCGATTATTTGTAAGCTTGCTGCAGTTGCATCTCACGCGATTTCTTCCAAGCAAATCTATCCGAGTTCAAAATAATTTTTTCAACTAAATTGCATAATTTCCACTTGTTTCCATTAATACATTATGAGATATATACTTATCAACTAAAACAATTAAATCGACTTATTTTGATATCAAACGTGAATGCACACCTTAGTTCATGAGTTAGATTAACGTAAGATAATGAAGCGTCATTGAGACTTGAGACGCGTAATTCGGCAGAAACGTCTTGTTCTATCTGTAAATTCATTTATCAAACTCTTATTATCACGATGAGAAAGTAGGTTTCATTATTCGCCAAATGCATGATTGAAACGAAACACGCATATTTTTTAAAAATAATAAGAGATGATGATAATTACAGTGAAGAAACGGAGACGCGTGATCAGTAGATTTGGCCCAATAAAAGGGCAAATCAGTATTGATGAAAATGTTATTCGGGGTCCGAAAAGTAACGCGAGAAGATCGCTGGCAGCCGTGCTTATATTGATTTAAATTATTATCGAAAAACGAGCGAAGAATGTGCGTACATATAATGCTGGTTTGGTCAGTATATTGCTGCTGCGTCCGTATTATTGATTTTGACATTAGTCGATGAGATATTATTTATGAACGTATTCAGTGGGATCGAAATGATTTACCTTAAACACTTTTACTGTTAAGCAGTTGATGCGTTTTCAACGATTCGTTAAACTATGTATAAAAACTATTCTTAAAAAAAAAAACACATTTTTTGAGGTACAATCACGACAACATTCTTTTCACTTGAAATGATTACCGACCATAAGGGAATGTTTTTGGGGGTCCCAGGAGCATACAAGAATGCAGCAACAGTCAAAATTTTTTAGAGGACGAAAAATCATGTTTTCTCGTAAATACGGTTACGTTTCTAATTTTTAAGTCGCTGAAAAATTATCAAAACTCATCTAAAAAAGTAACTGACTACTGTATTCGATAAGAAATTTCTTCAGCTGTTCGATAGTGATATCAGATTTTCTGATACGTTGCATATTCATCGAGAAAATCGCCATTAAACATGCCATGCTAAATAGCACGAAAAACTCGGCGTTTCTTTTAAAGAATTGCTCATATACGCGTATGATTCGTCCATTCACAAGATTACATACAAGATAGAAAAAAAAACAAAAATGACAATATCGTGCTAAAGCTAGGATAGAGAATAACATAAAGTGAGGGGAATGACGTAAGGTTATTGACCTCGCAGTAGTCGAGGATTATTGGGCCAAGTTCGAGTAAAAAATCAAGACCCACGATTTGGAACATGTGATATAATGGCAAACGTCCAAATTTTGCACTCATTAATTTTACATTATTCTGTTCTATAGGGCCAATTTTCAAAGTCACACTTGATTTTAATAATTTATCGATTGGAGTAAACAAAAGTCATAAAATGTATAAATGCTGATTGGCGAGAGACAACGAGAAGTTGAGCGGTTCGATACTAAGAACGGTACATGAGTTGAAGAAAATAATAATAATTAAATAATTCATATTTTGATCGTGTTCCAAAGTTGAAAAAAATGCACTGCGGATACTTACAGTGTTAACGATTGAAAGAGCAGTTCGCAGCTTCGCGCTTACACACGCGCGAGTGCCAAACTGTCGATTCCAGAGGCCCGATATATCGTCGACGAAATAATGTAATATGAAAAAGTTGGACGATCGGACAGAGCCGTCCTTGTTTGCCGAGAGCACACGAGCTGTCTCGCTTGTGTACATTGTACACAGCTGCCTGGCTGTATAAATTTATATATGAAACGCGTGTCGAGGCGCGCGCAGCGTTTGTCCACCCACCCTCCCGGGTAGCTGGCAGAAGAGGACGACGACGATTTGACGCGTCCGTCTGATTTCTTTCTGCTTTTTTTTTCCTAGTCCTCTCCCTCGGGCGCGAAATGCTCGCGTACGCCCGGAGCGGCGACAGCAGAAGCGTCAGTGCGGCCGATCGGAGGAGTTTCGTGTGATATTATAAAAAATTGTGTCTCTCGACGCGCATGGCTTGTACATGCGTATTTTTTGATAAATACACTCGATGTCGCCGGTATCGGCTGCAGTGATCGCTTATCCTGTGCGACGGTATCACACTATCCAAGGAGCGCAGCTATTTTTGCACGTGTCAATTTTGGTATCATAAAACTTAAAAAGTGACAGAGGCCAAGAACCAAAAAAGTGCCCGATATTATAATATATTTGATATCGAGGGAAAAAAAAGAGAGCGAGATTCGTTGATTGTTCCGGCTGTACCACTGCACAATACGTCCTGAGAGCATGTGGAGAACGCACATTATTTTAGTAAGTTTTTTTATGACTCACATTTCATATTGATTTTTCGACTTTGTCCAGACGATTCGATGAAGCGATTCCGAAGAGACGGAGTGATTACAATTTTTTTGGCTTTTTTGAGAATCTTTATTTATAACGTTAAATGATTTAAATGTTTTCCTATCGCTTGATTTCGGGCGCAAATAAAATCTTATTGAACACTTCCATTTATAACTATGAGTATTCAAATGGTATACTTTAACACTCCATGCGTAAAGCAGGGTTTTTCTAACCTTTTAGTGGCACAAAAAGCACGTTTTACGCACGAAATTTTGAAAAATATAGTATGCAACCCTCACTGCACTCGGGCGAAAACAACTCCTGTATCGAGTCGAGTCATCTTCTTAGAGCACTTGTAGCATAATATACTATTCTTTTCAGAGACTTTAAATCGTAAAAGTACACCTGGTAATTTCTATACATTTTATTAAATGTTGAAAAAAATACAAACTCACTTTAAATTATTTGAAAAAATTGGTTAAACCGTGAATCGTCCAATTATTTATACGAATCTTTGATAATAGACCAACAAAAAATCAAACGATTCGATGGAGCAAAAAAAAGGATAAATAATCCAGCTCTGCTGAATTTTGCAAAAACGTGCAAGACACAGGCGGCGGTAGTGCTATTTTTACATCAAATTACTTAATTGAATAATAATTTTAGCAGATCGAGGCGCCGAGAATCGAGAATTGTTAACGAGCCTTCATCACGACGATCGCGTTGTACAACGACTCGGCAAAGATCTCCATTAAAAAACGTTTATTTCTGTTATTTTTAAGCTCAATCAATTGTTTATTCATTGCCGCGGCGTCGACGACACGTGCCCAATGGTCATGTAGTCGCATAAATTCGTAGCAGCGCAGAAACGGCAAAGTAAAACGTAATATCGAATCAAGCAAAATCAATTATATTATACGTACGTATATATAGGAAATTATGCGTCCGCAATATCGCTCTCGCTCTGCGGGAAGAACAAATCGACTATAATATGGAGAGGCAGAGAGTCAACACACAAGAGGCTGCCTGCGGCCGCAGTAAATTACGACGAAATTCTCAAGGTGCTGGCGAAAAATTGTATACCGATCTAATGTGTGTATAGGCGCGCGCGCGCAGAAAAGTAGCAGCAGCGGCCACGTGCATGCAGCAGTGTGCAAGCTTAATAGCGATGCTGGTCTCTCGCTTATAGAGTCGCGACTCGAGTGCACTGGCGGAGCGCAGCAAGACTAATTATCGGTGCTGTATTAAGTCGCTCTCGAGCTTATAACGACTCGCGAGAGTCGTTATCTCAAAAGCCGCCTTTGAACTTGCCTGCTCACGCATAATGGCCATACACGCCTCTACTTGGCTATATATACGCGGATGCTCCAAAACTCTGCGCCAGCTGAGTCGTCTGTGTATGCATATAGCGGCACCGTAAATGCGCCGCGTATTATGTGTGTACCTTGCCGAACGTATATATTGCCTAATAGAAGTATGCGCCTATTATCGCAGCCGCGCGTCCGTCCATCCGCGTATGTGTGTAATGCGCTCGTAAACGCGAGAGCTGCCTTATACGCCGTGTGTGTGTGCTATGCCTATACACTTGGTGTATTGGCGCGCGACCTCGGAAGTCGGAAATTAATGCAAGGTCGCATTTACATGTAACGCATAGCGGCATAGATACGAGCCTGTAGCGCGCGCGAAAAGCCGAGAGAAGCAGAGATATGCTATTATTCGCAGATCGATCGATCGTTTCGGCTCTTTCCTCTCGTTGACCCGATACGCTTCCAATCTAAATCGCTACATCTATTTTTATGGATTATTCTATCGCCCAGTTGACGCACGCGACGCCGCTGCAGCTTGACACATTTTTCCAAGCGACGTTTCGTACGAAATTTACACAGAGTCCACATTTTTTAAATTAATCATTGAACGCCCATCGCGAACGTGTCTATTAGAAGTTTCACTGCCGCACACGTGTTTTTGAATAAGGCAATACAATGGACGCCACATAGTGTATAGTGATTTATGATCTTCTATTGATTTCGGGGAGTGTCTATTCAACTCTCCGTTGTGGATTTTTCCATCTCATTATGCGAATGACCGATTCTTCGAAAGAAAAAATCTTACATCCAAATTTTTAGCTTCAAAAGTAAATGCAGTTTTTTTTTTCTTTCTCCAACGACTCCTCGTTACCCAAAAAACGAAGATTATTCGTCACAAACGCGATTCCTTGAAACTATCAAATCAATTCCAAATACGTATACGTAATTAAAATGAAAGAAGTCGGATTAAAATGTGCGCGCCATCCTCGCGAGAGCGTGACGTATTTCTTCGCTTTGTATTGTATACTTCGACCGCGAGTCGCGACTCAAATTGCGAAGCATTTAGAGGATTAGTCGATAAATGTCCTATTCTTTTGTGAGAAAATTGAATCTATAATGAGGCAATGATTGCGACGTTTGAGCTCAACAAAACAGTCCAAAACTTCAAAGTCCAGCTTTTTTTGGATACCAAACAAATGCTGATCATTGACATGTTATTATTGCGTTACAATAATGTATCACACTCGATAGTTTTCGCGTCCATTTGAAATAATTTAGATACATTTATTTGCGTTTTTACTTAATTTTTTGCACTAAAATTAGTATTGCATGTGTTATATTAAATATTTGAAAACATAAAAAAAGACGTATAAACAAAGAACAGGTGTTTGCTTCGGTGCGCTAGATTAAATGAGAATTTCGATAACGTAGCGCGCGTACGTCATTCGCGAGTACGAGAAAGAGATATTATAAATATTTTTTTCAACTCATTCATGTAAACAACGGGGTTCGTTTTATTTTCGTAAAAATCAAACGACGTTGTAAAACACGGGCACTAAATTATTTCTCGCTCGAATGATTTCTAAACAACTTATATATAGTTACCTGTTTCGCCCGAGTACTCGGGATGTGAAAAATCGGCTGTCTTGGAAGCGCAATTGCTGCTGCTCATCTTCTTTGTTGCTTTGCCGAGCTGTCTGCTGTTGGTATCGTAATGCTTCTCCTGCTGACCTGTAAATTTACAATGCACAGATGTAAGTGTCGTTGCCAATATTGCAGGGTTGCTTCTCGAATGAAAATATTATTGTAAATAAGTATAATATCCGTAAAAAAAATTTCACACTTTTTTACAAGAAGAATTAATTTAATCTCGTCGCTTATCCGACACACGCCATTTATCAGCTTAAAGTGACTTAATTAATAGCCTTCTAGCATAAACAAGAATTGAGACAGCATAAAGTATAATACAATTAAAGGGGTCGAAGCTTGAACGACCCTATCAACGATCCCTTAGTGAAAAAAACTGATTCGGAAATGACGTAGAAAAGACTGCTTGCTAAATTTAGATAATGTTACGTACACATAGGAGTACAAGCGGTGTAAGGACGATTTTCGTCACGTTGCGATAAAAATACATTTAATCGTCATGTGTCGTCTGATTAGCAAGTCAAATTTAACAAAGACGTCATTTGACGCGAAAAATGTATAAATGTCATTCGAGAGTTCATTGAATGCATTGGAACTTAATTTGTCCTAATTTTCTTCAGTCCAAGTGCTATAGAAATATGCTAACGTAATATGCATACATAAGAAATTAAGTTTTATAATATTGTTTCATCATCCTTGAAAATTAAATGTTATTTAGAGAAACTTCATGGTAAATCTTATAGTTTTTGTTCAATCAAACTAAAATTATCTTTTGAATTGAATTTTTTTCGACGCAAATATTGATGATTTTATAAATTAATTGGTTTTGAATCATTAATCAATGCAACCATAATCTATATTCGCAAAAAATGTAAAATTTTCATCAATTAACACATTTGATTTTTAATCCTGCAACAATTGAATTTTATTTTTAGTCTTTAGGAATTATTTAAGCTTAATAAAATACATGTGAAATATATTGAAAGAAAATCATTGAAAAAGGTATAATAAACTTGATTTTACGATTCAGATGAGTTATTGATACGTTATTTTACGTAAAAGCAAGTTACTTCAGCAAATCATAACTCACAACTTTTTATTTTTTAAAAATTTGTTCAATTTTAAAAATCCATCGTCTTATATAATTCACATATTGAGATTCTTTAGAACTGGTGATACTTTATTTTTAATAATTTTTCTAATTTCGGTAATGTTGCAAAAAAATAATAAAGTTAAAGCTAATTCAATCAATATAATACATATCAATATTAATAACAAATAAAAATAAAAACAAATTTTATGAAAATTTGACTAAACCGAATAATGTTTATTTATAAAAATCTTAAATGTATTAATTTTGAGCAACTATGTGGAAGTTTTTGAAAAAAAAACAATACAACAAACAAATATATATATTTTTCATTTAAAGATATTTGCGATCCCTTAATGAAATGTAATTAATTTTAAATTTATTGAAAATGACTGAAAAATATATTTTACCGCATCTAGAAAGTTAAGTGCTTTATATTATTACAATATAAAGCAGGTTGACTTCTGGATTGCGCAAATATCATGCAATTTATTGTAATTTTCTATACACACAGGTTTTAGATTACAAAGTAAGAGACAACTCAAAAGATCAAGCATCGAGGGCCATTACTCATTTCGCGTTCGAAGTACGTACTAGTGTCTCGTGAAAATCACTGCGCTCATCGGACCTGTCGCTTAGAATTAATTAGTAATTTTCATTCGGCTAAATTTTCGTTCTAATAGCAGCCTTTACCTTTTATCGGAAAAATGTGTGATCTTAATTACGAGTGCATTATGCTCTTGACATTTGTGCGCCAGCTTCGTCCCAAGGCTAATGTAATTGATGACTATATGGTCATTTAAATACAAATTATAAGCGCTAATGTGCTCTCGCTCTCTCTTTGCCTCCGACCTCACTTCCCCCTTTATCACTTGTTTCTATTGGACATGTGTACTTAATTTTTTTTTATTGACTGATATCAGTATGAAGAGGAAGTAAATTAAAATATCATTAAGAGAGGTTCTAAATTCTAATACATGTTTGACGATTCAAATATTTCATCCTCCTTCAAAATATTTTGATTTTTTGATATTTCTCTAAAAAATGTTCACTTAAAAATGTATAATAGTAAAATATAGCATGGTACTTGATCTTTTTAAGTGTATTAATTGTTGCATTGCAATGGTTCATTGTTCAAAGCAAATCGTGGCATTATCAATAAACGAAGAAGAAATGCTTGAAATAAAAACATTCGATATATTAATCGAAAATTTCGATGGAAATAAAGTAGGTCGGGGGCCCAGTCGAGTTAATCCTTCGTAATAATAAAAATGACTCTCGCGTATATAGTACGTAGCACGGCAGAAAAAAATTACGGCCTATTAGGTATCTGACTCGGTCCGAGCAAAGCTTAATCTTTGTATTGTGCCCGTAGCTCGCGCTCCTACACACATATCGTACACGATATATCGTAATCTGTCGTTTTTGACGCGAGCTTCGGCATTCCTTTGATAAGTATATATAGGTACAAAACTTTGACATGTTTCGTAACTGGATCGTTAATAAATTTGTCAAAATAGGTAGAAGCGTGAAAACAAAAAGAAGGCAAAAAACGACTCGATCTGGTACGAGAATTAATGATTCGAGGTTCGCCACAATTGCTACTTGGAATAAGTATATTTGATTTAATTGGGAAAACCAGTATAAGCCACATATATTACACAGTTGCATATATACTCCACTCGTCCAGAGTAATATAAATTGTTGGAGCGTGACCGAGCTTCCAGTACAGTTTATACATTTTAGACCGACAATTAGAGGCAAATCTTTTTTTTTTTTTTAATGACATTCACTGGATGGGAGCTTTGATTTACTCGTCGTTCGTCAAGTCTATACGGCAAGCTATACGAACGATCGACAATTGTAAAAATATCGTTCGCTCGAGTCGACCGTTGTGATGGAATAAAATTGTGCAGAACCAACCTGTGCGGCAGCTGAGGATTCGCCGTGAGATTTTCGTCGGTGTAAAAATCGGCAGCCATGATGGTGTTGCGATTCTTGGTCGCGCCACCACTGGAACCGCTGATTTCCCCGCTCCCTTGCGCACTCGCCGCGAATCCTTGCATATATCGAGCTTAAATGTGTACTTTGCACTAAAGCGGTTGAACCATCGAGATAACTACACTGTCATTCGCACTAGCTCATATTCGTGGGGCTGTTTTATGCGTATATAAATATTTTGCGGCTACGTGACGTATAATCGCTGGCTTATTGCGCTCGCATACGAACGTCCTGTGTATCGAGTCCGTTTGCAACGTCGAGCGGTCAGCAGAAGTAGCAGCAGCAGCAGTAGTAGCAGTGGCGAGCGGAAATGTCGATCCATGATTGCGACCTTGTTGACGTCGTCGTCGTAGTCGTTACAGACGTTGGCTGTGGCTGCGGTGAACTTCTTATTGACCATCTCCCGGCGCACATTATAGATAAATATTGTACGAGCAGCACAATCGCAAGTCGTTTTTGTTTTTTATTATTATTATAGTCAACTCGTGGGAACTCGCGGCCAATCGGATCAATCTGTGTTTACATTTTTAATTTTGCTTCGGACAATCGCGAAGAGCATCGCTCTCGATTTGGCCACTCGGCGTGGTTTGGCGCGCACTGCGAATTACTCGGAGCTTTCGGGCGATCGGAAGAGTCGCGTATATATCTCGACGCAGATGCCGCGTCCCATCCGTTTCGGAAATGGTATATAAGTCGAGTCGCGTCGCACTCTGCGGACGATCGTACGACACGGGGGCCATGAATCGCGATCACCACACAGACGGCAAAGCTTGCAGCTATATGTATGTATAATGAAAATAGCAGCTACGCAGGCAGGCAGAGCAGCCACTGCTGGCCGGCCGTTAATTGAATAAACGGCGACGAGCTGCAGCTCTCGAGTTCTGCCGCGCGTACAGTACTCCAGTCTATATAACGTGTCTCGCTGCTGTATATAAGCGGCTCTTGCAGCGACTCGTGTACGTCTTGTACATATATATGTATACACGTGCACCCACACATGCCGATCTCGCTGCCGATCATTGTATTGTATTGTCAAGTACGTACGCTGCGCCTGCATGTGTAACTCGCGCACACATTCACGCGCAAATGTGCGAGCTGTTAGCCGAGCTGACAAATGATGCGTAATGACAGATTCTAATAAGTAATGCATGTACTGCTATGTGCACCTCGAGTACGTCTAACCGAGGCAACGTAGCGCGAGAGAAAGCAAATTACCGGCCGATATCAATGTTGCGGATACCAAATTTATCGCATAAGCATTCAATGAAGCTTTTATACTATTTATGGATTTTATTTTCAAAAAATATGCTACATTAATATTTTTTTTTTTCGTTTATCTGAAAATCCATTTCAATATGCATACGAATAAATCGAACTTTTGTCGCTTGCAGATCGTCGAGCTTCTGCTTTTAAATTGGCTATCGTTCGTGTCGCCCGGCAGGCATCCGACCTGGTTGCAAGAGACCGATCGAAATCAAAGGATCGACGATTACGCGTCCGCCGCCGCTGCAGCCGAGGACGTCCACGATTTCGAGCCCTTCAGGCGCAACTTGGCCTTCCATCATCTGAGCGAAGACATCGCCGAGGAGGAGGACAACGACGACAACGACAATTACGATGTCGCTGCGTTCGACGAGCTGGGTCGAGCCGGCCCTGCCCAGAGCCTCGAGCCGACCGAAACATTCAGCAGGAGCGATCGCAGCCTCCTGCCTGTACGTGACAAAATCGCATATCGCGCCCCGAGCACTCGAATCCTAACGTTACCCTCAAATTACAATAATTTTCACGTTGCAGGAGTATCGCGGTTTGTGCGAGTCAGTGACGCGCAAGGTGGACTTGAAGGGCGATCCGAATTACGAGTACCAGCCGTCTCACTATCACGAGGTCTTATGCAAAAGCTACACCCTCGCGAGCGACGAGCCGCAGAAGCGCGTCTCTGCGGCGTCCAAACAGGTACCCCACTCATCGTCCGCAGCGGATCGTGCATCAGCCTTCTTACGATAACTTGATTTTTTTCTCTCTTTCTGTTGCGCGCCGCAGAAATGCGCCCACCCGAGCTTCCACTGCGTGCAACGAAGCCGGACGCTGTTCATGCTGCGCCGCCGCTGGGACGACGCCGAGTGCTGGGAGCCGGCCACCAAAGTCATCGCCAGTGGATGCGAGTGCATGTGGCCCGTCTCGAGCCTCGGTGACATCAAGCTCCACTACTGATTGCGACGTCGCCTCGACGCCCGACTCTGATCGACACATACACAAATATAACAATGTTACCACATTATATAACGAGCTTTTCTTTCAATTTGACCTTTGTACAAGCCTGTTGAAAATACAATTTTTACATTATCTCTTGTCGCTGCACAGCCTCAGTTTGGCAGATTTTCATGATCAATCATCTAATTTTTCCAATATTTATTTATTGCGATCGCTCTCGAGTCAATAAATCTTGCTTGAGTTGTTCTTTTTCTAATTTCCATAAGTTACAAAAACGATACGATTTAACTATAATCAAGGAAAGTGAAACAAGCTTCTATTCTAAGCGTGGCTCATTATTGCGATTTTTTTTAGCCATTTCTTGAAAAATTTCCCACGTGAAAAATAGTTGAAATGTTAAAATAATTTTGAATTTTTTCGAAAAAAACAAAAAAGTAGTCAAAGGAAACGCTTGTAATTGTCATTTCTTGTTTTACAGGCAAATATTCTTAATTAAATCGTCTGGAAAGTTTATTATTTATATACTTTGAATAATCTCGAAATAGTTCCTTAAATGTTTTCCGGAAAATTAAATATTAGTATTCACCTTCAAAGCAGCTAAATAAATAGCTCTTATTTGCATCGTTTCAAAAATAATTTATGGTTTCGCTTTTCATAAGGTAACATAATGGTAAACACAAGTGTAATTGTTTTATAAGTCCAATATTTAAAATATCGATTATTTTATTACTACATATACAATTTTTTATAGCAAAATATTTAAAAAATATTTTTTCATCTCAATTCCATGCATTTGCTTTATGTTTCGGTAAAAATTTGAATCCATCAGGAACTTTGCCAAGCAACATTTCTCTGCATACAAAAAAAACAGAATTAGTATATTTAAAAGCACTTAAATTGCACGCGATCAAATAAAAAAAAAGCCTTACGAAAGTTTAATCCAATCAGCACAATTCGAACTCGCCATCATCGTTTCCAAATCGTTTCTCCCTTTGTAATAAGGTGGTCTATTATTCATTTTTTGTGGAGGATTTTCTAAAATTCCTACTGGAATATATCTAAAAAAAATTTAATTATTATTAGTATTAGTATTAATACTAGTATTATTACTATAATTAAAGCTTTTAAATTTTTTTTCATGAATGAACTAATCTTTTTAAAGGTAATATTGAATCCAGCTCGATACTTTAATTGACTTAAAATCGTTTACCTATACAAAAAGGATATCCATTCCAGCATAAATCTCCTCGTCGTCTCAACACCCCGAGTATCAGAACCCCAATGTTCTAGACCATAATTTGTGAATCTTTTCATGATATCAAATCTTTCCGTGGCCGATATGTCAATAGTTCTTTTTTCCTTGATTTCTTGGAATATCCACGGCTTGATTAAGGCACCTCTTGCAATGCTCACCCCTTGCACGGTGGGACATTCGAGGCGACAACGAGCGTAATCATCGTAAGAAAGAATATCGCCAGTTCCGTAAACAGGTATCGGTATAGCAGCCTGAGCACAACGCTCTATGTAATCCCAATCAGCGAGTTTTGTATACCGTTGCTCACGAGATCTACCATGAATCTAAAACATTAAATAATTTAAAATAATACGTCGATTATATTAGCAGAAATCCAAAAATAGTGTCTCACGTTTATCATTGAAGCACCCCATTCTCTGAATTTAGGCATGAGTGTGTGTGCTGTGGGTTTATCCATATATACGCCAGTTCTAGTTTTTACAGTAAATGGTATGTCTAAAACTTCTGAAGCACTTTTAACAACATGCTCTAAAACATTAAGTCGATTCATCATTCCACAACCAGAACCTTGTTTATAAATAAAATCTATGGGGCATCCTAAATTCAAATCAACAAAGTCCACTTCCATCTCATCATTAAGAAACTGGGAACATCTTGCTATTACACCAGCATTGTTGCCAGCTATTTGCACACCATATATATCTTCACTAGCATGACGCTTAACCAATGCCCATTCTTCTAGAGCACCTTTTAACAGACGTGGTGACAATGCCATTTCACCACATGTAATGTCAGCTCCAAATTCTTTGCAAATACGACGAAATGGTAAATTTCCTACAGTTGTGAGAGGTGCCAACATCAATTTATCTCTCCAATCAATGGTCTTTTTTTCACTAAAACGAATTTTTATCTCATCTGTGTCTAGGATTGGACCAACATCTTGTTCAGATTCCATAGGTACTGATTCTGGTTTCATTTCAATAGGGTTTTCTGCTTTAATTGTATCACACTTTATTTCAGGAACAATATTTTGTTTAGATTCTGTAGGTACTGTTTTTATTCCAATAGATTCTTTCTCTACTACAGAAGTATCACAATTTGTGGATTGATTAGACTTTGTATGCGTTTCCTTCCATTTCTGTCAATAGAAAATTAAAATTAATTTAAAATTAAATAAGCATTTTAAATAAATTATGATATTATGTTTATACTAACTGGATTATGTTTTTTAATGATTGTTTCAGCCTTGCTGAAATCATATCTGTATTTCCTTAAATTTTCTAGCAAATCTCTATCAATAACATTTTTAGTTGCAGGAGGCAACTTTTTATAAGCTTCATATTTTTCTTTGTCAATGATATTAAACCCATCCGCAGTAATATGTTTTGATCCTACTCTACAAGCTAAGCCTCTTTGACATCTTCCTGAGGTTTCAAAACTTATACATACAGAGCTAATATCAGCAGGCTTTATTTTTAAATACTCAGCTCTGTCATGTATAAAAGTACATTTCTCATTTATACACTTTTTTTCTGAATTTTCAACTGTTGCTTCAGCTATCCAAGGACATAAATTATGTTCTCGCAGAGCCTTAAAAGGTACACTCCTGTTTTTATTTTGTCCTCTAGGCTTATCTTTTTTTTGCTTTTTGGCTGGTGGTTCGCTTGACAGGTTTTCTTCATTACTTTTTGTTTCAGATTCAGAAGAATCTTTATCATTCACCTTATTTCCACTTTGTGTCCTCACATTATCTTCCAAAATAAACCTTTAAAAAATAGTTAGTCATTATATTTTCTCCAATAACTATTTCACTACTACATATTTAATCAAATTTTAATACAAATTTCTTCACAAGTATATAAAATCTTTCATGACGAATGTTGAATAAAATTAACACTTAAGTGAAATTATTATATATATGTCAAAATTATGATACATACTCAGGTTTGATGGCACAGACGCCGGTACGTTTGGTACTATCCGGCTTTTCCAGAGTTTGATTTATACAATTATTATCTTCTGTCATTGTAAAAATGAGTTGCTACACTGACACTCACTAGTATATTAAATACTAAGAATGATAATACTAATTATCTTTATTGATGAAATCAAATACAACTTATAACACGAGCTACAACTTGTATGGTAATGCTAGATGTTTGCAGTCTGCTTGTTATAAGAACTTAGTTAAGTGGCCATGTGCTCAACGCTTGTCGCAGGTCGCTTACTATTTTTTAGGCGCAGTGCGCATATGACTGATGCTCTGATGAACGCGCGCCTTATTTGAGTGCTATAAGCTAAGTGCATTGTAAATAGATCGGTACTGATATAAAATATCCTAATCGGTGGTATCCTCTCTTAAAAAAGGGATAGGTAGAATTTCGTAGACACCTTCATACTCAAATACAAACTAAGCACGTTGATAGTTAACAATAGTTGTGCAATGAGCGAAATTTAAAAAATTGATCATTTAACACTTGTGTTTTGAATTCAAGTTATTTAAATAATCATTTCTTGGACTGGAATATTTTTTTAATCATAACAATAAGAAAAAAGGATAACTTCTTAAGTTTTAAAATTTCTTCAATAATTCATCATAAGCGTAATTCAATATATAACACGAAGTATTATTTTTAATCAAAACACAGTGTAAGTAAAATATTATGAAATTTTGAATTACTATAGTAATTTTTAGTGTCTTGAAGCTTGTTGGATGTTGCTTATGAGTAAATTATGATTGGACTGTTGAAATGACGTTTATATTTTTTAGTATAAAAAATCGATAAAAAGTAATTCAGGATTAGAACAATGCCGAAATGTCCCTCGAAAGTTAGAATGGATCTCAGATTTTTCAAATTGTTCTGCTAATGCATGAAAACATATACAATGAAATAAATAATTAAGTTTTCACAATACAATATTAACTTAATGATAGATTTTAATGCTCAGGGACTGAATAATACTGAGTTAACTCATTTAGAATACAAACATTGCAATGTAAGAGAAACAACAAACAAAACAAGTAGTCAACTACCCCCAGAATAGAGGAAATGATCAGGAAAAGGATGTGAAGTTCTTTCTTGCACTTATGTATCATGTTTTGAATGTAAATTACATATAAACTGTAAAAACTTGATAGAAGTAAGAAGTTAAGAAGAAAATAAATCTTAAAAATTTTTATTTTACAATTAATCTTTTATTTTTTGTTTATAAAAAATTAACCTTGCTTTTGAGCAAGCTCTTTTTGCTTGGCTTTTTCAAGTTTAGCAATTCTAGCGGCAGACTTGCTGCCGAGTATTCCTCCACCCCAGTGACGACGGATTTCATCAAAGCGATCATTAAAGTTGGTCTTGATGGCCTCAACAATCTTGGTAAAGTTGGCTCTGTCACCAGCATCAACCTGAAATTTTAAAATTTTTATATTATAATGATTCTGTAGAATTTTCATTCTCATTTTTTCAAGTATATTGTTTTACTCAGTAAGACTAATCAAATAATCATAACAATCATAGGATTGGCTGTTTTTTCATCATATGTAAAAATGCATGTTGTCCAAAATATAAAAACCACAAAGTTTACCTGAGTCAAAGCAACAGCCGTGCATGTCTTCCTTCTGACAAGGCGGCCCAAGCGAGCTTTGCCCTTGATAATGCAGTATGGGACACCCATTTTTCGGCACAAAGCAGGCAAGAAGATTACAATCTCAATTGGGTCAACATCATGGGCGATGACAACCAATTGAGCTTTCTTCTGCTCAACTAGTGTAGTGACTGCATTGGCACCACTTCGGATGACATTGGGTTTCTTGGAAGGAGTATCCTCCTTCTTTTCCACCTTCTTTTCAGCACGTGCCTTTAAGCGCAATTTCTTGGCCAAAGCTGTTTCTGGCCTATACTTTTCCAGCAACTTGAAGAGCTGGGTAGCATTTTGTTTGTCCAACGTTTGGTTGAACTGATTGATTGGTGGTGGCACCTTCAATCTTTTGTAGAGGACTGATTTTTGCCTCTGTATCCTAATGTATTTAGGGAATTTAACGAAACGCGACAGATCACGCTCTGGCTGGATATCCTGACCTATAAACAAAATAAAATACAATTAATCAATGCTCAATAAACATGCACGATAAAAATAAATTTAAATTATTTTAGTTTCAGGAAAATAGAATATATCACAAACAATCATTGGATTGGCTCTATAATCTTCATCATGTACATGTGTATGTAAAGTTAGAAAAGGTGAAAATTGTGAACTTAATCTCATGGCTCATTTGACATTAGTATATAAAAGATACTCACCGATACCGAAGTTTCGAGTCCTCTTCTCAAACAGGGGGTTAGTCAGCTTCTTTGGCTCAACTTTTTTGACTGCCAAAGGAGCAGCAGCTACCTTCTTGCCTACCTTCTTCTTTGCCTGCAATAACAACAAATAAATTAATGACCAAAACTTAGTTTGTTCAGATGATAGAAGGAAAACTTTCCGAGGCGCCAGTGCTTGTAATCACATAATGTGCCAAACAATCTTGCCGCAGTTTTGTGATTTTTTAAAGAATGAATGTGAAAAGGGAAATTATTATTCCGTTTTGAATATTTAAACATATGTCTCTTTACACATTACTACTTTTGAAATATAAAAATTGAGATAATGAATTTGGATTCTCGTTGGAACACGTTGTAGCTTATAGGTTGGAGGTCGTAAATACTAATAACTTCGCCTACTGCAGTTCTAATCTTATTGAAATAGTACTTAACAGTAAGAATAATCAATAAAAATTATAAAAATTAATTAGCCGGAAATTTATAAATAATATTTGTTAAAAACAAACCTTTTTTTGGACCATCTTGTCACTATCGTGCAATTGCTGCGGAGAGAAAGACCTACTCGCAGCCACGGGACGCAGTTCGAATTAGACCACACTTACAATAGCGCCAAACGAGCAGCGCACTTTTTCGAAATGACGAAAAAAATTTATTTCTCCATTAATTTTTGTTTTATATTTAAAATAATCTTTATTATCCTCCTTATCAAAACGTTTTTACTAGTATTGAAGCTACTGCCTTCATTTAAAATTATAATAATTTTTAATAAAAAAACAAATAGTCACCCACTTTTTCTTATAACTATTTTACAATTCAATTTTCAATCAAAGTTTAACATATTGGATAAAATTGTTTTTATTTCCTGTCATTTATTATATGATTTACTATAGAGTCAGTAGTATGTAAATACTATAAATATTAGCTTTCCCAATTAAATTAACCACAACTTGTTACATTAGCTAGAATCTTTAGGCACGCGCATTTTTCGGGCATTGCGCGTGTATTGTAAATAGACCTATGCAGATACTAAATACCCGAACCATATTATTATTATATTTTATATCATATATTTATTGTATAAAACTGATGCGATTTCTATTAATTGTGCTCTTTTGAATATATGGACTATTTAAATATAGTTGTCAATTTCGGTTCTTTACACTCTTTTATTGCGCTAATTGAATCTGAAATAGTTGAACTAGGCTCGAAAATATTCGTTGCAGCACTCCACATTAGATACATTCAAGACTAAATGAAAATTTGTACGGAATATAAAAATATTTTATTTTAATGATCATAAATATGATAATATAGCAAATCCAATCATCATAGAACTTATTCATTTTTTAAGCATCAAATAATAGGATGTGAACAGGAAAATGGATGAATTTTTGGTAAAATATACAATTTAGTTCATAATTAAAATACATTTTTTAGTTTCAGAAATAGTTATTATCAGTTAATAATAACTTACTTCAGGTATTATTACATTTGTTGTTACAACAATGGTGTATAGAATAATTTTTTATTTTTAATAAGATCAAAATCTATCTTTAAACAATTTTTTCAAGTTCCCTAGCATAATCAATGGTTAAAGTTGCAAGATCAGCACTTGGTATTGGTTCAATATGTTTCTTTTCATTAAGTGCCTCAAAATGTATAAATCCATCGTTTGCTAATGTCCAATTTTTCTTTGCACAATACTGCATCATTTCTGTAGTATTTAAATTTAGCATTCTAGCTGCATCTTCAATTGAAATTTTATCAAAAGCACTTTCCACACAAGCTCCAATTTCGTCTCTAACTGTGTTCAACAAAATGTCCATGAAAAAATTCTTTGAATAAATTGTTCCTTGGGCGTTTCTAAAAATTTTGTCATAAGAGCCTTCCATTAGCCACTGCTCCAACTGACGTGGAACCCGTATACATGGATCAACTTCAAGTCGGTCTGCTGTTAGAAGCTCAAGTTCTGTATGGAATTCTGCAACTCTATTTTGAGAAAGAAGGAACATAAGATTCAATCCAAGGAGATCATACATATTCTCTGATTCTGTTATGCTATATTTATAATCAAAGTAATAATTTTTAAGCTGTGCCATGTATCGTTCAAATGATGGTATGTCATGATTGGCTACACTCCATTTAGCACCAATTTCAAGGATATCCCCTATATAAAATATCAAAAATTAAAATATATATGTTTTATTAATGCTTTTATATATAAATTAAAAATTACTCACGAGCAAGATATAATTCTCTTTTATGTACCTTGTCTCCAAGATCACTTGTTGGTAGGAAAGATAATTGTGTTAACAAAATCTACAAAAAAATGAAAATTTATAACTATAGTAAATAATTTTTCAAGATGAATATTCAATCGATTCTATTGATAAATCAATTATGTGAAAGCATGACCGTACAAAATTGACAGCATAATTTGAGGTTACATTAAAAAATTGGACATTGTTAGGAGATAATGATAGTGGACTCTAATGTAATTATTAATACCTTGAGTTCTTTTAACATGTCTCCACATAATTTCAAATTAGGCGATTTCTTATCCCATTCTTTTTTCAAAACATTACATTTCGCTTCTAAATTATCGAGGGCCGCCATGATCGTCGTTGAGATGATGTGTTTACTTTACTTGGGGATAGGCAGTCTGATTCATGTATATAGAAACTTTGCGGGCAAAATCCGTACCACTTTCTGACAACTCAATTGGCTTTTCTCAAAACAAATAAGATTTCGATCGCGCGTCTCGAGTTATTATGATTTAAAAAAGGATCCTTTATTGAAAATTTTTAAATCTTTTAATAATATGGTACAGCCAGTAACTTTATACGTTCCATAGCTATTGCTTTTAAAGGTGTACGAATCGATGTTTTTAATTTAAAGCAAGAATGTTTAAAATTTCAATTTCATATAAAAACGTTTGTATGACTTTCTACATTACTTAGCTATTGGTTAATGACATTTTTTTTTTTAAATTTTTAGAAATTCAATTTTTGTAGGTACTAAATCTTTACAGTTTCGAACTTTATCAATATCTCGGATCTCGATTCTCGCATTTATTCAAAATACATTGCACATGCGCAAATTTGTGTCCAGAGTCCAGACCTTGACAAGTGGCAAGTAATGGCAAGTCATAAAATCAGTCAGCATTTGCAATCAGCATCATAGGCAAAAATCATTGTAATTCGCAATTTTTTAGGCAGGAACAAAATATTAGATATTTGCGATCCATCATAAATAGGTGCTCGAACTGACTAATTGGAATGTTCAATTATAATTATATTAACCTAACCGCACAGAAGAAATAGTTTTGATAAGAGTGTGGGCAACTTGCTTGATGATACTAATGTTTTGATAATTTTTTAACATTCGTCGAGCTGTATTACGCATTGAAAATAAACTGTAATCTTAAATACAAGTCAAAATGAAAGTTAAAGTTAAAATGTTGATGGGAGAAGAACATATCTTCGAAGTAAGTACACAAAAAAATGTCTGCAACTTTTCAAAATTACATCTAACTTTTGTGGTTAATATTTTTAGATACTACCAACAGAAACTATATTGCAAGTAAAAGAAAAAATTCGAGATAAATTAGCAATAGATGTACCACAACAAAGTTTGTTGTTCATGGGGAAAGCTCTGACAGGTAAAATATTAAAATTTATCATTGAATATTGTAATTTTTATTTTCTATAATTAATCATTCAATTTCAGATGAAAATGAAGTTGGTTTTTACCCAGGAATTAAAGATGAAAGTAAACTAATATTAGTCAAAAAAGCTCCACAGACTAGTACACCTAAAAATGGTCTTCACATATTTAAAACAGAGATTTTAAAAGTATTAAAGAATTATTATACTGAATCTGATGCATTAACAATTGCTAATCAAACAATAAAAGACTTACAAATGAAAGTTGCTCACATGAGCTATGACGATTTAGAAAGATTAGCTGCAGCATTATTGCAAGATCAAGAAAACAATGTATGACTTATTATGATTCACCAATTCATAAGTTTTTAGTTTCAATTTTTCATAATGTTACATTTTTACAAAATTTTGTTCACTTGTGTGTAAAAAATTGTTTATTGTGTACAATAAGTAGAAAATCATGATAATAATTGTAATTTACTCACTAGCAATATAAAAATATTTATTTTTATCTCATTCATGACTTACATTTATTGAATCACAAAAGCGCTTAGCCAAAGCATATTTAATTTTTTACAAATAATAAAATAAAATAATTAAAGTTAAATTAAACTTTATGGATCTGCTAAGTCCAATTGCCTGAAATATCTGGCTACTAAACATATGAAAAGATTCAAAGATACCACATCATTGATTTGTGTTGGTTCCTGTGGCAATGAATAGAAATATTATAACTTATTTCCTAAATGAAAATCATTAAAATATATTTTTTTTCTTACCAATTTAGCCCTCATAGATGCACAATACCTTGCTAAAGATCGAAGGCAAGAGCACATGTCAGGGTTTAAAGGCAATTCTAAAGCAGACAATAATGCATACAACCATCTCCCTAATTCTGCTTGAATAAGTTCTTGCTTTTCTAAATAATTAACTAAATATTCCAAAACTTGTTCGATAGATGGCTGATTAATTGATAAAATAATACTAAGCAAAGGTTCTATGTAATTTTCATTAGTAGTGGTGCATACTTTGATCCAGCCTTCTTGATCACTTATATCAGGCTGAAAAGTTAACAATTACTTAATATATCTTTTGAAAATTTTACTTTAGTGAAAAGAACTTTAAAACTTATGTACCAATTTCACTTTACACGCCAGTCTTCTCTTTTTTTTATTCTTTATTTCATCTCTAAATTGTGCTATTTCCATTCTTATTTGAGAAAATTCTGATATTTGGTGATTTTGCCACTCTTGAGTGGGACCCATGCAGTCTGGAGCTTTGATGCACTCTGGCAACTACAAATTTATAAAACAAGAGTGAAAAAAAATACTAAATTGGTCAAAATAAATTCATTAACAAGGTACTAACTGGCTTGACATTCAATGTGGGTTTTTTAAAACGCGAGTCATCGATTTTTGCGTATGCAACATCATCACAATTCCTCGCTTCGTATCTGTAAAACAATATATTTAAACAATTTTTAACAATAATCGATGAGATAAAAAAAATCATTTACATGACTCGTTTAATGTATTCTTCTCCAGTTGCGGGTAAACCTGAAAGGTCGAGCGATTCCTCGTCGAGTTTTCCGGAGTACAAAACTGGCTCTTTAAAGGGATCGTTCATTTTTTTATCAATAAAATGTCAAGATCGCAATATCACATGTAATTCATAAATGAATTTTTAAGCAACCGATTAGAATCTTGAACAAAGTCGAATAACCTATTGATTCTGACTGTCAACAAAAATGTGCCTCACGCAAATTGCAGACGAAACGAGCGGGGTCATGAACTGAAGTTACACGCTGGCTGCTGCTGTCCTGCAGTACTGCGAGGTTCAACTTGACGTTTGCATTGTTGGCACCTGTTATTGGCCATATATGATTACGCATATGAATACCGGAATAAGTTATCACAACACAACAAACATTTTGGTTTAAAGCTGTTGGCAAGTGGTTTCGTGCAAATTCTGTTTTTTAGTATACTAATAAAACTGAAACTTATTAATCGTACACATTTTCGATAAAGATCGTTTATCACAAAGAAAGGATCGGATAAATTCATTAATTTATATGAGGTAAAAATGGCTGATGAAGAAAAAGAACAAACTTTAGAGGAACATTTAGCAGAGTGGCGAGCTTCCATAGTGACTTATCCTCCTCATGTTCAAGCTGTCATTGACAAAGTAATTGTTCAACTTGTGCTTTAATCTTGAAATCAAAAGATGATTTATTCAACCAATTGTTTACAGGTTATTCCTAGTAGCGATCCTTTGGATCAACCAGATTTTAATCCAGTTGACTACATAAATACCCTTTTCCCAACTGAGCAGTCACTAGTTAATATAGATGAAGTTATTAATAAATTGGAAAATGAAAGTAAACAAATTAATAAAGAAATGCGTCAACTGATTGGAGGACAAACTGGTAACACCCAAGATGGAAAAATAGCCCTAGATAACACTCAAAAAGTTATCAAACAATTATTTGGACAAATTAAAGATATTAAACGAATGGCTGAAGAATCAGAAGAAACAGTAAAAGAAATTACAAGAGATATTAAGCAATTGGATTTTGCAAAAAAAAATTTAACTGTTTCTATCACAACTTTAAATCATCTGCATATGCTTGTAGAAGGAGTAGAAACTTTAAAGTAAGCAGTAAAATAATTTTATAAGAAAGTTGATGATGAAAATTATTTTAATTTGCAGAGATTTAACAAAAAGAAAACAGTACAAAGAAATAGTTCTACCCCTTCAAGCTGTAATGGAAGTGATGAAATATTTTCATAATCATATGGATACACCTCAAATAAAAAATGTTTATGATGAAGTAAGAAAATTTTACTGAATATTTCAATCTTTTTGGAAGTATAAGTAATGTCACACCACTAATTTTTGGTTTTTAGATAAAAAAAATTCATGTTGAATTAGCTCAACAGATAACAACAGATTTCAAGGAAACATTTACTGGACAGAATGCTAAGAATTTTGCTCATCTAACAGATGCATGTCTTGTGCTATCTGTTCTTGATCCTAAAGTCAAGTAGGTTTCTAACTATTTATAAATATGTAATCTACTATTATTAAAAATTTATCTTTTTCAGGAAAGAGCTTTTACAATGGTTTGTAACTATGCAACTACAAGAATACACACATTTGTTTGATGAGAACCAAGAATTTGCTTGGTTAGACAAAATTGATCGCCGCTATGCTTGGATTAAAAAACATTTAATTGATTTTGAAGCAAAATTTGGCAATATATTTCCACAGGATTGGGAAGTATCTGAACGCATAGCTGTACAATTTTGTTTTGTAACAAGAGAAGATTTATCAAAGTTAATGCATAAACGTACTGCTGAAATAGATGTTAAATTACTATTGTATGCCATACAGCGAACCACTAATTTTGAAACATTATTAGCTAAAAGATTTACTGGCATTACTTTAGAAGAAATCAATAATAAAAAAGAAGGTAAAGCAGATGAAAAAGAATCACAAACTGCAAAAACTGCTTCTGGTAATCCTTTTGAAGAGACCACTGCGAAAAACCAGGTATTTATATTAAAAAAAATTTTTTAACATCATCAATTTCACTTTTACTATGGTCTAAATAATTCATTTTTATTTTACGGTATATTTATTGTTTTTAGTCAACAGAATCAGATATGAAGCAACTTGCATCACCTTTCACAAATTTAATTGGACGTTGCTTTGAATCATATTTATATATTTACATTGAAAGTCTTGACCGCAATTTAGCCGAACTTTTAGACAAGTTTATTGCTGATTGTAAAACTCGGCCTCCCGGTGCAGGTGGAATACACGAAGCTGGCCAACAAGAAGGTCCAAGCAGTGTACTTTCTTCTTGTGCCGATTTATTTGTATTTTATAAAAAATGCATGTTGCAATGTACCCAATTGAGTTCTGGGGCTATAATGTTGAATTTGGCAGAAGTTTTCCAAAAATATCTTAGAGAATATGCTGTTAAAATTCTCCAAAACAATTTACCAAAGTAAGTGGCTTGAAATGTTTTTTGTACTCCGTGAAATCGTTATAATATTAAATGGTTTTTGTTTGGAAGAATCGGAGGTGGCAGTATCGGTACAAGCGTCAGCAATATTACTCGCGATTTTCGAGATTTGTCAACATCTGGGTTCATTCAAAATTTCCAAAGTTTTTTAAAAGAAGGTGAGAACAGCAAATTTAACAAAGAAGAACAGGCACGCATTTGCTGGTAAGCATAAGTAAATATTATAAACAATAATTGAATTCAGCAACGTTACAAACGAATTTTTTCCAATTATTGTATGCGAAACGTTATGTGAAATATCAGTATTAATAAGTTATTGTATTAACGTGTAATAATACTATTTCCCGCAATAAATTTCCCATACTATAGCATTTTGACGACAGCCGAGTATTGTCTCGAAACTACTCAACAGTTAGAAGAAAAACTTCGATTAAAAACAGATAAAATGTATGCAGATAGGATTAATTTATCTCAAGAACAAGACATATTCCATGGGTATGCAATAACATTTTTGGTTTTAGAAACTAAAACTTGGAACTTATCGTTTGATTAAATTTTGCAGTGTAATATCCAACTGTATACAACTGCTTGTTCAAGATTTAGAATTAGCATGTGAACCTGCAATGAATGCAATGATAAAAGTAAACTTATACAACAATTTTATACTCTAAAAATTGCGTATTATTCATAAGGCCAATTTTCAGTGAAGTCGAGTAGCCAAAAATTTTTTTTCTACGAATACGAAAAACTTGTTGTTTCCGATGTCAAAAATGTACCAACGACATCCTTGAGCGCATTGCCGCCAAAGCCTCCCGCCTGGCTCGCTATAACAAGAGATCGGCCATCTCCTCCCGGGAGACCCGTTAGGCTTCTTTTGCCTGGTGAGCTGGCCAAGCATGCTGTCTCTGAAGGTACCATGGGTGTGACCAAGTACACCAGCTCAAAGTAAATCGCCTTGGCTTTTTGAACCACCTTTTCAAAAACAATTAAATATTGCAAATATTTAATGTATTTCGTAAGAATGGTCAAGTTTAGGCCTCTGAAAAAGGGTCATAAAAGGCCCCAATTTTTCCAAAAGATTTTTGGAACATTTCTGACATCGGAAAGAACAAGTTTTTCATATTAGCAGAAAAAAAAGATTTATGACCATTCAATTTCACTGAGAATCGGCTATAACTATGGTTTTGAATAAAACGATCTCCTATGTTCTAACTAAAAGGCATAATTATTAATCATATTATTTTTTCATCTATCAGATGCAATGGAGCTCGATTGAAACTGTTGGTGATCAAAGCGGCTATGTCAGTACAATATTGTCTCATCTTCGTCAAACCATCCCCGTTATACGAGATCAATTATCATCATGCAGAAAATACTTCACACAATTATGTGTTAAATTTGTTTCGTAAGTTCTTCTCATTTTTTATTGTTTTAAACTTTCCCTTGTAAAAAAGTTGCGAAATTCCTGTAGAAATACTGCAGAAATCCCGCAGGAAAGCGCGAAATCCCGCAGGAAAGCGCGAAATCCCTGCAGGAATTTCTCGACTTTTTTACAAGGGTTTTTGACTGACTCTTATGTTTTACAGATCATTTATTCCAAAGCTAACACAGCAGATATTCAAGTGTAAACCCTTGAGCACCGTCGGAACTGAACAGTTGCTTTTAGATGTTCATATGTTAAAAACAGCTCTTTTGGATCTTCCATCAGCAGGATCTTCTGTTCAGCGTAAGGCCCCAGCTATGTACACAAAGGTACAATAAAATTTTCATTGTTCTTAATATTTAATAATATTTAGTAAATTAAAATTTAACTGTTTTTTTATATGATTTTTATTCATTATAAATTCGTTAGGTTGTAATAAAGGGTATGAGCAATGCTGAAATGTTGCTAAAAGTTGTAATGGCTCCCACAGATTCTCCAAGTTGTTTTGCTGATCAGTGTAAAAAGTTGTTACCTGATCTCAAAATTCCAGAATTCCAAAAAATTTTGGATATGAAGGTATATTATGAAGTTAATAATAAAATTTATAGATTAATTTATGAATATACACAATGACAAATTTTAAAATTTAGGGACTAAGAAAAACTGAGCAAACTCAACTGATTGAAGAATATAAACATCGTATCGCATGTGAAGCAACAAACGAGACAAACAGTCATCTCCCGCCAGAGAGCCCTGAACACGAAGCTGGACGAATTCAAAAATTAGAAAAACTGATAAAGAAAAGGATGTGAAGTTCTTTTCTACACTTACGATTAGTATTTTTGTATATAAATTATATATATCGAGGAGTGCGCTCGCGCTCGCTCTGGCAAGTTAATATATACACTGTAAAAACTTGATAGAAGTAAGAAGTTAAGAGGAAAATAAATCTTAAAAATGTTTGTTTTTACAATAAATCTTTTATTTTTTGTTTATAAAAATTAACCTTGCTTTTGAGCAAGCTCTTTTTGCTTGGCTTTTTCGAGTTTAGCAATTCTGGCGGCAGACTTGCTGCCGAGTATTCCTCCACCCCAGTGACGACGGATTTCATCAAAGCGATCATTAAAGTTGGTCTTGATGGCCTCAACAATCTTGGTAAAGTTGGCTCTGTCACCAGCATCAACCTGAAATTTTAAAATTTTTATATTATAATGATTCTGTAGAATTTTCATTCTCATTTTTTCAAGTATATTGTTTTACTCAGTAAGACTAATCAAATAATCATAACAATCATAGGATTGGCTGTTTTTTCATCATATGTAAAAATGCATGTTGTCCAAAATATAAAAACCACAAAGTTTACCTGAGTCAAAGCAACAGCCGTGCATGTCTTCCTTCTGACAAGGCGGCCCAAGCGAGCTTTGCCCTTGATAATGCAGTATGGGACACCCATTTTTCGGCACAAAGCAGGCAAGAAGATTACAATCTCAATTGGGTCAACATCATGGGCGATGACAACCAATTGAGCTTTCTTCTGCTCAACTAGTGTAGTGACTGCATTGGCACCACTTCGGATGACATTGGGTTTCTTGGAAGGAGTATCCTCCTTCTTTTCCACCTTCTTTTCAGCACGTGCCTTTAAGCGCAATTTCTTGGCCAAAGCTGTTTCTGGCCTATACTTTTCCAGCAACTTGAAGAGCTGGGTAGCATTTTGTTTGTCCAACGTTTGGTTGAACTGATTGATTGGTGGTGGCACCTTCAATCTTTTGTAGAGGACTGATTTTTGCCTCTGTATCCTAATGTATTTAGGGAATTTAACGAAACGCGACAGATCACGCTCTGGCTGGATATCCTGACCTATAAACAAAATAAAATACAATTAATCATATGCTCAGATAAATACATGCACGATAAAAAATAAATTTAAATTATTTTAGTTTCAGGAAAATAGAATATATCACAAACAATCATTGGATTGGCTCTATAATCTTCATCATGTACATGTGTATGTAAAGTTAGAAAAGGTGAAAATTGTGAACTTAATCTCATGGCTCATTTGACATTAGTATATAATAAAGATACTCACCGATACCGAAGTTTCGAGTCCTCTTCTCAAACAGGGGGTTAGTCAGCTTCTTTGGCTCAACTTTTTTGACTGCCAAAGGAGCAGCAGCTACCTTCTTGCCTACCTTCTTCTTTGCCTGCAATATAACAACAAATAAATTAATGACCAAAACTTAGTTTGTTCAGATGATAGAAGGAAAACTTTCCGAGGCGCCATGTGCTTGTAATCACATAATGTGCCAAACAATCTTGCCGCAGTTTTGTGATTTTTTAAAGAATGAATGTGAAAAGGGAAATTATTATTCCGTTTTGAATATTTAAACATGTCTCTTTACACATTACTACTTTTGAAATATAAAAATTGAGATAATGAAATAGGATTCTCGTAGGAACACGTTGTAGCTTATAGGTTAAGGGAGTGAATGATAATAATTTCCTGTTTTTCATTATTTAACTCATCACATTAATTCAAAATAGTATTAGAATGAAAGTTCTTAAATTAGGAAGCCGACAATATGTAAATAATAGTTTTTATTAACATACTTTCTTTTGCACCATTTTATCTATTTATTACAGAATGAGTGCCGACGTAAAAACCGCAAGGCAGCTGGGCTAAGAAGCTTTTTAGAGTTGAGAATCTAAAGATCTCACGAATGGCGGCTCTATAGCTAAACTCCGCGGACGGCCACCTTCAGCGCCACATAAGCTGTGGGCTTTTTCAAATTCATGTAAATTATGGATTGAAAAATAGAAAAAATGTATATTAAACGTTATTGAATTGTACCGTGGTGATAATTGACTGATAGGATAAATGTAAACGCGTAAAACAAATCTAATAGATACATTTTTGAAATTTTTTTTTACAATATTGAATGAGACTTTTACAAACAGTCGAAAACGTTTTTGTGCGTATATTTTGTAGTTGCTTAAATGTTTTAAAGCTTTTAACACCTTTTAAACTCTCAATATATATTTTATAAATTGCAAATATTTATAATTAATTCTGTTATATAAATTAAAATATTCATTTTCACAATTAGCATTTGCTATTTATTTAAAGAGAAGTTTTTAAAAAAGTCAGGTTTTCTTAAGATGGTTGAATGAGATTTGCTATGTGTTTACAACAGGGCTCAAACTTTTGAGGGGGTTGCTCTTCAAGTTATCCCTGATCGACTCTCGAAATTTACAGCCCAGGTCAAGAAGCAAATTTTCAATTAGATTTGCAAAAGCTGAACAAGAAATCGCGGTTACTTGAAGAATTATGTTTTGGGATTAATAAAAAACTATTGATTAGAAAGCTGAAGTAATCACCTTTCGTTTAATGTATTAAAAATATACATGCAAACAAGCTTTCTAAAGAAATATTTGTCAATTGGAGTTCGTAAACAAGAAACTATAACCGACAGAATATTTGCGCACAGCAATGCGCATCATATATATACTAATAAAAAAAAACCTGTACGATGCAGGCGACAGGATGCTTAGGTGCTATGTATGAAAATCGTGGTTTGAGGTTCTGATCGCTGTTGTTAGCACTTAGCATAATCATAACAACTGCAGCAATGTCGCGTGTATGGGTGTGTCGTTGCGGAAAAAATTGAATTTGTTTACTTGCAAATTGATTAAAATTTAATTGGATCTATCTTTCGAATATCTGACAATTGAAATATAAGAGAGGCGAGGACATCATCCTTGCACTTTGAGGCTATCATCATGAATCAATCAACACTGACGCTTTTTATTGGATTATCTTTTATTTTAAGTATGTTAATGTTATTTTCAATACATCGGTATATTAAATAAAATTACCATTAATTTTTAAAATTTTATTTTTTATCAAGATTCGTTTATTGCAGAACTTTCGTACTATGTATAAATGAATACAGTACTTGAAATAAAATAATGATTAAAACTGTATGAAAAAAACCTCTTATTTTCAGTTGGTTTGAGCAAGCAAGATCAGAATGCATGTCAAATTCCTCTTATCATACGAGGAGCATGGTTCTCATGGGAGAATGGACAAAATACACTCACAGAAATTGATGCAAATTCTATTTCCAAGAGAGGCAGATGTGTTGATATGAAAGAAGAATTTCATGTCAATTATACTTTTGTCTTAAAACAAGAGGAATGTTATCACTGTGTTAAGTTACTTGTACGAACTATAAATGTTTTAGAAAAACTTGAAAGTAAGTTACAATATAATCTCATCAAAATTAAAAACGTTGCTAATTTTTAATTTTATATTTCAATTATAGCTAGTTGTGTTAATCTTGCACCACATGAAGAGCCAACAGTGGCTAGTGTTTGCAAAGGTTTAAGAGCTGATCAGCAGTTGATTACTCTCTTTTCAGAAAATTATGTTCCAGTCAATTGCAGATCTTCCCTTGAAGGGGTGTGGCAATTTGCTTACCAGGTATATTATCACAATTCAATCACATGACTCACTATAATATTTGTTTTGAATAAATAAATTTTTCTTTAGAATCGATTCAGATTCACTGGAGAATGTAATCATCCTGATGCGCAAATTCGATCTTGCCAAACTCCCGGAACACAATTTTTCATAACAAATCAAAAATTTAACATAACTTACAAAAAATGTCCTGGACTTAAGGAAACATTTGATGGAGGTATACAAAATAATTCATTTTTAATTAGTTGCACATTGCAGTTTAACTAAATAATGATGTTTTTTTTTAAGTCGTTGAATACAGCTGTTTAGGTGATTGGTTTGTTGACAAAAATCACTTCTTTGCTGTAGCCAATACAAAAGAATCTCGAAAGGATGAAAAATACAGATGTTTCTTGAAAAATCGCGATGATGATTTATACATTGGTGTATCTAATACTGCTGAATGTAATACACTTAAAACAGTAGAAAAAAGCCCTGAACGTTTACGCATAACACCTGTAAAAGCTGAAGTGGTAGAGCCAGGTTGTAGACTACCACAAAATATGTCTGGAAATTGGATAAATACAGCCAATATTGATGCTGATGTTTTTATTAATGAGACACACATAATAGAAACTTGGTATCCTGATGTAGGCAGATATAGAAAGACTATTTATACCTGTCGGGAACAAAGAGATTCCAGATTTATGATGGCTAGATTAACTGTGGATGGATGGTGAGGAAAATCATTAAAAATATATAATACCCTGATTTTGATACATTTTCTTAATTTTTTTCAGTCAAAAAGATTATGTTTGTTTTGACTTTGTACCTCAGCACCATAATATTATCAGATACAGAAAAGGCTTAGCTGTGATAAAAGACGATTTTCATACTGTTTGTTCATGGGTTCAATTTAAAAATACTGTAGAATGGAAATATGACTTATTCTTAGGTTTGTACAAATCAAAGTGATTTAAAAATTTACAATTTAGATTTTCATAACACTAGATTTCATTTTTTCAGCCAAAGATCCTGTACCTGTTAGATGTCCTGTTGCTGGAAAATTTATGTTCAAGCAAAAAGGGGATGTACTTTTTGAAACAAGAATTTTAGGTGGTGTTACAGATACACCTCGACCAAACATATACTGTAAACAAAATATATCAGATTTTTCAGTGTGTGACACAGATCAGAAAGAAATTGCAATTGATGAAACTTACTGTTTATCAGTTGATCATTTAGGAAGACCTGTTGATATTTACAGTAAGTAAAAGCATTGTTAAATCAACTTACTTATCATTTTTTGCATACTATTGAAAATATAAAATTACATAAATAAGCTGATATTTATACATATTTTACCAATTTATTAACTTCATGAATTTAATAATTTTTAATTTATTAAAGGTTGGCCAGATTACAAAATGAAGTGCATTGGATATTTTAAAGAAAATCTCAAATCTTATTTAATCACTTATGATGAACTCGATCCATACAGCAAATATCATTGTTGGGTGTATCAAAGAGCCGACTTAAATAGAGTTCTTATGTCTCAAGCAATTGGAGCCTTCTGTGATGTTAAGCAAGATGTAACAAGTTGGAACTATACAGAAGGTGCTGCAGTGGCACTAGATTTAGTGGTAAGTTTCCAGACTGACAATTTTAGAAAAGTTATTATGAATTAATTAACAATTATTAATCTTGAAATATTGCATTGAAGGAATATGAACGAGAACGTGATCAGTGTCCAATGCACTTTGATGATGGAAGTAATCCATGGGTTAAAAGTGAAAATTATATTCAAGTCTTCCATTTTGGCAATCATAATTAAGCTGTTAAACTTTCAAGTTTCAACTTATCTAATCTGCTTTGTTATTTCATGTTTCAGTGAAATTCATAAGCGTTAAAATATTTTGATCCGTCCATGCTTTTTGTAAACTTTTAAAAATATTCATTAGAGAAGATTAACAAATGATCTAATTGTAACTAAACAGCTTTTATACTTGTAAGATACTACAGGATATATATCCATTTAATCCGTCCAAACAACTGTTATGTATAGTTGCATGAACAATTGTGATAGTGTCATCACAAATGTCATTTTTTATGTATTTTAGATAAGAAAGAAAAAATGCTCATTTGTACAAATAAAATTGTTTAAGCATTAATTTGGAACTGATTGTTTATTATTTTTCTGATCTTTGCAATAATATAATACTAATATTAAAAGTACAAATTCTGGTAAAAACGCCTATTTATTAAAAAAAAATGTATTTACAATCTTGTACTGTACATAGAAATTTCCACTTCTAATACATTTTAAATTATTCTAGTAAATTTACAATAGAAAATTCATGTGAATTCTACTAATAATTTAGTAATAAAAATAAAACAATTTTTTAATTGTCGTACATAAATGGATAATACTATTATGAATATCCATCTGAGTTTAGTTTCTTCTTCTTCTTACTCTGGATATACGCCAAGCATTTGGCTCTTCGTATTTATTATGTAGCGGTTCTAGTCGTTGATTCTTTTTGAATTTACTCAATTTAGTAGGATCGCTGAATTTAAAGAATGCAGGTGCAAATTCTACAAGCCATTTTGGATCAATAGATGTTACTTCTCTCATGTATTCTTTTGTTGTTTGAACTAATTCATGATAAATAACCCACTCTGGCTGCCGATTAAATAACGCACTACTAGGATGAATATATACTACTTGACTATCCACTAGAGTTCTGTATCCCTCTTGTGGATCTTTTTTCGCTGCATTTCGGAAAAATCCGGAACATACAGTCTTTTGAACGCATACAGTATTTTTACCAGCTGACACAACATCCAATTTATGTCTATCCATAATACCTAAAAGTTGTTTTCGTACATCTTGGGCTCTTTTGAGAGTACGTATTTGAACAAAATTTTCATAGCACCAAGCGTTACTAAATTTGTTGTTTTTCCATGAATTATAAACAGCTAATAGAGTCAAATGATCACCCTCTAATTGATTAAATTTAGCTTTTTTTTGATCAGCAATTGCTTGCTTGTCTTTTGGACGATAAAATACATTTTGCACTGACAACATACTGACTATTGTAAGAATTTCATCAGAACATTTCAAGTGTACACTCATTATCAACATTTTTGATAAATTAGGTTCCAGAGGGAACTCTGCCATTCTTCTTCCTAATCTAGTGAGTAATCCTTCATCATCCAAAGCACTAAGACTATGCAAAGATTCAAGAGCCATTATAAGAGATTCTACTGGTGGAGCATCCATAAAATCAAAATGAAGTAAGTCATTTATGCCCATAGTCTTTAGTTGTAAAACTGTAGTTGCTAGATTGGTTCTTTGAATTTCTGGTACAGGTGTTGGTAACATTTCATCTCTGTAAGCTCTTTCCGTATATAATCTATAACATTTACCTGGTCCTGTACGTCCAGCACGTCCACTACGTTGGTTCGCAGCAGCTTGACTAATAGGTGTTACAATCAAACTATCCATTCCAGTTTTAGAGTTATAAACTTTTTGTTTTACAAATCCTGGATCCACGACATAGTAAATACCATCAATTGTTAAACTAGTTTCTGCAATATTTGTGGCTATAACAACTTTACGTGAGCCTGGAGGTGCTGGCTCAAAAATTCTAGTTTGCATCTCGGATGGAAGAGCAGAATAAACTGGCAAAATAATTAATTCAGGAACATCTGGCCCAAGAGATTTCATTCTCTCATAAAGAATTTCACAAGCGGTGTCAATTTCTTCTTGACCAGTTAAGAACAGTAAAATATCTCCAGGGGGTTCTCTTAAATGTATTTGCATAACAGTGATCAATGATGCATCCAAGTAATCTGTTTCAGGCTCTTTTGTATACATTATCTCTACTTCAAATGTACGACCAGGAATAGTGAAAATTGGTGCTTCAAAAAAGTATGACGAAAACTTGACAGCATCTAAAGTGGCACTGGTAACAATTAGTTTTAGATCAGGCCTACGACCAACTGCTCCTTTGAGAAGACCAAACAACACATCTGTATGTATTGTGCGCTCATGCGCTTCGTCAATCATAATAACAGAATATGATTTGAGATCTAAATCCATGAGGCATTCTCGTAACAACATACCATCTGTCATGTACTTGATTACAGTTTCAGGGCCAGTACAATCTTCAAAACGAATAGTGTAACCAACTTCTTGGCCCAATCTACAACCAAATTCTTCAGCTACTCTGTTAGCAACTGATGTGGCTGAAATTCTTCTGGGCTGAGTACATCCTATTTTTCCCCTAGCAGTAAAACCAATTTCTGCAAGGTATTGGGTGATTTGAGTTGTTTTACCAGAACCAGTCTCACCGATAACAATAAGAATTTGATTCTCTGTAACCGCTTTGATAAGATCATCCTTGAGCTTGTAAATGGGTAAGCTTTGACGCTGCTCAATGAGACTGAGATTAGTTTTTTTACCGAATGAGCTTTTCTTACCACCAATCACATGTTTTTTCCATTCTGGAACATCTTGCAATTGAATACCCATCCCTCCTCGCATATTACTAGTGATAGTTTGATTTTCTGCAGATGGAAGAGGATCAATCCAATTCTTATTCATTCCAGCTGGAGTTGCTTCAGCCTCTTGCTCTTTTTGCAACATCTTTTGCTCCCTACGTTCTTTAGCTAAAGCACTTTGCATCATAGCAGCTTGTGCCAATGATCCATCTGGATTTTTAACAATACGAACAGGGCTCAAATCACCAAGCGCGCGTCCATGGCCATGTAAAAATGGTGGTTCATCTTCTACTAATTCAATTTCAACATCTTCATCATCATTATCTTCTCTTGGTAAAATTCCAGTTTCCGTGTCAAAATCAGGTAACTCACTTTTATCTATGCATGAAGCGGCTAACATTTGTTTTATTTCCCACTTTTCTGGCGAGGAAAGTCTCTGCACTCTTTTCTTTGAGTAAGTTTCATCTTCATCATTGTTAGTTTCGAACTCAATGACCGATATTGGTCTATCCGGATTTCGCAATCTCTTTTCATCGTCGTTTATTCTAGTTAATGCAGCCGTTGGATTCGCATCTCGACCAGTTTCTCGACGATTACTGCTGTTTCTATCATCAGGGCGATGCTTTCTATCGTGATATTTACGATCGTGGGAGTGACTGCGACTTCGATGTTTTCTGTCGTCGAATCTTCTGCTGTTATTACCGTAACTCCGATCGTTTGATCGGCTACGATCACGATGTTTTCGATCTTTGGATCGGCTACGATCACGATGTTTTCGGTCTCTGGATCGGCTACGATCGCGATGTTTGCGATCGCGCGAACGACTTCGTCCATGATGTTTACGATAGCGCGAACGACTGCTTCCACGATTTTGGCGATCATTCGAACGGCTTCTACCTCGTCTTTGATCTCGATCTCTGTCCCTTCTACTTTTATGTCCATCATGGTCTCGACTTCTATCCTCATCATTATCCTTCTCACGCTTTATTTTTTCCGTGTCATTTTTGTGATCAGGATCAAGCATTAACATCATCTCATCGACGACATCATCGACATTTTGTTCTTCTGCTTTGACAACTTCATTGGGTAGAGCAAGACCAGGAAATTTACGTGACAAAACATCTTTTTTACTATTACCTTGGCTGCTAGTTGAGGTTGATTTCTTTGGCTTCATATGCTGTATAATACGCAATAAATTTGCAACAAAAGAGTCGGAAAATTCGGCGCCATTTTCTAGTAGTGCCTTTCTGAAGCTATCAAAAGTGTTATTTTTCTCGGCCAGATGTATAATAAACTCGGCCAGATCTTTCTCATTCAAACCTAAATGATTTTCCAACTCGGTGCAAATTTTAGAAACGAGCGACAAATGCTCTAGTTGCTCGATCTCATCCATTCTTGAATTGTTCAATCCAAACAATTGTCAGTCAGTAATTGATGATCGATTGTCGAACGAATTAGCCAAAAATTGCTGTTTTTAGATACACTAATAGACGTTCAATTGATTATTTTTAGGTCTACTTTGGTATATTCATTGATGCACATACACAAATTATGAAAAATTGACAACACTGAATTATTTTTAACCTAATCTTAACGTGAGAAGCGTTGCTGAGTCTACAGTGTATACATACACTAAAATATTTTAGCGACTGCTACATGGCCTGTATGTAGGCTATCGCCTATCGCGTCGTCGGTCGTCGTGCTGTTCATGCTGCGCTAAAACATCTGCATTGCGCGCGCATAAGCCAGCTGACCGGCGCGTCATTTAAATTTTAAAACTACTCATCATATCAACACACAGTTTCATTATTTTTAAAAGTCGTTTCTTCACAAGATTACCACGAAATAAAATAAGAAAAAATGTTAATATTTTTTATATAAACATCGGTCATATCTTTATATCCAATTTTGACGTCCGATTCTGAAAAAAGAGACAATTTTGTCATTTTGAACGTCAATGCTTCACTTTTATTTGGCTCATCATTCTTTTTATAAGTTAAGAATTGTTAATTAAATCATATTTTTAGAATGATTCCATTTTGTCTTTTACGAGATTTAATTGTTGGAAAAGGGCAATCCATTTTTTAATTTTAAGAGAATGAGTAAATTTGGTTATCATGGTAACGCGCAAAACGCGCTTTAAAAATTTTTAATAGAATACATTTAAAAAAATTAGCATCAATATATCCCTATAAATATTTCTAAAAAAATTTTTGCATAAATTGTAGGAAATGCGAGTGGAGGTGTTTATTTTTACGTTCGCTCCAGCAACCTTTTGATGCAACCACACGATAAGAGAACTTGGTGCGGTTAGCATACCAGCCAACGGTAGGATTGTATTCTTCTTAAATTAGAGTCATCTATTTGAAATTAAATGTAAAACTATAGGATACTCCACATGATTCATGGGCCACATTGCCATCTCCCACCTCGTGAACAATATTATGCACGTAACTAATACTTCTTTATATATTCAGCTTTATTGAATGTCTAAAATTACTATGACAGCTGTCGAAACATTTTTACCCACAAAATTGTAAAACTGAAGCACCAAATTCCAAATTATATACGTATGTACGTAATTCGAAAATCTATGCTTAGTACAGAATAGTTCATTTTAATCTATTATTTGTGGACAATTAAATAAAATTATTAATAATTATTTTCAAACGTAAAATTGAGATTCAAGTTTTGTAAAGCTCGTTTAGAATTTTTGAAAAAACAATAACAGTATTGGACTTTATAAGAAGTTAGTAGTTTTATGTTAAGACTTGGTGGCCGGTAGGTATGTGATTATTTAATATCTGGTGGTGAAAAAATTATATAGATAAACAATAGATGAACAATTATTAGAATTTAACCATAAATATAATTTCTTCAATTTTTTGATCGCATGATATTAGTACAAAATTGCCACGTTTTAGTTTTCCCACATTGAACGAATCTGCCTTTTTTACCTTTACGCGCCCGAAATATCAATTAATTCATTAAGATCAATTCGGTAGTGGATGCTATACCCTTAAATTGATACCTACACAGGCGAGGCCTAAATGCAGGATCATTTTTTATTTAAAAACCGCGATTGTTGGAAACTTAATACGTATTCTCCTGGAAACGTCGCGAAAAATTATTTTTTATTATACCTAATTGAATCGGAGCATCTAAACTAGGATTTCCATATTTAATCGTAATATTTATTAGTTTAATTATTGTACACCGAACGAAAAATAACGAACGAAGAACGAAGTGTCGTCGGTTCGAGTCCGGCCTGAGCCCATATTAATTGAATCTGCCTTTGTTGGCGCTTTATCTGCGGCCGTCTTTTTTGTTTTTACTGTTACCGCGCGGTATTCTTTGTTTTTGGATATTACATAGTTTACAGACACTTGTAAAATTTATTCCACTTAATGAATATTCGTAGAAATATCGCACTGTTAATCTGGATTATCAAATGACTTAATTTTTTTGCTCAACTCTTTTCTTTTAGTATTGTTCGGAAAACTATTATTTACAAAATTATATCATTTTATGTTAAGGTAACTTTTGATTTCTTAATCAGTGAGCACCCAAGCTGTTATACAGCACAAACTTATAATCGCTATTCATTGTTTAACTTTTAATAAAATTAACGTGCTCTATACTAGTACTTATCTCATTCCTTACACAGTTAGGATGAATATCTCTGATTGTGTGACTTTCGCGTCATAGTAAAAAAAAAATCAAAAACATATGAACAGAATGATGGCACTGTGGTGACATGTGCACTAGGCTATACAATATACACGCGAGCTAAATGTTTACAAGTATAAAGCATTATAATAGTCTATTATCTCACCCACAGTATATACGCATACCTGGCCACATCCGATTTGCGGCAATATATGTGATTACACGTGCCGTGTTATCTCAATTGTTGTACGCGTCATCGCACCGAGAGCTCATTTACTTCTCGCGATAAGCGTGGCCGGCTCGACTCACGGTGTATTTTTAGTGTACGTTAGCCTTAGCGCGGGTAAGGTATACCGGTGTCATGAAACTATTCGGTTGACAGCAGTTGTAATACGGTACTTTGAAGAAGTGCTGTATTGATTCTAAATCAATGTGAGTACAAGTGTTTATTTATGAATTTATTATAAATCCATTGTAATTTTTTAATTGTATTAAATAGTCTGTTAGAAAAAAAAAAATAGAGTGATCGATAACGATTGAAACAAATTATAGTTTGAGTCGATCGATGAGAAATTATTATTTCTAATATCTACTCGAGTTGACGTTATTTTTTATTTTACAGCATGAAAAGAAACTATAAAATCAAGTGTTTCCACGCCATAACCCTGTTAATAGTTCTAGCATTTTCTCGCACCTGTTCTTCCTTAATTACGAACTTAAATTTGTATCCAACTATCATCTCGGCGACCTTTGATCTTCCTTATGATCGTAAAGTGGATAATCAACGCGAGTATATTTTTATTTACGCCGAAGAGGATGTAAGTACAACAGTTTTAATATCCATTCTACGTATATACAAACATTTGTATTGTCATTATACCGTGTTCTACTTTGTGCCGATGCAGGTAAAAAACTCCGAAGGTTCGAAACTCACTGTAGAGAGTGAGGACGCGACTTTGGAAAACCCATTGATCGTCGTGGTAAGACAGAAAAGCGGAGTTCTGTCGTGGCAAGTGCCTTTGCTGCCGGATATCGGCGAGAACGTTGACCCAGCCGATTTCAGCAACAAAACGAGTCGAACGCTCTGCCCATCCCAGCATTACAAAGCCATTAGAAACAGCACGGACGTCGACAAGTACGCCACTGTCACAATATCGACCGATAGTCCGAAAAATATCAGTTTCAAGCTCAGGCTCAGTCGATTGACGGACTTTTATTTGAGGTAATTCTTTCGCGCGCTTTTTCTTGAAGTCAATAACACAGGCACACAAAAAAATTAAAAAGTTCAGTTCCAGAGATTAAACTAAATAAAAAAGAGGTATTTGGGTTCGCTAAATCCGAATTTGGCATCAGTTTTTCTGGGTTGGCTCATTTTCAAGGTCATTTGAAGGTCAGATTGAGGAAAAAAAATTGGAAAAATCCATGCTAAGTTTTTTTGCCAAAAAAGAGGAAGAGCAGCTGTGCTTAGGTAAGCGGCAGCTGCTATTCATAGATAGGGCGATTTTGGTACAGCTGCTGCCCCTTATTTAGGCACAGCTGTTGCCCCCATTTAGGCATAACTGCTAACTTCATAGAAGTCATCTGACCTCGGATTTGGATTCAACATTCTCAAAAACGTTGGTTTTTTTCAGAATATTTCACTACTTTTTCCTAATCTGACCTTCAAATGACCTTGAAAATGACCCAACTTACATGGACTGATTCAACACACCCAAAAACTTAACGTGTACTAGATTTGGTCTTTGGAATTGAACTTTTCAATTTTTTTTGTATGCCTCTGAAAATCTATGCGCTGAGAAAAAAATCGTTATTACACAAGAACCCGAGTAATTTTCTCTTAATCGATCACTATATTGTAGAATCGGTGAAAAGAAGACGTTCGCTATTACTCCGTCTGAGCCGATTTTCTATGCATACGACTATGGAGACAATACGGAAAATTCGACTCTACTGGTCAAAGTAAGCTCTACCAAGGGAACTGCCAAAAAATGCATGACTTTCTCCATTCAGAATGCTACAGTAAGAAGTTTTATTTGTTTCTAATTCCAACATTTTAATCACAACAATTACACAAACATACTTTTGCCATTCATCAGTGTCCAGTGTTCGACTTGGAAAAGGACATCTCGTTCGACGGGTACAGACAAACTGTCAGCCAGCAGGGAGGAATGACCATTCAGGTAAAGAAGTTAATAACTCGACATTGTATTAATTGTGTACGAAAAACACTTGACTGTGATAAAAGTTATCTGAGCGAATTTATTATGCTATTTAACTATGCCGGTATTTTAAATTGATTTTATCAAGAGTCCGATGACCAGATACAAAAACAATATGATAAAATACAGAAAAGCAAATAATTTTTCCGCGATCTTTGCGAGTCTCTGTAGTATCATTATAATCAGATGCATTCAGCGTTAAATGATGTTTTTTATAGAGACGAAATTACCCCGCTGGATTTTTCATTGTATTAATCGTAAATGCGGACGATAAACTTTGCCACGAGGACGACGAAGATGCTCCACAGGGCCGACAAAAAATTGTTAGTCTGGTAATCGAAAAAGGCATCACCAATAAGGAGTATTACATCGCAACATTCACAACGGCGATTATTATCATAGCATTTTGTGCCATGTTCTTCGGGATTACAATTTATTTTGAATTCCACGACGTCAGGAGGTTCAAACACGCAGTGGACAGCAATTCAGCCACCGATCCAGATGCTATTGAGGTACTTTTAATCGTTTGAACAATATCGAATGAATCGATGAGAAATGTTCATTTGCGTTGTTGCAGTTCGGACCGATGAGGCCCCGCCCGAACTCGGAACACGATCAAACGACGTCGCAAGCAGAAGAAGAACATCAGCGGCAGCAATCACAGCAACAGCAACGACAAGCAGTAGAAAGTCCACAGGTTGAATCGGCGAGCGACGATATCGATCGATCGGCAATCGGGACGGTGGTCAATCGCGGACGCACCATCCACAAGCTCGTGCTGTTCGAGCTGTCGAAGAAGGAGCCCCGCAAACTGCGCGAAGAATCGCAGCTTTACATGTACTATCTGGTGACGATCGCGGTTTTTTACGCCGCACCCGTCATTCAGTTGGTCATTACCGATCAGATAATGCTGCACATGACCGGCAACCACGATCTCTGCTACTACAACTTCCTGTGCTCGCACCCGCTCATGTCCCTCTCGGATTTCAATCACGTCTTCTCGAATCTCGGCTACGTCATGCTCGGCGCGCTCTTTATGACCATAGTCTATACTCGCGAGCGCAAATGCGCCGACTGGGACGCGTGCAACATGGACCGCGGCATCCCGCCCCACTACGGACTCTACTACTCCATGGGTTTCGCCTTGATCATGGAAGGAGTGATGTCGGGCAGCTATCACGTCTGTCCCAGTCACAGTGCTTTTCAGTTCGGTGCGTATATTTGGCCATCTTTCTCAAGGTCAAAATCCTCACATCTAAAACTCGCTTTCGAAACTTGTTCGTGCAGATACGAGCTTCATGTACATAATAGCTGTACTCTGCATGGTGAAGATTTATCAGAACCGTCATCCGGACGTCAACGCCAAAGCCCCGACGATCTTCGGCGTTCTGTCGATGACGATCCTCTTCGTCATATTCAGCGTGGTGAAGGGCTCAGCCCTCACCTTCCGCATTATATTCTCGCTCATTCATCTGGGCCTCTGCATCTTCCTGAGCGCTCAGATCTATTACGTCGGCAAGTGGCGATTGGACAAAGGTGTCTTCCAGCGCATGGCGGTGGTAAGTCTAGGCGTTATCCTTTTTCAAATTGATTACCTCGCGGCGTGTACCCAAGTCGTTATATTTACTTTTTTTTATTGCAGACCTTGAAGCCAGATTATGGATCTGCTTGCTTGTTTAAGCCACTTCACAGGAAGCGCTTTTGTATTTTGGCAATTGGCAACTTCTTCAATATAGGCGCTGCCATTTACGGGGTCATTTTTCAGGTGGACTTTGCCAAATATCTCTTGGCCATTCTCTTGTCAAACCTCTCGCTCTACATGGTATTCTACATTTACATGAAGGTACGAGGCTATTATTAAAATTTTAATCGTAATAATGTACCTATTCATAAAAACGTCGTTTCAGATTCATTACGGCGAGAAGCTGCTGCCGCACACCATCGTCTACATGACGTTATCGTTAATTTTATGGTTCGTCGCGCTGTACTTCTTCTACAGCAAGACGACGAGCTGGTCCAAGACGCCGGCCAGTTCCAAGGTATTCAATCGGCCCTGCACCCTAGTCTTCTACGATTTCCACGATATTTGGCACTTCCTGTCGGCTGCGGCCATGTTCTTCTCGTTCATGGTGCTGCTGACGCTCGACGATCCGCTGGCGGGTACTCACTGCACTCAGATTCCCGTTTTCTGAGTACATATAATTTGCGCGAAGAACTGAATGAATAAACGGCGACAAATGCGTGTAAATATGACATTAGTATAATGGTAAAAATAATATAACTAGAGTATACAAGAATTATAATCAGTGACTGATATCTTAACATGTTTTTATAAGGAAATCGAACTTTCTGTAAGTCGTTTGGCATATACGATGTGATAAGCGTTTTGTAAATGCAAATATATTATGTTCACGAGTTAAAAGTCTATCGTACGTTTCATTGCTGCTTGGCACACTTTCATGGCCAAATCAACATTTTTGTTACGTAATTCTTTCCAAAATTTTTTTTTGAAATTCAGCTCGGCCCGCGCACAAAATTGTAAAGTGCGAGTGTACTCGGCCTTGAAAATACGAATGAGCAATTTCCCCCTCATGGCAAAAAAAAAAAAAATTCGCTCTTTGTGTACTTTTGCACACTCGAAACGGCCGAGCTGGAACGAAAAATTCTCTACAACATTACAGGCCATCTTTTAAAAGGTTCGCGAAGCAGTAGAAAGCAACGAAATCAATAAAAATGTTTTCTCGTATCTGTACTCAAGTTGGCCGTCCGGAAGAAGTATTTTTTTCGGGGGTAAAGGTTCTCGAGAGTTCGCCGGCGCGCAAAGATCGGGTCGTAAAGCCCCACTTTTTCCTCTATATATGTTTCTCTCTTTCTCTCTCGTCGGTGGATTCGGGAGAAAAATATAATAATCATTATACATAGCGCGATGACGTCTTTAGGCCTAGTGTAGGCCTACTGCCTTACTATCGTACTTTTCGCACGCGAAGTGGCGGTGTACGTTGTCTCGCAGAAGAATGACCGAAATCCCCCTCGTGCGATGCGTGCCGGCGGCGGCAGCGGCAGCGGCTCGTGTTGTACGCCGTTGTGCCTTGTGTCAGTATTCCGCGTGTGCGCCAATCCGCCGCACATTTCGGCTTATTCATCCAGCGTGTCGTGAATCGTGAGCTCGATGATCGAAATGAAGCGAAAAATCCACGAATCCGTGGCGCGCCGTTGAAAGAGTGCCGGACTCGCCAAGAGGGTCCGTGATAATTCTCGAGTGCCAACTTGCCGCGTGCGGTGTGCAGCTTTTGTCTGGTGCCGCGCGCCCCTTGAAAACAAGACACGCGCGTGTGTGTATACTTACCTATATTATATCGCAAAAGAGCTAAATTTATAATAAGCGTCTGTTGCAGCAGGCAGTGCCGACGTTTTCTCTATATAGCGCATACAACAGGCACATCAGTAAGACAGTGGTCCAACTGATCCGCCTGCAGAGGGACGGCAGCATTTCGCCGGTATATATATAACTCACCTACACGTCTGTGTTCATGCTTTAAGGAGAGCTTCAAATTATTGTGTATACACATCAACACGCCGACGCACAATATGAGACAGAACAAGCATTTGTATGTATCGTCTGTACTAGACCATTCCAATAATAGAACATTTAGCTATGCGTACGTCTATTTTCAATCTCTGCGCATTGTTTTTCAAAAGCTGCACATGAACAAGTTGTTTGCTTTTCATCGCTCCTTTACACCTTGACAATGCTCATCAATTATTGTGCCTGTCAGTTCAACAATTTTTTGGTACTTGAGCTTTAAATAATAAATGTTTGAATTTTCGATTTTTTTTTCTCGAATAAAATTGAGGAAATACCCAAACTACTCACTTAAAATATAAAGAAAGTACGAGTTTGTGTTTGAACCTTTATAATTCGTATTTCTCGTGACAAAATTGACTATAATATATATTTTTGAAAATCATCTGACACGTTAATTTTGTTTTTTCACTCTATCAATGGTTAACGAAGGTATTCAATTTAAAATAATGAGCGTGGTGTCAACTCACAGTAAAGAAACACGTAATAAACGTCCATCTGCGATTGTAATGTCACGCATTTTTTTTAAATTTTGTAAATCCGTTAATAATTTATTAAATAAAAAACCTCAAGAAATACTTGTTTAATGATTGTCAAAAATCTGTATTGGAGACCTAATTATTTTTTATGAGGATATACATATTTAAAAAAAATACGTGAATTTCTAGAGAACTATAAGACCGACCAAATCTACTATAATTAAAACTAGAATATTTAGTAATAATATCAAAAAATGTTTAAAATTTGTTTAATTCTAAGCCTTATTTTGATATCTCCTTAATGGGATCATAACATTAATCAATCTGTCAAACATGCAAAACTCATACGGAATTATAAAACTAAAAAAACTCGCGAGGTCATTTATCACGATGTTCCACTCAGTTTTTCTGAAATTTACCATTGTAATCGGCGTACTTGAATTGCATTACGTGAATATTAGATCTACTTATTCATTTTTAAATTTTTTGTAATAAAAAAGTAGATGTTACTGAATGTTCTGTTGTACTTGAAAAAATTAATAATAAAACAGGAAATCGATATAATGGCTTTTTTGTTCTACATTTCACAGAGGAGTGTTGGGACTCGATCGCTGTGAATCAATGAAGCTCATTGTCGCGATCATCAGCTGTTTGCTGATTCAATCATGCGAACCGAAATTATTAAGAATGTTTCAAGATTTGAGAACCAACGTAATAAGGGCTGAATATAATCAGACGTACGAATACAAAATAGACTCAAGAAATCAGTTCCTGTTTATCATAGAAGAAAATATTGACTTGGTAAGGGTGGACAAACTTTTAAATACCGATACTTTTTTGTATTCATTTTGACATTGATATAAGGGAACATTTTCAGAAACACCTTCAGTCAAGCACGCTTTTTACGGCGTCCCGGGTGGTCGTCGAGAGCGAGAACGCGACGCTGCAGAAACCTTTGACGGTGGTCATACGTCAAAAGAGCGGCGTGATATCCTGGCAAATCCCTGCCAGAGTCGACGAGAATCCTAACTTTTACATGGATGCTCATTACTACAAGAAAACGAGCAAATTGCTGTGCCCGAGCGCCTACGGAGACTTGAGGCTGGAGGAAAAGTACGCTACTGTCACTATAAGTACGGAAAGTCCGGATGCAACCGATTTCAAGCTGAATCTCGTGAAAATGAAAGATTTCGATATTGGGTAAGCGTCGAATACGAATAATTGAGTGCAAAAAATGGAATCTTTTATTTCCACACTTTCAGCATCGGCGAGAATCGAACTTTTAACATTACGCCGGCGGAGTCGAATTTTTATTCCTACCGGCCGGATGAGGATCACTCGACGGTGCTCATCGAAGTCAGCTCCGACAGCCTCACTTGCATGACCATATCAATTCAGAAGCCATTGGTGAGTTGAAAGTTATTAGTTCAGAAACTTGATCAATCAGCAAGAATAGCTGCAAGCAACTAATCGTACGAAAAATTTATCAGTGTCCTGTGTTTGATTCAGAGGAAGATATATTCATTACGATGGATATCGACAGACCATCAGCACTAGAGGTGGATTAACCGTTTCGGTAAGCGATCGGCAGGATAAAATAAAATACGAAGGTGAAAGCTGATCATCGCTAACAAATTTGTTACTTTTCAGAGCGACAATTACCCCGATGGATTTTTCATAGTTTTCGTTTTGAACGCGGACGACAGCAGCTGCATACGCAATTCGTCCAACAAAGACATTAACCATCGCAGCAAGCAAGTGTCGTTCAGCATCGAAAAAGGAATCACGAAGAAAGACTACGCGATCGCCTCGCTCATCACGGTGGGCTCGCTCATGCTGTTCTGCGCCGCCTTCTTCGCCATGACGATACTGTGCAAGTTCCACGACTTCCGCGTCTTTCAACGGCGCACTTCGACATCCTCGCGGCGCGAGTCCGATCCGGCCGGCCCGGAAGAGATGGGCATAGCCGGCTCGAACGAAGTCGCGACGTCGAACGGCGCAGGCGGTGGCGAGGACAATAACGCGCAGCACGACGAGATCGACACAGCCGTGACGGTGCGCACCTCGCTGTCGTCGAAGCGGCCGAAGCTGGCCGTGACCGAGCTGTCGAAAAAGGGAAGCCGCAAGATACACCAGGATTCGTGGCTGTTCATGTACTACCTGCTGACCGTGGCCATATTTTACGCCGCACCCGTCATTCAGTTGGTCGTTACCGATCAAATAATGCTCCACGTGACTGGCAATCAGGATCTCTGTTATTACAACTTCCTGTGCTCGCACCCGCTCATGTCCCTCTCGGATTTCAATCACGTCTTATCCAATCTCGGCTACGTCATGTTGGGCTTACTCTTCATGACCATTGTTTACACGAGGCAGCGCAAAAATTCCAATTTGCTCTTGATGCATCGGGAGTATGGAATACCACCTCACTATGGCCTTTACTATGCCATGGGATTTGCCTTGGTCATGGAGGGTATAATGTCCGGAAGCTATCACGTTTGCCCCAGTCACAGCACTTTTCAGTTCGGTAAATTCATATTAAAACTTATAAATGATATAACGTTAAAATCGAGGCCAATTTTAGCACGAGCTCTCAACCAAACGACTAATTTTTTTCAGACACCAGCTTCATGTATATAATGGCGGTATTATCGATAGTTAAAATTTACCAGAATCGTCATCCGGACGTCAACGCCGAAGCCCCGATGATTTTTGGTATTCTGTCTATAACGATATTGTTCGTCATCATTGGAGTACTGAAGGGTGATGTGATATACTTCTGGATCATTTTCAGCATCATTCATTTGGGTCTTTGCATTTTTTTGAGCGTTCAAATTTACTATGTGGGACGTTGTAAATTTGATAAAACTATATTCCGTCGAATGGCAGCGGTATGTTTATGAAGTAACGTTAGGAAATGCCCTTCAAATAAAATTGTGACTAATTTCAAATCGTTTTTCGCTTATTTTTTGTTTAGAGCGTTAAAAATGACGTCAGCCGGAGGCGATTGTTCAGACCTCTACATTGGAAAAGGTTTTTCTTACTGATTGTTGGCAACCTCTGTAATTTTGGTCTAGCCATTTACGGTAACGTCAATATCAAGCAAGATTTCGCAAAGTACTTGCTGACGATTCTGCTGTTGAACCTTTTGCTTTACATGTTGTTCTACACCACACTCAAGGTTCGCAAAAAAAAATGTCAACTATCAAATTACAGTTCTCTAATGTAACACCGGATAATCTTACTTTTATTTTTTAGATTCATTATAAAGAAAAGATTTTACTGCAGACGAAAGTGTACATTGTTATCGCGATGTTAACTTGGGCAGCAGCCATGTATTTTTTCCTTAACAAAACAACGTCTTGGTCCAAGACGCCGGCACAATCGCGCACTTACAATCAGGCCTGCGTTTTGAAATTCTACGATTTCCATGATATTTGGCACATTCTTTCAGCAATATCCATGTTCTTTTCGTTTATGATGTTATTGACACTCGACGACGATCTTATTAATACGCATCGGAGTCTTATACCAGTTTTTTGAAACTTCATTTCATGTGATATGTTACAATTTTGATAAATCGAACGATCTTTGTTAAAGCTATGCATTTTCAAGACCTATTGGATTTATCACAGTATTAATTGTTTTTTACAGACTATTTTATTGTTTGCAGTAAAAATTGCATTGAACATTTATTGATCAACTAGTTATAGTTAGTGGACTAGAACCAATTTTTATAAACACGAACAAGTACAATTTAATAATAATAGTAATAATAATAATTTAATTGATTGTTTAAGATGAAATCATTTTTCACCAATTTGAAAATTTGTATTTATTATGTAATAAAAAAAATTGTATAATAAATTATGAATGAACATTTTTTTATCACATATTTTCTTGTATTTTATTTGAGTTTACATCAGTGATATCCATAATACCAGCAACCAGTAATATCAGCAATTTTCATCTCATCCTTTCATTTTATATTTATTTTCAGGGTCCCGATTCCTTATATTTGATTCCAAAATCCAAATCTTCAATTAGTCAAGTTGAGAAAACCATTGTTTTGATTGCGGAAATATTCGCGCAAGCGCCTTGAATTATGCACGAGATGTGCAATAGTGCAACGGTTAATTGTGATTCATAATAACAATGTATGATGTGTGTTATAGGCATTTAGTCTAAAAAGTGTAAAATTGATCTTGGTGGCTGGTGAGCTTGTAAGTGTGATAGCAGACTATAAAACAGCGAAGAGCTAAATCAACGTCATCCAGGACGCAAGTTTTTATGTTTTTCGTTTATTTTTGTAGCAAAAAAATTATTTTTGTATAATTATTATAATAAAACTCACGTGTAACTGTTCTAAACAGCAACACTGAAAAGTTCATTATTAAATCAAGTACCATGAATGAAGTTTCTTCAACATTCAAAGTAAACAAAATATATCATTATAGGCTATTGACATGGATAACTTTTCAATCATTTTTTTAGCTTCATAATGTAAATATTTATGTTACAGTGTCAGGAAAAGTGAGAGTAGTGTAAAAAATATAATTTTTTATTTAACTCAATAAACCTAAATTGAGTAAAATGCAAAACAGAAAACCATCAAGATTGTTATTTCTGTCTCTAGTAATATTTTTCCTGTTCCTTTTTACTTCAACAAATTCTTTATCCTTAACACCAGTTGTTATCACTGCAAACTATAGTCATCAATATGAATTTTCATTAAATTCAACGGTTGAATATGTATTTCTTTATAGCAATACTGGGGTAAGTACTTTTTTTGTACTTTTCAACCAAAAGCATTAACTGTCTTTTAATCTAAGATAAATTTAATAGATCAACAAAAGTGATGGAGCTAGAATTATAGTAGAAAGTGATAATGCATTACCAACTTATCCATTGATTGTTGTGGTTCGTCAAAAAAAAGGAATTTTATCGTGGCAAATACCATTACAAGTAGAGAGTAAAAACACCAATAATCCAATTTCTTACCAAATAACCAGCAGAACATTATGTCCAAATGAATTTTATAAGTCAATCAAATTTGATGAAGAACCTGATCAATATGTCACAATTAGTATATCTACAGCGAGTATAAAAAATATTTCTTTCAATCTTCAACTTTTTCCCCTTGCAGAATTTTATTTAAAGTGCGTAAAGTGTTATTATATTTAAAATTATGTTGACAATTTTATAATTGTATTTTTTTATAGATCCGGAGATGAAAAAAGTGTTAATATTACTCCTTCTCAGCCAGTATATTATGGTTATAATTATGATGGCCTAGCTGAAAGTTCTTCCGTATTAGTCAGTGTTGAATCTGATTCTGAAACCTGCATGACTTTTTCAATTCAAAATACTTCAGTAAGAAAATGATGAAAAAATAAATTTTCTAATAACTATTTTTAAATTTCCAACTGTTTTTTTAGTGCCCAGTTTTTGACTTAGAAAGAAACATTCAATTTGCTGGATATTGGGAAACTGTTAGCTACAGAGGAGGAATTACAGTGCCAGTAAGTAACACGTAATTTGTACCTGCATCTTTGGTGGTCAAGTTAATCTTTTATTTAAAATTTCAGAAAGATCGCTACCCAAATGGTTTTTTTATAGTATTTGTGGTTAATGCAGATGATACAGAGTGTTCTCCTAAGTCTTCAGTAAATGAACCTAATCGTACTAAATATGTCAAAGTAAAAATTGTTAATAGTATTACAAGGCATAATTTTATTATTGCAACCTTTTCAACTGTGGCAGTTTTTGTTTCATTCTGTGTAATTTATATCATTGGTGCTGTAAGCTGCAGGGTTCATCATAATAGAGCTTTAAGACGTCAAAATTATTTAGAAGAAGCAGATAGAATACAAGAGAGTGCTCGTAGCCCTGAAGCACATACTTCCGGTTTTCAAGAAGTAAGTTATTTCTTTTATCATATTAAAGACTTATTTGATTTGAATTTTCTAAAATTTTTATAACATTTATGCAGATTGGTGAAGGTGCAAGCATTGCATTTGAAGAAGACTCTTCACTTGATGAAGATGATATTGATCTCATGGAGGATGCACTTAGTGACAAAGAAATAATACGCACAAAAATGGTTCTGTCAGTTTGTGACTTGGCCAGAAAGGAACCAAGAATTTTACGTAAAAAGTCTCGCCTCTACATACATTACCTGATTACAATAGCTATTTTTTATACAGCTCCTGTTTTACAACTGGTTGTTACCTATCAAAATGTTTTGCATGTAACTGGAAATCAAGATCTTTGTTACTACAATTTTTTGTGTGCTCATCCTCTATATTTTTTATCTGATTTCAATCATGTGTTTTCCAATTTGGGATATATTTTGTTGGGGTTGTTGTTCACATTTTCATTGTTTCTATGAGGGAAAGATATGATGAATCATGTATAATTGACAGAGGAAATGGAATTCCACAACATTATGGACTTTACTATGCAATGGGCTTTGCCCTAATGATGGAAGGTGTATTATCTGGAAGTTACCATTTATGTCCAAATCATAGTAATTTTCAGTTTGGTAAGAATAGTGTGCAAAAAATTTTTATTAATTTTCACATATCTATAAAAAACTAAATTTATAATTTTTTATATATTTTTTCAGACACCAGCTTCATGTATATAATAGCAGTTTTATGTATGGTGAAGATATATCAAAATCGTCATCCTGATATAAATGCTAAAGCACCTGTTACATTTGGAGTTCTAGCTATAACTATTGTGTTAGCTCTTATTGGTGTTCTGGATGATGGAGTCATGTATTATTGGATATTTTTTACTGTTATACACTTGTGTATATGCTTATCATTAAGTGCTCAAATTTATTACATGGGAAGATGGAAATTCAATATGGGCGTTTTTCGCCGCATGATAATGGTTATTATTTACTCATATTTATTACACAATATATAATTATAAATTGTTAAAACGTATTTTATTTTAGACAATGAAACATGATGCACGAGCTGGGGTGAGATACCTTGTTCGTCCATTATACTGGAGAAGACTGTTATTGTTGGTCCTGGGGAATCTTTGTAATCTAGCTATTGCAATTTATGGAAATAAACATTATGACCAAGATTTTGCAACTTATCTACTTATGATACTCATGTCAAATCTTTTGCTTTATACATTTTTCTACATTGTTATGAAGGTATAAGTGATAACTATAAACATTCTGAAAGTTATGATTCTCATTATATTTAAAATTAATTTTGATTCTTCAATATTTCAGCTTATTAATGGTGAACGAATTCTTCTACAGCCAGGAATGTATATAATTCTTGCATCAGTTACATGGGCTGGAGCTTTATATTTCTTTATAAATAAATCGATTACTTGGGCTAAATCGCCGGCAAAATCGAGAGTATTTAATAGACCATGTCTTTTGTACAACTTTTATGATTATCATGATATTTGGCATTTTCTATCAGCTTTAGCAATGTTTTTTTCATTTATGGTATTACTGACTCTAGATGACGATCTTGCTGATTCCCATCGAAGTCTAATTCCAGTTTTTTAAGAGATTTGGTGATTACTATAGTTTCTTTGTACTTTAAGTACAATATTTTCAGATAATTTTGCATATGTTTGAAATACATAAAGAATTTAAGAAAATTTATTCAGATTTTCATAAATTAATATTAGTTAACAGAAGACTTCAATATTGTTAATTCAAATTAATGTTAATTATTGAAATAATTATATTTGTAAACATAGAAAAATGAATAATATTGTTTTTTCTAGCATTGTTAGAATATACAATTAATCTTTATATATGAAAAATGTTTGACCTATTACTAAGATGATACTTGTGATAAATTTTGAATATAGATAAATGTATATATTTATATGCATATTTATGCATTTTTGAGTGATGTAAATAGATACTTTTTTTCATGATGGATATGAAAAATGATAACTCTAAATTAGTGAAGTTTATGTGAAATTCAATAATAATCTGATGAATTTTCCATTAGTTTTTTGTATGCGTATTTTTTTGTATAAAAAAAGAATTAAAAATTACGAAAAAAATACACTTGAATAAAGAAACGAAATGAAGTTTACTATTTTTTTGAATATTTATTCCAAATGTAACTAAGACTTCATACTACTTTGCTGTATTATCTGCATATGATTTAGGAAAGATTCAAATTTGCGGCTTATTTAATGTTTTTGATTCGGAAAAGATAGTTCATAATCCGATTTAAACATTATCATAGTTTCAAAAATTCTCGGAAAAATGGTTATAAATTCTTATAAATAAAATGAGAATATGAAAAATGTCCCCTTTGCTTGTTTTGCGTAGAACAAATTACACGGAGTGTACGGAAGAAGCAGCATAATTTAGTTTTACATGTTTGGATTTAGCGCCTTATTTCCCCTCCTCCTCCTACAAGTCTTTCGGAAGGGGATTTTTATGCATTCTGCAATTCCCAATGCATATGTATATCATACTTGTGTATATGTTATATTCATGTGTATAATCTAGTGAGCAGCAGAGCACGGCCAGCCTCGAGTTAGTCATATCTAATGTAGATTAGCAAATATCATTTCACTCGTATTAGTTACAATTAAATTACCTGCGAGATGATATTCGCCGTCTTTTTAATGATCCAGCCGATAAAGATTTAGCAAACTCAAAGTTGCGGAGTCGTTGGTGGGAATCGCGATATTCGCGCGCGTATCCGCGACCGAGTGGTGTGTCAAGTCAGTTGTTTTCAAGATGCCAAGAAAACACAAACTTAGCGATTGGAGTCGAAGGTGCCGGTTTTGTTTGAGCCTTGAGCCCAGCACGAGTGAATTGTTCGTTGACAATCTCGGTGATGCTGTCAAAGATGTTGCCAAGTGCACTGACATCGAGGTATTGTCCTGGTCACAGTCATTAAATTTTAAGGTTATGCCAAAAGGATTTCCTTGAATAACATGCCAAAATCAACTGTTTTGACAGTATTCTTGGAATACTTCGACACCTGCATGAAAACAATTGAAAAAACACTGTTTTTCGCTATTCATATTTATGTAATGTTATAGTTTTGATGAAATAACTGTGGCTACGACGCATAAGCACATGAAAATGAAATAATTTTTCAGAATCGTTATGGTTTTATTACATACAAAAATATTAAAAAAAAAAATGTTGCACTTCATAAAGTCTCTTATTGCTATAGCCTCTGTTGTCACAGATTATATTATTAACTTATTTTTATAGAGACATGCAGTAATAGTAATAAATCATTAAATTATTACAACTTGACATTAGAGCACTAAATTAAAAATTATTTATTAAAAATTATCACTTTACAGATCATTCAAGAGCCTTCTTATCCAAACAAAATATGTTATGCCTGCCACTACAAGTTAAATATGTGGACTGAATTCAAAACTAAGTTTATTAATAGTCATAAAAGCATAATATATCATACTTGAATGTTACGAATCAAAATGTAAGTAACTCACTTGAAAATAACTATTATTGATCTATATCAAAATTTATTGTATTATTCTTCCTTTTTATATTATGTAGGTATATATATTATAATGTTATAATCTTATTTCTGATTTTTTAGGAACAATCTAAGCTTGAGGAAAGTGTCGTCAACTTACCAGAAATTGCCTCCGAAACCTCACCTGCAAAAAGTCAATCGCATCTATATGATAGTTCTACATCTGTACGTAAACTAACACGATCACGTAAACAAGAACAGCATGAGAGATTTGCTAAACGCTGGGTTCAACGTAAAAATGCCCTTAAAGTTGCTAGGGGTGAAAAATCATCAGAAAGTGATTCAGAGGATAATTTGAATTTGTCACCGATTCAAAAAGTTCAACGTGACTTAGGAAAAAAAAAGCGCGTAGAAAAAGCTTTAAAAAACCTTGAAACTAATTTGACTGATAAATACAAGCTAACTTATATTGATGATGGTAATGGAAAGCCTATTAGAAGAACAAGAAGAGTAAGAGTTGGTGAATCTATTTATCATTGGCAAACAGTAAGTTTTTGTAATACTATTTTTGTCAATAAAATAATTTAATTTAATCTCTCTGTTACTACTTACAATTTCAGGTTGAATGGTTAATGAAATGGATGAATGAAAAACCTGAAGATGAAAAACAAGCATTACTAGAACTAGATGAAAAAACAAAAATAGAAATGATTGAAAAAGTCATGGGTAAAAGCATTCATGAAATTGATACAGAATATATCAGAGAATTTGAAAAAGCAAATAATGTCCAACTATTAGAACCATCAGTACCAATAGATTCAATGAAATATGTGGATTTTGTTGAGTCTTCTATCCCAGATAATACAAAAAAGTATACTTCAGATGATCCAGAACCATATGTCCCAATGAGTTTACAAAACTTAAAATTGTCAAATTCTAAAGACTACATAATTCCACATAATTCAGATATAACTTATAAACCAAAACAAATAGGAAATAACCCCAAGAATGACTTGAACATTATTAGTGAACAAGTGATCGCACCAAAAAAATCACCCTTTGAACCTCAAACTGTTACTGTAGAATTAACAATTGGTAATGCTACGTATATAGTTACAACAAAACTAGATTTGCCAAGTTCAATAGAAGAAAATGCAGTTGATAATAATTTGAAATCTAATGGGTTAAGTGCAGACTCTTTAGAAAAAGTTGATGATAAAAATGATGTCATGAATGCTGTACAATTGCAAAGAATAAAACCAAACGAAGAAAATTCTGAAGAAGTAAAGCAACCTTCTGAAAAAATGTGAGTAATATTCTTTAAAAATTTATAATAATTTAAGTATGTTGTAGGTTTTTAATTAATGATATAAATGAATTTTTTAGGGATTCCCAAAGATGTTTAAAAATAGAAGTTGAAGGTTTAGAAGCACAAGCTTTACAGCGAGTTCAACTAAGTTTGGCTAATTTTGTAACAAATGAAATACCTGATCTTCTCACAAACCAATCGTCATCATTCAATAAGAAGCCAAAAAAACCTAAATTTAGAGATCCTTATGAAAGACTAGAACATCAGTTACGAAGCATTGTAGAAAGAGTGTTGCGGAGCAATTATCAAATAGAACAAGATTTAGCAGTTAAAAATGAACTAACAAAAGAATCAATACCATCAAATACTGCTAATCAAAAATTAAATGTATTAGAATATGAGTCAAGTTCACTACAGCCAACAGTTTTAATAAAAAAATTAAACATTGATCAGATACAGAAAAAATATTCAATAAATAATTTGAAAGTTCTTCAAAACAATAAAATAGACAAAGATGATAGCAGCCCTTTAATAAATAGAAAACCAGGTAAAATAATAGTAAATATTGAATTTTTGTCTTTTACAATTCTCTCTATATCAAATATTACTTATTTCAGGTAAAAGAAAATTAGTAATGCCCAAAAAATATGACGATTTCTCTGTCAACTTGCCACCTGGTTCTGATGATGATATTCGTAGACCAAAAAAATCAATACCCGATGATGGATTTCGGAAACGTAGGAAGTCAATGGCTGAAGATATTAAGAAAATAAAAAAAGAATCTCAATCAAATTTGATATTAGGAAGTCTTATTCTAGATCCAGACTCAAATATCGAGAGTTCTAATGATGGTCATGTAGAAGTTGATACTATTCGCAATGTAATATTATCCAATGATACTCTATACTCAAAATCAGCAGACAAATACTCTTCAAAAAGCTTGGAATATACTCAAATTATTGAAGCTATGAGTCCAACGGAAATGTCTTCTACCGAAATTGAAGTTTTACAACCACTTCAAAAACCTTTACCAAGTTTCGGTCGCATAACAAAAAGAGTAGATGTAAGTATTTCAAAACAAATTTTACAAGATTTTGTGAAAATAAATTTGTTATTTTTTACAGAAGACAGCAAATTCATCAACAAAAAAGCCAAAGCTATCTAAAGATTCGTCGCGGCATTTATGTGGCATTTGCAGTAAAGAATTCTTAACAAATGAAGCAGCACAAGTGCATATGATTCAACATGCAAATGACCCAAATGTATCAAAAACTCTTTCGCTGACAAAGACAATTGGAAGACCTAAATCTGTAAATTCATCTACTCTAAAACCAGATTTAACAAAAGGATCTACTGGTAAAACGATCATGTCACCTATGAGAACTACGAACAAACAGTCACCTGTAAATAGAAAAATTAATTCACCAAAATCATTAACTAATGGAGATAACAAGTCATGTACTCTTTCAAAAATGCAAACAAAAGCTAAGCTTATGAGATGTAAAAGATGCCAAGCCATTGTTGAAGCTAGACATGTTAAATCACACGTTTGCAATTCAGTTAAATACAATTGTAATCGTTGTGAATGCAGTTTTGGTGCTGAACATTTATTAGTTGCTCATCTCGATACTCACAAAGAAAGAGCTGCTGCCCTTGAACTAGAACAAAAATTGGCAGAAGAATTAAAAAGAGTAAGTTCACTTTATTTTATTCTTTAAATTTTTTATGTAATATAAATTGAGATGTGACAATTTTATTCTAGAAAAAATCACAGTTAACTGAAAAGACCTCTACACATGTCTCCTCAGAAACCGAAATGTTTTCGTGCTTTGTTTGTGAAAAAATATTTGTTGCAGAAGAACAAATGAAAGACCATTTACAAATGCATTGTGATGAAGCTAGTGAGGAAGCGAGTGAAAAAGGTTTTCAATGTGCATTTTGTTATGAAAAGTTCCAAACCGAAGAATCCCTGGAAAGTCATGTCGGAAATCATTTATTAGAAGATGGGGATGAAAAAATTAGCATGCTGATTAATCCTGAAATGAAACAAAGTGAAAAAAAAAAAGATAGTTCAAACAGTTACAAATGTGAATTGTGTGACGCTGAGTTTACAACGTCACATTTCCTTTCTATGCATGTAGCTGAGCACGAAGAACAAGAGGAACATATTGCACTTGAACAAGAATTTGTGTGCTCGGTATGTGACGAAGTTTTTGATTCACCTGATGACTTGAATGAACATCAAGAAGTACATACTGGTAATTCTCATGTCTGCATGCTCTGCGAAAAAACGTTTGCTACTATTGAAGAATTACAAGTTCACGTATCAACTCATCAGTAATAAATTGGAATTATTTTTCCAAACAGATGCAGTCTTCATTTTATTTGAATGAGCATGTATCTTAAGTTTGATTACTCAAAAGATATTAATAAAATTAATAAGTTACTTTTATTCAAATTAAAATATTTTATCGGTCATATAAACTGCGAAACGGGCCAAAATACAAAGTGACCTATAAAAGTTATTTATAAAACATGTATATTTGAATAAAAAGTTAAAGTTTTAACTGTAGATGTGTATAGTATATCTGAAATAAGTCAAAAACAAAGTGTAACATTTGAATTGAATATTTAGTAAGTGAAACGGTTGGCCAAAGTCAAGATATTTTATGTAAAATATTGCTGATAGATGTATATTTTTATTTTCTTACTATAGTGGTCGATTCTTTGTACAAAAACTTACATTATTATAGTAAATCTAATAAACTAGTAATATATTAGTTCACAATTGTAACTAATCTAAAAATAAAGTTGTTTCTCTATTTATTTCAATAGCTCATTTGAAGATATTTTATAAGTAGTTTTCTGAACATTTAATTCATTTAATGTTAGTCATTGAAAAGATTTTTTATTTCGTCATTGAGATTGAAGCCATAACATTGGGTTTCTCATAATCACATAATAAAATGTTGATACACTTCCTATGGATGACGAAAAATGGCAATTAAACCAATGAAAAATTTGTTTAGTTAAAATAAAATATACTTTTGTAGTAGATTTCTAATTACCAATAACAGCTTGCAGATAAGATATGAATTGTAACTATATTTTTTAAGATAGAGGGGTCATATTGTAAAGTGTAAGCGAGATTTTGTATATTTAGTACATAGTTGTTATAAATATCACGCTCTAAATCAAAGAATTTTAAGAACCTTTTAATATTCGGTTTTCACAAATGTTACGAGTTTTAGATAGTAAAAATATTAACTTAAAAAATTCAAAGTTAGTGCAATTAATTGAAGTGTATATTTCTTTGAGTTTGTGTTCCAGGGTAAAGTTCTAGAATTACCAATACGTAATTGTCTGTAAAATTGAAAATTAATTTTGTGGATACTTTTTATTCTCGTGAATAGAGTTAACAAAATTAACGTTATAAATACTTACCAGACGACGAGAATAGCATTTTTGATTATTTTGCAGCTAATGTCAATTAAAATATTTTTTGATGCAAAACAATTTCTCTACATGTCTCCTTCATTCCTTGAAAAACCTGTACCTTGATCAATTATACAAATTATGAAATAAAAAAATTAAAGTCAACTCTTTTTAGTAAGATTGAAAAACTTAACTCAAACTATCTAAAATCATGTTAATATCAACAATGATTTAAAAAAAACTAGTAATTTTAATCATGAGTTTTTTTATAATGTACAAGAATTATATTACGAAAAAATATTTTCAGATAATGATTTTTTTTATGTCAAGTTTATTTTACTACTTCAATGTTTGTCCAAATTAATTTTTATTTAAAAGGTATGAATAACATGTAAGTTAATACGTTTTTCAAGGGTGATTTATTTTGTGTATTTATGTTCATATTATCTAATAATTTACATAGCAACTAGATAATACCCATGTAACAATTTTTTCTATTTTAGATCTCTCTTCTTCAATGTTCACGTCCAAAAAATGTACTGAATTATAGCAAAAATCAGTCCAAAGTTGTCGCTTTTTTAAAATGTTCTTATTGTAATTATTTTCTAGCGTGAGAATCAAAATTTGTCGAACACTATGTTTTTTATTGTTATTGTTTTATTTACATTAATTTTTGCCCATACGTTATGTTATTTTCAATAACTCATGACGTTTTTTTTATTTAAGTGTGAAGTATTTTGAATTCCCAAGTTCTTAATTTTTGCAAATATTACCGTTACCTTTTCTATCACTAAAATGAAAAAAGAACTAGAAACGGTTATATTTTATGTTTACGATCGAATAAATTGTAAACATTTATATCGAACATTTTTCTTAATCATTATCAAAGTTTATTTGAAAACTAGCTTTATGAATGTTCCATGAACGTCTATATGTATAGACTATTCTATTCAATTTAATGATTGAAGAGGGAGTACCTTTTTTATACCGTTATAAATAAGTAAACATCAATGTTTAATAACATTTAGATCCTTCAGGATTTTTTCAAAACGACCCGTGATGAAACTTTTTGGAAAAGTCGTAAAATACTTATAAGTAAGTTAAATACTAAATTAAAAGTTACTCTTTTTGGAAAATTCAGTGTTTGTGTGAAATCACTGAACAATAAAAAGAGAAAGAATTATATCAGGCAGCTTTAAACTTTAACAACTTTGTTAGCAAACGATCTCATCTTTGTTAAGTTTTTACTTTGGCTAATTATAGGGTACGATAATAGAAGTAAAAGCAAATTATTCGTACTATCGTAAAGAAAACTATATACAATCGGTAAAATTCATATCTTCACTTTTGTGTATGAATATCTATTGGTCGTGTACAAATGTTTGCTCAAGCCATTTAAATATTTTATCAAAATTTCCAATTATGCCAGAAAAAACTTCAAGACACATTTTGCGATGTAAATTATACGATATGCAGTATAAATGTTATTTTTCCTTCCATATAATTTTTCTTTGTAAAGTACTCCCATTATCCGGAAACTTGAGTGTATTCCAATTTTTGTCACGGTCAAATAATCATGTTATTGAGATATTATTTTATTTCTCTCATTGCATGAGGCCCTGGTTTCTCTCTAACTAGTCTTGCAGTATTTTTGAATTATATTTTTTGATATATGTATGTAAGAATGTATTTATAAGAGTTGTGTTTTGGGTTTTTATTCTTTTTCATGAATACTGCATGCTTCTCTCGTTTTTAGATCGAAAAAAAACTAGCAGTTACAATAATAGTACATTATTTTTGAATTGGCATCCCGTTGAATGATTCAATTTTTGATATTCATCGTCTACTTTGACGAACGTCAGTGATAAGATGTTTCAACCAACTTTTAAAATGTCTTGATAATTAAATCTCAAGTTACATATAATATGTATTTATATATTTATAATATATTCTATGTAATTTAATACTATTATTTACAATGCCACCATACAGAAATGATTTTCACGCGTGTATATATATGTATAATATATTATCATCTATTGTAAATAATGTATGTATGTATGCTATGCGACGCTTGGACTCGGATCGCGTTGGCTGTCGACATCTTCTATCGTGATCAATAATTATAATCTTTTATCGAATCGTAACAATAAATTAAATTACATAAAAACCTTTTGTCGGATTCTCCTTGCAGAAGAATACACATATATGATAATAGTAATATTAACACGCAATAATGCTTACCAACTGCTTGAGCTCTTTACCTCTACTAGCATGCGCGCATGATGGAGTAAAGAGAGAACAATATCGGTAAACGATCGTAATTTACGAACATTTATGTCCAATAATGTACGTACCTCAACAAATTGCAAGAATAAAGAAAAAGTTAAACAATTATATAATATAAAAATGCGAATATTCGCTCTCATGATCTTTCAATAATATTTTCTATACAAACTTCATCTTTGTTTTTCAGTTGAGTCATATCATGCAGATATTTAACGAGATAAAGTATTCTAGATCATAATAAACGCACTACCGATGGATGTGTTAATGTGTGTATCAATGTGTACGTGTATTTCTATCTTAAATAATTTTCGATGTAGACTTTATATGCATTTTCGTATAAGACTCATATTCACCATAACAAGAATTATTTCAAAGAAGAGAACTTTGCATGTATTGCGTGAATGCTCTGTTATTCTCATAAGTGACGTTTTCAAAGATAATATTAATAACAGTTTTATGATTTTTGCCATAACAATGTGGCTCGAGGATTTCGTTGAAAATTTGAACGCCTTTAAAAGATGGTAATTTACGGTGACACGAGGTCTACGTAATTAGCTGGATAGAGGCCAACTCGACCATCTTTCCTTCCTTTGCACCAACCTTGCTCGTCCTCGTCTTCAAGTTTTTCAAAAATGTCACCTGATGGAAAAACGAATAATTAAAATTTGAAAGCCATTGACAAGAAGCAAACAAATTTTTTGTTAAGATTTTTACCTTGTTTGAAACTTAGTTCGTCGGCTTCAGCGCCCTCGTAATCGTAAAGTGCTCGAACTGGCACACCGGGTTCACCGTTGTCAACTAATGGTTCAGCCGCGTCCTCGTCCCATTCCTCTTCCTCGAAGGGATTCGTTTCGTCTTTAGCTTTGTTGCTACCATTTCTGAAGTTAATTATTTTTTGTATTATTATGATCATTATTATTTTCGTTCGTTTAAATGAAAAAATAATGAACTTACGAGATTGAGTTTCTATTGACTGAATTGCTGTCGTGGTTGTTTTTCTCCGCTGGTGGTTTGGACGAGCTGTTTGTGTCGTTTTTACTGTCGCTGTTATTGGCATCTGTTGATATCACTCGACTAGCTGGCTTGGCTTTCGCTTTGTGATTAACTGGTGGATAGTCCTATATCGTAAATAATTGAGAGTGAGTTCAGTAACCTAGCTTTCCGCACTTATAAGTTCAATTATTTTACGTATTTTTTATAAGCTATTATTATAAAAAATATACGTGTATCAATCGATGAAGCGTGTACAAAGAGGCAAGTTTTCATCTGAAAATTTCATTTTACAACAGCCCCTATGGTATGTTTACTCAATAAAAATTCAATCATGTCTTTTTATGAAATCATGCTCATGAAAAATATTCAGGTTGCATTTTTGCAGCAGAACATTATCTTACGTAATATGAAAAAGCACGAATAAATGAATTTTAATTCTGCTCTGTACAATGCTGATCCACTTGACTTACCTTACCAAAACGTCGTTATTCCTGCGTACTCTAAGAACCATTTTGGATAAAATAGTAAGAAGCTAAATTCACTATTTTTTGGAAATTTTACTCAATTATAAAAGTAATATCGACGTGGAGTTTCAAAAAAAGAGCCGAGAAAAAAATATGTCTAATTCTAAACAGATTTCATTACGAAACAGAAATAAAAATCTACCGAAAAATATTTTAAAAGTTGAAAAAAATATGAACTGACTAACTATTTTTATATTGTATAATAATAACGTTTTCAAAGCAAAACTAAAAAATGAAATTATAATAGATGGAATAAAAAATGTTTACATGCAAGTCCTCGCCGACAGGGCGTTGATTGATAAGTGTAATGGATCCAGCAGGCAGTGCCTCCTTTGATTTTGATCCTTTGGTGATGTCACGGAACTCTTCCGTGTAGTCCTGTGAGGATTAGACATATCGGGAAGAGGACCCGAACATTCACTATTTATTTTTCATGCATAACTACTTTGATATAGTAAAACAACTTAAATAATTAATTAAAATAGCCAAGGAAGTAAATTATTGAACATTTTCAGAACTTAAAAAAAAAATTCATTCAAATGAAGCTATTGTTTCAATAACATTGAAAACTTTTTTGAAATTATTTTGAATTTTTTTAGCTAGTTATATCGAAATGAATTGAAATAGAAATATATATAAATCTAAATTTTTTTAATTTCATCACAAAGTCAAATTAAAGTGAATTAATATTATGTATAATAAATGAATAAAAATGGGTGTGAGCTTCTTGCACATCAAACATGTATTGCTATAAAAATTATTTTCAAAATATCTAGTTAATGGACATTAACAAGGCAACGACTGGAAAATATGATTATTAATATATAATACTCATTTACTCATGCTATGTTCATCAAATTTAAGGAAAGATCGAAAAAATCAAGACAATGGGGCGAAAAGATGTTTAGCAATAAAAAGTAAATGTTTCTGTGTAATTTTGTATACCTCAAATTGTGGCCAAGCCATGGCCATGGAAACACCATGATTGTTGGACCACCATTTAAGATCTTTTTCATGATCGGCGTTGTTGACAGTATGGAAAAACTCATCATAAATTTGAGGGAGTCTATAAAATAAATAAATTGTTTTCAAGACAATCGCAAGAAGATTGAGTTTGATTAAATGCATTTAACTTACGATGTATCTTGCGAAATATTTAGGCATTTGTGAATACCAAAAAGTACATCTTTGAAAAACTGTAATCGTTGCGCTTCCATTTCTTGGCATTTTTCAAACACTTGAGTCATATCCTCCATGTACTTGGGATTGTATTGATTTATCTCCTGCAATGCACTCTCATACTTTTCCTTGGCTTTCTGCACTTCTTCTTTTGTTTTTTGTACTCGGTCTTGCATTTTTTTTACCTGTAAATTCAATGAAATTACATTACGATCGCGTTAAGTGTTTCATTATCAATACTTGGTGCTAATTAATTCACGTAAGGTCAAGATTTATCTTAAAAGTATGAAGAATTCAATAGTTTCATTTGTTTTTGCCAACACTTTTTTCTGAATGAATCTTGACTGTGACTCTATAGTGATAAAAGATAACATTTTTGTAAATTGACAAAAATCATGAAAAACACTCCAACGAATAAAAACAATCTTTTTTATTGTCATAACGATAATGGAGCGTTGTATTATATACAGTTTTAATGGAAAATTGAATGTAAAAGCCTATTTAGAAAAAAATAAACTATAACATACTATTATTCAATGAATAAATATTTAGTCGACTAACTAAAAATGACTTTCCCTAAGTTTAAAAAGCAAACACATTTTTATTTAATTAAAATTCTTTCTGTTGCATGTGAGTTGGCAAATAAAAAGATAGTTTGAAAAATAAAAGGATTTCTAGCTTAAAGAGAATAAAGTGACTAAGACTAAAAATCTATTCAAATCAACCATCGCCTTGTCTCTATATGGTAAGTTTATTCGAAAATTACAAGTCTAATCAAATTTTTTGTAATATCATCTTTGTAAATTGGAAAAGTCGCTTACCGTAAGAGCTTTCTGCGAGGCAAAGCGACATGCGATGACATAGAATGGGAAACAGAAAAAGGTAAATTATATTACATATATACAAAGACATGCGTACAGAGAAAAAAAATTAAGAATCGTGCACATATAAAACTTTGAAATTCAATGTTCTCTATAGGAGTTTTTGTTATTACATACAAGCTCAACGTCGCTTATCTTATGTTTCCTAAAAGGAGGTTTTCGAAATTTCAGGGTCCATGCATTGCATCCACAATTTGTAATCTAAAAATGTCGTTTACGTTTCATAATATTGTACTGTGTATTCGAGTTAGATATGTATTGAGTAAAAACGCTACTTTTCATCTTCAGTTTGTTTCAAGGGGACCGACCTGTGTTAAAAGCTTAAATTCAGCTCCAGCTAAAAATAGCTATATAAATCGAAATAGTGGAAAATTTTTTTTTGTGATAGTAAAATATGTTCATTAGACACCTGATTGACAAAAAAAACTTCTACCCAAGCTCTGAAATACCAATTACATCACTTTTTTCATAAGACGAAATATTGTGTTATAAATCACTTGCCGCATGATCTTGAAAAGAGTTTTTCATCAATATTGATCTATGGGGTCTCAAAATCTTCAGAAAAGTACCCTTGTCCACCTAAGCGGAGCAGAATTTTGAAAAATTGCGAACAACTTTATATACACGTCAAAATGTGCCAATTTTTAAGAAAATTAGTATTTTATCAACACTAAATGCCATATTTAAGCTCTTGGAAGAGAAACAAACTTTTTTCAAATTCTGCTCCGCTTAAGTGGATGAGGGTACTTTTCTGAAGATTTTGAGACCCCGTAGATCAATATTGATGAAAAGCTCACTTCAGAATCGCGTGGCAAGTAAATTCAATTATAATATTTAGTATTATGAAAAAATAGGCGTAATTGGTATTTTAGAGCTTGGGTAGAAGTTATTTTTGGTCAATCAGGTGTCTAATGAACATATTTTACTACCACAAAAAAAAATTTCCACTATTTCGATTAATATAGCTATTTTTTTAATTTAAGCTTTTAACACAGGTCGGTCCGCTTAAGAAAGAAATTGACTTTTCCAATAATGATAATTAATAATTGTTTGGATGTTTTTGTATTGTGTACGCGGTGTATAGAAATAAAATACAAAAATTCTAACATGTACTTTAACACTAACAGTTGAATTATATTGAACTTTTTATAAAAAAAAACAATCTAAATTTAATAAAATTAATTCATAACATGGTATACTTATGTAAAAATTTATAAATAGTCAAAAATTTTTGAAGAAGAATTTAAAAAATATATCATTTATGCAATAGACTGTTACTTATATTTTAAATAGGTCATGCAGACAATATGTTTATTTTAAAAAATACAAAATATTTCTAAAACAAGTATGAGCATGCACAACAGAATTATTGACATACGTCCGAGCCTCGGGCAGTCTGAAAATAACGTATGTTTAAGTCGTCTGTTCTGTACTTTTCTCGTTTCTATGCATGGTAATTATTTATGAATAAAGTTCTTTCACTCTGCGTATTAATAGTATACAAGTAGTGGTTATATCATAACTTTTTTCATGTATACAACGCAAGCTTTGTTTTTCCGTTACATAATAATGCTTTTCAGAAGTTTTTATAGCATTTTCTCATATTCAATGTCATATACGATCAATTACAAATGAGAAGTTTTTACGTCCAGCAAGTCATTGATATATGGTTTTTTTTTCACCGAAGGCGTCGTGCAGATAAATCGAAGGACTAATATCACATGATTTAGCTTATGCACGGAGAAAATTATGTTTACTTGATAATTATTGTTTTGCATATGGCATTGTTTCTTTGAACGAAGGAAGGAATCAATACATTTCAAAAACAATAAAATTCTCATTCAAATGAACATTTTGAAAGAAAACTCGTATACCACCTTTGCATTACGTCTTGAGCTTTGTTAATTCAAAAAAATACGTGAAGAAAGAGAGAGGATTGTATAAAAAATTTGCCGCTGAGCATCGTACCTGATCAGGCGAGAGTGAACTATCTGCCGAGGCGTTTCTCTCTTGATTGGCGGCCGAACGTTCGGTTTTGCAACTGTTGTGGTAATCAGATTTGGCCTTCTCGACTTTTTGCAATATTTTGGACCAGGGCTTCTGAGCTTTCTTAAAGGCGTCTTCCATCTCTTTGCGCTCTTTTAACGTCATCATGGACTGCAACGACATTAAAATCGGATTAAAATGACCGTTTTTTTTTTTAAATAATGCTCTTAGTTCAGGTGCATTTGTACTTGTTATATGGGCGTACCTTGTGATAGGTGTCCTTCTGCCACGTCTTGATCTGCTGCACGACGTCGTTGCAGAGGTTTTCCTTGATCCTCAGGTGGAGCTCGCAGAGGCTGTCGGCCTCGCCGAGCACGCCCTTCCAAGCAGCCTCCGTAGTGCCGTACTCCGGACCTTTCTCGATTTTGTCGTTCCAATTTTTGGACCAGGCTTTGAGTGCCTTGGCGTAGCTCTTCTCGATCTCGGCGCGCTCCTGTACGAGTGCCACGAGCGAGTCGCAGAGCTTGTGCCCGTCCTCGATGCGCTTGGTCGTGCGCTTGTAATTGCCCGGCTCCCAGAACGAGTCCGACGTTGCTATGAGCATGTTGTCGTCGCTGTGGTGTGACATGTCGATGCTGTTGCTTTATCTGCGACAAAAACAATGATAAATTAATTTTTGAATAGAGGTGAATATTCGAATTTTACGTTAATGTTTGACAATCGCGTTTCGCGTGCTCTTATTTAATTCGAGATTCACGCTAGTAGGGTCGGGAATAAAAAATAGGACACATACTATGCGATCGATTTCCAAGCGAGAGAACCAAAAGGCCTTTCGAGGGTCGATTCGCCGTAAAATGAGTCGAAGCATAAACGCTTCGTCCCGTTGGCACTAAGCTACGCACGCTGGGCTGCCACATGTGCGGCAAATCTGCCGCGTTATGCATCTGAATATGAGCCGCTGCAGCCTGCGCTAACGGTAAATACATCGTCGCAATTATTCTCGAGAGCTGCTTCTTTTCGACGCTCGAGCTTCGTCGTCGCGCTAATTGTCTGCTCACGTTTATATTCGTAACCTCGCAGTCTTTCTATCTTTTTTTTTTTCATTCGTGCTCCGAGAGAGTTTTGAACTTTATATACCGCAGAACGGGATGACACGAGCTGTTATCAAATGGGACACAAGGGAAATTGATCGAGTTGTCCAGTACGAAATATTACTTGAAGACGTTTAAACCGTCGACTGAGATATTTTTTTAATCAAACACGTCTTACACCGTGACATTTACAACAGACCTCTAGATCGGTAGTATTCAACGATATTTATGCCCGTAGGTTAGAACTCACTTTGATTTACAATCTTGGATTCATTGAATTGAATATGACAAATGCAATCGAACATTTATATCAAGTTTGTAAGGATGCAAAAAGGTGCTAAATTAAATTTTGGTTAAAATACCAATCTTCACATCAGTATCATGTTGTATTATTAATTGAGTTAATTAAATACACTTAAAATCAATGATATTAGTCGAAGCAATATTAATTTATACGTGTGACAATTCGACCTTTTTTGGTTTTTACTTGACCTACTTTCGATACGCTTAATTAAACTTGAAACGCATGCTTATTGAAAAAATAATTAAAATTGTGAAAGTTGATAACTTAAGCATGTTTTTGTTAAATTTAACGTCGTCGTAAAATTCTTAAAAATGGGAAATACGTAACGAATAATTTAATTTATAATCGAAAAATCATTATGACCATTTCTTCCTGAAATCTGGCATTTACATTGACGAAATTAAGAAAAAGTGTAACAATTCTAATTTTTAAGCCTAGTTCAATTTTAGCGTAGGTAAAGCCACTGTAAAAAACTTATAAGCAAAAATTGGCTAATTTTGCCGTACGCTGAATTGCTCATTTTCATGAGAATTTAAATAATATTTTTCTTAGTATATTTTTACTTCATGGTTCTGAGACTTTGGAAAACTTGTTTCAATTAAATGATTGCCATTTCAACACTTTTCTTTTTTGTGAATACTTAACCTCGTAAATCAATCCTTAGAATAATATATCAGAAGAAAATTTTCATCTGGAAAAAATAGGTGAAGAATCAATGACACTTTGTTGCGCAGCGTCTTGGTGCATACAAAGAGCAAAAAACGAATAATTTTTCTTTTTCGAGCGATATAACATTTCTTTTACGTAAAATATCCTTTCTCATCGGACAAAAATTGTTGCACTATCAAGCGAAAATACCCGGAAAAATGTAGGAAAAGTAGCTGCTGTTTGCTGTGTGCGATACGGCGCGCGTCCCGCCGACGCCGCCGCGGGGAGAGAACTTTCCGCGCGCTCGGTGGCGGCGGCAACGAGCGTTGCTGTGAAAATCGGGTCACACCAATGTAAGAGTCAGTGCACCCTTTTCTTGTTGTCAGCACGAGGTACATAGGCGAGAGCTATACGTATTGGTCGCTCGCTGTACATTGCACTTATACACACACACTCTATTGCGCGCGCACAGAGAAACAGACAATAACGGAAGCTCATTCGTCTCGTTTTCCTCTTGCTCTTCTCTTCTTTCTTTTTTTCTTTCTGACTGTATATACTGACACCGTAAGGGTTTCTTTTTCCTCATTTTTTTCTAACGATGAGAATCGATTTTACGTGCTAATTACGATTTATGTGATTTCACTGGTGATTAATGAAATCGATTAGTAGCCACACATGCTCCACGCAAGTTAGCGAGTATCCACATTACGCTTAACATATTAGCTAAAAGCCTCGATGTACTTTATACTCGATGAACAAGTGGGGGTCCATTTAAAAAAAAATGCCACTGGGTTGGAAGATAGTCGGTCAGTTGTACATTCTTAGGCGACCCGTGAAAGTAACAAGTCGTCGGATTAGCCATAAAAGATTAACGGCTCGTTAGGCTTGACTCAAAGATAATCCAACTTCATTTTCATTACGAGAGGGAGAAAACGAGGTTTCTGGGCTAAATTCGAAGGATTCAAGAAATAATGTCTTTGGGTAAAAATATTGATTATCTCCGCTTTAAATTTTGACGTATCTGTTTATTTTTATTCGCAAATTATTTAAATGCATCACGGGTCGAGCCGTAACTTATCGCAAATATTGACTCGATGAAATTGGCGAAAGTTGCGATGTCTGCGCGCCGCTTATTACGGTTTATGGACGAAAAGCTTATCGACCGATCGTGCAAAAGTTTGCAATAATTTCAACGCTCCCATGTATACGCGCGAGCCACGCGCAAAATAATTATCGAGAAGCGGAGAAAAAAAATCATTAAATTTTCCCCGGCTAAGATGATTGATACACGAAGGCGGCACAAAGTCACGTATTGCCTACGAAGTGGGTGAAAGTCTAGTAGTCTTCGTGTACGTCGGCTTACATTGCAGTTTTTTTTTTTTTTCATTCGGTGTAAGAGTCGATGCATGCCCGATGTATACGAGGGACTGTACGACAGAGTCCGTGGCGTACAGAGATAGCAAGAAGCTTACTCGCGTCGACTAAACACACGCGCGATCCATACGTGGGACGAATAATCCGGCTTTTCTTGCGAGCTTGCGAAGATTCGCTGTGTTTTCGCTCGAATCGACGAGTCGCAGTCGTTATACGAGCTTATACATAGTGCATGTATAGAGCGACGCTTGGTCTATCCATATTTGTGTGTTTATATAGAGGCCGATGGAGCGCAGCGGAGCGCGCTGGATGCACCGGAGCAACTTTCTAAGCGTTTCGCGATCGAGTCGGTTTCTTTCGCACGCGAGGCGGCCTGCACTGCCGTAATATACGCGTGTAACGAGAGGAACTTTCCAACGACTTATGTATATGTAGCAGAGGCGAGTAAAATGATTTTCAATCCGGTCGAGGATATACTCGCGACGCGGCATTCCGATGGAGATAATCGAAAAGCGAAAACACTGCTCGAGGTATGGCTAGCTGGTCTAATTTATAGAAGGCGGCGAGCCAGGCGCGATCTGGCCCCAAATAAAGCAGCTTGAGCGAAGATACGTCGAGTAGGCATATAATGCAGGCAGGGCATGGCGTGGTCGCGGTCTCTGCCTATGTATACCTATATGGGCCTGCAGATCGTGTGGCTCCGCATGTATAAAGTTGGCGCGTTGCTTGCTGCACGAGCAAGAGGCTGTGCAACGTCTCTCGCGCTGCTACCCATAGCCGCGGGCGCCGCGCCGGTATGACTGCATTCCACAGGAACTACCAGCAGATCCCGTATATACATATACACATTGTATTATGGTCCGCTGCGGCAAAATGTATATATGTGCCGGCTTGCGCGCTGCACCATCGCAGACACGCATAGCCTGGCTCGTGCGCGGCGTAGCTCCAACGATGCCAACTGTATACGCGAAAGAGAGAGAGAAAGAGATTCCTCCAAGAAAGAGAGAGAGAGAGAGAAGGGAGCTGCGCACTCGGCTGCTGCTGCACCGGCCACCGACTCTCTTTGTTGACACGAAAGATTCTTCATAGTTCCGAGCTAGAGACGCAACTGCGCGTTATTTTTGCGCGCTATTTTGCCGCTCGCGCCTCCGATCGCCCATTGTGGGTGATGGCTGCTGCGACGTTGCGATGCTCGATAAACTGTCCGCGTTATTTCGTATTAATTGACCGTTTCTTTGATTGAACGTTGAATTATCCCCCGGAGGCCAGTGTGATGCGCTCCCGATTGCCCGGGGATCGATCAAAACAGGCAAAATGTATGTAATCAGTCGCACGAGCACGAGTAGCGCCTCGCAATTTCCAACTTCATCGTCGAGCTAGTCAGGGAATTTTCACTTAATGCGCTGCCAGGATCGTTAATTTGATTCAACGATATTTAACGATATTTTACGCGCGATATAAACGTGAATTCGCCGTCACTCGAGGCTTCATTTCCGCTAAAAGCACAACATATACATGATATATTTGCTTCCCCACGCGTATACATATCGCATTTCATTAGCAGTTGGATGTAATTGCTTAATTTGCGCTGGCATCGCTCCCGCGCGCCAATGGAAACTTTTTTTTAAACCGTTTTCAGTCGCAATGACTCGATCATCCGAGTCGTAGCTCGTTACTTCTCAATTTGCCAACTTTTATAATCCCCCGATAATTATGAAAAATGTCGTTCCGAAGTGAGCATAAACCCTTAATTCGAGTTATTCAAATGGGAGTTATAAATATATATAAAGTACATCAAATCAGACATTCTATATTTTCTTTCGTGTAAAAAAAAGTCGACAATATGAGTTATTACAAGTAACTAGCTAAGATGACATGGAGATATTTTGAAAAACAATCGAGTACACGACGTCAGCGAATGAAAGTAAACATACAAGTCATTTGGAGTAAGTCGAAATAAGAAGGATTAATTAATCGGCGAGATAGCGATCGTGACACTCGTTAATCGATTGGCTAGAATCGCACAAGTATATCAAAGCACGCGATATCGCCGACGAGACTATATCCTTATCAGCAATCACAAGATAAATATAGCCAAAAATCGTCCAAGCTTATATGCATACGAGCTTGGAATAATGCAAAATAGCTCGAGTACCTTGATGTGACCTTCCGCAAACTCCGCGAGGCATAAAGTCGCGCGAACGCGCCAAGTCGTACAGGCGACTGGCTGGGACGCGAAAGCACAATGACCGCGCGACTGCGGCCGAGCCACATTCCCCAGCAGCCCACGCGCCGCGCTCCAAAGCTCCGTAAGTATAGTCATCGGCTGGCCTAGCCTTTCTGCGTCCTGTATTTATATAGACGAGCGAGCATCGACGTTGTCGAGTCAGCCGGACGCCTTACCGCGGCTAATTGTTATCGCGGTTCACGAAAGCTCGCCTGCGTCGCAATTCTTGCATCGAAACTCGTCGCGTAAGTACAGCTATCCGATTCGTGTCCGGGTGAATCGAGGATCGTGGCAACGGCGTTTAAAGGCTTAATTCTTGCACGTCGTTTTCACAACAGCTCGCTCCCTTCGAGTACGCGAGCAATCTCTAACAAGCTCGATCCTATAGTTGCTTTCCTCGAACGATGCAGCGACTTCCCACAGTAAATCGTAGCTCGAGCGCGCATTACATGAAAATAGCCGCGAGCTTTGAGGCTTGTAACGCAGTTGCAACAGCTCGTAACAGCTCGTAACAGCTCGACGCCGAGTCAACGCGCCATGAAGCAATGGCTCCATTTTTCGTCTTGCGCTTGCAAGTACCGTGCACTTGAATCGCACCGCAATGCATAAGCTGCTTCGAGAGGGAGGCCAAGTAAAAATTATAAGCACTAATGAAGCGAGCACGAAAAGGCCGTTCGGAAAGTGGAATCGCGCGCGAGCCTGCTTGAAATAATCAGCAGGTAACTATTACTCGACGCTATGTATATATACGTAAACCCTTTTGTGCCGAGCTAATCAGAGCTGTATTCTCGAGGCGTGCTGCATAATATTTCCGACTTGGTAATTGAGAAAATGGAAATGGATCGAGTCGAAGGCAGGAGCGTATGCGCGGCGGCCAACGTCTCTGGCCGCGTTTACGGACCCGAGTAAGGAAAAGCAAGCGATGCAGAGAAGCGCAACTAACGACGAGAAAAGAAAATCAAGGGCCAAAGAGGATACTTTACGAGCGCATATAATATAAACGCGTATAATAAATCCTGAGCGGAGGAGCGCGTGTGCTTCGCACTTCCAAGTGCGCAGCGAGTCCTCCTCGGCGCGCAAGCAACCTGCAGTTAGGTGCGCGCTGCACACGATCCGCGCGTCGACACGCGAGGAGCTTCCTCCTCGTTCGAGGCGCGCGCTCATGCAGTTCCGTTCGAGCGACGCGCGGCCGGCGCCCCATTACCTTGCGCTCTCTATATATATACACGTATAATCTGCGGCTGCTTCTGCTACTGCTGCTGGGCACGGTCAAGGTTGGTTGCCGCCTGCACTAGGCACGAGAGTTGGCTGTACCCGACCCGAAATTTACCCGATTGTCGATCGACCACACCTGGGCCATGGCTTGCACTTGACGCAATTTTTCAAGGTGTTGAAAATAGCGCCCTTGTTTCAAAATCATTGGCGCAAAAAAATTACTTTGGCAATATTTTCTTTCATTTCATTTCAATGTATGATTTTATAAAATTTTCATATACAGGAGTTATTGATGTTTTCCCCTGCGTTATGAAATTGTGCAGCTGTACATGAGCATTCGTACCAATATTTATTCAAGTCTGATTTATAATACTTATTTACAGGTATGCGCCACAACATAAGTAGGACGCAATACACCATTTTCTCCTCCTCCTACAGTGCAATACATATTGCGGATATATAGTATACGATGATGAAACAGGTGCCCTATCGATACATTTCCATTTTGCATTTTCATCTTTTTTACTCGCGGATTCCGATGTGTATTGAAATTGAGATATGCGCCGCACTTTTACCAGTTTTTCATTTTTTTATTTTACATTTAATAGAACGAGTATGCGTAGGAACGTGTTTAGATTTAATCTTCATACACACACCTGCATAGAATGAAGCGTACGAAGATGTTAACTTTTAATTTGCGCCTTGAAAAATTAATAGTAATAGTTGTACTACGATAAGGTAGAATATATAATAATATATTCCTGTGTAGCTTTAACGAGTATGGATGGGTACGATGCGAGGAATGCAAACAAAATAAAACTTTGATTCGACGATATTTATGCGTGCCTGTACGTACATTTTTATACAAAAACAAACTTGATTTCTCACCGCTTACAGTTATGGAAATAAAATTTTTAAGATGCTTCGATTTTCATCATATTTCAAGCGTTAAATCGCGAATCGCGCTAGTGAACTGATTTTCTTTTCCATGTGCGCTCTTCAACGAGAATGTGTTAATGTTTAACAACTATATAAACTTATTAGATTTACGGCTTTAAATCGATGAAAAAGGACGATGACCTTTGGTTCGATCTGAGTCATAATTTCATCATTTTCTTCGACTCACTGTCAAACTCGAGCACATATTCGTGCAAAAACAACCGAGACTTTCTCGTTACCGATGAATGAAAATTTTAAAGCAGTTCCATTGTCTATGCGAGTTAGTATTCGTGCGCGGGTGTGCATACAGCACCGTGTATACATCAGCGAGCAACTTCCCATTGAGAATTCAACATTCACCCGGTCTAAAGATGTGCGTTAGTGTCCGTATATTGAATACACCTGTGTACGTGCGTGTGCTGCACAGCACGGCGCTGAAAAAAATATGACAACCATTCAAGTAGTAGTCGCGCGCGTGCACTTGCCTTGATGTAGGAACACCTATCTGGCCGCGCGACTTTGGTGTGCGTCGCGCGTCAAGAGAGAAAAGCAGAGAAGAAGAACCTTCCTCTCCCTGCGTACATGTGAGACGAGTACAAAATGCAAACGCTTTCAGAGATTTGACAAAAACGAGTCAGTCTCGAGTCTACACGTCGTGTACATGCGTATGAGCTTGAGAAATGCTTTTCAGCTCAGCCTTGCTTGTCTCGAGTTCTACTGCGTGGACTTGGGGCTAATGCCCGACGACGAATATTCGTGGCGAGTAGATTAGGCTAGATCAAGAGGTGAGCTTTCATGGCTTGATAAAAATTCATTTCCATGAAAAGTTTTTCTTTTTTTTTCGCTTGTTTTGGTATTTCAAAAATGTATGTAGAGATAAAAAATAAAATATGTTTTTCAGAGAACATTATTTTTATTTGTTGTGAATTTCAATGGCAAGAGTTCAATTTTTGCGCAGAAAAAAAATAGCCGAAAAAGGCGGCTTGAGTAACGTGGAATGTTTTTCAATTAAATTTAGAAATTTATCGAGGCTCGTCAATCATTTTTTCAAAATTTCATCACACTAATGGAACAAAAAATGAGAGCACATATTGTTGCATTTTTTATCTTTCAGTTGTTCATAGTTTTTCATAGCTCTCGATCCGAAAAAAAATCCGTCGATGCCACGTGTACAACTCAATCTGCCATTCATCACTTCGAAAGTATAATGTATAGGCAATGGCTAAAATCACAAAACTATGAAACGATACGAAAAAAAGAGAACTAGGAGATCTCTTCACGTAAAAGTTTTCGTTAGCGGTTTAAACATTTTCAAAATAAGTCAAAAGAAAAGTGCTGAAAATGAAACTCCGACAAACCAACTCTTGCCGGCATGACCAAGTTTCGATCCCTAATGCGAGTTTAGTAAGTCTCGAAAAAAAGGGCACGTACGCCACGGAGGCAAAGTTTCACGCCTGATACGTCACATTTTTATTCATACTCCTGTCATGCATGGAATTTCTAGCTAATTTAAGCTTTGGATACAAGATTCCAATATTCGAAAACAACGGTGAACTTTAAAACCACGTTTGCTAAAAAATCAATAGTTCCATAAACTTTTCTTCGGATATTTTTCTGATTTTTAAACCGCAAACTTTATTAGTCAGAAAAATTTTCAAAGTAACCTGTCATTGTGGTTATACGTTCTCTTTCTCTCTGTCTGAATTGAATATCGCAATAAACACACGTTCAACAATGCGAATAAAAAGAGAGAAAGAGAAAGAAACCAAGGTTAATAGGCACGCACTTGCATTGTTATTTATTGCATTAGCCACTGAGTCAGAGGAAGAGAAAAGAAACTGAAAGAAAGGACAATAACGAAAAATCCCTCTTCGAGCTTTTGACATCGATAAACCTTCAACACTGAAGCTTTCAAGTCAATACTGATGAAAAAGCTGAATGATGACCTCCTGCAATACTCGTAAAAGCCATTTTGATGGATTTCGAAGATTTATGTGTCATTATAAGTGGATCGATATAACATTAACGAATTCTAATAATAGTTAGTTTACGCATGTTGACTTTTATAACGTTAGTCGACATTGCCTATCAGATATTGCATAGACGACCCTTTGCACTTGTCAAGCCCACGTCGCCTGCTTTGCGTGTCCGGCAATTGATTACATTTATGATAACGCAACGTTGCTTTTCCAATTAATACGCGAGGCCGCGGGGACGATATATTAACAGCTTTTAAACATAGCGTGCGAGCCCCGCGACTGTTTTCTCTCTCTCTCTCTCTCTCTCTCTCTCTCTTCAACTCAAACTTCAACATCACCACGCGACGCGTAGCTCGTTTTATTTTCGCACTTTTCAATGGAAGAGTCGAAGCGCACTTAATTATATTCTTGACACGTTACGTAACTCACAAATTACCGAGTGTGCAAATTGTTTCCAAGGTCGATCAATAAAATGACTCATCTGAGGCAGACACTTGAAAAATGGTGACGCTGAAAAGTTATCATTCAAATGAGACAAACGTTGATAGAATTTGTAACGAGATTACTCGAAAATATGAAGAAATTTCACTTTATAAGGAGGCAATTTCAATTTGATTTATCTAAATTTAACAGTATGGAAAAGAAAATTAAATTAATTTTTTCTCACAAATACAGAGCCAGTAAGCTAACATGACAGAGCTTGAATTTGAAAAAAATTCAAAGAAAGCAATAAATAGTATTCACGTTAATTTATCGTTGAAGCAAATAATTAGTTTGATTTGAATAACCTTCTTTCATTTTATTTTCTAAGCTATAGCTAAATAGCAATCGCAGTAGAGTTTGAAAATTGTCAAAAATTCTGCAAATTGTATGATAAAATGAATACCTGCAAGTAACTTTTTGCAGGCAGAGAGTATCAAATAGCCAAAAACAATCTCGATTCCGCCATTGGGGTCGATATACAAAAGAATAACGTAGCCTGCATTGTATACGCTACATACATTGAAAAGTAGTATTCCAGTCTGTGAATAATGAAGGTATAAGATAACCGTGTTATTATTAGCTAGCGCACGAGATATTACGTAACAGCTAGATGAAATATTATTATACTATATAATGTATCGCTCCGTGTGCTCGAACTTCCGAGCAGATAATTTTTTTGCGGTCAGAAGCAGCGAAGATGATTATTATCGATACGGTTGAAAGGTACTCTCTTCCTGCCTGTATTCCATGTAAGGCTGCGCCGCGACGAAGGTGTTGAAAAGTGGAACAATAAATATCTAAATGATTTAATATTTTCAAAGGAGCTCGTAATTTATACTGCGGGTCTTATCCAACGGCTTTGGAAAACAAGGTCGTATAATGCCTACAGTCGGATTATAATGTAATATTTCGTAACTTATTCCCCTCAAGATCTTCATTAAAAGCCATTATATAGTCAGCGCTCGAGTGCAGCAAAATTGAAAACACACGTGAGCCGCATGCATATGCGCTGGAAAAGTGAATTTGTGCATTCGATGCGCGCGCGTGGACCAATCAAAATGTACGTTTCATCGGACGGAATTTTTGTGCACGACGATGTAAATTTTTAGCCAGACACCAGAAAACGAGACGCTTGAATAAACAACGCACAGCGCAGCCGAGATGACGTATATGTATAGACCGGCATAAAAGTGAGTAGGATTGAAATCGAGCAGAGCATGCCTTATGCATCGAAAGAGAGATTATAGACACAATGCAGCCATGCGAGAGATATGATTACCAGCGATGAGGCGTGAGAGAGAAGAGAGAGAGAAGAGAGAGAGAGCGGATTTATAAGAGGATTAAATGCCATGGTACGGCCTCTCTTACGGACATCGGACGAAGCCCTCTGATGCGATGCACATTCTAATCATTCTCACGCGCGACCAAGCGAGCGCCTTCCTCGTGTGCGTATGTGGAATATGTCTAGGTATGCTACCACGTACTACTACGTGTATCCATATACGAACATATTTAACTGCACTAGCCACTTTGTGAACGCGCTTCGTGCGCCCTTAATTCTGCACGAATTGTATTGCGCGACTCGCTTACGCATAGCTCCCATGGAAAACTGAATCGAAACGCGCATTATCGGTCAAAAACTCGTATCTTCTGCAGTGCCACTCTGTAACCACTTAGAGCCATTATGAACTGCTTACTCCGTTTAGTCCGTCTACTTATCAACGTAGGATATTATGGAGTGGTGTACACTTGACATCCTAGATTTTTTCTTAAATATATAATTTCTGATCAGAGTCTGTCATGAAATGCTTCACATTTCAGCCCATCATTTTTATGATAGTCATTTTTAACAAGTAGATACTCGTCTTAAAGTCTCGTGCAGTGGCTGTTGTTGTAGTGAAGAAAATGTAGCTATATATAAACACGTTATACAGCCCGTACAAGATAGTGTATGCGTGGACTAGTACAAAAACGTCGCGCACGCGGCACGGCGAGAAAAGGGGCATTGTCTACATTGTCTTTGCGCATTTGATCGGCCGGATTTCGAAAGAGATCACTATAGATTTCCTGATTTTCAAAAATTGACATATAAATCTATACGGATTGCAGCGGCAGACGGAAGAGCCATATACCGGGCTTTTGTTTCGAGTCGGGCAACGGGGCTAAAAAATACACACGGGTCTTGCCTTTGTTAAAGAAGCTTCCAATACATAGCTTTCGAAATGAGAACAGAACACGTATGTACGCGCCCAATGCGTTAAATGACATCACGAATTCTTGCAAAATCGTGTGTATCCTCATTTCTGTTGTTTTCTCAACGGATTCATTAATAGATAATAAATTGTAAGGGCCTAAGCATACGTACCGAGCTAAAACCTACAAACATCTAGAATTACCTGATTCTATTCTTTGTAGCATGATACACTTTATCAATAACACAATGTATAAGAGCAAGAAAGCTTGTTCACACCTACACATATGATATTTCGTATAGCAGTAAGCGTATAATATGCAGAGAGTAAGTTTAACATCGGCTCTGCGAAATACGTTCTCGTTTTCTTATAGCCATGTGTGTCGTCCACCACAAAAACACGATAATACGCGAGCGACGACAATTCCGCGAGGCAGGTTTGATACAATATTTATGACATTCGTACATAGCACTGAGCTTCGGTTTGTTGCTCTAATACTACTTGTATACATATAAAATTATTCAATATAGGTTTTATTTAGTCCGTAACAATCGGCCAGCGGTGTCCGTAAATTAAAAAAAAATCGATGCCCTAATACCGCTGCCTAATCGAATACAAGATGTAATTTTACTCGGCTTTGTGTTGTCGATGAGATTTTGTCGTCGACGTCATCGTCGTCGCCGCGCTGCAAGCTCAACTGTTGCAGTAGTAGGAGTGCAGCTCTGTAGAGGAGCAACTCGTGCATCGAGCTGTATCGAGTTACCTGCTTGTCGCACAAGTCACCTTGCGCAACGCTGCAAGAATTCAAACATTTACGCAGATAACAAGAACCGTACTTCTGCAGACTCGACTTGGCGCATAGTGCATCCAACATAATCTGTCTGTTTTCGCACAAAAGCATCAAATCCGTCCTCCTGAACCGGAAGAAAACTTTACTTGTCACCCACGTGTTTGTACAATGCATAATGCATGTGCATACATGTTACATCGTATATAAATGCGCTTTATACTCTCCGCGGTAATTATATATGGCGCTGCAGGCCGCATTATATACCTGCATTTCTACACATTACGCCATATCGAAATCGTCAAGCTGCACTGCAAACTTGACATTAGAGAGCATTAAAATTACGGTAGTTTATGGCGCATTGCGATTTCCGCCCGTGTTTATCGCGCTCTAGCTTATAGCCGCAATAATATCGCCTCTATCCACGCTTTATATTATTATGGTAAAAAAATGCCACTCACGCGCTTACATTGTTCATTCCGCGCACTTGCCGAGGTTCGCGCGAATAATCGACTCGAGAGAGGCTTGTGTACAGTGTCGGATGTAGTCGATTAAGCGGTATCAAGCGTAAGGTACCTCGAGCAGTGACTCGGCTGATGCTGCTGCCAAAGTCTTGGTATGTGTCTCAATGCGATGTAGCGATCGGTACCGTTGCATCTCTCAGAAAAGAGTCGACCGTATGGCGTATACGAAATAAAAGCGAAAGGTTTTCCGAGGCAATTAGATGAATTAGATGTCCGTAGCGCAAAGATTAAACACTGACAGTACGGTACACAATTGTTGTTCTTTATAGAACTGGAAACGAGCGCAAATTGCTCAAGACGCGCAGTGCATGTGTGACCCCCGTCTCTGATATCAGATGTGCAATCGACGTTTCAATCCGGGCTTCTTCGGTAATGCTCCGCGGATTTCTTACGCGCGATTTTCTCGTTTACCTCAAGAAAATTCATCGAGCAAATTTTAAAAAGTCAACACAAAGCCTAGGAATTTGCGCGCTAGCAGTATATAAGAGCTCCAGTCTGTATCGCTATTTCGACCATGTAGCACTTGAAGCACGATTAACGATGAATAGGCAAAAATAGAGTCCCGCCAGTGGATTATTGGCATGTTCGCAGAAACGGTACAGTGCTCGGATCGAGTGTACTATACACAGGCATATCTAAATACAAGTGCACGTCTTCGTGGGAAAACGAGCTAGGTCCTGAACGCGATGGACGGATCGCCAAATATGTGTACTTGAGTTTCAGATATTAGCAATTCGAACTAGTACAAGAACATATCTTGAATGAACGCTATAAACACGTGGCTACTTAGTACGCGAGCTTTCATCAAATGAAGTGTTTTATGCAAATGCAAAAAATAAATGGTTAAATTCAAAGTTGTGTATGATTTTTATATCATTTCGAAATTGTCTTATTATCAATTTTTAAACAATAGCATTTATTGATTCATCAATGCTCAGTCAACTTACGATTTTGATCAAATCAGAATGTGTCGTTTCAATTCAAGTATAAATACCTGCAACAGAAAAGTTAAAAGTGAAATTAGTTAACCGTGGTAAAAAATTTGGAAAATTAATGGTGCTTATCATATATATTTAAGTTTGGAGAAAATTTTTTTTCTGTATAAACTACGAAAGTCTTTTGATGCGATAAATAACAGACTTTCTGATGAAAATAGAACGAGCGGACAAAAGCAGAATATTTAATCTGGCTCGTGATAATTTTGTGGTCTGCTCGCTCGTAACTGTATCGCTTGGTTCTCGTCTTTGTCCTTTCGACGTCAGTCGATTATAGACCAGAGAATAAAACTGAATCGCAAATGAGATAATTTAATCGAGGCAGTAGTAGTGGTTCGCTTGACAATGGACTTTTCTTACAGTCACATTATCATAAAATTGTTTGTAAGTGCAATGAAATGTTCAATGCTCCGAATTACATAACAAAGTCTTTGATATGAAGTCGAGAGAAAATTGAAAAACAAGATAAGAACCACGAATCAGCATTTTCTACATTCTTATAATTTATTGTATTTTTAGCTATAAGAGTCCAACAGTAATAGCATCTAAGAACGAATCGTTTTAAGTCAAATTCTAATACTTTTTGTTAGTGTGAGCATATAATCCCATTAAATCCGGGACAGACACATTTTGGATACATTTTTGAACCGTCGTAATTTTGCTGAAAATGGGGTCTGGAGAACTTGCGAGTAAGCATATTGGGTTATAATAAACGCTATAAAATGATTGAACCCCTTCAACAAAAACATCACAGAGGGTTTTTATAATTTTATTTTTTACCATCATTTTGGATTACTTTTGATGAATTTACTAAAGTTCTCAAAAAAAGGAAAGCCTTAAATTCTTTTGAAATAAACAAATGTCTACCTAAATTGAGGTAAAGTCTATAATGAAAAATAATATTTTTAGTATAGGAAAAATTTTACACTCATGTGAAATATCCGGAAAAAAATGTACACACAAGACCAGTTTTAAACTCCACCACACATCAATGCGATGAATATAGTATCACACATGTGTACATGTGATATACAATTGTGCGGAAAGACATTCACACGAAGAAGATATCTTTTAGCTCACATTGACGTAGTGCACAATGGTCTCAGATATTCATGTGGTTTATGTGGAATAATATTTTCACAAAATGTTCATTTGAAATCTCACATTAATGCGCTGCGTAGTGGTGTTATGCCTGTATGTGATAAAAGCCAAGAGAGATCAACAAGAAAGGATAATTTCCAAAACCATATCGATAATGTGCACATTGGTGTCACACATGCATGTGATATTTTCGAAAACATGTACATCCAAAGGAGTTATCCCAAAATCCACATTAGTTCAAAGTATTCTGGTGTCCCACGCGAGTGTGATAAATGTGGGAAATAATTCATAAGAAAGGACTATCTCAAATACAACATATTTTTTTTATTTCTAAAAACTGTTTACTCTATTTATCAAATTAATTTTTTATTTTAGAACAAGAACCGAGAAGTAGCATTTTTTGGTTAAAGTACCATTAAAAATATTTAAAACATTGTTACTAATTTTTGAGTTTATGTGAAAAGCGATACGTTTTCACCTCATAAGTTTTCTGAAACTTTTTTTGGAATTTTTACATTTACAAGGTACGTCAGCTATTTGGAATTATTCATTAAATTTAAGGAAAAATTATCATTTCAAACAGAAAAGGTCGATAAAAGTTATCATTTTTAATATTATTATTAACTTTACATACAAATAAATTGCAATGGTCAGAAATAAACTTTCATTTAATATGAAAAGTCTGTTGTTAAAACAGGTCATCTAGATGTTACGATTACTGTAAGAGTGTAAGGATGTGTAAAATCGAGGTCATGTCTTAAGATCGATTGTCAAGTGCTATTCTCGTATTGCAAAAGTTCTTGAGGAAAGTATCTTATATTCAGTCTTTATAGTTATAATTTATTAAGTATTTTTCATACCTTAGTGTTGATCGCGATTTATAATTACATGATACTTTGCATCAACAATTATGTTTATTGCTCAAAATATCAAAGTAACGGAATTTGTAACGAAATTTTTTTAGTTGCTATGCAATAAAATAGAAGTGAACACTCTGAAATGAACAACTGAGAGTAGGGACGATCAATATGTAGGCTAACTCTTTGCTTTTCAAGAATTTTCGGGACTTTCGGTCTACCTCAGACCATTCATCAAGCCGTGGTGAGGGTCACCTTCCGGTTCTTTACTTGGTATACTTCAAATCGATTTTTATTATTTGCTCGTCTATGTTTATTCTTGTAATACTACTTTTCAAGGTCATCGATCGTAAGATTTGATAGAGTTAATAATTTATGCATTTCTTCTGTTTGAAAAATAGCAACACCAAAAATCAATACGATTAAAATAAGATTGTGAATACATTTTAACGTTTACATCTAGCTCATCATTAGTGTTCAATGCACTTTTCAAGAGACTTAACAACCCGAGAAAATAAAACTATTCTGATTTTTTCTTTGAAGAACATATTCGCTTAAAGATAATTACAAAACTAGCACACACTTTTTCGTATTAAGCGATCATATTTCTTAAATTCTTATAGCAAACCAATGAAAATCTCTACTTTTTCATGTAGGTCTCGGTGTCAGTCTTTCTCAGCGCTGCGGGTCGTCGGTCCTAGATTATAAAGGTATATAATCTTTGTCTCTACGTCTATACGTATACAAGCACACACACTGTCTAAGCTCTTTGGAGATTCTCAGCTGTGCAGGGAGAGAGAATCATTATTTTTTTCACCTTCGACCTCGAGCTCGTTGCATTATGCGGACGTGGCCTGCGTCCTGAATTCCTGCAAATCGTTGATCACACTCGTTACCGTTATTGCAGCCGCTCATATAAGTGCGTCGAGAGGGAATTTTCGGATCAAACATTTTAACGAAAATATACTGCAGTTTGCACATTTTAGACTCGACGTAGAAGTTTATTGTATTTTCTACGTTGAAGGTTATTTTCAAGCTATATATTCGACGGGGATAAAGACGGTGATTAGGAATCTCACTCATTTAATCAAAGCCTTACAGTTCGTTTACGAAAAGATGAAGTTTGATCGAAGCATCATTATCCAATGCTTCAAAATGTTCATCTAAAAAACGGAAAATAATCACGGCAAAGTCGTGTTGGACTTACTCATCGCATAGGCATCGTCCATCATCACTTTATAAAGGTCATGCTAGAATTCATTCACGAGTGCTGGCCTCACGTGAGTTGAACGCTCGCTTATATTATACCTTATACTGCACATGTTTATGTACTCATTTACGAGAGAGGAGTGGGTATATGTGTGTATACTATATATTTAATGCTATAGAGAAATTCGTCAAGCGTGTTTCCGTCTGTGATGCGCACCGAGTATACAATTCGTTTACATGTGATCAGGAGCTGGAGAAAATATAGAAACGATACCATAGAGAAGCAAAATACACGTATAACGCACGCACACCTTTTTAAACGTCATTACTTGGCTTTTGTAAAGGTATTAAATTAAAGGATTGTTCGAGAAGTACCGTTAACTTCAATGACGGACGCGTCTGGAAAGTAATTATGTCTGAGATATTTTGCATTCCTCCTTATACATCCAACGGAGATCTATGAAAATGCTTGAAAAAGTTGCTGATTAAAATTATCAAGCATAAACATCGAACCTTTCAGTATCTTGTGTATAATGAGGATTGTTCGCTACCATTTTAGCTTAAGCAAAAACTGTTTACTCAATAGTTATTTCAAAACAGTACATATTTACTAAAGCAGCTAAAATTGTTCTTAAAAATATCTTAGTTATATTGAATAATTTAACATTCATATGAATTATTTCATAATAAAAGAATAATTGAGGCAAAATGTACAATCTTAGATTTTTATTGACTCTACACATTTCGTAATAATATCATTGGACTGACATTCCGCCTTCCTAAAACAAGCAAATATTTTATAAAAAAACGAGTAGCAAAAAATCCCTTCAAATCGTGTCAATATAGGTTTAGCCTACATCATTTATCTAGCTGCATGTACGAACACGTGAACGAGCACGATAATTCTTTCTCGTAACTGCAGTACGCGAGTTTTATTGAATTAGCCGACATACAAACGTGTACAACTGACATCGATCTTCATAATCAACTAATCATCATTATCAACGACAATAGCTACGCCAGAAGACGTACAGAATTAGGCGTATATCGGACGGCTGGCACGAAGAAAGTTATGAAATATGCATCGCGCGCACGTTCAAGTTACCAGATCTGCAAATAGTAATAAACGATATGGCAACGTTAACGCACGGTACGGGCGTGTAACTAGGTACTATTAAAACAGCAGAAGTGTCAATTACCTCGATTCGCACGTTCTATATTTTCTCTTTGTCCAAAAAAAAAGAGAAGATGTGGTACTTTGGTGCGTATATTGTGCGTTATTTTAATGTCATGGAAGAAACGATCGAGTGTGACTTTGGTGAATCTAAAGCTGAAGCGTGAGTACGAGTCGGTGAAAATAAACTTTTTTGCTCAAGCTTAACATTATGTTTTAAAGGAAAAATTATTATTAAGCTTTTTAATTAAAATTTTTATTCGTTAAGAGATATTTGACTACGTAATATAAGTTAATGTGTTCAAACAATCATGAAGTTTTGACAAATTATTAATAATTTTAAAATAAGGACAACCTTAATGTTACTCAAAAACCAATCTAAAATTAAATCTCAGAGAAAAACATTTGAATTCGCTGGTAAACAGCAAATTATAATTGCAACTGATGAAGACTGAAGAAATTGTAAAATTCCTCTCCGCTCACTTTCAAATCAAAAAGGATTCAATGTTCTAATTATCTTTTCTTACCAAATAAGACAACTCGGTGACTATTTGTATGCGTTTACAAACATGACTTTCCTGCTACATTTTCCTAGCTTTTTAGAGAGCTTGAATTGCTGAACTGCTCGAGCGACAGTTTCGCCTTTCTAACCGGGCTCTCTGCAATAAGCGTGCCGCCACTATCACGCCGCGCGATTCTGATCTAGAAGAATGAGAGAAAAAGTAGATTTGCCCACGAGGTTCTCAATTGTGTTCTAGAGGTAGAGAAAAATTCACGCTAAAATGTATTCTTTTAATTTTAATTTGATCAAGATAATGGAAAAGTTTTTTTAGTTTTCATTTTACAAGAGCAAAAAGTAAATGAAATCATCATGAATAAATTATGACATTTTTCCGAAACTAAAAAAATTGTAGTTGATATCCATTCTAAAATGAATAAATCTGCCATGGTTTAATGAAATGTTGTGATCATTTTAATAATGTTTTAAATAATAGTAATTTAATCTTACTAATTTATGCAAAAATAACTGCGCTATAAAATTAAAATTTAACGACCATTAAAATAAATGATAGTCATTGTGATTATGTAAAATATTATTATTTAAAAGTCGTAAAGCAAATCATTGAATTTATGAAGCAAACAGCTAATAATTTTTAACAGAGGTAGAGAGTTGAATATGTACGCTTCGTATGAATGTACACGTATTCTAGTGTGGTGAAAAGTATATAACGCGTTTCAATTCCGAGGATAGCCTATTTCCCCAATGAGACTATGCACAAAAAGTTTGAGTCACTGTACCGAGTTAAAATTAAATTGCTAAATATTTTAACTCGTACAAAACTATGATAATGCCAATTATACATTATTATACATTATAATACATATTTTACGGAATACTTGAAATTTTTCAAACGTTTAATTTCACTCTCGTGTAATTGTACAGGAGAAATAAATTAAAAATACGGTCGTTGAGAAAATTTTCCTCACTGATACATTTTTGACAATGTCGCTATATTGCCTTGCACTTTTTGTCTCAGGAACTTATCTGATTTGTACAGCCGAACACAATTGTTCCTTCGTGACTGTGGGTATTTTATGACGAACGAATTTTGGAATCATTGTTTCTAATTGCATAACGAGTAGTTTAGCGTTACTTTTCATGTAATATTCCCACTCTATTTGTTATGACAGTAAATGTGAGTGAAATTGAGTCGATGGGATATTAATTGTTTCGTGAACACCTTCCGCTGTAATGAATATATTAGTTCAATAGAAAATATACTGCGATCTAATATGCAATAAAAGTGAGAGTTTTATACGATTGCATTGTGCAGTGATTATTTTTCAAATATATTATTAAATTTCAATTTTTAGCGTGAAATTTACGAGTGAATGCATCAAATTTACTTAAAAATAAAATTATATCATTCTATGGCACGAGATGAATTATCAATTATTCTTGGATATTTAATTACTTAAAAGAAAGTAATTTTACTTGCGTCGTGAAATCGTTTCAATTCAATCTTATTAAAATCAATATAATATTTCAAGTTGAACAACTTTCATGCTATACCTTATAAATCAAATGATCAACCACGCATGTTTCACCGACTAGTGACACGTTTTCTTTAACATTTAAAACACGATCATTATGACATGATACTCGAAACGTCACCAAAAGTTTTTCTGCACTGTTAAAAAGTGGATAAAAAACTTGGCGCAATGTCAATAGACGAAAATAGAAATTCTCCATTACAAGTACAGAGTAACATGAGTAATGCAATAAAAATAAATCGAAGCAGTACATATGACACAGTCACGCATCAATTGTTTAAGATGATCAAAGAGTCGAAGAAAAAAAGGCAATGAGATAGAATTGGTATACGAATTATAAGTTAACGATAAACAATAAGCATAATGAAAAAGGTAGTGATTAGATAAATATTCAGGATGACTATTACTACGTACGAAATCATATTTAGCAGACTTTATGTTAAAAAGTAAGGTACTTTTAGATAGTCTATTCGTTTGATTGAATTCACTCGAATATCACCGCTTTTCGTTGAAGAACGTCCTCAGCATCGAAAATTTTGTAAAAAGACCTGCGCGCTGAGGATTATCTTAAACGTAAAGAAAGTCAAAGACCAAAGTAAAGTAACGACGCAAGATATTTTTTGGATGTTGGCCAAGTTCGTCGAGGAGAAGCGAACACGTATATACCTCGACACTCACGTCGAGTCGGTTCAATTGAATTGAAGATCGGGTGAGAGAGAAGAGCAAGTTCCTTGACACCGTGTGCAGTACAGTCAAGTACGAATGATCACGGTTAAGAGGACTGAATAAGGAGGTCGGAGTGCAACACATGTCGAAGCATGCACAGTGCACAGTGTACACGTATATATTTGATGAACAATGTGCAATATACAACACTACTGGTTGAAAGGCGGGCGTGAAATTCTGCGACAAGACTCGACCCTTGCGCTAGATTTTATAATTACTGCAGAAGCAGTGGAACGAATATATATTTGCGATCGTTTACTCTCGTTGAAAGTAACGATGTTCATCGTCGTCGATGAAAAACATTTTTTTCGTATCGCTTATTTATGACCATCTCGGCGCACACAATAACATGTCAAATTAATCAGAGGCAATAACGCGTGCGGCGCAGAATCGTATCGCATCGAAAGAGTACCACAGATTGCCGATACTCGTACACAACATCCATCGCGCGGAGTGACTCAGACTGTATATAATAATATGGAGTATAGCTTGGCGATCGACTGCGAGAGGAGAAGGAGGCACGAGGCTGCTAGAGCTAGAGGATATGGCACAATTAAGTTTCGTGCGCGGTTGAGTGTGGATAACATGTGAAGGTGCACACGAGAGAGAGAGCGCGGGCAACGTGCATAAGCCGCGAAGCGATGGTCACGCACATGCATATAAGCCGTGTAATATGCAGGCGGCCGTTCATTCACCTGCGCAGAAGCTCGACTATGCACCTATACGTATACAGCAAAGCAGCAGCAGCTGATTGACGAGTATTTCTCTACTTCGAGACTCGCGTTTTAGTTACACGTATCGCTGTACCTATAGCTATATGCGTGCTCTGTGTGTGGATATACAACGGTTCTTTTGAATCGGGCTGTTGCTGATTTTCAGCCAGAGACAGAACGAGAAATACGGAACTCGCTGCCATGTGTAATGATCTGCAAGAGGTCTTGTTTGCACTCACACTAACGTGTGTGTGTGTGTGTGTGGTACAGGAATGGCCTCTCTCGCGTTGCTGTATGAAACTATACACGAGCTTGACTCGATTAGAAAAATTTTAAGGCTACATTAATGTAATGAGATTTAATCCCGAGCTTCTTTTGAGCTAGTATTTTTAATCAAATTTCAGTACAGCGTGGTGAGTTGATAAAGGCCATTCTGTTTTACAGGCAAACTGCAGAATGATTAAAAACTTGCTTTATTTTAATTTTAGTTTAGATAATTAAGTGTTTAAGTAAAAGTCACAGATACATAAAGCAGTGACGAATTATGCATTGAAGAGATGTTTTCTTTTTTATTCAGTTTCAAAGTGTAAAAAATTTATAAACAACTCCGATGTCTGAACAAATTTTTTTCTCATGCTAAAATAAAAAGAGACGATGATGATTCTTCAAGAAAAAATTGTATGTAACGTATTAGTTGACACATTTAAACGTATGATAAAAATATATAACCAGATAGTAAAAAACGCTTTTGTACTTTATTTTGAACACTTTTAAAAATATGCATAAACATATTGACTTTTTAGCAGCATCATGTTTTAATTGACAATTATAAAATTAAAAACTTTCATATCCAGTTTAAACTACCTATAATCTATCAAGTTGTTTAATGCAGCGTAAAATGAGACAAAATTGCTCGATGAAAATAATAGATGCAAGCTTTAAAATGACAGTATTTAAAGCACGCTAAATTGAATTTTATTCCATGCAAATGAGTTACAAAATATTTTATAACTTCATCAACGTAAACAAGATCATAGCATTATTTATTGCATGTACTTCAAATTAAATTTTTTATGAATTTCGATCTTACTCAATAACCATAATGAGTTTTCTATCTCGCGAAAGCGGTAAAATTTGAAAGTATTTTTTTCAATTTTAGACTAACTACGTATTATAAAAATATCTCCTGGGATATTATGTGCGCATTACAGGTAGACGTGTATAAAGTGTTTACCTTTGCAGACAAAGTCGATGAATGATTTCATCAGGAAAGTAAAATTCCAAATATCTTATTAAATCTGTTATTTCTTAAAAATTCCTCCGAGTGTCAATATTTACGAAAAAGAGCCCAAAGCCATTACGCGTTGCGGAGGCATTACAGAACCTGCGAGTTTACGAATCGATCGCACCAGGTGGACTATGTTTAAATGATCGATTCGTGACACTCTAGCGTAAAATGCGTTGGCATTGACAATGATCTAAAATGGCTATTTTTAACGAAAACTCGTGTCGTTCATTATGTAAACACGCGCGGTTTGCAAGCGCTGGTAAATTCAGCGCTGACCTCGGAAGAACTGTCGGTGTAATTATCGCACAATTCCGTCTGCTGCACGTAGCCGTGGAAGCAAAAAATTATCATATAAGCGAGCGTAAAAGTATCAATTGGTATTGTTTTCATATTTCACTTCACGCTTGAGATAGAAATGGATAAATAATTTGCAACGAGATACTGCTAGAAGATTTGATATTTGGATTCTTGATAAATAGTGTTGATTCGATACTAGAGATTGAATGCACCCACACGAGCTTTCTTTGATAAGATATGCAAACTCGTGTATCGTTTTTATTTACGCGTGTTAATTTTTTGTTAATTTTGAAAAAAAAAATCTTAATGATTAAATATTAGAAGATCACGATGATAACGTAATTTTGTAGTTTTCACTAGAAATTTTTATTCTCTATATTTATTGACAAAATAACTCGAAATAAAATTAAACAGCGAGACTATGACAGATAAGCAACGATCGATTAACAAATCATTTTGTCGCATTAATTATGTATTTGATAATACTGTTACAGTGAAACTTTGCACCATTAAAAATCGTTAAAAAGTTCCTAGAACTCACAGCAACGAGCCGTATTTCGTACGAGTATAGACAATAACCCCTACCTGCAGCATACATCGCGATTGAAAAAGAAGCGTAAAAATGTGTCTTATCTATATCTAAATAGGATCGCGCGCGAGCTATACGGCATGGCTCGTGCGTTATCACGAGGCAGCGGTCGCGGCGGTGTCGGCGACGGCGGAACAGCCAATACTATTATATTCGTGAAATCTTATCAGCTGCACGCGCTCTTGACAATTTATAGAGACATACGCGTATACGCGGGAGACCGATCGGGCGTGAAATTCCAGCCTGATGGCGCATCTGTATACAACAATATATATCGTTAAAAATATAAAGGTATATTATATTATACATATGTGCTGCCGAACGCGATCGTCGTCATCGTTGAGTCGTGCTCATAATAATAAGTAACATAAAAACACCCAAGGTTGTTTTGGGAGTGCGCACTGCGCAGCGCTCCAATACTATATATGAGTTGTTAACGAAAAGTTAGTGGCACGACTCAGGAGTAGCTCAATCGGTGGCGTCGTGGGCTGTCTCTCTGTATACATGCTAGTTCATCCTCAGAGCAGACGTGCTGTTTTGTCTTTTTCTCTCTCTTTCTCTCTCGGCAGATCGACCAAGTGCTCGTGGCGGCGTCTCTTTTTCTCTCTCTCTCTCGTCGAAGCAAGGCAGCATTCCCACGCATTCCATCGCCATGCTTCTTAGTTTTCTCTTTGGCTTTAGCAGCAGCAGCAGCAGCGACAGCGCCGGCCTCGCTCGCACTCACATATATATATATACTTACCGTTGTTCTCGCGAGTCGCAAGTTGCGACGTTGCTCACGCATTGTACACGAACACACACACACACACACACTCAAATCAGCCGATTCCTGCGCGTCGACAAACTCGTGACTCGATCTCGCGCGCGACTCAAGACCCTGCAGAGCAATGGATTAAGACGCGCACGAGTCAACTCGTGCGTTTGTATAGGTGCCAGTACACTTGGCCTATATATCTGCGGGAGCTTGCAACGAAGCATAGCTTCGAGAATAAGCTCATCCTCTTGACGGAAGATGAATGTATAGAACCTTTGCAATAAGCAAAAAATTAACCGTAGAGTGTGAGAGTGAAAAATGCCAAATAATGCTGCGCGTGCGAGTCATAATCACGTCTCCTGTATTGCAAGTAAATCTAAGCGACGAGATCCGGAAGTCATTCTTATATTATAGGAGAACATCCGACATATTGCCGAGACAATTACTATACATAGCTTTGATCCTTTCGAAGCGACGATGCTCTAGAAATGTGCATCGGGGTTATACCATTCTGTTTTCATGATGAACGATTTACTCGCCAACGAAAACTAATCAAAGCGTGTATGTGGGAAATCACTCTAGAGTATCACACAAAAGATCGACATAAAACTTGTAAGATATATTTCTTGGTAGCGCTATTTCATTGTATTTGGGGTGAGCTTTATTGAAAAGACAGCTCACACACCTAAATTAATAGCCATCCCCATGTAATTCATTGTTACATCTCATACCTCGCCAGACATTATTGCAGCATGCGTCTGCCTTGCTGATGCTACTTGATTCAGTCGTCTTTTAAACATGACATCATTAAGACGAAGCTATCGGCTTCTTTTGAGAATCGCCAGTCGGTGCCGAGATTTTTTTTATCGGATGTAGCTACTTATTTTTAGTCCCCGCCAAATCAGTTTGATTATTTAGTCAATATCGCTCGAGAAGGGGGATCTTAATATCCGGTCGTAGTTTCAGTGACCAACTTTCTCGAATACACGATCAAAAGGAGGGACCTTGACTCGGATCGACGTGATTTATTTTTCGCATTTTCTTATAGGGTTTCGGATTACCATAGTTTACTCGACGTCGTTGCATCATCTGGTTTATTGACCACGCTCTGTCTAATTAAAATGTTATGAAAGCCGCGCAGCCGATTCTAATAAGGATACCAATGAAGCTTATTCAAAGGGTTGGGCATCGTGTTTCACGTGAAATGTCTATCGTCAAGGGGGCGCATGTTTGAGACGCCGGATGGTCATTAATTTTTAGACGAAGAACAATGTTGACTTTGCTACGATTTTGACCGTTCAAAAATCGGGAATGAAAGGCATGTCCTTGAAAAATTAAATTAACCTTTACACGCGTCGAGTATCAGTGGGGCAGAGTTGAAAGCAAAATTAAATAGGAGTAGAGAAATGATCGGCATTTCGAGTACTCGAAGACACTTTGCGCGTATACAAGAGTGTTTACTATGGCAATTCAGCCGTTGTAGGCGCGGTGTATAATGTGCAGAATAAGTGCAGAGCGAGAAGTGGTATAAAGTATAGGTGCAAAAAGGCAGCGAAGAATTCCAGGAACGCGCGCTCGTGTACAAGCGTCGCTGCGGTTTTTGCTGAATTATGGCTCCTACACGGGGCCTATATAGATATATGTGGATGCGTGCGTGTGTGCGCGCTCGGCACGAGGTATTTTTATGTCTCCGAAAATCGGTCGAATGGCGTATAAACACGAACGAGGAGCCGACTGCGCGTCGACGTTCGGCGTCGAAGGTCACGTGCATTTCCTCGTGATGCATACTACGTATTTATATACACACGAGTCGCATTTAAAGCCGCAGACTATTGATAAAATAGACACTTGGCTGTAGTGACTGGGCGACTTTGATAAATTGGCCGGTACCTCGCTTATTTACGCCTACTACTAAAAATGTACAGCGAAGAGGTGGACACGCGTTGCATAATTACGTATTGAATGGAGATCAGGTGCTCGGGCCAATGTCGAAACGCGGCTATTAGCGCTTGGGCATTATAAAGCGTCTGCATAGGTAGGTATATATCGTCGGCAGGCATCGTTCGCGCGCGCGGATGTGCTGCGTTGCGAGAATGAACTCTTCCTTCTGCGTACAACACAATCGCTGCGATGCACTGCGCTGCTGCAGCCACATGTACGCGTTTCTCAATGTTTAGCGCAGTACGAAGTGGGCACGCGAACTCGCAGAAGACGTTGCTGCGCGTGGCCCGTAACAGCCTCGCGCGTGTCCTAATCTAATTAGAGCGAGCGTACAACATTGTGTACGTCTTATACGATATCTATAGGATAGGCCATGATCATAAGGGGAAGCAGCAGCGGTCGAGCGTATATTAGTTATAACGAAGAGCTGCTCTTTGGGTAGATTTTACGTTCGGCAATCGGTGAGTAATGTAGCTTACATATTGCTGCTCGTGTACGGATCGTTTGTTTCGTTGGTTGATATCGGCGCTCTAACACACATACTCTCATCGTGCTCGTGGCTCGATAAGCGCACGATACTCCTGGATCAATTCGGGCACGGAGCATATGTGCGCAGGCAGGAAATTCGGTCGACGACGAGGACCGAGCCAATTACTGGAATGCGCGAGTCACCGCGTGTCGAGATAAGGAGCTTCGAATTATGTATACCAGCGTGCAGCAGGAGAGGCAAAATTGGAGCAGCGCACCAGAGTATTTGGGTAGCAGCGAGCGAGCTGCACAGGACACTGCTCCAGATTCGCCGACGAGAGAGAGAGAGAGAGAGCAGTGCACTTTGACGGTGCAGTGCATGCAGTTCCGCGAACCGCTGCGATCCATTCTCCGATTACTATATACGCAAGCGCACGTACATATAATATATAAGCAGTGTACTGTAAGCTCGTGTATGTGTGTGTATGTGTGTGCTGCACCGCGTGCGAGACTGCCTCGAGTCTGCTGCTGCCTGCAGCCAATGTGTACAACGGATTCACACGTACATATAGCAGCTCGCAGAGGCGACTGATCCAAGCGCTCTCTCGCATGCACACACACACACACATATATATACCTTATATACGCGCGGGCACATAGCGCACGAGGTCGTAAAGTCTGCATGACTGCGAGGAACAGCGAGTGCTGCACTGTGCGTTACACTTAGCGCATATATATATCCCCTTCCGCGCGAGACTCGAGAGGACCCGCGCGCATCAGAGCCTCTTCTTTGCGCGCACGTCGGATTGTATGTAAGTGTACGATCTGAGCGAACCTCGAGCTGCTGCTGCTGCTGTTGTTGTTGCTACACGAGATAATTAACCTCGCGAAAATTACCGTATACTCGGCTGACCGATAATGCCGCGATTTAGCTGTCGCTGCCGAGCATTTGGCTCAAAAAAATGGGAGTAGGAGCCGCAATTGCTCCATGTCATATGCACGCTGTACTCGATTTACGCGTGCTGGCCAGGACACACTTGCCCGCCGTGCCTATATATATCTCGATATATACATACTGCACGTATACAAAGCCGAACTATGTGCTCATGCGTCAAGTTGAGCTGAATCACGTACCACGATATAGGTGTGTATATTGCCTCGCTGTATCTCGACAAAATTCTATTATTTTGAAACGACTATATACTTGCTTTTAGCTGCAACAACAACAATAACAACAACAACAACAACAACAACAACAACAACAACAACGAGTTCAGCACTTGTTTACGTTGTTATAATTGTATTAGAGTATAATGATTTTGAAGCAAAGTGAAAAGTAGAATGCCCTTACCTAGAGTTGATGTGAGAATGTTATTTCTCCCTCCAGTCCTTATATAGCTGGTAAATGTCTCGTTGCACTTGTCGACTGCTGTGCACTTGGCCACTGGCTAAACCGTCGTCTGTATATCGCACGACTTTTTTTTATAGATTTATATCTGTATTGCACGAACGAACCACACCACAGTATTCACGTATGCTATGTGTGTAACTATATAGCGCGAATAGAGCAAGTACGAGCGTAGAACGGAGCGACGAGAAGCGAAAGACTCTCGAGCTGCAGCTATGTACACGCAAAATCCGTGTCTAAATTGCAATCCTCCTCTAAACGCGGCGGTTCAGCTCTCTGACACTGCCGCACACAACTTTAATTGATATTACGTAGAGGCACAAGTCGGAGAAACTCAAAAACGAGTCGAGCAGCAACTGCAGTATAGAAGCAGCGCGTACGTCGTTCAAATTGCGACTGATTATTCTCAGATAACTGCTTTCATTATCATCGTTTAATGAGTCTCGGTATAGCTCTGCCTAGTATATTATTTACACACGCACTGACACACTGGCGTTTCACTCGAGGAGAGAGGGTGTCACTGAATCACACGATCTGTGCTCTCGCGGTCATAATCATCAGCAAAACAACGGAGCGAATTTTCGGTAGTATAACAGAGGCGCGAAGGGCGAGGAGCTACGCTTCTGGCCCAGTTGGTGGCCGCTGCGAAGTGAATGAAACCGACTGACTAGTCTCGTACGGTACGTACGAATGTGTCTGTGTGTATATGTGTGCGCCAACACAGTCACACGACAGCAGGACAGAGAGAGAGAGACAGCTCGAAGCACACAGTCGTCGACACCAGAGCTCGCAGGCAGCACGGCTGCACACTGTCACACACACGCACACACGGGGCACACACACTGACACCGACGGCGAGGCACTAGGTGTTTTCGCGTACGAGCGATACGAGCTAGACTCTGCCCAGGCCGCGACTATGCTGCCAGACTCGCCGAAGCGGACGTTTCACTCCGAGTCTCGGCAGACTTTGCGCGCTCCTCTCTTCCTCTCTCGCTCTCTCTTTCCCTCTTCCGTGGCGGCGGCGGGCAGGGACGATGCTGCTGCTATATACATACAGTCACACGCTGCCAGCGAGTTAGCAGTACGGCATACCTAACTCGAGCCGAGAAGTTGAGAGTCGCGATTCGCGCTGCTGCTCGCCGCTCGCATTTTCCACCTCTCTATACTGCTGCTTGTATTCTGCTCTGAAATAACTTGCAGCAGCGCCGCCAGACTCGAATGCGCCTCGTGCGTTTCGCGGATTTTCGAGTGCAGTCGACACCGCACAGGCGGCGGCAATGCAAACGCCTTCGGCATAATGATGATCTCTGCATGCCTCGACGTTAGCCCAGCGGTGTACACGAAGCGCTAAATCCGATTTGAGATTGCTTCAACATGAAGCTTCGATTGTGCCGATCACTCAATTTTTATAATCACGCGGTTGGTCCGCTGTTATCGGAGGTATTTCGCCTCATTTTTTCAACTGCCTTGAAAAAACTCATGAACTCGTTCATGGATTTGTTATGCGTTTGTTGCATAATTCGAACGAAAACCTTTTGAACGCAATGGTTTTAATCCAAAATATGTTCTGTTTTACTTACGTTGATTAGTTTCAGGTGAAAGCCTTGATAAATCTACTTGAAACGATAATTCGATAGTCTCTTTAAAAAAGCAAAATCATTTCACGCTTATACACTGTATACAATGCAAAAGGCGTCGCGAATAAAAACGATTGCGAACGGAATCGATGGCGCGTATTGCTCAATCGCGTATCGACTCGTAAAATCGCTATCAGCTCGTTAATGCGAGCGCGATTTAACATTTTTTCAATTGTTGATATTATTGTCGTCGGCCCGCGAGTATAGCTGATACTCGAAACAGCGGCGACGGTGATAGTAGCAGTAGCAGCAGAAGCAGCACATGTCAGACGCAGACAGAAATTGCCACGCGCAATCATAGGCTTAATACATACAATTCGCTAAGCCGCCAGCTGGCGACTGCCGCCGCGCTGTCATCAGCTCCGATTTGCAACAACATATATAGTAGCGCACACCGACCATCTCTCTATGTGTACACGGTTGCGTGTTGAGTTTTTTGCCGTAGACTCGATCCCGCAGTATAAGCGACAACCGTAACCATCTTACGGGGTTATTGACAAGTGGCAGCATATCTACTTCCGTGATCACGCCAAAAACTACCTTGGAGTTTTTGCTGCCACTGCTGTTGCTTTTGCTGGTCTGCTGGGCTTGTCCATGTACAGGTTCACGCGCTCGTCGTTTCAACTTTGACACCAAACCCGCCGCACGGTCCGCAGCCGTTCACAAACGCAGGATGTCCCTCGAAGTCCGTATCGTGGATAGTTATCACATAATGCCCAACAAGGTGAGCTTTATTCTTCAAAACCATTCGACCATTCGATATGTTGCATGTATTAAGCTTTCTTACTGTCTAACCTATAAAAACAAATGTTTCTATCGCACCTAATAATGTCGCGTATATTTAATCCGACTTTCTCGTGGTTATATCTAATCGGTTGCTTATTTTCAAATTTTCGTTTTTTTCCAGAGCGAGGCTGATTTGACGCCTGAGGAGAGGCAAAGGTAAGCAACGTATACATCGTTTCCTTTTATGCTGATTGTTTTGCTCTCTCGTTTAGGCGAATATTATTGATTTTTCAATTGAACATATTTTCATGAAATTTCCCTTTATTTTAGGATCGAACACATAAAGATGCACGAGATGCATCGTGGCCACGAGGCTATGCACTCGGAAATGGTCCTGATTTTAATTGTTACGGTTATCATCAGTGAAATGATCCTTATTACTTGGAAACAGAGGCATTATAGGTCTTATCAGGTAATTGTTTGACATTTCGTATTTTTACAATAACTGCAATGACGTCTTTCCGTATCCTTATAGTTTGCGACGTTATGATCCACAGTTTGTCAATTAAATCGAAAAAAAACAAATTAAATTACGTAAAAAAACGTGCATTGCAAATTTTTAATTATATTAATTTGTCACTGAATAAACAGTGGTATTTTTTCGTCTTATCTTCTTTATACAAGTTTCTCAGCAACTGCCTTGAATGACAAAACTTTGACATTATTTTTTGATTTTATTATTGTATTATATTATTATGGAATTAAGTATTTTAATTTGTGAAAGATGTCACAAAGTATTTTAAATTAAACTTTTTTTGAATTATAGAAAAATACTATTGATGTCTTATAATATTGTTAATATTTTTTATCTAATTACAGTTTGTTACATTGATGGCAATGTGGTTAATTCCATTTGGGCTCTGTATGAAAAATTTATGGTGGAGGTTCATATTTTTCTGGTTATTGTTTTCTTGTATTACTGGATTAGTAGTGAGAAAATCAATTCAACGACCCATGTCTGGTAACACGCCTAGGTACATTTTTTCAAAACAGCATAATAAATAATTTATATAGTCTATAATAAATAAATTTTAATAAATTTCATTTAATTTTTTATTTTATAGGCTAGTCTATAAATGGTTTTATTTCAATTACAAATTAAGTTACGTCTTGGGAATAATTGGTTACTTTGTTATGATGGCAACTTTCTTCGGCTTGAATATTGTTTTTGATGTAAAGCCTCATGTTTGGATGGACGTTGGAACTCTGTTAATTTTTTACGGCCTTTACTTTGGAGTTCTGGGTAGAGACATTGCAGAAATATGTGCTGACAAGATGGCAGCTCATATTGGAGTAAATATCAACTTACCATTCAATATTTTTCTTGTGCAGAGTACCATTTATTTATTGTCAATAATGTTTTTTTCAGTACTATAATCCTGGAAGTATGCCAACAAGAACTTTGGATCCTAAAATTTGTGCAGTATGTGGTAATAAATTACTGGTTTCTGAGCATGAAGAAGGGGTTCTTGAAAATACTTATAAGCTTAGCTGTAATCACGTTTTTCACGAATTTTGTATTCGAGGATGGTGCATCGTAGGAAAAAAACAAATTTGCCCTTATTGCAAAGAAAAAGTTGACTTGAAAAAAATGTTTCATAATCCGTAAGTATTTCCTTTGTATTAGTTGATAAAGAAGTTGCAATTGCAGATTATGATTATGAATAATTTATAATTGTAAATATATTTGTTTGTCTAATATGTAGATGGGAAAGGCCTCATGTTCTTTACGGACAATTACTTGACTGGCTTAGGTGGCTTGTTGCATGGCAACCAGTCATTCTTTTTGTAGTACAATGCATTAATTGGAGCCTTGGTCTTGAATAGGTAAATCAGTGATAAACTTCATTATAATCTCAAAAAACCTCTGACTTGGCAGTTTTGTCAGAGAAATATTTTTGAAGAATTCAATGAATTTGAAAAATTGAGAGCATATGAAAGCTCATAGATCAAATGAATTTTGCTACATAGAGGTTCATTTTTTTATAAAGTCTAGAACTATAAAAGTTAACAGTTAATGACTTATGCCATGGTATCTTGTATAAAAAAACCATCAACTTAATTATTGTGATCAACAATTTTTTCTATTTAACAAAAACTAGTTGCTTTATTTCTTTGAAGTATATACATTGTTTATAGTAAATAGACTCTTTTATCTTTGTATAATAAAATGAAGCAACTTTAGATTCAATTTAATAATAAAAATAACATTCATTCCAACATTCAAACGCAATGACTAAGCTTTCTATATAAAGTTTTAAATATTAATTAATTGAAGTGTTCATGAAAAGTTATGGAAATTTATTATGATTTTTTTGATGGGTTTGTAATTATCTTTTACTCTAGTCGAAATGTATTTTCTGTATAAAAAAAATAGGTAAATATAGTTAAAATCTATTGTCTAATGAAACACTTGTGAAAAGATGTATCAGCATTTTTAGTGTATTTTTCTTTAGACAAATGAAAAATGTAACTTTATGCAACGTTATTGGTAATATTTTTAAGCTATTATGCAATTATTTACTTGCATTATTTATAAATACTTTTTATAATCCAAATTAGTTGTTTGTTAGATATTTTTCAAACGTTTTAGTTGGATGACTGAAATGATACACAAACTATTTTGAAGATGATAAATTGTAACCAAAGAATTATATAAATTATACGTATAAATTCCAACTGTAAAATATAAAGAACATGTGCATCTATTCATCGACCAAATTTAATCATTTGGATTAAAATCCTTTTTCAATGTTATACACGTGAACAATCCACTTTGTCTTTTTCATAAAAGTAACAAAATACAATTAAATCGTGTATTTTTAAATATTTGTACAATTTATAACATTTTAAAAATACCAAGCAAATCCAATTCAGGATATCTTCTAAATAGTGTGTATTAATATAATTGTATGGTTATGTTTCTGAGCATAAATGTGTGACTTTTGTCCAATTTATATTGTACATTCGTCCTGAATATATTTATAAAGATTGTAAAGAGTTCAACTGTTGACTTATACTCGTTCCCACTCTTGTTATTAATTGAAGTCAAGATACACAAAAATTTTCGTCCGAACATTTTGACAGTTGTAATTATAGAAAACATGTTGAAAAACGTTTTTGTTATGTACACTGCCAAATGCATATTTGTTGCACGTTCCTTTGAAACTGTACAATCGATATAAATTGAATTATTATAATATATGAATGCGCATAAGTATACTTTGTTTGACATGTTAGTAAAAATAATTCTTTGTACAATAAATAAAGAATTTAAAATTATCGACGATTTATCGTTTCAATGTAATTATTCTTATAACTATGTTTTGTTCGATTAATTTGACTATTTTCTAAGTACTGTAAATGACATCGTAAAAAGTACTGTTCTAACAAAATCTGACTATGGATGCAATTTATAAATCGCGCAGAGGTCGGACAATGAAGAAAGATATAGAACATTAAAGTTGACTTTGTTTTGTTTGAATATTTGTAAAAATGCAAGTCATTTAAATGTTTATAATGGTCAAGTATCGTTTTTGTAATCTAATAATTCAGGTACTTTAAAAAAGATTATTTGTATAGATTACACGGGCACATTTAATTAGTTTACAGGGCTAATTGTAAAATTTAATAATTCACAAATTTTTATAACTAAAATAATAAAAATAAACAGAGTTAAGTGAATGAATGGAACATTGGTTATTACTCTAAAATACCAAACATAATCAATAGATGCTCATTAATTATTGCAAACTAGGCTAACATTGAATATAAGGAAAATACACGTTTGGTTTGCATGTAAAAACTAAACAACAATATAAATGGATTTTTATTTTTCAAATTTATTTAATAATCTTTTGCATATATTGATATAAAAAGAATTCATAAAATTTTTGAAAAATAATTTGTTAATTGGAAAACACTTAAAATTAAATTATAATCATTCGTTTCAAAGATAAATGGTATACGTTTTTACAATTTAATAAATTTGTTCATAAAATATTGGCGTGATGATAAACCAAGACGTTACATGCTTAAAGCACAAAAAATTATCTAGAATTATAAAAGTGAATTTTAAAAATTCAATTTTTTTTTGAAATATTTCTGTTACATATTATATTCATAAAATAACTTATACAACTTAAGTTGAACATCAGTTCATACAGATGTTTTTTTTTCTTATGAAAATATGCACAGCTCAGAGTTAGAAATGTACAATTGAAAGTCTTTGATATTCTTACATTATTTGGTAAAACGAGGAAACTTTCATAAAATTGACCTAATATAAATATGTATCCCTGCAGGCTTGGCCTTGGGGTTTTTGTCATGACAATTGCTTCACATAAATCGCGGTTAAGAGGCTGTCCGAGCAACTCGAGTCACGATGCTTAGCTCGTTGTATCTCTCGGTACCACTAATACTTCGTAGGGCTTGGGAGACATGGTCATGCCTGGATTGTACTGCAAAGTGGGAGCCGGCTTACCGGGTACGGGCTTCAGCTCGTAATGCTGCATTATGCCCGTGAAGAGGAGAAATACTGCCGACTTGGCCAACGACAAACCAGGACATTGGCGTTTACCTACGGGCAATCCACACACACGATCGTGCGATTAATTAAAGAAAAAAATAACTCTATAAAGATGAGAAAAATGCGATCGTACCTTTGCCGAAGAAGAAGAGATTTTTGTCGCAAATTCTATGTCCATCCTGAATGAAGCGCTCGGGCTTGAACTCGTAGGGCTCGGGGTAGAGTTCGGGGTCGACATGAATCGAGCGCAAATTCATCACGAGGATCGAGTCCTTGGGCAGGTCGTAGCCCTCGAGGCACGTGTCGCGCAGTACTCGTCTGGGCCCTATGACCGGTACGACCGGCGCCAGTCTCTGACTTTCAAGTATCACAGATTCGGTGTACGGCATTCTGAGAAAAGACAAAAAATCGACCCTTAGAAAAATCTTTGATCATTTTTGAAAGGCGAAAAGTTGATTTCATCGAACGTACCTGGATTGATCATTGAAATCGGGCGATTTATCCATGCCGATCGTTTGGTCGATCTCTTCGTGCAACAATTTCTGTGCATCTTGATTGATGACCATGTTGAGAAATAGGAAGTCTAGCGTAGTCGCGGTGATGTTCAAACCGGCCAGTAAAATGTCCACCAGTATCATGACTAATTGATCATCTAAAAAAATTAACTCGAGTTTTAATTAGATTATGTAATATAAATTATAAAAATTTTCATGTAGATCGTTTCAAATCATACATACCGTCGTAACCGGCCTGTGGACCTTTACCAGAGTACATTTCATTGAGGAACATGTCGATGAGATCGGTTTCACTTCCAGGTACGTAGTTTTTCTTGTGTTCTTCGATGGTCTCCTAAAAAATGGAAAATTGTTGTCATTGAACAAAAACCGCAGGAAGAAGAAATAAATGTGCACTCGGTACATTTCGTTACCATGATCAAGGCCTTGAATTCATTGTTGATGGCCACGAGGACGTTGTAACCCGACCACTCGGGAGCGATAAAACGAATCCAGGGAAAGGCCGATAGGATACCACCCATCATGTCGAGAGATTTGGCTCGCTTATCCATCAGCTCGATCAAAGACTTTAATCTATTGGGTGAAAAATCACATGAGAATGATTCTTTATAATAAAGCAACTTTTTGAACATCGAAATGTTGAGGTAGGCGAGGCTTACTTGTCTTCGCTCAATCGTTGGCCCGCGGCAAAGTTCCACAAAATATTGATGATTGCCGGTACAATGAGCGGCTTCATGGATCGCACGTCGCTGTCGAGTTTGATTTTGTCGAGCACCTCGCGCAGCTCCTCCTTGATGGAGTCGACCATTTCACGCCGCGCGAAGCCGATCGAGCGCATACTCCTCACGAACCAGCTTCGAATGTCGCGCCAAACTTCTCCGTCATTCATCGTCAAACCTTGATTGTCGGCAAGGAAATAAATCGTATAACATAAGCCATCGACCAGCGGATGCATATTTTTTCAACTTACCTCTCTTCTTGCCCATATTACGCATCTGGATGAAATAGTTCCAGGGCCGACCATCGTATTCCTCGCCGTTGAGCACTTGGTTGATGGCCTTGATGCCCGACACGACGACCGTGTCGCGATTGCCGAAGCGCAGGCTTATCAGCGGGCTCTTGTACTGTTTGGACAGGTGGTAGAGCGCCTCGTGCTGACCGCCCAACTTGCCGCTGAGGCCGCGTAACAGCCGCACGTTTCCAAAGTAGGGCCATGCAAATGGTCCTGCAGCAACAATTTATACATTTTTTTAGTTTTTTTTTAAGATCATTCGCGGATTCGATAATAATCGAAAATAATGCGTAAATTATAAAAAAGAGATTACAGAACGGCTACAAGGAAGGATTACCTGCGATATTTATAAAGCAAAATTAATTTACCATATTATGCTAGAACTTCAAGATAAAATGCATAATCTCATTATTTGAGCACAACACGTGAGAGTTTAAAGTATAAAAAAAATTTGTCACCGTTATTTTTCACGTGTATTTGGAAATTCTTCTCAAATCTGCTGCGTAAACTGACATACTTTCTAGTGAGTAGAACACTTTTTACTCTTTCTTCGAATTAAGCCGAAAATTTAATTGAAATAATCTCGACCGCGATGGTTATTGATTTTATATCGAGCGTGAATTATGACACTGACGGACGAACTCATATGCACACGTGTGCACGTGTCGATCGAATACGAGCTCGATCATAATACAAGTTTTTTCAAACGTGGATTGCGTACGCGGAGATATTTGAGCCAACATTTATTTTTCTTATCGGACTCTGTGAAAGTTTCGGCTTTTTTCTCGTTGCCCGGCCCCAGCCGAAGAACACAATGATTGAAACTTTTTTTCTTTTCATTGATCGCATTGGTGAATCGATCTAGGAAAGCTTATTGCACAATCTTCGGTAAATGAATGAAACTACATAGAAGATTGTTATTGTATAACAACGATCGGTGAAACGATGTGAAGTTTTGTTTTATTGCGACATTTCCAATTAACAACTAATTAGCATGATGCATAAGGAAATTTGATTATTTACAATTGATGATACTTTTTAATATGAAATTAATAATTTTGTTATACATTTATTTACAAAAAAAATGTCAAAAACCTCATAAGAAAATGAATAAAATAACAAAAGCAAAAAGCAAATAAAATTATTTAGAACACCTTTCTTAATCTTATAAATAAATATATGAGGAGAAAAGTAAATGAAATTGAGCAGTGATAATACAAGTAGAATTGGAATTGTAGGTACAATAAAAAGTACGAACCTGGAGGACGTTTGTTGGGCCTTTTATTAGAAAATCCAAAAAGCGCCGCGTAAATGAGAAAAAGGGTAACGATGAGAAGTACGAGCTGCAGTGTGATTGTCATGTCGATGGATCTTCTCTTGGTCTCAGCACATATCGTTGCAGCAAAATTGACAATGGCAAGAAGAAGACGACGATGCAGCAGCAGCAGCAGCAGTAGCAGCAGAAGCAACAGCAGAAGAGCCGCAGCAGCCGATCAAAATATACGTGACACACGTGCTCGCGAGTGAGCAGCCTACACTTACTTATCGCACGACAAATCGATCGTACGCGTTGGTGCGAGAATTTCGTCGAGAGTATGTATGTATCGTGTGTATGTATGAGAGGCGTGAGCAGCAGCAGCAGCAGCGGCTACTCACTCGGTATATTTATTAGCCTTAATTGATGATTGCGTAAACACGCGGAGCTATACGCGTTCGGGTGTGCAGTCGTCGCGCCCAGCTCGGCTCACGCCGCCGCAGATGACGATGACAAGAGACGGAGGAGCAGCAGGCGATTTCGAGGTGCAGTTAGAATAGCTCAGCAGCCGCAGCGACTCGCTCGAGAGCCTCTATACAGATATACATTTCGTTGAGGATATATAAATTCAAAGTGCTTATAGCGCACGCATGACCGGCCATTGGCTAATGAAGAGACAATGTGCGCTGGCGGCGCACGTCTCGATTTTCTCCTTCTTCGATACTTTACTTCTCTCGTCGACGTCGGCTTCGATATGCTAAACAGCCGTCTGCTGTACGTATTACGAATGTAGCATGCCTGGCGCTCCGTGTTCACGAGGAAAAAACGCACACGACTATATGAGCTGTTGTGGCTCCTCCTAACTTACTAGCCCATTTTTCAGAGCCAATTTCTAATGTATGCCCACCAAAACATTGCCTTTTTTTAGTTTTTATGCGAACAAATCTTGGATAGTCGTAAACGTCATTAGTTTCGTTCTCGTAAAGTGTCATTTACATGTATTATTTCAATACATTTCATGAAATTATGAAAATTCATACTGATATCAATAATTTTTTGGAACATCCAAAAAATTTAGGTTGATGAAAAAATTACATTGCAGAAAGATAGTGAGATCAATCAATTTTTTATGCTCAAGTATAATTGAATCGTAAGAAAATATCTGAGGGATTATTTGTTCTTAAATGACACTTGGCTAAGATTTTAAGGATTATTTTTGATTTTTGCACTTTGATACATTTATTTGAATTTCACTGATTTCTACGTGCCTACTTTTATAAATAAAAAAAAATAAAGAAAGACTTTTTTTACCCAATTAAATGATTCTAACACCAACCTTTTCATACCGTTCAAGTATTTCGATTTACTTTTCAATTAAAAAAATAAGTTTGTTTTCCGATTGAAAATTCACTTATAAAGTATTGAATGCTAGTTTTTTTATTAATTTTAAAAACTTTTTTAAACGCGAATATCACTTAGAAAAATTAAAATGTTTCTAATAACCATCTAATAAATTACCTAAATAATAATTTATAGAAACATATTACAAAGTATCTTTGCTAGGCTTTATTTTGAATGCAAATTTCGTATGAAAAGTAAAATAGAAATGTCATTAGTTGTGATATATATTTCTGAAAAGGTTGACAAGTATGCCTGATCTTTATAATTAATGCATAGCCTAAGTAGTCGCAGTTTTTCCTGGAAAACAAATGTAGGGACCACCTGCCAGATGTGATACATTACGGTTTAACAGTTGAACGCGTAGCTGCGATGCAATATAAATAGTCAAAAGTTTAGCTAGTTCGGCATATTCAGCCGTTGAAAACAGTTTCAAAATGTTCAATCGTTTGTTTCTGGTTTTGTGCGCGATTGCGCTTTCTTCCGTGGTTATCGAGTCTGCTCAAGCCGAAGAAAAGGAAGAAACCGATGATCGCAATCCAGTCGTAAGTACAAAATCTCGCGGTAATCAAATTCGATAATTAATTATTTTCTCGATCACATAGGCCATCGCGATTGTGAGCAGAATTTTAGCCAGGATTTTTGTCGGCGCAGCCAAGAGATGCTTGTCCGAAGCTGCTCATGCTTGTCAGCAACATCATTCCGACGTTGGTGAAGCTCTGCGCTGCGGTGTAAGTCAATACTTCAATCAAATTTTCATAAATTTTTCTTTAAAAGATAAATTACTTTCGTGAAAAAATTGTTAGTACTACTGCAACGCTATCTTGAAATATTCATTTTTTCAACTTTTATTTCAACTTACATAGATCTTGCTTTACATAGATTACAGTAGATTTAAAAGATATAAAACCAATTATTAACTAGTTTAACCATTAAAATCATTCGAAATCATATTCTGGTAAGTTACTGATGACTTTTCTGAATTTCGTTATAAAATTATTCATTATTCATTATCATCATCATTATTATCATTATTTTTATTATTATTTATTCATTATAATCGGTAAAATTTGATTTTTTGATAGAGGGACTTTTTGGCTGCCAACCGAGAACGATGCGTCGTTGGCAAGTAATTAAAAATAATTACGATTATATCCTGGTTTCACCAAAGGAGAAAATAGTCAACTACTTTATTGTAATGAATACAAAATTTAATAAAATCAGTCAATAGCATTAAACAGAATTATTTTACTCTGCAATATTTATTACTTTAGTTGAAGAATAATTTAAGAAATAGTTAGTCCGAAAATTGTTATAAAAATACAATAAATTATAAGTGCAAAAAGTTTAATTAGTTGTTCAAGTAGTGAAAGTGATATTAAAGCCGGACTTGAAAATTTTTATTAAATATTTTGCAAAAAGCTACCGGGATATCTTCATTTTATTGTTTTATAAAAATGTTAAATTGAATGTTTGAATATTTTCTACAAACTTTTCGATATCTGTAAAAATATTTCAATGTCTTAAATAAAATAAGGAAAATTGCATCGAGATAAAAAATTGAATATAAACCCTGTCATCTATTTACCTCAACCATTATTGTTATTTTTGAACATGATCACCTTCACTTTGTTCGCTTACTATCGATAGTTGCTTTTGTTGTAATGTATATTTTTTCGTTCCACTCTTACGTTTTTTAGTTTCCGAGAAACCAGAATGTTCTATTTTTACTAATCTTACCGGTCTCTCTGGTTCAATTTCTGGGGTAAAGACAATGTCATTCTTTTTCGAGTAAAGGGTAAGACAATCTAAAATTTCCAAAAACAACGGTTCGGCTTCCACACCAATGAGAAATTCGTATTTAGATATTCTCCAATCTCGATTTGTATCCATTTTTGTGAATATATCTTTAACGAGCCGGCAAAGTGACTTGGTACATTCATGTTCTATAAAACCTCTCATCGCTTGGAATATTGCCTGCAATCAATTTTTAGCAATGAATATTTTAAAAAATATGACAAATTAATCGTCGTATATAATTTTATTCACATGGGCTAAGAAAACAATTGTAAATAACAAATTATTACCTTAACAGTAAGCCACATTTCCATCAAAGAGATGAACCCATCCTTATTATGATCGAATAATTGGAACACCCATCTAAGTTTTTTGCGATAGTTACCATGCATAATGAAACTTACGGCGTACATATATTCTTGAAAATCAATGTATTCGTCGTTATTAATATCGTATGTAAGGTATACGTATTCTGCCAACTGATTTGAAATATTTTTATCATTTCTAGTACATAATACTTGTAGAAATTAGCAATTACCTCGTCAGAGTTGCCGAATGGAAAAAATTCCTCAAACATAGTGGAAAATTCCCACTGCGTTAACCGTCCCTTCGGGAAAAGTTGAATACAACTTTTATAAAATATCATTATTTCTTTAGCTGAAAAATCATATGAAATATATTTGTATCGATGCTTTATAACATTCGTAAAAGTTGATACCTGAATTATGTTTATCTATTCGACAACTACTACTCAATAAAAAATTATAAAATATATGATGTTTTCAATGTTACATTGAAAATGATTACCTGTAAAATCGGTGTTCTCAACCAAATCTTTAAGCACTTCTGGGTGTAATTTTTTTGGTTTCTTTTTACCAAACATCGTGTACGCTAAGAATAAAATAAAAGTACAATTTTTTAGTATCAAATCATTGAAAGATGAAACTTTATAAAATAAGGATTCGAAAAATTGGGTTCAAAAAAATTAATTTAAACTTTTTTAAACTAGTACATATATTGTTAAATTTTTTTTAATGTAAAATCTAAATCAATGAATATCGCGGCTTGTCCCAAAAATTTATAAAATTTTGAGTCAGATAGATAGAAAAGATGACAACGTCTCAAATCGTGGCTTATATTAGTCAAAAACGAGACAGAGCGATCCAGAAATAGTCAAAATTTTGACGTACTTATGTAATGGAAGTTAGTTTTGTAACGTTTTAGTAAAAAGACTCGTTCTTTCATTTCAAAATGAAATTTTTTTATGTTTTTCTGACTTTTTGGTATATTTTACATGAATATAGTAAAAAAACTTACCAAATGAATTATCTAAGTATTGATAAAAAAAAGTTTAACTAATATTAGGAAAAAATAGGGCGAAGCCGATGAAAAAGTTGTTCTTCGTTCGGTGAATGATTTTGAACTAAGTTATCATAGGTCGTTTTATTTTCGTTGATATTTTTATACATTGAAGAAAGACAAAAAAGAAGAGGGGGAACCTAAAAATGCCGCAATTCAACTTCTAAGGGAAGACAAGAAATCTGTATGGGTATAATGTGGTACGTATTTGATATAGTCTTTGTTAAATCGAATGTTCAATTTTTCTTCTGATGTCATGAAAAATTAATCCCTAAATTCATGTTTATTGTTCCTATTAAAAAAAATCCAACTTAACCCTTATGATATAATTGTTAGGGAGCTTCTTTTTTGGAAAATCGTTCAAATTTTTAACAAAAAAAAAATCCTCTAGTAGGCTCGACTTTCATCGCCAAAAAACTGAAACTTTGGAAATTGTCATGAAAAATGAAAGGTAGTATCGTAGATGTTAGTACATAGTTTACCATATTGTGTATACTTCAGAAAGTATAATGAGGCATAAGCTTATACATACATAAATCTATTAGTATTTAAGACATAAATCTATTTAGTATTATCACAAGATCTGTAAAGTAAAAACCCTCTGTAATTGTAAAAATTAGTCAGACCAACAAAATATTGGACAGTTGTCAGAAAATCGTATGATTATCAACATTGGAATTTCATAAGGAGTATACTTGTTGCTCTCGAACGTGAACGTCAGCCTAAGTATAGACACATAATTTAGCATTAAGGATTGAAGTTGCGCGAAATGCCCAAGCCCGGCGCGCACACACACACAACTAAATTACCCAGTATGAAACGGGCTGATTATATCGTGACACATGAGGGGGCGGCTCATAGCTCAAGCGCACAAAAGGCGCCTCTCGTGAGAGAGTAAAAGTGCACTGCCTTAGTGTAGTACGTCGTGATATTGGTATAAGTAATCTTTAATGTCGGTGCAATGCTCTAAGCGCAGCGCCGAATAACTTTCTTCGACATTCAATTCTTTGGGCCTCGTGTATCGCGCGAGCATTTACAGCAAAACTCGAAATGTTCTTTCAAGAGTATGTTTAATCTAGATTCAATGCTTCTTTGCATCAAAGTATGAGAATCGTTTTGGACAATTATTTATGACGGAGTTTGTTTTATAATTAACTACTTCTTTTTCTTACAAGCACCTGACTGTAGGCTTCCCAACATGCTTACTTGTAACAAATTAAGCCCGCAGATCTATGATTTGGCATAAAAACGTAATTAACTTTGATTGTGCATTGAAAGCGAGAATGATAACTATCGGAATGTAGTGTCAATAATTTGTCAGTTATTTCAAATTGAAAATCGTTAGAGAATTTATGCGTTTAGAATGATTCATTCGATTACAAAGTGTAATTATAAACGGATTTTAATAATGGATTTATCTAATAAATTGCAATAATACGTCAAACCGTTTAACACAATCTAATGATTACTTAAATTTTCCGGAAATGCTATAAATATCACATTGTATTTTGTAAGAGTACTATTATTAGCGCGGCATTGTTGCTTTAATAGGTATGATTATTCATACATATTGAGTTAAAGAAAGGAATTGAAAACAACAAATAACATTTTATTTGTATGGATTTTTCTATGATGCATAAGTTCGACAATTATATTAACATATTATAATATTAGGCATGAATTTACATTCACATTATGTACACACTTACTCAATTATAAGTAAAAAAATCAAAAACTTGCGTACAGTAATCTAATTTTGAGGAGTTTATAATTGAAAAAAAATATTCTTCATCGGCGTAACACTACATACCAAAAAAAAGTATTCTATACAGCATATACAATAGTGCCGAATTTGAAAGCGGCTACGACTTATACAGCAAGTTTTTGATAATAGAAATATCAGTTCTGTAGTTCATTGTCATCGTTTGAGTTCGACGTCTTTAGTATACAGTTCAATAATAGAATATTATCTATTACTTGAAAAAAATTGGAGACGAGTTGCTTAACATACTCGCGTAATGCAAATATATATGAGCTCATTGCAAAAAATTCGTTTGACGAGGCGTCAATTTTAGATAATAAGGCTTGGGAGAAATAACAAAGCCATCGTAACCGAGCAGCTCGGGCAATGGATGATCGGGTGACGGACTCACGTCGTAGTAATGTAAAATAGACGCAAAAAATAAGAAGAGCGTGTGGCGGGCTAGAACTTCTCCGAGGCATCGCCTTTTACCTGGAAATAATTGGGACCGATAAAAATTTTTTTCATCATAATTATCTATGTATCGATAATAATCGTTTCGCTTGTTACGTACCCAAGCCGAAAGGTATCGATGCGCTGTTGGAGCGCAATTTGCCGTTTTCGTCGAGAAATCTTTGCGGGCGAAATTCTTGAGGATCATTCCAAACTTTTTCGTCGTTATTCGCACTGTAGAAGTTCATTAAAATAATCGTGCCCTGCGATTTATAAAGGATTTTATTTTTAAGTGCATCGAGAAAACTGAGCTGATTCAAAATATGTGTACCTTGGGAATTTCATATCCTTCAAAGAAGACGTCGTTAGTTGATCGGTGGGGGACTCCCATAGGGGCCATAATTAGATATCTTGCTGCCTGCAATGAAGTTATTCAAATCATTAGGAATTCATAATCATTTCGAAACAAAAATTACTTCTGCCAAAAAAGATTCAATTTTCGGTAATCGATTGACGTCTGCCAAAGTAGGTGCACAACTTCGTCCTAAGACGTCATCAAGCTCGCTTTGTAGCTCTTTCACATAGTTCACATTACGACCAAGAAATGCAAAAATTAAAGATAGACTGTCAGTAGTAGTTTTCGAGCCAGCAAGAAACAGATCCAGACACAATATCATCAAATTTTCTCCTGCACATCATAATAAATTAATCCGGTATCTACAAACAATTTTAATTTCAAACTATATTAATCTTACTGTCAAAAATGGATTGTTCTTCATGATTGGCCGAATGCGTTTGATCACGTATTTCCATTAAAAAGGCATCGATGAGATCGCGTGGCTGGCTCGTCGGTAAATTTTCTTCGTGCAATTTTATTTCTTCATCGAGAAAGCCCCAAAGTTTTTCATGTGTTGACATGAGATGATTGTATCCTGACAGTTCGGGTATGATGAACCGCAAAAATGGCATGAATGATATGATGCCTCCCATGGTATCATTCGTCCTGTACGAATTAATAATTGTATTATTTAACAATAATGATAAAATATTCATGGTACAGATATGATTTCACTTTTTCGCTAATATTTTTTTGGAAAGCAAAAAATATTTCTTACCAAAAATAAAAAATATATAAAATGTTCATTTACTTACCGAAAGACGTCGTGAACAACGTCAAGGATTTCTTTAACTTTAGTATCGTCGTATTCGAATCTTCGTCCAGCAAACATTTGCCAAAGAGAATTGAGTACAGGTAAATCGAAAACCGTATGCATTGCTACTGGACCCTTTTTGGATTGTTCTCCTAAAAAATTAATAAAATTGCGAGCCTCGAACTCCACTTGTTGCACCATAGTATCTTGACCTAGGCCAAACTCTTTGAGACGTCGTAAAGTAAAGCGTCGATGCTGACTCCAAATTGATCCCTCGGTAAACAAAACACCTGGTTCAAGCAGTTTTAATATGTGGTAAGTTTAATATATATATTATATTGATTATAGTTATATTTTACGTGTTGAAAAAACCTTTGGCTTTGCCGAAGGAGCGTAGACGAAAAAAGAAGCCTTGCGGACGGCCGTTGAACTCGTCCGTCAAGAGGGCCTTTTTAACCAGTTCATTCGTTGAAATCGCGACAAATTTGTGTTTTCCAAGTTTCAAACCCACGACGGGTCCGTAGGCCTTGGCCAATTCCTGGAATGCCAAATGTGCGTAACCACATTTTTTTTTAAGTTTATACAGCGTTGGAAAGCTGCCAATTATTGGTAACCATTTAGGACCTGCATGATTATATTCACGAGTTACAAATAAGATTTATTTAATTTTTAAATAAGTAAAGCTTGACAAAAAAAATATAAAATTGCTATAAAAACCTGGTGGAAATTTTTTTGGCTTTTCGCAAATCCAGTAAAAATAAACCGATATAGTAGCCAAAAAGAGAAATATCGTCATGAACATCTTCCGCGGGTGTCAGTTGCTAGACTACAGCTTCGATATTGGTTTACAGCTCAATGTATATATGGTCAGATGGACAAAAGAAATACATGTCTGTACAAGAACAAATCCATTATTCAGAAGCGCTATCGGCGACTAATATCTCTCGAACATACATGTAGACTGAAACCAGTAAAAGACTCAAGTCAGCGTAGACTTCTTTACAAAGCACCGAGCAAATTTATGTATATGCGAAGTAAGTCATCATGATAATCGATAAAATTACTTTTTATGTTTAGTAAAGATTGTTTAGAGTATTTTGAATTTCAGTGTCAGTACGTATTTCTAAAGGTTCGAGTAACCGTTGAGCTTTTATTTCACTCCCTTCTATGGTCAAAGAAACACGTTTTTTAATTAGAGTCAATTCCCAGAAGACCATTGTAAAGCTAGCACGTACAATTTTTTTATAAACGCTGAATGGTAAATCTTGCCAAAAAAATCTCAATTATATGCTGTGTCAAAGTAATTAATTATAAAAATTAATATTAAAAGTTACAAACTAACAACGAATTTTCATTATTATCTAATAATATTTTTACAGTACATATTTGGAAGTCAAAAGTGCATCGATTCTTGTCACATGTTGTTTGCAATTAAATTGATGATTATATTTGTGTAAAATCGATTTTTAATTTTCAATTATAGAAAAATGTATATTCAATTATAAGTATAAGAGTTGGAATTAAATTTAGAATACGCAATTCGGTCTTAAAAGTCAATTGCCTCAAATGTCCAAAATCGCATGCAAATTTTCAACCGAAGCTAGCTGCTAAGTCAACATTATGACAAGCACGTGATCTCGTATAATTTTTGTTTTATTTCAACTATAAAGAAATAGTATATTTTTTTACTTTGAAATTTCAGATACTTCTATCAAGACATGATAAAATTGTGTAATAAAATCTTTTGTTGCGAATGGAGGTGAGCGATTAGTATATATCAGAGAGTATATTCCATCGTCAGTTTTTGGACTCGCAATTAGTACTATATTTAGTGGGAAAAGATTAAATAATCCGCAAAAGTTATAGAAAATCGTTTAACTTTACCGATCAATCGCAATCAGAGGATCCCCAGTCAGTCAGAAAAGATAAATTTTATGAACTCCGACCGATTTGCTTAAATAAACTCCAGGGGACTTACTTTCCAAATTCCCTTGATGCCTTTAGCCAATCCATCTACTTCGGGATTTTGCATTTACTTACGATGCCAACTTTAATAGTATAAACGGATCTTTTAGATGCTAATTTCACTTTTCTACCGATATCGATCCGACGTAAATACCAAACGCGACACGCACTACTGTCACTAAATTCATCTTCATTCGAATGTATGTACGAATCATTTAAAATGCAAAGTTATCCTTTAATAATAAAGTTTTAAGCCACTAGTAGTTTCATCGACTAAAATTTAAATTGATTCTACGTCAATGACCTCCCGTTTGATTGAGCGATCATATGAAAAAATAGTTCCTAGAATTATCAGTATAAATATTATAAAAACACACTTGTTAGAGTCAAGCAGGAAATACTGGTAAATTCAATTGACCATTGTACCATTTTCGCTTTTTTCTAAGAATAAAGAATTTCGCAATGATAGGTGTAAGATTATGCAAAGGGTGCGTACATATCATTAAGTCTTAAAAATTGCAGGCAATTAAATGCTCGGGCAAAATCTATAACTCGTGCATTATTTGCATTGATATTTTACATTACTGGCACTCGAGATCTGTATACGGAACCGTAAAAGTTTTCCCGTAAGACTTTCGAGGTGCACCTCGCTTCCTCATACATCATATACATACATTCGTACTTTTAACGTTCCGAGTAATTTTAGTTATAAGTAATTTCACTTCTATAAATAGGAATGCAATTATGCTCTCACGCTCATCCCATAATGCGCCACAATACACCTCAGTGAGTTATTACTCGTCCTTGAAAGAAACGGGCTATCGATGCATCGATTCTATTCTATTAACAAATGAAAATTGCAAAAAAGAATTTGACGTGCTGCGTCTGTGCGTACACACACACAAACACATATAGATACGCGTGCGACTTTCGTTTTCATCTCTGCTCCGGGTGCTCCAGGTGCGTTTTCACCTGATTTCGAAAGCAATAACAATCATTCCGCGAAATATTGCAAGCATCAGGCATCTCCCAAGTGTATCGTAAAAAATATACCGTTCGAACATTATATTCCGAGTTGCTGCGTCCGATTCTGCCTATATTTTCGGGGAAAGTTCAATTTTTACTGTGCACTGCATACGCGTATTTTTCCAAAACTCCTGGACGTTTCCGAGGCCGAATGTTTATCTCGATTCCCGCTTAATAGGTGAAAAATTTATTTCGTACGAATTACGAGCAATAAAAACTTAGAAGTAATATCATTTTTGACAAAAGTAAAATTTAACTTTTGATAAGGATAAAAAATACATTAGATAAGCTCAATCTGTAAGGTTGCATTAATTTATAGATTTTTGCTAATAATAGACCAAATACGTGCTAAACATATCTTTAATAACGATAATACATTTTCAGACACTTACCGGAAATATTATATTAAATTTTAGACTCTTATGTAATCCGATTCCTATGGAATATTGTTTGAACTGATAACTTTCGCGCTTCACGATTTTTCTCGATCTGAGTTCAACTTGCACTTCAGATTATATTTCAATTTTTCACTTTTAATATATCTCAATTGAAAAATGTTTTTTCAACTTTAATTGAAATTTTTAAATGTCTCGACGTAGTAATGAAAGCGTACTAAAAATTCTGCTTATTGTGAAAATATTTATCTTCAGGTCAATATTAGAGTTATACGTCATAATGAAGTAATTTCTGAGTTTGATAAATTTCAGTCACTTCGAATGATAAAAACAATTTTTCCGTTTTTTCGAGAGAAAATATTATGAGAGTTCTTTATGTACAATTACGTGCGGTGATATTTTGCGTTTGATTTCAACTTTATTTGTTCTTTTGAAATAACTATTGGAAGCAACGTTTAAGATTTTAAATATGTAATTATCTACGTCCCAATGATTAATAGTTTGACAAAAATTGGATGGAAATTAATTTATTCATTGAAAAATTTCATCTGCGCACATCATTGAAAAAAATTGCGCCAGAATAATCAAAAAATTAAATATACTTACTTATAATGAACTTCTCCAAATGTAATCCGTTTAAAAATATATGGACCTCATAAGTGCTTGTAAAATTCGAAAACATCATCTTGACAAGTTGAACTGCAACTGACTCGAGAGAAAAATATATCACCTCAATTCAGTAGTGTGCTACACAAGTGCATGTGTACCCTGTCCAATTAAATTGTCTGCCTTCATGAATTATTCACGATGGGCTCGTACAATAAATACATACCCGAAGTACACGAATTGAGCTGTGTTTTTTACACGCGAGAGAAAGAGAGAGAAAGAGAGAAAGAGAAAAAAAGAAAGAAACGACAGTGATAAATTCCAATCGCACGTGAGTATCACACACTGAAAATACCGATTTTATATATATTTTTAACGCTCGAAGCCACAGCACGAAGCGAACGATCACTTTGAAAGTGCGTGCACTTATATATCTTACTCGGCGATTCGGTAGATTCATGGACGCAAAATTGACATTGATGAATTGCAAATTATCGTCGCAAAAATTATAGAATAAATGATGCTTTTGGCGCTATTGAGATAACTAAGATTTGGTTGATTTACAGAAAAGTACACGTATTACGTCAAGCTGAGTTGAAATTAAAAGCAATATTTCATGTTATTTGGAAAAAATTAATATGACTTGTATAACATTTATATTAATCGTGTTCAATTGAATTGATTATAAGATTTATTTATTTATAATAAAATTAATACAATTACTTTCTTTATAATATTGTCAGACATCCGTTTTGTAAAAAGTGCTTCTACAAGTGTGCGGGCAATTTAAAAGTAATTAGATTACTTGAAAAGAAATTTGTTGTAAGTTTTAATTTTGGATGTCTAGTTGATTTAATATAAATACACTAACTTTTAAAACACTGTTTTCTATAACAGCAAATTTTTCCAGGTGCTTTAATGAATACTTTTAAAGCTCCAATACCAAATTATCGTTTTTTGAATACTTGTATAAGCGTAACGATGCATGTTTGGGTTTGTAAAAAATTAATCGTTCGGCTCTGAATTTACTTTCACATTATTTGTCTAAAATTTGATTTTTCCGTGTTATACAGTTGCAGTTGAAAAAAGCTAAAATTGTTGCCAGTTAACTCGCATTTTCGTTTCGTGTAAAGCTTATTTAGTCATATAATTTGATGGAGGCAGCATATTCATTCCCTTCAAAACAAGTCACAAGTCGATGTATGAAAAGGTTCTGCGTGGCCTAAGTGTGTACTTATGATTAATCTTTTGTATAGCCTCGAACGGGTGTATGATTTACGATTTTCGATGATCGGACATTAAGCTATTGTCTTATTAGTAGACGCTCGAGATACTATGCTGGCCGGAGCTTTCATTTATTTTCGCGCACTCCGTATGTACTTATCTCGATCGTGAAACGTTTGATCCGAGCCCAGTGTATGTGTATGTTATGAAAGTCCGCGTAGTGCGCGAGCGGCAGTCGAGGCTCCATTAAGAGGATTACGCTTTAGATAAAGGTGTGTGTATCCTTATGTATGTAAGTTCGTGCGAAGTCAAATTTTGCGAATTACAGCCGTATCATTCGTCGGCCTTAACTGTCATTACGTAATTTTTTTTTGCTTGGGCTGCGCTTTGCGAGCGTGACCCCGCGCGTATACCACCTCAGCGCGTAATTATACACTAACTGGTCCGAAAACTCTCGCGAGCGTTTTGCACTCTCGAATTTGCCTAAGCAGGCTGAAAAATTTCTAAATTAGCGTGAATTACGAGGAGTTGTTTGCTACCCAGGGTACGGGTTTCGGTCAATATTACTCTTGCTCGAATTTTTATTGACAGTATCGCTTATGGTTCGTCGGCTTCTGCTTATCATTCGGTGATCATCTCGTGTACCATATACACACGCGCTGGGCGACGACGCGACGTTTTCACCCTGCGAAAGATAGTACATCATAGTGCATTGCCACTTGATAGCTTGCATAGTTTGGCGAATTAATTTATGGATTCAAATGTTGTGCCCCACGCCGTCGCCAGAGTTGGATGTCGTCGTCGTCGTCGTCGTCGTGCGGGTGACTTTTATAACGATACACATATATATCTTCTCTCTTACTTTCACTCGGCGCGTACGTATGCAACACTTGAGCCCGGGCACAAGAATCGTTTCCGTCCTTGCCGCGCGCTGCACCACAGGTACTAGATGTTTATGTACTTTCACCTTACACTACGATTCCGCGATGGTATTACACTCATACGAACACATGTTCGCTTACATACACACACATCTACGCTGTAGATGTAAAGTTTCGCGCTCGTGTTTGTTTGGGTGTATTGGCAGTCGGACTGCAGAAAGGTACACACACACACTCGAGTAATCGGCTTTATTTGCATTGCGTCAGGTGCCTGGCTGCCGTGCGTTATTATACGCGTAGCCGAGCGTACGATGATGATGACGAATGAGGATTAAAAAGCAGGAAGGTGCGCGTCGCCTTCGTTTTTATCATAAACATTATTGCAGCTCTCTTTTTGCGGTCGTTTGGAATTTCAATAAGTTGACACTTTGTATGCACGAGAGCGTGCTATACCGAACGTTGACAGCTGCAGCTTTATATACCTCATGTATATCGCTATTTTCATGTTCCTTCATCGGTATATAAGTAGCCGATTTAAATTTCGATTTTTTTTTAGCCACGAGTAAAAGTGAAAATGTTTAATCGTTCCATTGGTCTTATTATAATTATTCGTGTTTTTTTTTATGAAAGGTGACGACGTGAGCAATGAATTACAATTATTTTTAACAAAAATTAATCAACTTTATTTAATAGCATTAGTTAACAATATGTTTGGACACAACACGATATTAAGAGAACTGACACATTGCGTATTTGAAAGAATAGAAGAAAAGATGGTAACAATTCATGAGAGTGGAAAATGTAAAAAAGAAAAGTATAAAAATAAAGAATAGATCATGACGAACCCTCGCATGGCGATGAAAAAAATAACATCCATTGGTAATACAAAAGTTGATAGAGATGAAGGCACGATTAAATACGTATCATATTATCAGACAAACTTGTGGTACAAAGCACATTATGAATTTGTAAAAAAAAAAAATGGTAATAAAAATTATTACATTGTAATATTACTACGTAAAAAAGGGCCTTTTCAGTCGAGTTTGCCTTGCGTAATAAGAACAAGCAAGGCTTGTCACCGTGCAGGCGCCACATCGTGCAGCCGTCGCAGCTTAACAATTAATATTTACAGAGTAATGAGTTTCCTTTGATTCTTGGCTTCCATACTTGAGCGCTATAATACCTATTATACAGTCTAGGCGACGAGAAGATCTTGCTAAGTCATCATACTGGATTCTGCGTAAGAAGATACGAAATCATTTTGTACAGGTTATTAGGTTGCCTATTAGCGGCCGCTGAGCGAGCCGCTTCATAGCGTCGTTCCGATCGTCGCGCGTCAATGAGCGGCACTGCCAAATTGCTGACCCAGTTGATTAACTGGTTGATTGAGAGGCGGAGGCACGAGATCGTGCGTCATCGAGGAGGAGGTCAGGGCCGCCGCGGAAGCGCCGCCCGCCGGGGAAGTTCCTACCTGATACGACCTGTCCCACCGCACCGACTGAGACTGCTGCTGAGGATCGATCTGCTGCTGCGCCGGCAGTTGAACTTGCTGCGCTTGGTTGCTGCTCGCTTGAGGTACCGTGTCCTTGCGGTCCTTCCATCCCGAATCGTGATGATCGTGATGATCGTCGATGGGGAACCACTCGGATATCCAGACTGGCTTCCAGATCTTCTTCCAGGCTGGCACCCAGATCTCCTTCCACGCGGGCACTTGAATTTCTTTCCACGCTTCCTTCCACACGAGTTTCTTGTCTTCGATCCACTCTTGCTTCTGCTCCGTTTTCCAGATCTGCTTCCACTCCTCCTTCCACTCGAGCTTCTTGTCTTTGACCCAAATTTGTTTTTTACCTGGCTTCCAAATCTGCTTCCACTCTTCTTTCCACGCGAGCTTCTTGTCTTCGACCCATATCTGTTTCTTGGCTGGTTTCCAAATTTGCTTCCATTCTTCCTTCCATTCCAGCTTCTTTTCTTCGACCCAAATTTGCTTTTTGGCTGTCTTCCAAATCTTCTTCCAAAGTGGCTTCCAAATGAGTTTCTTTTTCCAGAGATCGTGGCTCGTGTATTCCCAGCCGTGAGCGTCAGTGCCCAAATGCTTTTCTCCAGGAATGCCAACCTTCACCCACTCTGGCACCCAGATCTTCTTCCAGGCCGGGACTTGAATCTCTTTCCATGCTGGTACTTTGATGGGCACCCAGATTGGTTTGTAGACCTTCTTCCAATCGGGGACTTGGATTTCTTTCCAAGCAGGGACCTTTATTGGCACCCAAATTGGTTTGTTAACTTTTTTCCATGCAGGTACTTTGATATCTTTCCACGCGGGGACCTCGATTTCTTTCCACACTGGCTTCCAAACTTTCTTCCAAGCTGGTACTTGGATGTCCTTCCATATTGCTTTCTTGGTAGGTATCCACTCGGGCTTGTAGATCTTCTTCCACGCCGGTTTCCAGATTTGTTTCTTGGCTGGCTTCCAGATCTTTTTCCATCCGGGTTTCCAGATCAGCTTCTTCTTCCAGTATCCTTTGTCGTGATGATCGTCGTGGTGATGATGGTCGTCGGACGCACCTCCCGGATAGCCACCACCCGAATCGCCACCATGACCGTTGAAATCGGTAACACCACTTCCGGCACCAGGGTAGCCCCCGAAGTCGCCGCCACCGTGTCCACCGATGTCGCCACCGCCGTGACCACCGCTGATATCGCCGCCGCCGCCGCCACCATGACCACCACCAAAGTCACCACCACCTCCGTGGCCACCGAAATCAGCGGGGGCGCCACCACCGTAGCCGCCTCCACCCCCTCCACCGTGACCACCACCGAATTCCGGTGGAGGACTGTCGCCGTAGCTGCTGCCACCACCGACGCTACCGTGGCCACCGAAGTCTGCGGGGGGACTGCCGCCAAAACCGCCGCCAGACCGCCGTGTCCACCGAAGTCAGCCGGAGAGCCGCCACCGTAGCCGCCCGAACCGCCGCCACCGTGAGCGCCACCGAAATCGGCCGGGGCGCCGCCTCCGAAGCCACCGTGGCCACCGCTAGGTGAAAAATCGCCACCACCGCCGTAACCGCCTCCGGCCCCGTGGTCGGCACCGCCGAAACCTCCGCCGCCGAAGCCACCTCCGGCTCCGTGATCGCCACCGCCGAAACCTCCTCCTCCGAAACCACCACCGCCACCTCCGAAGCCACTTGCACCTCCGTAGCCTACACGCTTTTCAGCGGCTTGCGCGCTGTAACTGTAACGAGAAAACAAACATGAACGTATTTTTTTTAATGATGTCAAGATGGATTCGTTGTCTTGAATGATTTTTAAAAATTGAAGAGGAATTTTATTTTGTAAAAAGTAAAGATACTCAAGCGACAGGTGTTTACTTGTCTCGCAGAGTTCTCGAAATCTCACGTGAGATCGTTGATTTTTTAGTCGATGACAGGGGAAAAAAATCAGGGAATTCGATCTATTCGAAAAGCATATGCAGCAATGCAGTAAATTCTACAACTATATGCATAGAATGAATACTTGTCCAGTGAGATACGCGGCACGACCTCGTGTAGACACACGCGCACACATGTATGCGAATGCAAGTATGTACTCTCTAGTGCGCGAGTTACAAATTTAGAAGGCTTTCCTCGCTCAACTTTCCCCTATATTATGTGCGCTGTCCTCGCGATTTGGTTTCGAGAGGGTGCATTTTTTCCGAGTTTTTCCAGCCAACGAATGTACAGCGCGTCCGACTGCATTCCCGAGGACGATTAAACATTTCCAGCAACTTATAAGACGTCGTCGCGGGTCAATGAGGTACACTTTTGCGCGATATCGCTTCCACGACTTTATAATGTGCATACACGCGGATAGACAAAGAGCTAAATCATACATCCGAGAGGAAACGCAAATGAGAGAGAGAGAGAGAGAGAGAGAGACGTCGTGACGGGCCGTCGTCTCGCGCCGTTTGGAGACTAGCGGCGCGTCGGATAAATTTATCATCATTATAAACGCGATATATCGGCATTAGGTAACCCCGAGTGGCCCGCTCGCGAGCTCGAACATGATCGATCTATATGATTTTCTTACGCTCTTACTCGCCAAGAATTCGATCTTGCGCGGATGATCGCCAACTTTCTCTTTCCCTTATAATACATAGGCTGCAGCGACGTGTACGTTGTATGCATACAAGCCTCGCAAATATATTTCAGCGTCTAATGCCTCGGCGCGGATGATGATTTTTCGCGTTAATCATATTCGAACTGGCTGGCCAAAGCGACTGCCTCGAAAATCCCGAGCTTATTTTTTTTTCTCTCTTCTTTTCAACGTCGTCGTAAAGTTGGCGAAAACTAGTCGTCGTTCGTAGTCGTAGTCTTAGCAGTAGTCGTCGTCGACTTTCCAAAGGGGAGCATAAAATATAGAGGCTTTTCCGAGACGCGCTCGAGGCTTCGCGTAGGATGTATATTATTTTGCGCGCGAACCACCGGCAGACAATGGCATTAAAAATGTAGTGATTCAAGAGCTGCCGCAGAAAGTAAGAATTAAGACTCATTCGGTCGCGCGCACGTGCGAATGAGCCTCATAATGACGGAGTAGTCGTAGTAGTCGTAGTAGTTGTTGTTGTTGTAGATAGGACCCGTGGGTACAATGAGACGTATATATATCCCGAGTATTTTGCGAGAGATCAGCTTCTGCGTACAATTATACAACACACACGATATTATAGTCGAGTAGTATAGTTGCTCGGAGGGGGTAATGGGTATTCGCGATCGCGACAGACTTTTATATATACAGCTAATTGGCACTAACGAACGGTTGACGCTCCAGCGCCGTTATGCCTCGTCGTTGTAGTAGTGCAGAGCGCGAGAGAGCAATGACGACGAACGAAATGCGTGCGCGCGAGCATGTCACTTTCATTCGCCGGATAATTAGCGAGTCGTCGTCGACGACTCGGAGAGCTTCTCGTCCAAGGAAAGTGAAAACAAAAGTGCAAGTACGGGACGTGCTTTAAATGAGGAAAAAACGAAGAAGAAGAGGACTTACGGTATAGCCGGCTGCTGCGATTGCGGAGGTGTGAGCTGCGTCAGCCTCTGCTGCGGATCAACCACTGCCTTGCTCCATACCAAGGCGAACTGCAGTAGCAGCGCCAGAGCAACCTGTAACACACGCACACAAGAGCATTGAAAATTATGGCTCAATTCTTATTCTCTCAATAGGCGTCGTTAAACGTCACGATCGTACGCGTTCACACTCTCGTACGCGCAGACTATTATATATGAAACGATTTTACATGCATGTCGCACATGTAGACTGTCGACCATCGATCGATCGACCAGAATTTTCCTTTTCTTTCTTTTTTCTCATTACCATTATTATAAATCGCGAGCATGCACCGACGCGCGCCTCTACATGCGGTGGACTTTCGATCGAGCCTGCCTCGAAGCTCCATAAAAATGTATGAAGTCGCGTAATTCGCTCTACTTTTTACTCCTCGTAGTCGTCGTCGTCGTCGTCGATGTAGTCGTGCTAATGCGCGCTTTCACGTGCGCGTAAAATTTTTGCTTTGCGCGATCACATCGAAAGTGCAGCCTGCTCTTATCCGCGCGAGCCATTCGATAATGCGTACCTACATAAATAGGCGAACTGAATTTCGGCGAACCGGAAGCGCGAGTCACGATTCTCGAGTTCGAATTGGCTTGTCCATAGTTCGACCAGCTCGAGGATGTATGCTATACAAGTCGAACGAAATCAAAGTTCATTGCGGATTGTTCGATTGTTGGATTAGAATCTCGCAACAATGTAGATCGCCGAGCCGAGATATTGTAATATTAAAAGGCTTAACGGTGAATTCGCATATATTTTCCGTACAAGGGATTCATCTGTGAGCTTGTAAAGCAGGCGCTCACGCACAGCACTCGCGATCAGCGGCCGGTTATACTGTGTTGCTGCTTGCAGCTGCCCATTATAAGCCCCGAGATTGACGTTTATCGGCTATATCTTATTCCTCGACGGCTCTTCGACTTTCTCTATTTGCTAAATGTTCATAACACTTAGCAATCAATTAAAATTTTTGCAGCTTTTCGCCGCGCGACCGTTGAATGGCGTAGTTAATCTCTTTGCCCGGCTACTGCACCTCGTTCATGCTCGATAAACTTCCGATGCTATATCGATCGCCGTAAACTACCTGTATGCGAAAATTCGCCTCCTAATTTTTTCAATAAATTAGCCAATATATTGCCGAGCACAAGGAATTTAACAAGATTCTTATTTGCGATATGAGCACACAAGTTTTAAACTCATCTTTGGGAGAAAAGGTGCCTATTTACATTTCAGTCTTTTTTTTAGATATACCGAAATATGATGGAATTAAATTTATTTATTTGTGAAGTAGTGCAAAAATGAAATGGCGCGAGCAATGAAAATTATACTTATTTTGTGGAAATTCTTTCACGGTGAAATGTTTCAAAGCCGTGCGAAAGTCGACGCGCTTCGCACTACATTGAACAGTGTTGGAGAATCGTGAATTTTAATAGTTTATTATAGCAAACCTTGTGATTGAATCAAATTATGGAAACTAAACTGATTTACATATAAAGTGCATTGTTGGTTCAATATTACGAGATAAATAAATTCTAGGTAACCATTCCACTAAATTTTCTTTACACGGATGATAAAATCTCAAGAATGTTTCGAATATTCGAAACACCGAGCTTAACAGTAAACTGTAGGGAGCTTGCATTCGAAGCTTTTGTGTTCACTGGCTGCAGCGGAAAAACGGGCAGGCTCTCTGCTATTTTTTGTTTTAAATTTTTTTTCTCGAAAATACCGGATTCAAAAATATTGTAAATAACTCTATGAAATCGTTGAATACATCATGAAGCTTCTCGAGAAAACACTGTGGTAAATATTTTTCAACACACTTCGCGATTGTACCGAGCACTGAATCGATCGTCTTTGAAAGTTCCGTCACAGCACTAAAAAATTTTCCGTAAAATTTTTGCTCGTTTGGTAGGTTGTCACACTAACCGCGCGTCCTGGTCGAAGCCTCATGGCTGCTGGCTGCGTCGAACACTCGGCAGTCTAAGCTGTGCGTCTTCTTGGTCAGGCAGTTGAGAAAGAAATGAGATCTCGTTGCGGGCCCCGCAGCACACTTGGGATTTTCGAGCGCGCTCGACGCGACGACTCGTTACAGGGAAAAGCGCGCCCTGACTTGGGCCAATTGGCCGGAACGTCGAGGTTTTATAGTATCTCGCATGCCTCCCTCTACCGAATATTCAGGCGAATTTTCGCTCTCACTCGCTCGTGCACATGGCAGAGGGACGAAAAACGAGTGCAACGGCAGCTCGGACGGCCGCAAGCGTCCATGTACGCGACGGAGTCAGCCACGGGGATACGAGCACGTGGGGGCAGCAGCGAGTAATGTGGCTACTACCGCAGCGAGCTCAGCGACGTAAGGCCCCACTACTACGCAGACTTTGCCAGCTCTATAGGTCCGGACGTCCGGAATAGTCTCCCCACACAAGCACAAGTCGAGAGCAGTGCGGGTCCTTTCCCCGTGCACCGAAGCCCGGGTGCCTCGAGGAGTGCGGTATATACGATGCTTTCATCTCGGGTCCCTGCAGAGAGCGAGAGTGAGTGTGACGCGCGCGACTCTTACTTGCACTCTCGTGTGCACACGCAAAGAGCTGCGTCATGTCGACATAGCTCGGCTTATGTTTAGGGTTCACAGCTCCTGTTTCGAATTCTTATCGTGCCAGAGGCGTGACTCTTTTAGGAGCTAATTATTGCTTATCTCGCGTGAGTCGAATTGAAGAGAAAAATCATTAGAGCCCTTGATTAAAATTTGCTTAAACCCTTGTTTATCATTTGTTCTTTGAAAAATATTTAAAAAATAATAACCTAATTATTATTAATAAATGATATTGATGAGATGAGAAGTCATTCGATAAACACATCAACCATAAAACTTACAATAACTACTTGAAATGATCAATTATTAACATTTGTTCAACTAATCAAAATATTCAGCTATTTTTCCTGATGATCCCAATTATTTATTGAAAAAATTGTTACATAAAAATAGACATGTATCCCATCGAAATATGTAAGCGTCAATTTATGAAAGAGACGAGAATTGCTCGAGTCATCAGTGTGAAAACCTGGACAAGACGATATAAGATGCCAATTAAATTACTGCAGTTATTATTTTATTAAGCCTGTGATTTCGTAACATTATCAAAATGCATTAATAGAAAGCTCCAAGGTACGTAGAGCTTTTAAATCCTCGAACTTTTTGATAAAAAATTTATTGTGGTTTTATAGTTTTTCAATGTCAATTCTAATGAGATCATTGAAAAACAACAAAGTTTTCAATGGGTAAAAATCGGTTGATGATTATATTTTCGAATTAAATTTCAGTAGTAATTGGACGCTATATAGAGTCGTAAAATTTTAGTACCAAAATTGCAATGATAATTTTTGATAAAAGTAAAATTTCCCTTTAAAACGAAAATAATTACATAAGTATTCGATATAATGACATGGATCGTTCTCGATCATTTTCACAACTCGGCTCTCTCTGTCTGTCTCTCTCTATACACGGAGCATGTGTGCGCGCACGTTTGAATGTTTATGCGTACGTGCATACATAAAGTCAGGTGAGACACAGAAGTTGAATAAGAGCGAAGAGAAAGACAAAACGAAAAGTCGATCGGTAATGAAGTCGGAGGGGCGCAGCTGCATGAGCAACAGCCTCCCCGCCGTCGTCGTCTCCGGCCGAACGCATTGCGCATTGGCTCGGCGAACTGGAACGAGAGTGAATTTCGAGTGAAAGATGCGTCCGCATGTCGCACGGCGGCGGTAAGAAAAACAAGTGGCAGCAGGCAAGTGCGTTTCTTTGGGCGCAATCGCACAATGTGTCCGCGAGATGTGCTGATGGCGTCGCGACTCGCGTCCTGCATGCGTCCACCTATATATAGTATATAGGCACTAACTTTTGCACATGCGAGAGGCGCGGGCTGTGGCAATTTAGTAGCTCGCGAGCCTCGGAGAAAGTGATGGAGAACAGGACTGACCGGCTGCTAACCATAAGTACATATATGAGCAGTGCCGAGCGATGGAGAAAGAGCCGCCGCCTGCCTTCCTTTTATTATGCGCGCTGTATATAGATAGACGCCATTAAAGTTCACACGGCAAGGTTACGTAGCAAGGTTAAACACGAGTAATACCTACACCAACGGGTAATACTTTCCACCATTGCCGAGACTCTTTTGACAGCTGAGATTATTAGGACTCTTTCCGAGCCAACTACCTGGAACGGTGTCTAAAAATAGCATTTAATATGACTATACGAGCTTTTACGAGGCATCCTTTAGCTCCACACTGTACGCGATGATTTTTGAGCAAACAATTTTGTAATCCCAGCCAAATTGCACAGATGCACGAGTGTTTTGACTTTGACTCATCGGCGCATTTGCGGAAAATGATTAAACGACCCGAGCGAGGCAATAAAATGTATCGTACATAAAATTAGATTCTGCGGTTGAAAAATATGTGTTCCTGAGTGAAATCGGAAAAGCCGCACGCGCGCACGTTTATGCGAACGAGCTCGACTTCGAGGAGCTGCAGCATTAACGCAAGTGGAAAAATTTCGATGATTTAGCGTGCCGCCGCAGCATCGAGTCGCGTGCCACACATTATTAGCCGTATAATATAAGTGTAGCATATGAATAGGAACACGGGCGTTGTAAATAAAACGCGTCGACCATAAATAATACGATCTTTCATTATCAGTGATTCATGGCGCACAAAAGAGGCCCATATAACACAGGACGATCCGAGCTATAGAAAATTTTTCGTCCTCGAGGTAGCTGGCGCTCGGATTGGCTTGTAAGCTCGCGGCGATTTAGCTAGATTTATTATCATTAGGCGCGCGTGCTCGCGACGATGAAGTTTCGTGTGAACCGATTATATGGTCTTATACAATTGCACGTGCGGCGTGTGTGCATATGAACCTGTCAAATGCTCATTTGCCTCGACGCGTTAGCCGGAATACATGCAAAAAGTCTAAAATGATACGTCGAGGCCTAATGCATTCCTTGAAATTTCGAATTTAGCTCAGGCGCTTTCTCCGTGTAGTATAGTGGTGTACTTGGTCGAGCTGGCGCTAAACAATGTGATTGTGGCGCGAACCGCAAGACATCATCCGCGGCGCTTTACGTACTTTTATTATTATTACTGGAGCCGCGCGATGAGTGAACTCTATCCTGTATTTGGTCACTGCGTTACGATCTCAGCCAGCTGATCCTGAGCAATAAATCGAGATGAGTCATTAGAATTTCTCATCTCTCGGCTGCAGTTGTAGCTGAGGTAAAGCCGCTTCTAAGCATTATTGATTAGTAATTATAGACCATGCAGGCGCGGGCATTGCGGACGGGCGCGTGAGAATTAGTATCTGCGCCTTTCGCTTTTCGCGCTTTGTGCAGTTGTTGCGAGTCGCGCTGTCTAGGTGTATAATATGAATTTTTACATTCTAGCTCGCGCTCGTATAATGACGCCCAAGTGGAAGAAAAGTCGTCGAGTTTGGCGGCTCCGCAACAGTATAAGTTGTACGTTGATCCGCGCCGAGCGATATATCGAGAAAAAGTCCCGCAATTGCATTTTCAATGTCGTGTGTGTAAATGAAACGTACGCCATGCCTCGCGGCTCCTGCCACTGCCGCCGCTGCTTATAATATACGAGGTCGGCTTTTTTGCCTCGGCGAAAAATGTCGAATAGCCGGTTACGGAGCAGCAGCAAGAGCGGCAGCCGTCGCCTTGACTCGCGAGAGCGATCGTGACCACGACATTGACATTGTCAGCGCGAGATCGCCAAGGTGCGGCCCGGCCCCGCGACTTTGCTCCAAGCTGCACACAACGTTCCGCGGCACGAGAGCTCGTATATTATATACACGCGCGCACACACGCGTCAGCGACTCGACACGTCGTTCACGGCTGCAGATACGTATGCACGACTACTTTGCGCTCAAAAACAATGCGCTTCGTATGCTTATGGATTTAGCGCGAGCTGTGATTGCGCAACGGGCCTATACCTCGAGCTTATTTTCGCGAATTTCGCCGCGTCTCTCTCGACACGTTATACATATATTTATAGCTTTTTGTTTTGCCTCGTGCCGAGCACGTCTTTCGATCGTCACAAAAAGATTTAAGCAGCTCCCGTCGGGAAAGTCGCTCACCGGTTGCACGAAACATTGTTTATCGACCCTTGCTTTTTTTCATCCCACATATTATTCGGATCGATTTCGGCGTCGAGTTGCGTAGTCACCCGCTATTGTCCGACCATCGCGATCAGGACGCGGTATAATAAATTCCGTAAAATCGGCGAGGATCGCCGCGCCGTATTTTTCACCCGTGGCGGTCTCGCTCGTACGCGCATTAAAATTAAAAAGATCGATCGCTTAAAGTGCAGTGTTATTACGCGCGAAGAACATTTTCGCCCGTGTGCAAGATCGCTCGCTGTGACGTTATTTATTGCGCGTCTTCGCACTTTATTAATCGGGTCGATGTTTACGATCGTGCGTGCGCGCGCGCGTCGACGCCTCCTCCGTTACGTATTACCCGACGGTGATCGCCGAGATCGGCTACGCGGACGATCATCAAGACGAGCGTGACCGATTCGAGCGCGATTTTTTTCTCACCCGCCGTGCCGAGTCCGAGCTCGGCTCTGCTCGCGCGCATAATATGTAGTTTATTTTTCCAGCCTCGCGAGAGTGAGAGGAGTTGCTGTATATATTGAAATTGCGGAGCAGCAACAAAAGCACACGATCCACATTTCGCTTGTGGTGAAACAGCACTTTTGGGGCTGTCCGAGCTCGAAGGAGCGTCAAGTGACTGTTACTTTCATCTGAATTATGTATTTCGTGCGTACACACAACACACACGCACGCGCATCACTTGCAAGTATGTGTAGCTTGATTGCACAATCGCCCATCTCGCAGTGCTAGTTATGATTCCATTTGTCATTTCTTTGGTGACTGCTGCTGCTGTGCTACATAAATATCAATAGCACATACCTCGGTGCAAAGGACGCATCGTGGTTTTTATTGTGTCACTAGCAAAGATGATTTTCAGCTTTTCCTTAACCCGAAATGATTCGATTCCGGTCAAGAAACTTACTTTATTAATAATCAGCGCGTTTATTTGCGAAAGCAAAGCCCGAAAAAAAAAACAGGTAAAAAGAAGATAAGGACGTTGTGGTAGTCAGCGAGGCAGAGAGATAAAGACTGCATGGACACGTCGATCGCGTCCTGCAGCGAAAGTGTTCTCGTTGCGCTGATGGTATTTCGTCGTTTTTGTCTTTTAAAAACTCGATACGAGCGAGGCGTCGTCGTCGTATTTTTATGGACGCGTCGTGCGATGCGTCGCTCGTTTTTTTTTTTTTTACTCGATCGTAACTATAATACGTAAGGATTCGGCGACGGCGGCAGAGCAAAAAAAGATCGATGCGGTGAAAAAATAAAAGACGAGCTGCAACAGTACCCAGACTGCAGGTCGCAATTCCGACTGGCTTTATTTTCGAAAGTATGCGTGTGTATATGAGCTACACTTAATGATCTTGTAGCTTGTTTATATCGACGCGCGAGCGAGGTGCGGGAAAAGGGGCAGTGCTCGGCCGGCCACTCGCTTGTCTCCGGGCTTTTCTTCCATCGAGAGCTGCCCTGCAATCTTCATTCGCCGCGCCGTATAAATTTCCGAACGAAAGTGACAACAAAAAAAAGCAAAATAATATAGATTACGCGTCGGGAGAAAGGAAGTGCAATCGAGGCGCTTGCAAAAGTTACGTAACTCGAAAAACCTGCCGTGCATCACACACACAGCAGTTGATTTGTCTCGATAAAATAAATCGTCTCGATGCATATAATATGCATTATAGGTGTATCGCGATGATGATTAATGAACCGTTTTATAGCGTGTGTAAATTTAAAAATAATGTAATTCATATGTCAGGGCAATTATTCGAAGGTGCTGGGCAATTGCACCCGCGCCGCCGGCCCAAGCTTATATAGATTGTTATCGGTTTCATTCGATTATCGGCCGCTTACGTACTCGGGGCCGCCCCCGAAGCGCTTGCGAATTTAGCCGTCGAGATCGCGGATGAAAAATAGCCGCGCACAAAGCTTTGTACTTTCTTAACAATAGCTCCCAGTCACGACTCCAAGGTCGATTGTGCTTGAAAAGCAGGAAGCTATTCGCAGATAGTAAATTTTATACATAAAGGAGTAAATATTATGGGTTACAATGACCTCTTTAAATTAAAATCGGTCCATGTTAGGCTTGGGCTTTGGAAATGCGTGATGCTTCGCATAAATTGATACTCGAAGGTAAAAAACTTGCACCAAATTCCAAAAGGGCTTCCTGAAAAATTGTCGAAGCGTCGCTCCTGGAGAATCGTGTGACTGCAGCTGTCGTGGGTCGCGCAGGCTGCCGATCCACGAGTGATCAGTTCGCTCGACTTTCTACGCATATATTTTAATTGCGATCGCTGCACACGTTACATGCACAACAGGCACATACATATGAGATGTGCAGAAAAAAAACCAAAGTTGTAATTTTTAGGAGGGCTAGTTCATTAGAAAACGAGAAAACAATGGGACTGTAAAGTATGCGGCGCATTTAGGCGTTGCAAACAATAGCTAGGCATCTTGGCATGTAATGTAGCCGAACGCGGTGACATTTTGCAGTGGGCCGTATCGGCATTCGTGAGCGCACTCGCGAGTGATATAACACACACGTGTGTAGGTGGATAATTGTCCGCTGCCGTGCCGCGGCCGAATGTGTTTGCCGCGCTGTTGTCGTGCCAAGTGTACAAATACGTTGCATGCGTATAGACAAAGTCGCGCGCATAATATATAACTCGTGCAGCGGCGGCGCCGGTACTTTCCTATTGGAAATTTCAGCGATCCGTGTGTGTGCAGCTATGGTACGTATTAAGCTGCGCGCGTAGCAGCCAAAGCGCGCAAAAGGCGCGCCGAGCAGCGTAATTTAGAAACGTGGGAATCCCCCTTCTCGCCGCACCGCGCCGAGGATCAGCCGCGGGTTATGTCGAGAGAGCCGATCATACGTACCGAGAGCTGCAACAGCTGTGGCTTCGAACTCGCTCGAAATCGGTTCATCGTCGTCGTTCGCTTTCGAGGATCATTGCGGGCGATCACTTCTGTCGCAACGGCCGAGGCGTCTGCTGCACCGCGTGCTAGTTCACCTACCAGCCGCGATCGGCAACACTTCCCCAAAGTCGCATCGTTTCAGCTCGAGATGGAATGCTGTTGCCAGGCCCCCGCCGTCGATCGATCGCCAAGTCCGACTTTATTTTTCGCGCCCCGAAAGAAAGTAAGTGCTACGAGAAAAATATTGCCGTTATAAAAGAAGTAATGTTTATACTTTCTATACAGAGAAAATGAGTAATAAAAGATTGCAGCGGTAGCAGCGAGCGGTAGCAGGTAGCAGGTAGCAGCAGCAGCAGCAGCGCAGCCAGCGGCTCAAGTGATATAAAATTGCGATCGCTGCTAATTAATCCCATATAATTCCAATGGCCGGAGCTTTTAATCTTCGAAAAATGTATTTAGTTATACTCGCGCGATTGGCTGTACAACTTATGTATATTGTGGGGCAAACGACCCCAACTCCGTCCGCGATGAAACGCTCGAACGCACTAAAAAAGATAGAAAATCGAACGCGAAACATTTCTCTCTGATTTCGCGTAAGTACATTCAGATACGTCTCGCGTATATTTGACGCGTTGGATTGCGAGTCGGATGCATTCTTGAAGATTTGCGCATCCACGATTATTCTCGAATCGATGGATGAGCCAAAATCCAAACTCATCGGTTTCTCCTTACAGAGCCGGATGCTTTTCTCGCTGTTGGCCATAATAATTACGGGCGACGCGTAACGCGGATAATATGTGCGCGACGCACAAGTGCACAGCCAGTACGAGAAGCCGAACGGCCGGTGAAAATCGTCGCGCGCGTATTAGTGACACCGGTTAATCGGGAGTCTATCGAACTCGAGCTTGAAACTGCACTCGATAATCGATTCCACTCAGGTTTAGAGGACGTATAAAAAAATAAACTTGGCCCCGGCACATGTGCACATTGCGCACACATATCTTACACACATGCGTTGTTGGCCAATCTTTTTATAGCCGCGTCTATTATAAACTGTTGCGATCCAATTGCGCGATTGTCGCTTATATATATTATACACCTTATAGTACAGTACGTATACGCGCTATCAAACTTTCTCATCGTTTTATACCTGCACAGTGTCCAAGAAGCCGCGCATTAGCGTAGCCTTTTATTTTTCGTTCGTGTCCAACTCATCGAGTTGTGTCAATTTTTTTCTTTTTCTCTCTCTTTTTATTTTGTATTTTTAGGGAACCACGATCGTTGTTATCTCGCAGCGCTTCTCGCGAGTTCGAAACAATGAAGAGCTCCGGGGTGAAAAGGAAGGATCCGTGGCTTCGATAAGCCATCAAATTATGTACGCGCATATTATGCACGCAGCGGTATAATAATATAATATATTTTCAATGGAGTAGGGACGCAGGTAAATTCGTCGACGAGCGCCGGCAGATAAGCGCGAGCCCGTCGCCGTCGCGAGTCCTTATAAACATTCGCAGCTTATAGCTCTGGCTGCGTTTTCCGCATTTTATTTCCACGCGCGAGTTAAACTTTGGTCGCGCATACTGTATGCGCGTTATGCGCTTAGCCTGGCCTATAGCTCTCCCGTTCGTTGATAATTTGTCGTCGTAAATTCTGCAAAACTTTTACCTACAACTCATTCGCGCGCAAAGATCGCGCGGTCACTGAAATAATTGTTTTTCCATCTTTTTTTCCTTCTTTATTATTATTATTGTTATTGTTATTATTTTCACGTAACTAAGGCACGCGTTTCATAAGTATTTGTAAGTACATAATATATAATGTATAGCTTAATGGTACGTGTTTGTTTCCGAAAAATAAGAAAAAAGTAAAAAAATGTAGGAGCGAGTCCAATTTCTTTTGCATTTTCGCCGTGAAAGGCGATGTGCGCGGCCACACAGCGAGCGCGCGAGCAATGATGTATATTAAGATTCCAACGCGCGCGTAAGACATTTTCTCGTCGTTAAAATAACATTTTGTAGTTGCATTTTTTTTCTCTCTCTCTCTCTCTCGCGCTGCATGCAGTCTTTAAATGTGCATCAGTTTTTTTTCCTTCATTTTCGGGCAGATCGAGACAATCCAGAAACACCATCCATTGTTGCTTTTGTTCAACCGCCTCTTGTCTCTCGTCTCTCTCTCTCTCTCTGTAATCTCGCGCTCAGAGTTCCTTTCTCGCGACGTTCAAGGATGAAGAAAGTAAAGTGTACAAGGAAAAAAAAGAATAACGCGCGTTACGTTACGTAATTTTCACAAAGCATAATATAATTGCGCGCGCCCACCTATACGTGCTCTATAGCAGCTACACTTTCTTCATCGTATTACTCGTGCTGCTGCTCTCGCGACGACGACGACGACAACGGTGGCTGGCCACTTGATTATTATGGAGTGCAGCAGTGCTGCATGTATGTGTGTGCGCGTGTGTGTTCGAGTAGGTAGGTGCATGTGCGAGTACACTTTTTTTCTTCCGACTTCTCTCTCTCTCTTTACATTGGTCAGAAGTAAGAGCACAAATGTACATATAATATAAAATTGACGCGAGAGAGAAAGAGAGAGAGAGAGAGAGAGAGAGAGAGGAATGTTTTAAAAGGATTCACTCTCGATAAGCGGAAATTTCACATTGGTTTTACGCTCATTTAACGCAGTTCGAACGAAAGAAATTAAATATTATTACGTGTGTATTTGCTTTAAGTTAACTTTCATATATATTTACAATGCACGTCGCATTCCTTGTCCATACATGACACATGTATAAAAAGGGTAGCACCTTGACGAGGGGTACCGGGACAAAAGTTTAACAAAAAATTCCCTCGAGGAGATCTCGATCGTCTGATGATAATGATTAACGTGCATATGTATATATTTACTTAAAATTACAGGAATCATTTTTCGTGATATACCAACAAAAAGTTGCAAATTACACGTATAAAGAGGCATAATTAATCTTATTATATGTTGGTGAAACATGTTTTTCAGCGTTACAGCGCATTTTACTCCTATGTAAATATTAAGACAGATTTTTTTTAATACCACTAATAATTAAGATTATTAAGTTTGAGTGACATATCAAAGTGTGGTTGGCTCGGGCTCGATTGATTTTACTAAACGACACCCCAAAGGCTTATGAATAAAACTTGTTTCTTTTTGCTTAGTTTCTGCAAAGTATGTAATAGGAAGCTTAAGTAAATCATATTGAATTTGCCGCAGCAAAAAAAATATTCATTTTGTTTCCATTAAATGATAAACGATTTGCAAAACGGGTGAATAAACGATTGGAAAAATCCGAGTATAACGAGCTCGAATAGAACAGGCCATTATTGACCGAGCAATAAAGTAAAAAAGGCATTTAGCACGTTGTACGATGGTTTATTGTATGTGCACAGTGCACGTATGGCTATTTTAGCGGTTAGTTGAGCGCGACGATCGGTATGGTTTATAAAGCTAGCGCACGTGCGGCTATATCGCGAGTCGGGGCGGGTTACGCGATTGCACCGGCCGCTCTACATATAATAAATTGCATTACTGTATCGTATAGGCCGATCGCTGCAGAACTACTTATATATGCTATCGGTTAGTAGTAGCAAGTTCGTGCTTCAATTAGTTTCGTGTGTATAATTCAGAAAGTTGCGCGGACTCTACTACTTTACCACCGTCGCGTCGCTCGCTTGCTCGTGTGTGTACTTAAAGAATCGCTGTATGCACTATGGGCGCCAGCGATTACAGTAGGTGGAAAAAAAAACAAGGTGCAACGGAACGAGTAGTAAATTACGAGTGATGTTGTAGCGCGTCATGTCTGGGATGGCTTTAAGCGCTCTTCTCGGGCATCATCGCGCCCGCGCGGACGGCAATTGACGCGCGCGACTATATATTCCAAAGGTGAATTATCGTTCGAGGATTGTCAGCAACGTAAATCTTCGTGGCGGGGCAATAACGTCAAGAAATTTTCACGAAAGTTTTGCAGTACGTAGACGCATATAGGGGCCGTTGCTCCGTGAAATTTATCATCGGGCGTCGATTGAATGGCTGTACGGCGAGCGCGCGGAAGAGAAGCATCGAGTGCAGTACTCGTAATAGCTCGAGCGGTAGCCGAGAGACTGTCAGTCATAGTCGAGTCGAGGATCGTAAAATTTTGCCGAGCTGTCTTTGTGATGTAGCAGCTGCACTGCGTCTTTATGATGTACGCGCATTTTCAATATTTTTCCGCGCCGCGAGGCCTTTTCTTGCCGGCGAATTGTTCTTTTTGTGTTACATATATATACGAATGCGCGCAGTAGCAGTGTTTCAAACTGCTGCTAGAAAAAGCCGATTCCGTAGTTGGCTTTGGCAGCTGTGCCGTACACTTTGTAACATAATTAACACTCTCATCGTGAGCCACAATGATTATACGTATTGTATTAAATTACGTATAGCTCGAGAGCTCCGATGGCGAACTTTCGTCTTCTCGAAGGCGTCGAGGCGTGCGACAAGTCCCACGTCAATTAGTCGGCGAGATCTCCGCCCACCAGTTGTTGCTGTTGTTCTTCTTCTTATTTTCGTTTTGCTTACTTTGCTCGAATATCCTTTTCGCTTCGGCTTTTTGTAATTATTTACATTGCAGTTTGGGAAAGTTCCGATCGATGTCGTAATGATTGCTGGTTTGTTTGAACAAGAGACAGGTTGAGGCAGAGAAAAGAAGAAGAGATCGAGGTCCATTCGGATCCGCTCTTTATGTATATGTTTATCGTATATCGTACGCACATCCTGCTGCATCCTGTTGTATAAGCTGCAGCCACAACTCGACGTAGCACAACGAAGCTGGACGCAATAATTTGCCTTATCGGCACTTGTTTGGTCGAATCGTCTCTTTGGTTCGATCGCTGCGTACGTATACGTGTAGTACTTGTCGAGTGATCGTTACTCGAAAAGCTGCACCTCGCCGAGTTTCAACGAGATCGAAACCGTCCGGGCCTGTTTTGCCACCCGACTGCGCAGCGCCGCCGCGAGGACCATTACATATTCGCGCGCGATGCAGTTAGCCGGCCGCAGCTCGCTATAAGGTCAGTGCACGCGGAGGTGCAGCAGTGGAGTTTTTTTTTCGGCGCGTGCCTTGCAATCGCAATAGGTGAAAAGGAGAAAGAGAGAGAGAGAGAGAGACGCTCGATTAGTACAACTGCCGAATGAACTTTCTCGTCATAGGTTTTGCAGCCGCGTCGTGTATGTGTGTGTGTGTGCTCGAACGCGCGATATGGCATCTCTCGCGCGGCGCGGTAGCAATTTGCGACTCTATAAAGTCCGTCTGTGGAGCGGATTCCGCGTTTGCTTGCTCGTTGAGACGAGAGAGAGAGAGCCGCACTGCAGCTAGTATATGTATATGCGTGCGCGCGGTGTGTTCGAGCCACACTTCCGTAAAGCTATTTATCACTGTCGGCAAATCACATTAAAGCAGCTCCTCGCGCGCTCGACTGTTTTTCTCTTAATGGGACCTCGACGAGCTACGTAATACGCGTGCAAGACTTTTCGCTCGAGCTCCGCAGCTTGCACACGCTACCTCTTCTCTCTCTCTCTCTCTCTCTCTCTCTCTTTCGCTCGTTTAAAAACTTTGTCCGTAACGACGGATCGATCATCGAGATATTACGCTGACTAATGAGAATAATTGATTCTTTACAAGGGAGCGCAACAGCGTCGACACCTTCGATTCGACGCTCTGTAAGCGATCCGATCTTCCGAGCATGTTGTTTTCACAGATTCTGACGAGTAAAAGCACCTTCAAACCGTTTATTTTCAAGTCGCAAACTTTGTACGCTTGATATGTTTATTATTTATGTGTATATGCAAAACTCGCTGTAACGAAGAAATAATTCATCCTTGAGCTTTGATTAACTTAAATGATATTAGATTAATTTTATTTGAGCTCAGCTAAATAAATAAATAACTTTTGACTTTAGCTATTATCATTAAAACGAATGCAATTAGTTTAAAAGTCCAAGCTCGAAAAACTGCATTGTCATTGCAGTTTCAATTTTTTGCCGTCAATTACGATGTCGTTGCAAAAATCTATGCTGTAAATATATGAATTATAAATTAAACCTGAATATATGCCAAGAACATACATTATATCTCTATTGAAATCTTGACTGAATGCTCATAGTCATCCCATATAACTATTACATTAATGTTGCAGTCTATGCTGTTTAAGACGAGCTCAAGCTTATTCAATTAGCGAATGTCAAGTCATTGTTTGCCCATGAATTTTCCTTTTCAAGGTTCAAACGGTCTGACTACTTTTATCTATATAGATATCATCATCACTCATTAAGCTTCAGCAGATTCTTGCTCACAAACGGCACGAATATGTTCGATCCTTCATTCATTTCGGAAAGCGAAAGGTTTTCTTAATCCTGTGGGAGCAGACTGCGTACTGCGGGCACGAATAAATACTAACCCATTACTGACTGAAAATTAAAATGAAAATTTGAAATACCCATACTGTTATTAGATATTTTAAAAAAGATTCTTTTTAAGGAGTTAATTAATAGCCTAGTTTTGATAGAATGATTTAATCGATGAATCGAGCGCAAGTAATAAAAAGCCCACACCATGGACTTGGCGCAATACGCACTTCTTTTCTCTTGTCGGAAGTTACTAGTCTCATGGCAATTGGATCTTTTGGCAATAAAACACATCCCATCTCATAAGCGGTCATAAATATTTATAGCTGCTTTTCCGATATTCGATTTGCAATTTCTATGTATCTCTCTTTATTCCCAGTACTTATACGTGGATCTATCGGATATAATAATACAAAGTGTACGTTGCGTGCTGATACGTAATGCACACTTAGCAATACGCTCGTGTATGTCTGTGTGTGTGTGTGTGTGTGTGAATTTACGAATCGCCGCAATTATGAGCGCAAACGAGGAAAGCCGAGAGTTTTCTTGTCGTTAATATATTGCTTCATATGTGCGGCATTCGTTCGCTTATTATATATATGAAATCGTCCGCGGAAAAAGTCGAAGATCCGTTGTCACTTTCAGCTACTTGCGATTTCCGGATTCGTGCGCGTATTTGTAAGAGCTGCACTTGATTGAAACGATCCACTCGTAGCAACTACATCCTTTTTTACCGCGATCGTTGCAGCACAATCGTTTTTTTACTGAAACAACCTTCTAAAAACGTTTGATAGTCGTTGCACTTAAATTTAAAAAAATCTTCATGATTCATTTGCAGAAACTCGTGAAATATTTTCTTAAATGAAGTTTGATAAATTTAGGGGATTTCAAGACGCATACTGGATCTTTCCCAAATAGTTTCCCTTTTCTTTACATGTGAATCCAATACGATTTTCTACTTTTGCTTGGTGAGCACAGTTAAAAATTAAAAAAAAAAACCATCAATATATATTTTTTCCAAAATAACGCGACGAAGTTAAGTAAATTGCACGAACGTATGTGCTACCCTTTTTCAAGTGGAATAAACACGAGGAAAATTTCTCAATAACCTTTTCATTCAAGCTTATCTCCGAGATCGTTGAGAGCAAAAAATTGTAAAAAAATGTCGAACGTTTATTTGGTAAAACGGCAAATAACGGCATAAGTCGAAATACATCGACGGGTCATTCGCACTGTAGATCATACACTTGTCCGCCCGGTAAGACTGACTTCCCAGAAACAACCAGCACGACATTGACCGGTCTCGTGCGCGCAATCGACTTATACAGTAGTAATGATACATATTAAGCAGCAAAAAAGAGACTCGTTCTACTCGACGATAACCACATATACAGTAATACTACAATTATACATAATTCGCTTTGCGGTTCATTCATCTCATGGCGTGTGTTTCATGCATTCGAGGCAGACAAACAAAAGACCAATAGCCTGCCCTCGTCCGCATGGATCGCGAGAGAAAAGACGACGAATGTCGCCGTTGACTAGTTTTTCTACTTTGTCAAGCAGCAGCAGCCGCAAGAGTGGAAGAAAAAAGACGCGGCCCAGTCGTTATTGGACGTAGCGAAGGGTTGGAAAAAAGCTGCTCCGCTCGCTCGCGAAAGGGAAAGTGCATGTGTGTATCTGCCACGCGGGATCATTGCGATCGCCGAGCAAAAAATACTCACCTATCGCGTATTTTTATTTGTTAAGCTTTTTTTCTTTCTCTCTCTCTCTCTCTCTCTCTCTCTCTCTCTCTTTGTGCAAAGCTGTGTCCAGTGCGTAGGTCCGTGTATGCACACGTGTACAAGAGTGGAAGCCACTGCAGCACGAGCACAGTTCGAGCGAGTGAAAGGAGCCGATAATGCGGCGCAGTGGCCGGCATTTGTGTACTCGAACTTTCGCACACGCAGATGTATTTATTTAAGCGCGTGTATATGCTCGACGAGGAGCACATGTATCGGTAATGCACGCACATACACGGGCCTTCGAAGCGATCGATTCGATTAAGCCGCGCTCACCATTGCTCCATCGAGTATTCGTGTATTGTGCTTATTAATGATGGGCGCAATCGTGTGATAATCGAGCGAGCTTAATGCGGCATTCGTTAAGTAGCCGCATCCTTTTGAGCAAGAATAAACCGCCGGATCTTGATATACGACATTGTAGAATCTCACGGGCCGAAACATATGTGAGAATGGGTGGTCGTGCCTGTTTCCGCTAACATCGTGCATTTGTGACGCGCTTCTGCTCTTGTTCCGTCGCGCTCGATAATTTTGCAAAATTTCGGCGAGCGTCATAATGACAGCCTGCTTGAATTAAATCTTGCAGCTCGATAATTACATTGTGCAGCCGCGCTAGCGCTGTAATCAACGCGCCTCCCCCCGCTCACTCTTATTTCTCGCCGCGCCGGAATATCGCGCCAATCGAACGCGAAGAAAGTATAAAAAGCATATTACGTGATTTTATTTATAATGTAATTATCATTTGCTTTCTCATCTGCCAGCGACGCGACTCCGGGGATCTTGGTATAATGCAAGATCAGGTTGGACGATATGCGCGCGACCAATGCAGTTTCACACTCGCGTCGTCAATTATATGCTAATGCGCGAGCTCTGCAGTGTGCTGCATAAAATCCGCGAATGTACTTGTGTGGCGAAGAAAATTTACTTTCGGTGCTAATACTTTTTGTACTTTGCCAATATCCCCGGCTCATTCCAATAATGCACGTATAAAATACGAACTCAACCTAGCATGGAATATGCTCGTTTTTTAAATTAAATAATTATTATGACTCGATTGCGCTAACAAAGTAATAAAGAATCTAATGAGCAAAAATACTTAGACTTTAAAATTAAAACAGTACAAGTTTATAAACTTTCTATATATAATATAATCCTTCGACGCGTTAGACTATTGATTTTACATAAAAATTGGTACAAAAATAAATGGTCGACATGCTCGAATTGTTTCGATGAAATATGTATCGATCGTCGTCGAAGTGATCGATTACAAGCGATTTTCAATTTGTATCAATCGAGCGAGGAATATAATTTTCCAATTAATCGACCGTTATAAAAGCCTTTGGTTTACGCAGTTTGGCCACCGTGACTGAATTAATGTTTTGTCGATCGGGAATTAAACTCTCCGCGCGATCTACTGAATAGACGTCTTGTTGGCTGCACAGTAAACTACGTACAAGCTCGTCGATTCGTATGCTTTTTAATACTCATTCCAATCGCACGGACCATTTGTGGAGTTGTAATTGGCCCGACGCAGCGTTTAAAATCGTGCACCTGAGCGCGACTCTCGTTAGATGAGAGTAATGCGAACACGCGTACTTTCGTACACGGCGCTCAACAAGAATACTTTCAATTTCGTTACAGGGATCCAATAAGCGCGTAAACATTTTCAGTACTGCGTGTACACTCGCCACTTTAATTATTATTATATCCATGGCACGTAAAAACACCTAAATGAATTTACGATGGTACACAATTTTGGATTAATTTCACACGCACGCATTTCCGTAATTATTTTAACTGTCATCGTGGCGAAATGTCTCGAGTACACGAGCCAACTTGAAAGCGATGCGCTAACTTAATGTCATAGCTAAAATGAGCCATGAAAGTTACATGAGCCCCTCTTGGCTATAGATATCATTGGCTTCTATTCTCTGCCAAATAGAACGAAAGTATGAATATACATGCTGGCTTTGTATGAAAGTGATAAGAATTGAGTGATGTAACGATCGGGGGCTTCATGCAGCGCATGTACTAATCGGCATACCATGCTTTGAATACTAAAAGCATTATTGCCTACTAACATAGTTTGGGAAAGTTTGCTCAGGATTATTCAGGTGCTGACTGCTGTTAATATTTTTTGTGGCATTAATAAAACTTGATTTCATAATGAGTAGAAATTATTTAAAAAATTAATGACTCATTTGGATTTTTTAAAAGCTTTTAGAAAAATTGATTCTTTTTTTAAATTTGGTAAGTGGTTTAGAAATTGTTGATATTAGAGAACATAATTTTTATAAATTTTCATATGTAAAAAAAGGACTCTTTATTTCGGAGAAAACTAATGGTCAATGAACAGTTAGTGGTATTTTTTGCACCGATAGTAAAAGATTATAATTTTCCAAGATAAAAAAAAATAATTTCACACTTATTAATATACGTAGCGGTTTCCTTGAAAAATGAACAATGCAGTCCATTCGAACAAGATAACTAATATTCAAGCATAATAATGGCGTGCGTTACGCAAGCGAAGAAAATGATTATTGGTGTTTGCTTATTGTGAAGTGTTTTATGATTCTTCGTGTAGTTTTTGTCCGTGCACACATATAACTGCGTGAGCACATGTCAGGAGATCGACGACGAGTTATTATGGAAGATCGTTTCTCTTTTGCGGCCGCGCGCTACAATGTTACATACATACGCCGGCGCTGCACACAGTATATACGCGAGCGCGCGCATGTGCCGAGATTGATGAATCAAACGTGCTTGAAAGGATTTTTTTTTTCTCTCTCGAGGCCCGGTCGAGTGCCGAGGAGAAACTTGCAGCATAGTTTTGTCAAATTATAGGAAGTCTGCCAGACAAAAAAGCAACTCCTCGTTTAGTATATATACGATATTAATTTTGCAATGTGAGTATTATTAAGCTTACGTAAATACAATTTTATGCATATTTCAGGCTCAATTGTCATTTTTCTGCCGTTGAAATAAATCGGTTTGACTTTCTTTTCGAGCCTTAAACTTTAGCCACGGCGACATTGAACGGCGAAAAAATGTTTAACCGCACCAAATTGTGTGTTTGTCGCGCAGCTGTAAGCAAACGACACATTACAACAATTTTCATGTAGAATGACCCAAAAGATAAAGCGTGTTGGAACAGAGCCTGGAGAGTGTGCACGATACAGTCTTTAGTGTGCGCAGCAGTTGCTCGTTCCAGTGCCGCGCTGTGCTGCAACTATGGCCGAAAAAAATCTGATGCACGTCACCGACATTTTGACCGTTGAGGAAATTACAAAATTAACAAACCAGTTCTTTTCCACGAAGGATGCCGAAATCTTGTCCTGCGACTTGCAACCTTTCTCCGAAGAGCAGCCTCTTGGTTACCTAGCCGTTCACCAATTACTGAGGATCGAGGCGCGAGTCGGCTCGGACAATAATTCTAAAAAGCGGCTGCTCGAGTTTTTTGTGAAGCGCGCGTTACCGAATCGACACGGCCCGTACGAGCGAGCTCTCTTTCGCACAGAAGCCGAATTTTATAAAAACCTACTGCCGTGCTTGCTGCGGGATAATAATTACGCGAGCCGAGAGCCCTGGATCGCCGAGTGCCACCTAGTTAAGGAAGACGTTTTGATTTTGGAAAATTTACGACATTACAAAATGACGTCGACGCTGCGAGACGATCACGTAACTGCGGCTCTGACGAGCATAGCTCGTTTGCACGCCGCCTCGATGTTGTGGGAGCTGAGGCACGGTCGCCAAGCGCTCGACGAGGTCTATCCCGGCGTTTTCGAAGAGAAGATATACGTGAAAAATGGATTGGCCTGGAAGTGGCTGCTGGCCGGAATCCAAGTTGCCGAGGCAGTTGCGCTCGGTTTGAAATTAAGACCCGAGTACATTTTGAAAGCTTACGAATTGACGATCGAGAGGCTCAAGCCCGTAAAGAAGCAAAACAACGTTATATGCCACTGCGATCTTTGGTCCAACAACATGATGTTCAATCGAAACGAGCCGTTCAATTGCGTCCTCGTTGACTTCCAAATGGCCGCTTATACCAATGCCGCGATCGATATTCAGACTTTTATTTATTTGAACACGACGAGCAATGACAGACGAGATAAGGAGAAACAATTCATCGACTTTTATTACGACGCTTTAGTTGACAATTTGTTGCTAAATGGATACGATGAAAATAGCATAGTTTCGAAAACGCAGATATACCAAGATATCGAAGATAAACGCGTCTGCGGTCTGGTATCGGCAGTGCAGTACTTCCCGATCGCTCTCTTGAGCAGAGAGTCGGCCAAACTATACGAGAAAGACATCGAGAGACATTCTTACGACAGTCGTAAAGATTTCGTGCTGCGGACAATGCAGTTGGATGCGAGTTATCGCGACAGAATTGAAAGCTCCGTAAGAGATTTAATTGATTATATGCTGAAAACGGAAAAGAATTGATAATTAATAAAAAGTGTACTTGTTGTCTTACTTGGTACTTTTGTGCTATTTTAGCGTGATAAAATATAAAAATAATTAAATGATCAATAATACAGTATCCGCTAGCTGTTAATGAATATTTTTTCATAATAAAGAAATAAAAATAAATGTTACTCATATAGTTCTTTATTTCATGATCAAATGTCGCAGGGGGCCAATAAAAGTTGTACTCTATTATACTTGTGATGTTAAATAATTTTTCATTTTTAGTTGAGAAAGAAAAGAGAGAGAATGCAAGTATCATCTCAAAGTGATATCAGATCTTTTGCATCGTGCAAATTTCACCGCATATAGAAGCGCATATAGAAGCGGCAAAAAGACACATCTCTTGAGTACATAATAATTGCCTGGATGCCACATGTTTGTCTGTGCATAATATCATTATCACGCGCATACATCTCGTAGTTTATCATTTCGTAATTCGTCAATTGTAATTAAGACAAATTGATTTCGATGCGCACACTGGAAAATATACATAGACTAGCGCTTGTATATAATATAAATGTGTTATAAAGCCGATGCAGAGTAGCACGATTCGCTGCTCGCACGACTCCTAACTCGATCTGCGATAATCCAGGAAATGCGCGATTCGAGGCTCTCTCGCGCGCCAACCTGAAAGTACTACATAAGTTCGGATTAAGCATTACGTAACTTTGATCGGATGTAAGAGTCCGAAACTTTCGTCGGGCGTTTTACTCGTGCAATAGCACAACATCAGCAGCAGCAGCAGCAGCAGTGTAACGCAACATCTTCCTGGTGAGTCTCTCTCTCTCTCTCTCTCTCTCTCTCAACGACGCGAGTGCGTGAGTACGATATGTGAGCTTATCTAATATTTATCGCCGCATGCAGAGCGAGCCGAGCTATCGCGCCGAGGCACACAAGCAGCCAGGCAACCGCACTGCAATTTGCGATCCGAGAGACTGACTTTCGTGCGAGCGCGCGCCATGGGTGCGTAATAAGCGCGCGAGTAGCGGAGTGGATCCGAGCAGCCGAAAGAAGCTGCACCACTATACTGCATGGGCACACGCAGTTCAGAAGCCACTGCAGCCGTGCGGACTTTTTAGCGCTGCTCGGCGATACGAGCAAACTAAACGGTATGCGCCGAGTGCCGCTACTACTACGAGCCGAATGCAGCAGCACGCGAGCTCGAGCTGCTTTCGCGAAGCCGATTCTTTTGCGGTGGCGAGCGCACGGCTAATAAAATTAACCACACAATTTGCGCCTAGGCGTTTCGATGCTCTGTTTGAGCAGCTCTGCAACTGCCTTTACTGTTTACACTCTGCGAGATGACTAATCCGATGCCTCGCTTACCAATGCATTTAACGAATAAAACTACGTTTTGCGCATATGTTCATTAAAACAACAAATGTATCAGACAATGAATTTTTTTCAAAAAAAAGTCTCCATTCGACAAATGTTCCATTCACCGATGTTTTTTTACAAGTTTACACCGCGTGTCAATTAATCAGCATACATACATTCGCACAAGTTGAATATTTCTGCTAAAAGTCATGAAAGGCACTGAATCGTCAAACGAACGACTACTCAATACCGCAAAGGCTCAACGAAATTGTTTACTTTTTTGCTTATAAAGGCACATTGTAAATGTATACAACGGCGCTCGCTCCGACATAATGCACACGCACACAAGAAAAGCTCGCGTATATTACACGAAGATAATCATCTCGTTTAGAGCGTCGCTTCTCATCATTGTGCGCTCGGAATGTTATGCTTCGGTCTATAAGAGACTGACAATGATGAAAGCTAAGCAAGGGATTTTATTCGTTTCTTCGGTGCGTACAATGCGGTGTGCATTGTAACAAGATTATTTTTATTAAAAACGCCTCGGCGATGGATAGGCGCGCGCGATCGCGAGTGCTTTTTTCCCGGTAACAGGTATGTAACAGTACATCGCGCGTATTGCACCGAAAATGGCGAAAATGTCGGGGCAAAAAGTTGAGAAAAAAAACTCGTGAAACGAAATTACTCACAGGTGTCTTGATTATCATGTAGGTATGACGGACACACGTCGTATACGTAAATACGCGAGTCTTGAAATTTCAAATGAAAAAGCGGGAGGAAAAAAAACCAAGAAACAACAACATGACGCCCGGAGCGCGAGGATGTAGTCAAATTCCTTTTAAAGTTCACCAGACGCGCGCTCGAAAGATGGCAATTTTCACTCTCACCCGAGTGCGCCGCGATCGGCCGTATATAATATGCAAGCCACTCCGGCAGCAGCGGCTTTGGATGTATACACACGGTATATGCGAGCTATTGCACCGACTATGGTCCAATATTATCATTACTGCATATCGGTACATTCTCGGCTTCTCGTCTCCCTTCTTCGCGCCAACCGTCTCTGCAGTTTGTATTATATTATACCTATACTCGTGAGCGCCACGCAGACTTTCCCGTCGTCGTGGGAAATGAGTTTTATATACGCGCGCGGATTATATACCAACGGGGATCTTCTCGCAACTTCGTCAACGTTCTATGTATTTGTGAGTGTGTGTGTGTGTGTGTCTGTGTGGATATAAGTGCGCTCATATACGAGTGCAATGATGATTTAACAGTAATTGGATATCGAAAAAGAGAGAAACTATGTGAGCGTACACGATGATGCGCATAGAGCGCCGAATGATGGGCACCTTTCCAAATCGATTATTATTCCTCCTGCAGTACGCGTGGGCGCATCGTACATAGCAGCAGCAGCAGCCTCGACGTAAACACAATATTATGTTATAACTTTTCTTTGGATTTTCGTTGCAAAGTATATACGATGGCGCAGAGCAAAGAGTCGGAACTGATTCGCAGATATCTAAGCCGCGAGCGAGTTCTGACAAAAGAGACATGTGATTGTTGCTCGAGCTCGCGATATATATATGCCACTGAATCCCCGAGAGCTATGCAGCGGAATCCGTTCGTGTGCGCGTGCACTTTCACCTCTGCGGTAGGACTGCAGCTGCAAGATTCGAGGCCTTTTTTTGTCCAAGGGCTGTAAATTTCGATGCCGTTATTAAAATCTTCACCGAGGTTCTGCACCAAGTTATCGTGGAATTTGATAGTTTTTCTGTGGTGCACTTTTTACTACCGACTGAAAGATCATTTTTAATTGATCATGAATTGAAATAATTGCAGGAAAAGGATGATGAAATGCATAGTTGATTTAGCAAAGTTAAGGTCATGTAACCTCTTTTCTTCGTTTAACATGTGGATAGTCAATTGTAATTCGGCATAGATTTTTATGGCTTATCAAGGCTCACGTTGTTGATTGTCAGTTAATAAGGCTAAACGAAAGTAAAGAAGCCGCAGTGAACGACGTCTCAATTCGCCGAGAAGAAACACACAGAGACCAGAAGCTCTAACGCCTCGGAAAGCCGCAATTTTGAGCGAGTAAATTACACTTCCTTGGTTATGGCGACGGCGAGCAACTGGAACGCAATTATATGCTAGCCCGAGAGAGACCATGAGGCTCTGTACTCGGTGCACCTCTCCGGCGCATGCACATATATATATATATATGTGACTGCGGCCTGGCCACATATAATGCGCGTGTCCTGTGTGCCAAAGCTATATAAGAATCGCGGGCAGTTAATGAACTTCACTTTCGTTCGTCGTTCGCGTATATATTGTATGCTTGCAGTATGTGCATACGCGTGTGAGCTTGTATATATGGCACCGCACGGACGCTATACGCATACGACGTACAAAACACAGTCGTTGTAGTGGTGTTCCGTTACGAAACGGAAAATATAATAACAACCAGTCTGTGCGAGCTGACGATCTCCTCTATATCATAGAGAGTGAGAGTGTCTGCGTATAACATGTACGAGTACACGCACACGCGTGCGCGATCCCGTACCGATACGAGAGCTATATACATCGTTATGTATGCGGGAACAAGAAAATTGGAGCCTGTTTAGCTGTCACGTGCGTGCGGGAAGCCTATCATTAGCGGCTTCAAGCCTGGTCAAACCGAGAACCGAGACAGCGACAACTTTTCAAGGGGCTCGACCAGAGTGTTGATGGGATTTACTTACATCTTTTCACCGAATATTTAACCTTCTCATATGCTTGCTTGACAAGTTGTTCCGAACAAATGGCGAGCCAATTATAACTTGATAATTCTCCGTTAGTGATAATCTAATTCATATCCCGGATTAAGAATCCTCTTCGAAATTGTTCAGATATCTAGTGTATCATATCAATTATTGCTTGGCCTTTTTTTGGATCTTGTTGAACATTTCATACCAATACCTACAATGAAATCGTGCATTTGTAAACTTTTGTAAGCATATTTTTCATCGTTTTGGAGAAAAAATGCACAAACGAGACGTTTGTGAAGATTTGAGTTCACAGAGGTTCGTCGAGCACAGCGCCATACAAAATTGTTTCCCATTGCCTTTACTGAGGCGATAAAATCACAAAAAAATCCACGTGTACGTAAAGACAATGAGAATAAATTAATGTATTTGTGTGTTTATTCAGTTTCTTCAAAACAACTTGATTTACAAAAAGTCTTTCACGTAACCAACACATGTTTGCTTTTTATTCGAGCAATGTGCTCAGGGTCCGAGGGATTTTCCATCCCGATTTTTTTCTCGACACCGTTTCCTTGATGAAAGTTACGAAAAAGAAATGCGCACGTCCGAAACTCATACGGAGGTATCAAGGGAAGAACGCAAATTATGTTTTCCGCTGTTTGGTATTTATTATATCTTCTAGCAATTTGAAAAAATATTCCTTTGCAATGTTTTTTTATATTAAATTAAATTAGAAAACCATTTAATCATTTACTTTAAACCAAAAATGTTTTCTACATTTCTTCAAAATTCGTAAAAGCTCTCATAATTGTTTTCGAATTGCGTGAACGGCAAATAAATGTTTGTGTGCGGGTGGCAACTTTCCTAATCCACCATTGATTGTAAGATCCTTGCATTTCATGCACAAGTATAATATTTGAGGTAATAAAATACACCATGACAGTCTCACTCGAAGCATTAAAACATTCGGTAAAAATGCACCAGATCTAGCATAAAATATTCATCAATATGTGAGTAATTAAGTTAAGCAAATAAAATTACATGATGAGACACGAGCGCAAATCAATTAAGTGCAAAATAGTAAAAACAGAAATAGTTTACAAGCGTTGAAAAAAAACTGTCAATTTCACGAATACTTTTGAATTTAGTCAGTACACTTTCCCATTGGATAATATCAACACACATCTGGTTTAAAATATTTAAAAGCTCGTTTAGCGCATTCAGAAGCGTATAGTGCACACGTATGAAACTGGCATTGGACGACTTTCGATCGCGTAAGAGTGCAAGCGGCCACGATTTTTCCCGCGTATTTATATGCAGCGGAACGCCAGCCGCGCCCGCTTTCCACACCATAAACTGAGTCTTGACCATGATATATAATACTGGGTATATTTCTTTCTCTTTATTACACGTCATTTCTCGAATATTCGAATTTAAATGAAAATATAAATGTATGAGCTGCACAGCGAGTTCAACGGACTCTTGCTCGATCTGTACCTAAACCTAATAAAAAAGTAACATCGATTATAGAGATTATAGAACACCACTTATTAATTTAGTAGCGTCGATATTTGACATTGTTCTGCATCTTCAAAAATCTGTATATTACGTTTTTATTTTAAAAAATCTTTCATTTACTATAGTTAATGATAGTGAAAGAATTTGTAATAATGATAGCTTCGAATAAAAAACAGGTACTCTCTCAGTTGGTTTCCCATATTCAATATTATTGAATATATGTTGGTCCAATATTATTCATCGATGTTTAACAAAACCTAAACAGTGTGCCTGGTTTTATTTTTAATAAAAAAAAAAATACAAGAGTTTTGAGTTCAGGTTTATCTGATCATTCTGAAAGGTCTTTTACCTTGCCATCAACCAAGAAGTTTGTGTCTGCTTGTTGTATTGTAATACATCCCTTATACTGTACTAATCCACCTACTCAATAACTAACTTATTGTGATTGTAAGTATAAAATTAAAATTCAGGCACTTAACCATTAGGTGCAGTTGCAACCCCTTAAAAAAGTTTATATTTTGATTAAATGTTCAAGTACCAGACGATATCAATTTGATATTGCATGCACTATGAGCGATATAATTATAGCTCATGACCAAGGAACTAATCTTCCTTCATTTAATAACTCCTCGAGAAAATTATGTAACAAGTTGTACATTGATTGGCCCCAAGCTTAGTTATAATAAAAGCCAATAATGGACGATCAAAATAATGTGCATGTTTGAACTTTAGCCTCCTGAAATATCGTGATTAATAATAGTGAATTATCCATTTCTCATTTGATAAAAATTATGTGTACTTATATTCCCACAAACAATATAAATATTATGCATATAATTGGCGTTTTCTTAACACTTAAACGATGTTGTAATATGTTATATAATTATTAGATTAGATTATGTTAGATGATGATACATTTGAAAACTACATAACTTTGAAACAGATATCTTAAAAAAAAGTATAAAAAATTCAAAGTTTCATAACAATATTTATAACTGGAATTAATGTTGCATTTTAGTTTTTCCTTTGCCTATAATACTTTTAGATGAACCCTACTTGCCGAGTTTCTTTCGTGACATCAATGATTGTCTTGTTGCCGTTTTTCAGGCGCTTTGCGCAGATAACTTGTTTTGAATGCAGTTAAGAATAATCCATACATCCAAAATCATGATTCATTTTTTTCCCTATAGTTATATCATGCAAAAAAAGTTACTGCCTTAATATGAGCTTGTGCTTTCATTAAAAAAGAAAAAGAAAGAAAAAACAGATGCTTACAATATCACGTTACTTTCTGAGGAAATTAGTAAGAAAAAGGTTTTTTTTAGCTCCGGTAATGGAAAAATGGGTGTAAGATAATAATATTAGACACTATACATTTTGAGATATTTTATTTCATTATTGAGTGCGCACATAAAGAAGAGTTTTGCGTTGAATTAGGCATGATTCGGCAACGTTATCTGCTATAAAAATTTTAAATCCAATAGAAAATATTCAACAATTTTATTCTATTTTATGAAAATAAATTTAATCAGTATTCATATGTTAACATTATAGTACAAATCTATGAAATCTGTCTCTATGAAATATCGAAATTAACTTGATAATTTAAAGCTTGTTAAAGCATTACAAAAAATATTCACACTGAGTATTTGTTTTATCATTATATTACAGTTACCTTTGCGAACACATTTTCTCATCGAGTTTATCTTCTGCATACTCCTCTATTTTGACCGTAGTTCACGACGCAACGTGGTTGCTGCCTTGGGCAGTCACGATTGTTTCGGCAAGTTCTTTGAGCTGAGGCAAGATTGGTTTGACCCAAAAACACCATCATAGCTACCAAAGCCATGTAGAAAAGAAATAAAAATTTCATGGTTGTATTTTGTTGAAACTCGTAAATGGAGATCGACTGTTGAATTCATTCAAGAGAATCTTTTTATACTTTTCCCGCGAGAAAATTTTCAATCGTATATCGTATTAAATAATAAGGAAAAAAGAATATAATAATCCAAGTATAATAAGGAAAGTTTTAAGTTTCAATGAAAGTCTTTGTTCAAAAACTTTGTTTTGGGTAAAAAATATCCCGTAAGATTTGTTGACAAGCAGATTAAATAAAATTTCGGCTAATTTAGTGCTGTATTTAACTATCTACTATTTACTAAAAAAGACGATCTTGGAACAAATCATTTAGTTGTAAACTTTATAGTATTTTCTGTTTTTATGTCGTAAATTAACCGTCAAAATCAATTCTTGATTTCCATCATGATTAAAAATACGGCCAATTTATGGCCAAAAAGCTTCCTCTTGACAAAATAATAAATCTGTTTTCTTCTTTAAAATGAATTCTCAAAAAACTTTTAAATTTTAGGCACCTCTAATCTATATCAAAATTTAGTTTTTTAAGAGATTGCACCTATCATAAATTTTGTAAAAAAAAGGCTGAAGGTATTCTCAGTGTCAAACTATATTTACTTGGCGACTTTTCAACGTTAATATTGATACTTTTGACATTTTTTCCAGAAAAAAACGCGTACAAAAAACGTCTCTTATAATTGTGGATTGTCTCATTTTATGAAAAAAAACGACCCCGATATATGGCCTTGTCTTTATCAGTCAACTATATTCCACGTACCATTGTTGGCTCTTTTTTTTAAATAATTTTTAATCGTGTTAGAGCTGTTGGAGAAATAATATTCGTATTATCATGCTCTATGCGGCTTTGCACAGCTAGGGTGGGATTGGTTTTTGATGCAGGACTGCAACACGCAATCTTGACAAGTTTGCCCATACAAAACATAAAATTGGTAAAAAATTCAATCTAATTGGTATAAAGATATGAATTATTGGTAAAATCTCTGAAAATAGCTCGATATAAAACTTTGTAATTAAATAAATGACAGTATTTGTAAAATACATTGTATTTATTTGTATTGAAAAATATTTCAAGTGTATAAAAATTCTTACTTTACACATCCAATAAAAATTATTTACAAAAGAAAAGGAGTCATTCAATTGATTATCTTTCAAGAGCCAAGCATACAAACTGTTTGTACTTTTAAAGTATCAACTCACTCGTATTTGCACAAAGATTATAAAAGAAGTCAGTTACTTGCACTTATAAACAACCATCTGTTATTTATACCTATTTTTTGTTACAAAAAAGTGAAATTAACCACGTATGACTAAGTTTATTATATAGAGCTTGGATATAATCTACATCCATTTGTTACAGGAATTAATTGCATTGCATTCATATATCACTGCTATACAGTTGTACTTATAGTCCCACCATCTATAACATGCCGTTCATAAAAATTCTTCAAACAATTTACAAAAATTCCATCTACAAAAAAGTATAAATTAATATACAATCGTGTAGAAGAATGTATTACCTACTAAGTAAAATACTAATTTACTGAAACGGTTAAAATCTTCACGATTAAAATTAATATATCATCGTACTGGCAACTGATTATCGTAAAAAATAAAAATCAGTGTGTTTCGTTCAAGCGTCCATATCATGTTCATAGAACCTGATTGAACACCAATGGTGGTAAATGTTGATTAGTATTTGTAACCTTGATCATGATTTTCTTCATGATGGCTGTTATCTGGCACCCACACTTTTTCCCAAACGGGTTTCCAAATTTGTTTCCATGCTGGAACTTTAACTTCTTTTTTTTCTGGTACCCATCGGCTCTTCCATTCTTCTTTCCAGATCTCCTTTTTCTCCGTAACCCAAATTTGTTTCTTATGAGTTTCAGTAGCCTGGACAGACTGTTCTTTCCATATTAATTTCTTTTCAGTATTCCATACTTGCTTTTTCTCAGTTTTCCAAACTTTCTGCCAATCTTCTTTCCATACAAGTTTCTTTTCATTCTTCCACACTTGCTTCTTTTCAGTTTTTCCAAATTTTCTTCCAAACTGGTTTCCAAATTAGTTTCTTTTTCCAAAGATCGTGACTAGTATATTGCCAACCATTTGCGTCAGTACCAAGATGCTTTTCTCCAGGAATTCCAATTTTCACCCATTCTGGTTTATAGACTTTTTTCCATTCAGGCACTTGAATTTCTTTCCATTCTGAAGTTTGAACATTCTTCCATTCTGGTTTCCATACTTTTTTCCATTCAGATACTTTGACTTCTTTCCAAGCAGGAACTTGAATTTCTTTCCATTCGGGCTTTTGGACCTTCACAAAGAATATTTAGATATTATTATGTATAAGTAAAGTTTATTATTCATAAATATAATAATAATTCTAATTAATTTAAATTATAAGTTAAACGGTTTTTACTGTTTGTCAAACGGTTGGTATTGTGAGCATGAAGATAAATTTATCATAAAAAAATTAACTAAAATTCTCGTAAGGAAGTGAAATTCATGGATGTAAGTATTGCCAAAACTTATTGCTTAAAAAAACATACCTTCTTCCAAACAGGTACTTGAACTTCTTTCCAAGCTGGCACTTGAACTTCTTTCCATGCTGGTACCTTCACTTTTTTCCATTCTTGCTTCCAAGTCATTTTGGTTTCAGTTTTCCAAATTTTAACCCATTCAGACTTCCACGACATTTTCTTTTGCCAAGATCCAGAAGGCTTTGGGGGTCCATACTCAGGAGCTGGAGGGCCATATTGAGGAGCTGGGGCGGCAGCAGGTGGACCGTAAGAAGGGGCTGGAGGTCCATATTGGGCAGCTGGCGCACCGTATGAAGAAGATGGTGCTCCATATGAAGCGGCGGGTGCTCCATATGAATGAGAGAGTCCTGAACTACTAGAAGAATGGCCACCACCACTTCCAAAAGGAGTATCATAGCTGCTTGATGGTGGAGATGGGGCACCATATGTATCGCTAGGAGCACCATAACTCAAAGATGGGGCTCCATAAGTCTGTAATGGAGCTCTAAAAAAATAAAGATTATTTCTGTAATTTTGTAACAGCAACAATTTTTTAATTCAATAAAATTTCACTATAGATGACCAAGTAACAAAAAAATTAAAGAAATCGAAGAGTTTAATAAATTTGTATCGACTTCCAACGATGTTCAGCTTTGTTAAAATGAGTTTATAAAATGCATTATATAATACATTTTTTTACATTAAAAAGTATTCATACAAAATCTGTACGCTTTTCGCATCTTTGGGTCACAAATCCCTCTGAAATGTGCAGGCCGTTAGGAAAAAACTCCAACTCTGGGCCTTTGAAAATGTGTGATAAACTGTTTTATAAAAAAATTGAAAAAGTGTATATGTATTCTCTGATTGATTTAAAAAATTGAATTCTGATTGTTTTGAAAAATGTCATAGGAACATTTGTACGGCTATAAATGTACAAAAAATCAAAAAATACTGAAATTTTATACGTATAAATGCTTATATTAAATTGTAAAATACAAATACAAATGTTCCTATAACATTTTCTAAAATTCTGTTACACTTATGTGGAGGAGAATACTTTTACTATGAGTTTAAGCTATTAAGTTATTTTTTATTAAAAATTGGTTAAAAACTCTCTTTGGAATCCTGCGGTAAGTATTTATCGAAGCTGAAAACTTTTTTTAGTGGTCTTGACCTATAAATTGATATGCTACTGGTCCATAATGGTTTTTTGCATTCAAAATGAAGCAAAAAACATGGATAATTTTAATATTTGTTGAAACTTGATTGATGCATTATTTTACACCTATTATCATTTTCCGCTAAAGTCATTCTTTTTGAATATAAAAAACGACAATGAATTTTAGTAGGAACGTATATCATTTTTTAAATGGTCTCTTAGGCTCATTCAATTAAACTAATTAGTAAGTGTGAGGGGGTCTATTATCGAGTACCATGAACCACGCCAAAATTTTGGCAGAGATCTATGATCCGTTCTCGAAATGGTTTCCTTGTCAGAGTTGAGATCGTCACTGTAAAGACGCAGTTATAATATAAATATAAGGGTCGGTGGCGAGTCTCTATTTCGTTAGATTTACATTTTTACTAAGTTTTAAAAAATAATTCAAAATAATTCAACACTATTTATACTTAATACGTGTATAATTTGTATAAGAACAATCTTTTACAACTTGCGGTATTGAAAAAAGAATTGATTTTGAAACTTACTCTCTCTTTACAAGAGCGGTGGGCACTCCACAAACCGAGGCGATGAATAGGCATCCCAGCAAAATCTGCAATACAAAGACAACCGATTCATCAAAATTATTGAAAAATATTAACATCTGTATATACAATTATATGTGTAGGAACTTAAACGTGAAAGCCATAAGCGTGTTGAACGAGGATCGAAAAGAAAGTGAAAACGTTGTATACGGATGATAAATTCTTTGTGCCATTTAATAAATGCGATGATATTAGCGTTGAGAATGAGAGGATAGATGTTTACAAGCATTTAAACATAAATAAAATCTCATCGGTTCATTGATCCCTACGCGATTCGAAAGTGGATCTTCTCGTAGTGTTATCCTAAATAGGCGAGTAAAACTTCAACGCGGTTTCTTGCATTTTCATGTTTGTAAAATTTGTGGATGTAAACAGCTATTTATGTTAAATACTTCGCTAGCTCTAACTATCGTAATAATTTAATATTTATTCGATTAATTATTACAGTGGAAAAAACGTGTCTGTAATTACTTTCTTCTAATTAAAGAGAAAAATTTGATTATTTCACGAATTTAGTTTATTATCGTTTGGTAAAAAAAGCCTTGCTGCTTACTCATGGACTTATAAATAAAATCCTATGCCCTCGACGGTACTGTTATATAAAACGACCATGCACATCAATAGCAGAACTACATGCACATAATAGAGGAAGTATCGAACATGTATACATAATGGTTCACCCATTCTTCAAAGTCACAAAGACAATCGCCTTAATTGGTAACACATATTGTGCTACACTGCGCATAGCCAATGCATCTTGCGGACTTCTAACTACTGTGATGCAGAATTTCTAACAACTGCAATTTTTTCGCTTAGGATAAAAAAAGTATGTTTTACTTTGGAAGATTACAAAAGGCTCGCATTTTTTGCGTGAAAAAAAGCGGCGTGCTTCCGCATAGTGCGCAGAATGCACATCCTTCTCTTATTATTTACCAATTAGATGATTTGGCAAGCAGAAGCCTCAGCAGTAGCACAAAGAAGGCGCGCGCGTGCGATAGGGCGTCCTAGAAATAAATGTGTGTGTGTATGTATGCAAAATAACAGAAAGCAGTGAAAGTGAGTACACATAAGAAGTGCTTAGGATACCGGTTGGTGGATTATTACTCGATCTAGAGCTCTCTATCTCCTAGCCATGAGTGCATACATTACGTCAGTTGTATTGAAGGAGAGCTTGAAAAGAGAGAAATCATGCATTAAGTAATACTTGATATGACTAGCAAATATACATTTGAATTATATACTTGAAAAATTTGCTTTTGACCTCTCTAAACATTTCATAGTTTATTTAAAAAAATATCGGTTTAATACGCGTTACGAAAATCAATTTAATTATCGTCATTCCCGACACTGACTTTCTCTGAACTTAATGAATCCTGAAAATGTTTGCTTTTCAATGTATTTTTATCTAATAGTTAACTAGTCGAGAGTTTTTTTTTAATTAGCATATTTAAAAGTAATAAAGTTTCATGTTTTTGATTTTTAGCAACACTGATTGAGTGACGAGACAAATGTATAAAAATTAGAAAATTACTTAGTCGTGCGCAGTTTAAAATTGACCAATTCTGTTCTTGGAAATCCACATTAAAATTCAAACGTTTTTGACCGTGTGTAACCTAGTTGATGGTTTTCTTTTCAAAGGCGTCCAATATTCACAAACCACAAAGTATTATAACGAATCTTCATCTCAATCATTATTGAAATTATGATACATTATATTCAAATTTAGTATTTGAAAGAAAGTTATACTTTTATTGATAGAATAATTTTGAATTTTCAAACAATTTGATAAATTTTGATTATTTTAGAAAGATATACTTAAACAGTTGACAAAATTTTAATTGGTAACAATTTTTTGAGATCTAAACTGGAATACGCATGGATTAACTTAAAAAAGTGATAAAACAATATTTTCTTTGAAAATATATCTTCGATTAATATAATTTTGATTGTTGAAATCAAATAGATAATATTTTTAGAGAACAAATAACTGTCGTAACAATTACTTACTTTTTCTTGAATCGCGAAAGATTGTGATCTTTTCTTTGTTTACAGTTCTTTAAACGAAAGAAATTTTGTAAGACTTAACAAAGTACATCTTTACAAAATTTCGAAAGCTTAAAAGCATTATTTTCTTATTTTTAACTCTTTCTCAAGTCTCAATGAGATGAAACTATCGTAGTTAAAATATAATTTATCAAAGTCTTTAAATTGTTATTAATGCAGATATTTGGTAGAGAAGTAATGTTATTGAAATTAAAGTACCAAACTTTTTCCTATTGAGTTACAACATTGTTAATACAAAGAAAGAAAAGCTTAAGAATTTCCAAAAAAAATGTATTAGAAAAGATTTTTAGTTAGGTGACATTTTTTACTTGAAAGTTCATTATTTAAGAAGATGGATTCGAATTTTACGTGAACTATTTTTAAATTTGTTAAGTTTTGCCGATTAAAACTATTGCCACAAAATAAAATAAATGTTTTCCAATTGAAAGTTTTCAATATTTTGAAATTAATTGAGCTTTTTCATCAATGATTTGATTAAATAGCTTTATCAGATCACAGGCATAAGGCAAAAGCTCTACAATACATGTGCTTCAGCACCACTGCACTTGATGACACACTATAATGAATTTATGTTCGCACACGATAGAGAAATCACTTGCTAAAATTGACAACAAATATTGAAAACTTTTATGGGCAACACTTTTGAAACTGAGTTAGACACTAACCAGACCGGAGAAGCGCATCTTGCCGGCTCGCGACTCGATCGCAGTTTCTTGGAAGATCGATGCACTCCTTAACAACTCTACTGGCGCAGAGAGTTGTACATGCACCCGATTCGTTTGTTTGGCTGTACCGATTTATCAGCCCCACGGGAAGATTTTCAGAAGTCGTCTGGTGAATGAAGCTAACTCGTCGGTGCTTATATATACGGAGCCTCCTGGGCATGGAGTCCTCTGCGAGCGAGCCGCAGGTGGGGCACGCCATGCGTTACATGTATAACCATCAGGTGCTTATCCATGCGGGGCTTTTTTTTCCTCATCCTCCTTACAGCCACCGCCGCTATTTTAACTTTTCGGAAGGTGGGAGAGGCGGGCCGAGGATGTTCCTCCTATAGTCCGATTGCGAGGCTGCAAGCAGCGGTGGCGGTGAGAAAGCACATACGACGCGAGCTGCGCGACAGAGAGAAAGAAAAAGAGAGAGAGAGAGCAGGCAGACCCACGCGCTTGTATCTTTTTCTTTCAATTGTGCGCGCTTGTCGTGATACGCGGCGATATATTCGCGTGGAAGGTGAGAGGTCCTACCGAAAAGTAAAACCGACTGCATAGCAGCCTCGCCGCCGATCTGATCCGGATCATGTAATCCTCGGCGAGCGGATCCTTTGCGTGCCAATGAGTCACGTATATCTCCTTATTATAGCTACCTTTTCAAGCATCTTTATGGTCCTTTGTTTTTTTTTCCTTTAACGACGATCTTTTCTCATTCGTTGCTCAAGAGATAAGTAAGTGTACCAGGGAGTTAAAATATCGAAATTATAATTAGCTGTCGCCCCAAGCTACTATTTCACAAAAACAAATCGATAATTACAATAAACACTAGATCTTTCATCTTGATAATTATGATCGCAGGATCAGAGGGTCATTCAGCTTGTTTCGGTTATGACAATCCATGCAAAAAAAGTAGATCATCGCTCGGTGATGATCGAGTACGATAAACTTGACGGCGTTAAAATTTTCCATCGAAAGTTGGACGCTTCTCGTTAATGGTACCTGTAAAGATTCCTCGTGTACGATGGAATGAGCTACTAAGCGCTGTGGTCAGTACACATGACGCTTTTTTTCTTCGCAAAATGTATACACAGTACAGAGAGTGCTTAGTTTTGAAATTTCTGATTGACGTGAGCCGTATTTATGCGCGGAGAAAAAGTGCGCGAATATTTTGACACTGCAATAGCTTTGAAAGTGTCAATAACAGATGTGATTGGAATCGCTCTTGACTCATATCTTTGCGCCTGTTTCTTCGTTGGAGTTTAATTTTTTGCGCAATATACCACAGTGTTTTTTTTGACACATACAGATTCATTTATGATCGGAGCAATCGACCCAGATCAATCGACTAATCATTTTTACTGAATCGATAGTTTGGAAACACTCGTGTACTACCTCGTGTAAATTCGAAACATTTAACGCACTAAGATCAATCGCTCATAAGTAGAATAAACGTCATGTCAATGCGATCAGGAGAATATATAGTATCCTATAGCTCCATTACGAAGTGCGCGTTCCTTTCGTCATTCATCAGGCATAGTTGAAGTTTTTTTATTTCATGCGCATCGGTGCAGGAAAAAAATATGAAAAAAAAGTTGTTAAAAAAAAAACACGGCTGTAGGACAATGTAAAGGCGTGTGAGTTTGGAGAAGTTCACGGGCGGGTAACACGCAAAGTTTAAGTTGCACTCGCTCGTGCTGATGGGATTATTTCAAGTTTATTTTATTGCTAAAAATAAAACTCACAGTTGTGCCATTGAGAAGACTTACATCCTTGGCTTCTTCACTTTCATTTGATGGGAAATCAGACAATAATGGCCGTATTATCGACAGACCGTAGTGATTTTTTCCCACCACTTATCGGTGATAATTATGTTGTTTAATTACGCGTAGCTTTACAAATAAGGTGAGGTTAATAATTATTATACGGTCACATTATAAGCCGTATAACGAGAAATGTATTATATTAAGTTTATTTTATCGTGATGGTGCAGAATCAAAAAAAATTGATGAAAAATGTTTTCTTGAAATCCGCCAACAACCAAAAAATAACTTCATAAAATTGAACGAATTTAAGCTTTATATTTTTATTAATAAATTGCCTAGTTTATAAATATACCGATAAATACTTTCTCTCGAAATAGTATAAATAAACATTCATTCATGGAGGAGCTTACGTTGAATGGTAAAAAGCATGTTAAAGTATTCTTTACAGACCTGATCATATTTTTAATTTAAGGTAGATGACTCTTCATAACAATTCTTTGGCGCGATTATACAATTTTAATCTTCAAGCTATCGTGCAGAAGACTTTGCACGAATTGATAAAAAGTTGATTAAACCAACTGATCGGTATACAACACAGGCTCGAAAGATTACAAAATTTCTTCGTGGAAAAATGACCAAAACGATCAAACAAAACATTCTCCTCAACTCATTCGTTTCAAAAAATGCAAAATCCTCCTACAGGCCGGTGTGTAAGTCGAAATTAAAGGAGTTAAATAAGCTCGCGCACTTGCGCCCTCCTTTAGCCGTGCTAAAAGGACTACTTTTGCAATAATCCAAGCGTATAATGTAATCGCATCGGAGTGTTTTTTTTCTTTGGTCGGCTCGGCTGGTGCGCGCACGATCTTTTGTGAGGTAACAGCTTGCGCGAGAGAAAGGAGAATTTGTCGGCAGTGAGAGGGGTGACACCTTTCCTAAGGAAGCGTCGCGCAATACTTTCACTCGATGTATTATTATAGTGACTGGGAGTATCTTTAATGTAGAGGTGCAGCGATAACATTGGGCAATGACGATATTGTGCTTTATCGTGCGTTAAACTCAAGCTACAAGTGCACATACTTTTGATTTCATTCACGTACGATCCTAGCCGTGCGCGCGCGCGAGTATGTGTGCGCGTAGGCTGGTTGCGAAGTAGCGGCCTCGCTACAGGTTGCTCGTCGTTAATTGTGTTTGACTTTAAAATACACTCGCACACAGTCGCGGTGATGACTTTTCCAAGCGTCTCTGCGCGTGGAATCGCCATTAGCTTTGGATATGCGTGGATGGACGCGATCGGTGTAGCGCGCCAAATGATGCATCGCGTATAGGCGATCGCCGCGCACATTATGCGACCAGCCTTATGATGCGATCGATGTTTGGCATGCCTTGCCCATTTCAGGATCGTTAAGATTAGTCTTTTTTTCCCTCATCGTGCCAACTATGGCTCATCGTGGACAAAAAATTGCAACGCGCAGTGCGAAAGAAGCTCCCATCGCATGGTTCTATGCTGCAGGTACCGCAGCGACTCGCGAGGCTTTCTTGGCTCTCGCCGATACATAAAGTGCTTTCTATCTTTGGCTTTCTTGTATGCAGTGCGGATGATATAATAGCATGGCGACGCGCAGCACTGTGGAAATTATTTTTATTCTTCGCATGTTTGTTTGTATAAATTAAATTTAAGAGAGAGAAGGAGACGGGCACATAAAAATGCAGCTTTAAAAGTACCAGCGTAATGAGACTCGTGCTGAAAAATCGATTGCAAAATTTCGATATGGATATTTTATTCTCTTGTATGCTCGCATATGAAAAATTGTCGCTCGAGCTTTCTCATGATTACGCGCGCAAAATACCGTATACCTTTCGAGTGATTAATTCTTAACAATTAGAAGTTCAAAATTAATGTTTGATGGATCCTGCGTCATGTAGATATGTGCACAAGTCCACGCGTTTCCGATAGAGTAAATTTGCATGTACATATGATATACGTAGCAGCGCGTTGGCTCACTAAACGCGCCTTTATACACCTTGACAGTCATGGGGACGTAATTACTGCGCCGAACGCGCGCCTCAATGTCAATGCGTAATCAAACGCACACAGGCACGCACGTGAATTTACTTTATAATACCGAGCATTAATAGTACGGGCAAACAAGTCACTGACAGTGTTGGGATGCGCGCTTGCTCGGCGCGCATTATACGACCGCGAGAGAAAGTATAAACTTGAATATATATACTCGTTCTCCGTGATTTTTTTTTCCTTCATTTTTCAAAAGCGCCTAGCGATGCATATTCAAGGTGACGGCGCGTGCAACGGAGCTTATGTTGCATGTGTGCGCCGCCGCTGTCGTCGGCACCAAAGCGACTATACGCGTATCATCCGCTTACAAAATTTTTCGCAATCGTGCGGATTTTTTCACCGAGAGAAAGTATATATTACAAGTGTGCTGCATTATTGTCCGCTCGTGAAACATCAATTATCGTACATAATGGCCTTTTATCACTTGCCCTGACGTAACTTGAACTTTTAAATAATCCTTATTACTTCCTATCTGCGAAAGTATAAAATGTGCCCGATGTGAAAAAATAAGATTTTATCAATTCATTAGTCGATTTAGAGCTAGCTCTAAATCGCAATGCTTTACTCTTTTCATGTTATTAGCTCCTTCTTTGCGCCTTGGAATCATTTTTTAAATTTCAGAATTTTTAATAGTATAACATTTATAACAATTCGCAGTGAAATTGTTTGGTAAACATGATCTAAAAGTAAGCATGCGTACAAGATTTGAGGAAAACCATTCACATAACATGAAAACAATATAAGTTCTAGCCTATTTAACGCATATTATATCTTAACTATATTCATCCTAAGTAATTATTAGCTAATTTAAGTAAAATCTAAAAAAAAATGGAAGGTAGGCAAAACTTTAAAATATATTTGTAAATTACAAAACTTATCATTTCTTGCTAAGGGGGTTCGCTTGTTTGACAAAGATGCCGCAAAACTCCTCGTCGCTTTTTAAAGGAAGACTTTTATGAAATGCGACAATGTAGTACTTGGGTATTTCTGTATTGAAAACTATTGACACCATTTTTTGTTTTTATCAAAATACATATTAAAATACATTAATGATATAAGTAACTCTTTTAAATAATCAGTACAATGCTTTTTTAGTTGAAGTAAAAGTTACTAATTGATAGTTTTCACTTTTCTAAAATCTGCTTAGCTTTGATTTAAATAAACAAGCGGATCACTACACCTTACAAATGTCACTATTCATTTCTAAAGGTTTTGAATTCTTCATCGAAAGGAAGTATATGGCCGATTCTCTGTCAACATTGTTTGGGATGTCAGGAATGTACAAAAAAATTTATAGAGCGATTGGGGCCTTCTATCACCCTTATTCAGAATTCCAAAGTTGGCCTTTTTCGCATTTTTCCGTAATTTATCAAAGATCGCAAATATTTCATTAAGCTCTAGCTCAGTGTAGAATGACTCAAAAGTCACAAGAGCTTTTTTGTTGGAATACGTCCAAATTATCAGAAAAAATGGTTCCCGAGTCGATCTGAGCACTCTAGAGGCTTCTACAATAAAAATAATCAAGAAAAAACAAAAAACTCAAAATCTAATCAAGTATGATCCGGACTTTCCTTTCCTAAACTATTTAAGAAGCTTCCTAAACATGTCAACCACTCCCTTGTAAATTTTTATATAATGGTTTGAGCATTATTACGCTCTGGAGACGCTAATATGTATCGAAAAACGTGCGAAATAGGCCCCTAAAACAGAGTATAGACTTAGATCTTGACATGTTACACATGCTAGGCAAACTCAAACCTCAAACATAAATACATAAATTTAAAGAGCACAAAATTACCTTTAATTTGATGTACGTAAAAGCTCTCTAAGTCCTTCAGAACCGAAGATACAGCTATTTGAAGTTTCACTGAGAATTAAAGCATTAAATCTGTCATTTTCATAGACCAGTTGAAATAATACTTGAATGTTCAGTAAAACTGCATTTTTAAATTAAGAAAATGTTAACTCGATTTCCACAGGGCTTTTTTAATAATTATTCTTTCTCTTAATTTATTAGTAAACTTTAAGGAGTATTATATAGCTGCATAGCTCATCACTTTGCATCAACAACTAAAACACTATTGCTTTCACAAGACCATTGAAAATGTCGCTATTTTAATATCACGTTAGGCAAGAACACGCGGTCGTTCACTCCTACCTATATGTCTTTTTTCTTTTTTACTTTTCCATATAAGCATTCATAAACACAAATAAGCATAATGTCCACCTATATAAATTACATTTTTAAAAATTCGGATTTGGAGAAATTATTCCGAAAGTTGATTTTAGTTATAGAAAAATTAAGGATTGAAAATAAAAGTATTTGTTCTTTGATTCATCTAGAATAAGTAAACAGTAACAATTTTGTATCGAAACAATTTGTTTTTTGTCTTGTCCGATACAACTGGAATCTTAAGACTGAAGAAAAAAATGAAAAAGACATTGCATTTGAGCAAAATTGGTGGTAACTCGAACTGAATGCAGCGTAATCCCCATTGATTAACGTGTACTTCGTTACACGTGCACGACTTCTGTTGGCGGCTGGTAATTGCAAGCTACCAACTTTTTGCGCTGCCGATTGGTAAAAAAGTCTGATATGTATTTCAAGAGGATGGTCCAGAAATTGTTTTCTTTTAATTAACTAAAATTTAAGTGAGCCAAAAATAAAAGCAATGAATAATGTTACTTTTTTTTTAATCTAAATTACACAGACAGCTGATACAAGCGTTGTGGACAGCATATTGACTGGCAAAAGTTTATTACTTAACTTTACGCAAAATAATGCATATTTATCATTTGAATACTTTACTCTACTCAAGCTCTTCGAGTTTTCCATTAAAAATTTTCTATTTAGAATGTTTAAAATAAATATTTATCGATCCCCGTTGATAATTTTATTCACACTCATTTTTATTTTTCAAATGAATAAAATAAATTATTTTTCAAAGACTTTTTATTGAACTGAATATCTATTGTACCTAAAGTAACAATATCCATTAGCTTTTTTGATGCTATAATGAAATAGCATATCAATGCTTTGGAAAAAAAAATTGTTATATCTGTCAGCTACGGAGGCTATGGTTATTCATTTACATGGACGGCAAACTCTGGCGTTTTTAATACCCAAAGCAATTTTCGTATGTATGCTTTATGCTTTAATAGAAAGAAAAGAGAAAAACTGCCGCTTCGTTTACGATGAACAATGCTCGAAGATAAATAATTGCCTTTACGCGCGAAGAGCTGGTGTGCGAGTGCGCGTAACACTTAGAAAAAGCAGCTACAATTTTTCTAACCGGCATTCGCATACAATATAACACACAAGATGCCCCAAACAAATGGTTTACTGCGGCGAGGAAATGTGGAATGTCCCGTAGCGGGAGGCCTATAAGTGAATTCTCCGCGTGGGCTTACGTAAAAATCCGTCACGGCGTCATTTATGACCGGTGGTTCTTCGTTACAACGCGAAGAGTCAGTGTGAACGTGTGTTTGCTAAATAAAAAGTGCGTCTTGGATCGAAAGAAAAGAAGGACACTATCGATGCACCGAGAAGCAGAAAAATGCAGTTCAGTCCTCGGTAGCGTAAAAAATCGCGCCATCGACTATAAATTTCAATCTCGCGCTTTCTCCGTCGGCTGGCTGTGGTTTTCATGTATAGTCGTACGTAACACATTCATATGCCGAGACAGGCCATGTGACATCGCCTCGCGCGTTACACATGTAAAAGAGCGTCAATCGTCGCTCGCGCAGCCCCGCTCGCCTTTTCATGAAACCTATACTATTCAGGATCTATCTGCGTCCTTTGCATAACTATTATGCTCTCGCAATCATCGTGGCTCTACTGTACGCGCAATCACGATAATGCGGGCCACTTTTTAGCCTGTTTAGCTACTAACCCAATCTCGCGAGTGTAATTTGTGCTCGTGACCGCCGGAAAATGGTATTTTCTTCAAAACAAAATAAAAAAAAGGCAATAAAATTCTTCTCTCGAGCAGATACTCGCGCGTAATTGCTTGACTAACTGCAGAATAGCTCGCAAAATTCAGAGCAAGCTCAAGAAGATTGTCGGAATTTTTCGGATTTCACCGTTAATTTGTTCCCCTTTGACCACAGTGCATTTTCTACAATTCTACGCCATGATGCTCGTGCTTTTTAATGCTATGTCGAAATTAGTTGTGTAATTGGCAACAAACAAATAGGCACTCGTTGGATCTTAACATGGACTCAACAAAATTAACATAAAACAAGTTTATTCTTCTTGTAACACCTTGAAATACGATGAAAAAAGAAAAATTGTTAGGAATCTCGAACAAATATTCACTACATTCAAGTCATAAATCAAGTATGGTATTTACTAAGCATTTGATCTTAAAATAAAAAAATTTAATCTTAAATTAATTGAACCAGAGTGCTTATTCCGAATTAAATTATAAGGAAACCACATTTTAGCAACAGAATCAACTAAAGATGTCGTACAAAGCTTTATGAATGGAAAAAAAATGTTGGTCATAAATGCCAAAATTGATTATCTGCAGTATCAGATAAGTGCTGTATTGAGGCTTATACCACTAGTAAAACAAACTTTCAAAAATAATTTTTCAAATTTCCTGGTATATTTAATTTTTTTTATAGTCTTGAATATATATTTAAGATTTTGTTGCAACGATTCGTATATCTTATGATTAAGATAAAGAGGGCTGATACATTTTCATGCTTGTTTTTTTACTACACTGAAAAAAAAATATGCTAAATCCAAATAAATATATTTCTTTGAGATCCACTTATTGAATTTAAAGAAATATTTTTTGTATCAAGTCCAAGTTATTTGTAACAAACATACATTTATTTGAATTTTTTCGAACGAGGTCGAAAAAATATATTTTAAACAATTCATTATTTGACATAAATATTTCATTATTAGTTTCAAAGAAATATTTTATTAACTTGATAACAAACCATTTATTTAAAATCAATAAATGACATTAAAGAAATATTTGTTAAAATTAAGTATTTAATTAGTTTGTAAAAAAGATGTATTATATCATTTTATATGTTTAATTTAAATAAATATATTTGTTTCAAATAAGATATAAAATGATCAATACTACCAAATATTTTTGTTGAATATAATAAATCATTTGTTCAAATTAAGTATTTTACGTATCAAAAAATATTTGATAAAACTAATTGAATTCCCATGTTTAATTTTCGATGAACTATTGGCCAGTCACACATGTTAAATTCTTAGGTTGGTCAGTCGCCGAGAAGGGTAGATTGTAGGGATTTTAATAAATAATTCTCTTCAGTCAATCTTACAATAAAACATGATGAATATACTTTATTAAGAGTTTTACTTGCTTAGATAGCTCAAATAATAGGGTATACAATACGACACGCTCGTTACGCAATACGAGGCTGTCGTTGCCGCGACCGATCGGCAAACAATCACACATATGCCTCGCACGAAGTGTTTATATACAAAATGTTTACGCGCGAAACTCTCACTGACAGTTACAACATACAATATTAAATTAACGTACAATTTTAAAATATATCTAACACGGCCATCCTATTAAAGATCGTCCCCGATCTACACGTCTATAGTACCGCCAGAAAAAAAGCGAGACTCGGAGAGAGTCCCCCGCAAAGTATCTCTCACATAAATCACGAAGATCAATCCGTCATCCTTGACGCACCACAGACGCGCGCCGAAACCGACCTCCTAACTCTTTCCATAGTCGCTTTGACCGTCTGAGTGGAGAGTCCGGACCTTCATCGTCTTCTAGATTTCCCTCATCATAACTATCCGAGGGTGGTTTCCACAACTTCAACTGACTTGCATGCGCGGTGGAACAGTAACAATTCTTCTTGCGATCGTTGATCTCGGCTATACCGTAGGTATCGTGTGGCAATACTTCCGTTACTACTAATGCTCCACGATTCTTGTACTGCAGCTTCGTTGAGTCTCCAGTGTCTGTAGGATTTACTTTAAAAAATACCAGGTCCCCGACAGCAAAATTTGACTTGAGGTCTCGACTAGAATCATACCTTGCTTTCATCTTTTGCTGCTCAGCAAGAATCGTCTTGATAGTCTCTACGTGTCGATTCTCGTGATTTGGATCGTATTGCTCACTTTGCTCGGAGAATTCACGCAGTGCGCCTTCATCATGACTCGGCACGTATCCGTACAGTAGCTCAAATGGGCTTTTACCTGTTGTCGCATTAAAGGCTTGATTTAAATCTCGCTGCATCTGCTTCAATTTAACGTCCCAATCCCTAGCAACTGGTCTCTCCATTGTCGCTTGCATCAACGGACTTAGCGTAGCATTCACACGTTCGACTTGGCCATTAGCCTTCGGGTGTCTGGGTGATGTCGGACAAAATTTGATGCCATGTTTGACGCAAAATTCTTTAAATTTACCTGACGTGAAGCACGAGCCACGATCCGCTATAATTCGTTTCGGCGATCCGAAGTCGCATACAAAATTTTCCATATGTTTTACGACGTTATTCGCCTTCGTATCTTTCATCGCTGTTAAGATGACAAATTTCGTTAGATTATCGATGAGAACGTATTTATATTTATTACCGCGGCTCGATCTCACAAAAGGCCCCACGTGATCCACATGAATCGTTTCGAACGGTCGAGTACCTGGAGGAATCGGATGTAATTCGCCTAGTTGTCTACCAGGACGCGTCTTTGCCGCCAAGCACTGAAAACACGCGTGAATGTGCTTCTTGATATAACGACGCATACCGCGAAAATAGTACTTTCTCGCCATTAATTCCAACGTACGCTCCAAACCCTGATGACCGCTATAGTCGTGAAATCTTACCACCAAGCTCTTACGCATACATTTAGGGACTACGTAACATAATTTACCGTTAGAACGTTTGTAAAGGACGCCGTCAACAATAACAAGGTCCTTTACCATCTCCTTTTCCATACGCGTACGTTCGTCAACAGCTTTTCGCAAGGCTTTACGTCGCGCATCGATGTCCTCATCGCGATATTGAAACGCCTGCATTTCATCTTCCTCACGGATGATCGTAAACACGCCTATATCTCTACTTGTAGCTTGTTGACTTACGACATTTACATCACCTGCGCATGATACAGTTTGTTCTCGCTCGCTATTTCCGTCCGCACCATCAGGCTCGACTATCGGTGCCCGGCTCAAGGCATCGACGTGCGCAAGTTTAACACCTTCGCGGTGCACAATCTCGTAATCGAATTCGCTCAAGAGATGATGCAAACGGACTATTTGCGCATTCGTAGTACGGTGTGTGTTAATATAAACTAGAGCCTGACAGTCAGTTACAATTTTAAATGACATGTTTATCAGCAGATTACGCAATCTCGACACCGTCCAAATAATCGCGAGTAATTCTAATTTGCTCGAGTGGTAGAAACGCTCGGCCTTACTTGTGCTACGACTGATAGCATACACTAGACGCAGATCTTTACTCGAATCTCCCTGCAACACATGCCCGCCAGTCCGCGCGAGCTGGCGTCCGTATGTAGCTCGGTATATTTCGTCGCGCTAAACGGTTGTAAGATCGGTCGACGGGTGAGCTCATCGCGGAGACGCTCGAATGCTCCGTTCGCGGCCTCACCCCATTGGAAAGCTCGATTGGCCTTTAATAAATCGTTCAACGGCGACGCTGTCTCAGCATATCTCGCAACGAACCTACAGAAAAATCCCGGCAGGCCCAAGAACCGTCGTACCTCGTGCACGTTCGTCGGAACCGGGAACCTCGCGATTGCGTCTACCTTGTTTTGACCGGGTTTTATGCCTTCCGCTGATATTTCAAACCCAAGGTAAATTACTACACTTTTCAAGAACGGACACTTTTTTATATTAATGGTCAATCCTGCCTCGCGCAACGCTTTGAAGACGGCTATTAGTTTAGGCCGTAGGTCGTCCCACGACTTTCCCGCGATGAAAATATCGTCCAAGAAGAACAACACCAGCTGTCGACGCAACGGGTGCAAAATTCTCTGCATAAATTTCGAGAAAAACGCGGGTCCATTAGTCAAACCAAAAATTAATCTATTGAACTCGGCTGTTTCGTCTGGCGTGATTATGGCTGTCTTATGTTTAGACGATTCGGCTATCGGCAACTGTAGATACCCGTTGAATAAGTCTAACGTAATGAAGAGTTTATTATCGTCGATCTCTGTCAAGTGTTTGTCCGTATCCGGCAACGGGAAATGTACGCAGTGCGTTTGATTATTTAATTTACGAAAATCGACCACAAGGCGCGAATCGTCGTTTTTCTTACGCACTAACATTACCGGACTCGCGTAGGGCGACATAGTATCGCGGATCACGCCTGCCTCGCGCCATTCCTGTATCTCGGGCATCTTTTCGCGTTCGAGAACACTAGCGCGATACACGGCTTACACTGTACCGGCTTCGCACCCGGTTTTTCTACTATTTCAACTTCGATGCCGAACACCTGAAAATTTCGCATAATAGGCGTAGAAAAAAAATTTAAAACCTCACATCCGACGTATTTTTCGACGAGGAATCCAATGGTGACCTTGAATTTGACCTTGAACATAACCTTCCAGCTCCAGCGACGCAAAAATCGATTTTTCAAATGGAAACCCCCAATTTTTATTTCAGATTTGAAAAGAGCGGAAAATTTTACGTGAAATTATGCACTTTGTTTTTTTTTCAAGGTCATTTTAAGGGCGTTACAGACGCAAATAAAACCCCGATTTAACCTAAAATTAAGTTCGAGTAAGGGCTTTTTTTCTAACTGTACCGCCTCCAAAATGACCTTGAAAAAAAAATAAAATAAAATACATATTTTCATGTAAAATTTTCCGCTCTTTTCAATGGTGACCTTGAATTTGACCTTGAACATAACCTATACGCTAAGGTAACCAAAAATCGATTATTCAAACGGTGACCCTCATTTTTTATAAAAGATTCGAAAAGAGCGGAAAATTTCACGTAAAAATGTCTCTTTCCTTTTTTTCATGTCATTTTGGAAAAACGGTCCTATAATTCGGTCACCTACAATTCCCGCCCATACATTCAACTTTTGGGGATATTGTGTTTTATCCTCTCTCATCCAATGAGGGTTGGTATCTGACCAATAATGACAATTTTGACTATTGACATTGCCATTTAATTCGAATGTAACCTCATCGGAAAACACAATATTATCCAAAAGTACAGGATCTGTAATCAACAAATTCATCATTTGTTCACAGAATTCAACGCGACGATCTGGATCGTCCTCGTTCAATTCTTGAACAAGTTTGACCTTGTATGGATGGAATTTGTTGATTTTTAAGATTCTGCGAACTGACCTATCACTCGTTTTTAGTTCTAACGCCACAGATCGAGAGGATTGGTGTGGGTTTTCCATGAAAGACAGAATCACATCCAATGATCTGTCTTCAGTCGTACTCGTTGCTGGTCTTCCCGGCCTAACTCGATCTTTAACAGATCCTGTTTGTTCGAATCGAGCTATGTTCTTTCTGACTACAGATCTAGAAACGACATTACCATCGCATCGAAAAGTTGTGTTGAAAAGAGTCACAACATTAGCATATGATCGTTTCATATCACCCCAACCTCTTATCATCAGAATGCTGATTCTTTCTCTTTCCGATAAATGAAGCATTTTTAAATTCAGCGCAATAAAAAAATGCAATAACACCTGGGTTACAAAAAGCGAAACAATGACCAAATTTACTTTTGTTGCTGAAAAGAAACTTGTTCATAAAGTCTTTAAGAGACTATGAATTTAGTTGATTCGCCCAATGGTGTCCTAGTACGGCCTTTCAAATCAAATGATTCACTTTAATTATTTTCATTTATTGCACAGAATCTGAATAAGAAATCACAATTTTTCAATTATGAAAGTGCTTTATAAAGATTAGAAAAAACCTTACTCAAAACAGTTATAAAAAAAAATCCGATTTTTTTGTGAATTTTAAGCTATGTTTGACGCTTCATTTTATTTCAAGTGCTTCATCTCTAAAAATGACATAAAAAAAAGGAAAGAGACATTTTTACGTGAAATTTTCCGCTCTTTTCGAATCTTTTATAAAAAATGAGGGTCACCGTTTGAATAATCGATTTTTGGTTACCTTAGCGTATAGGTTATGTTCAAGGTCAAATTCAAGGTCACCATTGAAAAGAGCGGAAAATTTTACATGAAAATATGTATTTTATTTTATTTTTTTTTTCAAGGTCATTTTGGAGGCGGTACAGTTAGAAAAAAAGCCCTTACTCGAACTTAATTTTAGGTTAAATCGGGGTTTTATTTGCGTCTGTAACGCTCTTAAAATGACCTTGAAAAAAAAACAAAGTGCATAATTTCACGTAAAATTTTCCGCTCTTTTCAAATCTGAAATAAAAATTGGGGGTTTCCATTTGAAAAATCGATTTTTGCGTCGCTGGAGCTGGAAGGTTATGTTCAAGGTCAAATTCAAGGTCACCATTGGATTCCTCGTCTAAAAATACGTCGGATGTGAGGTTTTTGATTTTTTTCTACGCTTATTATGCGAAATTTTCAGGTGTCTCCAAACTCAAGCCGTACCCTGTATATTAAGTGATTTAAATGTGATAATAGAATGTATAAAAATAATAGGTACAAAGTTAATAATAGTTACAGTTCAAATCTAAAACCTAAACGGAGCAAGCTTATGTTTGTTTCAATTAAATATTTATTTTGTCAAATAAATATTTGCTAGCGTTTAGTAAATATTTATTTGAAATAATAAAAAAAATAATTGAAGTTAACAAAAAATTTTTCAAATCAATTAATATTTTATTGTATTCAAATAAACAACTTTTTGTTATAAGCTTTTATATTTTTGCATCAAATATATATTTGTTAGACATAAATAAACATATTTTTGATATTAACAAACATATACTTGAATTAAAAATATTATTGATTAATGCAAAGAAATATTTAATTCGTTTTAATAATTGATTGTTTCAAATTAAATAAATATTTATCAGCGTTAAATAAATGTACTTTTTTCATTTAAACAAATCATTTCTCTGCCACTATACAAGTAAATAATTTGTTTAAAACAAACAAAATTTGTTTGAATATATTATTTTTTTTTAGTGTATTCAATTATACTTTCCTTATATCATAAAATTAAACCGACTAAACTCTGCTTGTTCTGCAGCACTTTCATTTTCAATCTCCAAAGACTATACAAAAAATCCCGTCATATGCATATAATTAATTCACATTTGCACTTCGCCCCCAGGTGTTTCGAAAGATGATAGTGGTTATAATGACTACAAAACTTTCACTTGGGTAGGTTGTACTACGAGAAAGAAGAGAATATTTTTTAGATTCACTTTACATTGAAATATAAAATATAAATATTTGAATGAATTTTTTTTGTAAAAGGATACTGGTTATTAAATAATTAATTAATATATAATATAATAATTAATTAAAGTATTAAATAATTTCAAGATACGTAATAAAAGATAGAAATTTGTGTAGAAAATCCAAATTTTCACTGCGTGAATGCAACTCAATTTTATTGACAAAAAACCCTTCGTAAAAATCGATGCATTCAGAACTTAAGATTTTACTGTTTTAACTTTTAATTCATATTCATATTCATATAACTCATATTCATAAAAATAATAAAATAATTGTTTGAAAATTGTAAATAGTAAGTCAATAATTCCGAATAAGTGTAAATAGTTTTATTTCGTGCATAAAATTGGAACGTAATTTTGCCGAGCTGACATGAAATTGGATTATAAAAATATTTAAAATTCTTACTAAATTAACAATCGTAATAAAACGATGAAACATACTTACTTTTGAAAGTCAATTTTTTAAGCTGCAAGACGATTTTTGATCGTTTTTCGGATATTTGAAGAAGAAAAAATCGAAAAAATAAATTTTTATTAGGGATGTGTGGGAAAGCCATCCAAACATATTGACAGCGAATCTAAGAAACCCGGACTTCTGCAACTCAAGATTAAAAAAACACAAAATCCTATAGATATATGTTTAACTTGTCGCTCTTTGTAATCGAAACCTGACTCGAAGTCAAAATGATGAGAGCTCATATCACTGGATGTGAGTTCACGCACGCTTTGTCACGTAGAAACTACACCTACATATGGCCGATTCTCTGTGAAGTCGAATGGACAAAAAAAATTCTTCTGCAAATATGAAAAACTTGTTGTTTTCGATGTCGAAAATTTTAGAAAAATTGGGGCCTTCTATGACACTTTTTCAGAGGCCCAAAGTTGGCCATTTTAGCGTTTTTTCGAAATTCATGAAAAATCACAAATATTCAAATAATTCCTAGATTAAAGTAGAATTATTCAAAAGTAACAGTGACCATTAGCTTTTTTGTTGGAAATTTTCAATTAATTATTTTCTAAATTCAAAGAAATATTTATTTATGTCAATTAAATCATTTAATTTTTGGATTCAATAAAATATTTATTTATTATTAATAAATATTAAATAGTTTTGAAAAACTCGTTTGATTGACTCAACAAAATCGATTTAATTGTTCACCCACATGAATTTCAATAAAATATTTATTTGTTCGAAATAAATATTTGATTGAAAACAAGTAATTTTTATTTAATAGATATTATTAAATATTTATTTTTTATTATAATTACTTATATTACAGGTTTAATGTTATGATAATGTATTCGCAGAAAAATATTTTGTTGAGTATGATAAAATAAATTGAACATAATGAAAAAAATATTCAGTTTAATCAATTAAATATTTTTCGAAATCAACTAATTTTCATTTAATCAATATTCAATATTTATCGTAATTAGTATAATTATTTTTTCATTTAACCGTCAATGCGTTTAGAATAGATGTATATAATAATTTGAGGCGAGTTTAAAAATACACTTAATCGTAACCGCAAAATTTCTCTTGTAAAAACCAATTTTAAACTTTACACAGAGCTTCATCAAAGAATTTAAATATCATTATTTTCCAATATTGCATTTTTTTAATATTTAGATTTTATTGAAGTAACTAAATATTTATTCGATTTTTAATCAAATATTAAATTATTTTAGTTTCGGCCCTTTACCTAGATGGCGCATTTCCCGCACCCCTAATTGGCAAAAAAGTGTTCAAGATTACTAAATAAGACAGAAATATCCGTAATGATAGTAGGTATGCGATTAACTACTGCGTCTCATGCGTTAGAATAGGTAGAAATTAATTTATATATACCATAGTTATTAAGATTGTTCAATAATTTTGTAATGAACTAATTAACATACAACATACATACAATGTGATCATATCATAAAAACAACTAAATATTTAATTAATTTCTATTCCCTCTACAGCCGGAACTCAGAACAGTTCGCTATCAAATATACCACACTATGTCAAAGACATCATTTCAAATTATTTTTCAATAATGTATTAGATTCACCAGTATATCTTAATCAACATGACCAATAGTATATTACACTACTAGGGACGAAATTTAATCGTTCGACCCGGCGGAGATTATGCCCCGAGGCGAAGCCTGTTTTTTATATCCCGTGGCCCGAAAATAGTATACAGGCCTATACCCCCTTATAAAAATTTCCTATAGGATCCCGCGAAATTCCTACTGGAATCCTATAGGACTCCTGTAGGAATTTCGCGGGATTCTATAGGAAATTTTTATAAGGGCCGTGAAAAAAGAAAGCCTCAGGGCACGTGTTTATTGGCCTCAGCTTCGCCTCGGCCACTAATTACACGTACCCTAAGACTTTTCTGTTCTTCAGCGCGCAGATAGATTTGTAGTATCTATGAACAATCAAAAGATAGGTCACAGAAGATATGTCATTTTTTTCCTTCCGGTAACTTAGATGGCGCGCATAGGCGGAAGAAAAATGATGTTTCGGTTTATACATGCAGGGACGAAAGGCGAATTTTAGGCCAATGTAGCATGAAAATATTTTTTCGCAGTGTCAAATTAATTAATCAAATCTAATACATATTTATTTGAATTAATGAAATATATTTTTCCATTCAAAAAAATATTATATTCGATCAAGTAAATATTTGTTTGTATTAATGAAATTATATTCTTAATACAACAATAGATTTGATTGAAACAATTAATTAATTCTGCAATTCAATGAAATATTTAGTTTTCTTGACTTAAATAATTATTAAATTTACTTAGATATTTATTTGAATCAACTAAATTATTTAACTGAAACAATCACATATTTTTCTTTGATTCAAATAAATATTTAATGAGCCGCCCGCAATTAAATTATTTCATCGAATGAACTAAAAATTCATTGATTCAGCTAAACTTTTTTCTCAGTGCAGACTTTTTTTTCCAAAACTATGTAAAAAGCTTCCTAAAGATGTCAACTATTGCCTGATAAAGTTTTGTAATGGGTCTTAAAGTTTAACGCAATGTAGACAACAATATGTATCGAAAAACGTGCAAAATAGGGACAAAATAGCTGTTGTTTGTGATTTTAGGCATTTTGGGCCTATTTTCGACCTTTTTTGCACATTTTTCGACACATAATAGTGTCTACATTGCGTTAAACTTTAAGACCCATTACAAAACTTCATCAGGCAATAGTTGACATATTTAAGAAGCTTTTTACATAGTTTTGGAAAAAAAATCTGGTTCGATCTCGATTAAATTTCTTGTTTTTGTTTTTTTTCAGGTTTTTTTCGTTTAATAACCCCACAGGTTGCTCCAATCACTTTGAAATGATTTTATTCTGAAAATTTGGACAATTTCTAAAAAAAAAACCCATGGTCACTTTTACTTTTGAATAATTCTACTTTAATCTAGGAATTATTTGAATATTTGTGATTTTTTATGAATTTCAAAAAAACGCTAAAATGACCAACTTTGGGCCTCTGAAAAAGGGTCATAGCAGGCCCCAATTTTTCTAAAATTTTTTTAGGACAAATCCGACATTGAAAACAACAAGTTTTACATATTTGCAGAAAAAAAATTTTTTTGGCCATTCGACTTCACAGAGAATCGGCCATATGTAACCCCTATGTAGCAATTATAACTACATTGAGTATTGTCTCCGTCGAGACAGTTTTCAAATAAACAAAAATATATATAATAAAAAGGGATGTGTGAATACCCGATATACTCGGGTCGTATCGAGTCGAGTCGGGTTCGGGATGACCCGAAACGCGGGTAAACTCGAAAAATTAGGTCAGCTCGATAAACTCACGTAAGCATGAAACATTTTTTAACGTAAAATTTTAGCTCACACATTTACTCATCGATTTACACGACAATTCTAAACCTAGACACAAAGCAAAAATGAAAAAATTTGCTTCATCGTTGATTGAAATTTTCAAATCAACCTCACATCTTAGGCCAGTTAAAAAACTTTGGGTCGGGAAAAAAATGTTGGGTAGCCGAATTTTTCAGGTGCCCCCACACCCCTAATTTTTCATGAAAGATAATAATTTTTATCTCCAATAATGCGATTTAATTGCTCAGAAATATCGTAAAAACTAACCATTTTTTTCATTTGCACTTGCAAATAATTATAATTCAAAAAATATTCGAGCTACTAGAACTAAATTCACTTTAAATATATTTATAGAGGCCTTGGTCTGAATTGTTATCTTCATTACTATACTGATTGAGTACAACGATTTACTAAACATCAAAAAATAAGTTTGTAAATGAGACGAACAATTTTTTGAATCAAGTGCTCGATCATACAGATTCATATTTTAATTTTATTTAACTGAAATGATGTCAGGATTTTTAATAAAATTTTGAATAAATAAGGAGTATATAATGGAAATAAATCGTGGTATAAATATCTGAAGTTTTCATCTTTTTATTTAATATTTTGTCAGTCTTTATAAGTAATTTGAACATTCTCAATTCAAATAGTTGATATAAACCAATGAAAGGTAAATGCTGGAAATATTAATAAATTATTCGATACGTTTCTTAATAAATATTGAAGTTAATCTTAATGATTATTTATTTAAAATTAATTCAAAATAAGCGTTAGTTGTTCAAAATAAATTTATATAAAATAAATATGAATGTGTGGTAAGAATAATCTTTAATTCCGCTTTTTTCTGACTTTCTTTAAGAATCATAGCAATTATTATTAATCATATTAATGAAAATAATACGTTCAAAATCATATAGATATTGTTTCAAAACAAATTATTGTCTATTAAAAACACAAACTAAAATAAACTGATATCTTTTGACACTGAATGAAATGAATAGATGTTCTGATGTAAATTTATCTAATCTCAAATAGATAAACAATGATTCTGGATAGGGGTATCGATGCACTACGGTTAAAAATCGTTTTCAGTTATCAATAACTTGTTCATACAATGACACCTTCAAGAATCGTAGGTTTGACGGTAGCTTGCATATTGTGCATCTGTAATGGTAAGTCATTAAATTTTGTTCCAAAAATCCAATTCCAAAATCGATTTCTTGAAATTATGTCCTAAAAACTTATATTTAAATTTTATCAGTTAAACCCCAGTGAAATAACGGGTGAAAACTACGTTAAAAATTTTTTTATCACTTGTTTTATCTGTATGAAAATTAAAACAAGTATATTTTCAACGTAAAATTATGAACATATTATATATAATCATCGTAGTTTTAGTGCTATACCAGCATTCATCTTTTAAGTATTATCATAATAATGCGAAAATGTTATACTCAAAATATCAAAAGTATACTATGGTAATCGTTAAAAAAAAAGTTGAAAATCAACTTAATTAAAATTTCTCAACCAAGAATTAATTTTTTTTAAGCTTTTACGAATTATTTTAAAAAAATAATTACTTTCATAAATTTCTTTGTAAATGCTTTTTTGTGAAAATACAAATAATCAAAATTTAATTTGATCACTATTTTTTTCATATATGTAATTTCTTAGAAATACACTGTGATTATTTGAATTCAAAACGTGAAGGGTATTCCCGTTATCTGATATATAATGATAAAATAACAGCTATCTATGCATGCGATTAATGGAAATGACATGACAATGAATCAATAAAATAAAAATAGGAATTCAACTTCAACTAAAAATAATTTCAAAAATAATATGCCAATGAATTATTAAGTTCAAGCTAAGCGAGGCGTTGGTGACAACACGCAAGACTGGGGTTACGCCGAGGTTCGCCCCGGAGCCCATATGTTCTGGTGGCTGTACTACGCTAATATAACAACGGACTTTGCTGAAAAACCTCTGGTTATTTGGCTTCAGGGAGGTCCCGGGGCTTCATCAACAGGCTATGGTAATTTTATGGAACTTGGGCCTTTAGATGTAAATCTTAATCCTCGTAATCATACCTGGGTAAGGAATTATACGTATAAAATTCATTTAGAATTTTTCTTTATCTACTTGAGTCTAATAAATTATGTTCTTGATTTTATCAAAACGATGAGTCATTTTTTCACAATTCTAATTGAAATTACAAGAAAATGAATTATTTATTACTTCATCGTAAAATTATGATAAAAATTGTATATCATCTGTAAGATAACGTTTATTTTCGGATGAGTTCCAAATTTTATCACTGCAGTTAGTGAGTTCGATTTTAATAAGTACATGTTCAGAAATTAAATATATTTAATAAGTTAATTAATTTTATAATACAAAACAAATTCTGTACTAGGTAAGAGATTACAACGTTTTGTTTATTGATAACCCGGTGGGATCAGGCTTCAGTTATGTTACATCATCGGCTGCATTCGCGAGGACCAATGCTCAGATTGCCGACGATTTAGTGGAATGCATGCGAGCTTTTTACAAGCAGGTTCCACAGTTCAGAAATGTACCAGTTTATATTACATCGGAATCTTACGGTGGTAAGATGGCAGCTGAATTCGCATTTAATTGGTACAAGGTATTTTTGTATTTTTTTTTTTTTGTATATAACTCGAACACAAAAAATTAATTTAATTCAATACCTACTCTTTTGCTTAGGCTGAAAAAGCAGGATCTATTAAGAGCAACCTAAAGGGTGTAGGTCTCGGTGATGCTTGGATCTCGCCGGAAGATAGTGTGATGACTTATGCTCCATACCTTTTGCAAACTGTACAGGATAAGCAATTGAAATCATTGTTTACCTCTAACATTTATTCCGGATATGATTGATGTATGTTTTTTAATAGGGCATGGTTGATACCAGTGGATATTTTGACATACAAAGAGCAGCTAATAGAACGAGAGATGCTGTAAAAACAAATCAGTGGTCACTCGCAACAAACCTTTGGGCCTATACAGAAAATGTTATTATGCGAGTAACCAGAAATATTGATTTTTATAACATTCTTACAAAAGTTAGAACTAGTCAGGCGATGCGAGTTTTTCGAGATAATAGAGAGAGTGCTAAAAGTAAATTGAATAAATGAATAAATAATGATGAAATGATGAATAAACTCATTGAAAGTTTTACTCATTTTCTAAATTTATTTATTTTAAAGGCTTGGTTCGAGAAACTGTATTACGTGAAGATGGAGGACTAAGTATGTTGATGAATACGAAGGTCAAAGATACTTTAAAATTGACATCAATCTGGGGTGCTCAAAGTGATAAAGTATTTAATTCGCTCTATGCTGATTTCATGAAGCCTGTAACTCAAGTAGGTAAGTCAGTGATCATATTCAATAATGAGTTAAAATCTATAATTTTTCTAATTCTAAAATGAAATTCAATCCATGTATACATTTAACATCAATAAAATTAATTTTATAATATGTCAGTTCAGCGTTTACTAGATGAAACAAGTCTAAAAGTTTTTGTCTATAGTGGTCAATTAGATCTAATAGTGGACACACCAGGTATATTTTACTGTTTTCATTCTAACATTAAAATTACTTTAAGATATTTCGAAAGTTTAAAAATTAAAAGTATTTTATTATAAATAGGCACCCTACTTTGGGTTGAAAAAATGAGATGGACAAGGTATTTAGAATGGAAAACAGCGCAACGTGTGCCAGTCGTCATTGATGGAGTTATCGAAGGCTATCAGAAGAGTAGCGATAACTTTGCTTTCTACTGGATCAATCGAGCGGGTCACATGGTGAATAAAACAATATACTTTTTATAGTTAATATTGATAGTCAATTATCTATAAAATCGACGAGTAGAAGCGTTTTTTTTAAGTAGAAACTTTCTATTTAGTCCAAAGATTATAAAATTCCTCGATTTAAATGATGTGATAGGATTTTTTGTTCCCTTTCCATTGCATTTTTCCAAATTCCAAAATTTTGATTATTCACTGAGATACAGCTGTTTCTGTGAGCCTTTTTTGTATACTTTTCGTGTTATACTTTTTATTTTTTTTGCGTTTTCTGGCGTTTTACGTTTTTGCAAAATCGACCGCTGTTGTCGTAATATTCAGGGCGAACCGATTGAGTTACATCACCAGATACATACACTTCTTCAGAACATCAATGGTTACGGTCGCAACCTCGAGTGAAGTGATCGAACGGATAGGTCACTTACTCATCAGTAGATTCATGATGGGGATAACGAAAAAACGTAGAATGAAAAAAAATTGTGCTTAAGGGTCCTCTATACACACTCAGTCGGTAACTATATGCGTTTTTTTTTTTTCTTTTTTTTAATAGTAAATAAAAGACTTTCGCAATCATTTTAAGGAAAAATCGCTCCATAGGCACATTTCTAGGGCATTCATGGAAGTCATAGTCAAATTTCAAAACGATTCATCAATTTTTGAGGGAGTAATTTGGGTACGAACGATAAGTGCATTTTAATATTTTTTTTCACTTATATGAAAAAGTGGCTCCAGAGGCACATTCTAAATAGTCTCCTGAACCCCCCCACAAATTTTCAAAACGATTAGTTGGATAGACAATGAAAAAAATGGGTACAAAGTAATCAAGTATTTACGCATATAGTTACCGACTGAGTGTGTATAGAGGACCCTTAACCCTTAAGGGTCCTCTATACACGATGTGAAATGCTCAGTCGGTAACACCAGCTACCTAGTTATATTTATGTTCAATCTGAAAAATTGGAAATGTTATTCGCAAATAATCGAGTAGACGCACATTTCTAATACACTCATTAACATTGTGGTCGAGTTTTATCCAATTCCATGCATTATTCAAAGAGAAAAACGAAAACTACGAATAATCATAACCTATTAAATAACATTGATCATGATTATTCGTAGTTTTCGTTTTTCTCTTTGAATAATGCATGGAATTGGATAAAACTCGACCACAATGTTAATGAGTGTATTAGAAATGTGCGTCTACTCGATTATTTGCGAATAACATTTCCAATTTTTCAGATTTAGCATAAATAGGTTGGTAGCCTAGCGTTACCGACTGAGTGTGTATAGAGAGCTCTTAAGTGTTTGTGCAGGGTGACTTATGGTCGGAAAATCGGATCATTTTGCAAAAACGTAAAACGACAGAAAACGCAAAAGAAGAAAAAATTTAACACGCAAAGTATACAAAAAAAGGCTCACGGAAACAGCTGTATGCAAAAAATGCAATGGAAAGGGAACAAAAAATCCTATCACATTAATTAAATCGAGGAATTTTAACACAGACAAAATATCCTATTCGAAAATAAAATAAAATTTTTTTCGATTTTAAGCTACCTATTAGCCCTTAAGAAAGCTAACCCTTTCAAAGTTATTAAACTTGTCATCGTAAAACTATTGCTTTTTTATTTTAACAGGTTCCTGCCGATAATCCTGCTGGAATGTCCGCTTTACTAGCAGATTTGACTCAAAATTGAAGCGTTAAAAATTACCCTATGGCCCAAAAAGTAAAGCAATTTAACCCAAGTGCATATAACTGAGTTTCAAATACGTAACATTAATATATGAATGAACAATAAATATTTTTCAATTAAATAAGAAAGAAAATTATTTATGCTTTTTACTTTTTATTGCACTTTAACCTAAAAATCGCAACTTTGTCGCTACTCATTAGCTTATTAGCTATAATAGTAGATTACATGCTTAGAAGGAGCGAAAAACTGAAAAGCCTCAGAGCACGTGTACTTATCGCATTCGGCTTGTGATGTAATCCTTCGTTTTGAATAAAAATTGTTACGGACCCGTCTCGTTTACTCTACACGATTGCATCTGCCCACGATCAAGCAGTGCCGATCGGTGGTTAGCTGATCGGGCACAGATGAGCCTTTCATGCAGTCAGCTGCATACGAGGCTACGTGACGTCAGAACAAGGTTCTGGCGTTGACGTTATGCTGAGGAGGCACCACATGCAGCGTGGTAGAAAAATCAGTCGACTGATTTTCTTTTGTTGGTTGCTTAGCAACACGATGTTAATAATCTTTCTTCTCCCTTAGCTCATTCTTGTGCACGATTTCGATCTGTCAACATCTTTAATAAAACCGACTTTTAATTCGATTTCTGCCTTTTATTTTTTCACCGAAGCAAAAACATTTTTGAAAATCATAGCCACACTCGTTGCGTAAAGTACTATTATAAATTTTATTCAAATACATGTAATATTTTCTTACTAGAATACAGAAGAAATTATCTTTTTTTTTTTTTTATTCAATTTTTTTTTATTTGCAATCTGTCTACATTTCAAGACAATAGGCAAACACTTCGAAAAGAGGATAGAATAACGGGTGTGGGCCTAAGTCCAGTGACAAGGGCCCTTATGGACAATACAATTTTATTTTTTTTTACAAGTAGATGTGCTTTTTCAATCTTGATCCTTCAAAGGATACGTTATTGAGTTGAGCAGCTAAGGGTGATATTTCAACCGATTTTTGTAGAGGGAGGAGAATCTTTGTATTTTCTCTCTTATCGATGGGGTCTCCAGATCGCGTCTAATAACTTCATTTGTAACATACCACGGGGCATTTACTATGGTCCTGAGTACTTTCGATTGAAATCTTTCAATTACTTCTAGATTGGATTTGGCAGCTGCACCCCACAGTTGAATTCCATACGTCCATATTGGTTTTAGAATACTTTTATATAGGAGTATTTTGTTTTCTAGAATTAGGACTGAATTTCTTCCGAGTAGCCAGTACAGTTTTCTGAGCTGTAGGCTGAGTTGTTTTCTTTTGGTCCATATGTGTGTCCTCCAGGTGAGTCTTCGATCCAAGTGCATCCCAAGATATTTAACTTCTGTAGATTGCGCCACTGGGATTTTGTTTATAAATACAGTAGGACACGTTTCCTTACGAAGAGAGAAGGTAATGTGCACCGACTTATTTTCATTGATCTTGATTCTCCAGTCATTGGCGGTTACAGATCGAGAGCCCCATGAGGGGTGTTTCGCATTATAGTCACCACCCGCAATGAACCGAGAGCCTAGTTTTTTAAAGAATGTTGTGAATTGATCTTGTTTGATATTACGACTTGGTGGACAGTAGATAGCTGAGAATGTGATGGGACCTTTAGATGATTCAGCTGTTACGCTTGTAGACTGTAAATAATCATCCGTGTTTTTTTCGAGTTCAATGTGTTTTATAGATGATTTGATTATGAGGGCCGTGCCACCATGCGCCCTGCCACTAGGATGTTGCGTGTCGTATATGATGTAGTTTGGAATTTTGAGATACGTTTTATTAGTGAAATGAGTTTCTGAAATGAGCATAATGTCTATGTTTTTTCTTGTTAAAAATGATTTTAATTCTAGGCGACGCTCAGCGAGTCCGTTGGCATTCCATGCTGCGATGGTAAATTTTTCGCGAACAGCATTTATAATTTATTGATGAGTTTAGTTAACAGTTCTAGCATAACTTTCATAGTAGACATGAGTTGTGACATCATATTTTCTAGCTTGAGTATAGAGTTATATTATTATTACTGATGTTGTTGTTATTGCTTTCAGCGATAGCCATTACCTCAGGAATTGTATGTTGATGATCTTCGGGTGATTGACCTGGTAACCCAGTTACAGCTTGTGCGAATGAGACGTTTGGAATAGTGTTTCTAAACTGAGTTTGTTTGAAAGAATTATTTTGATAATCGAGTTTCTTTTCGCGAAGGGCTGGATTTAATTTTTGTAACAGATGCTTACGAACGATACAGCCTTTATAGCTGGCCGGATGGTTTCCTTGGCAATTGGCGCAAATGACTTCTTTAGTTTTTTCTTTAATGGGACAGTCGCTTGTTAAGTGATTTTTAGCGCATTTAACGCAGACAAGCTGATTGTTACAATAGTTTTTAGTATGACCGTACTCTTGGCACTTCATACATTGGGGAATATCTCGGCTTTTACGCGGTGGCTCGAAGCTAACTACTGTATTTAAGAGTCGGTTTATTTCGTATATTTTTTTATTGTTCATATTTATTTTTAGTTCCACGAAGAAAAGAGGAAGAGGGTTTTTTGTCATAGAGTGTCTAATGTTAGAAATTTTCATCACCGAGTGACCATACTCTTCGATGGCATTTTTTAGATCGACTATTTCTACTGAAGGGTGCATACTTCGTAGTACAGCTTTAAAGCCCTTCTGGCTTTTGCACTGATAAGTGTGAAATTCCGTGTTATTCTTTTTTAGCATTTTGATCGCGGCTTATAGTGATTTTCGACCATGAATTGTACTTTAACCGAGTTGTTATTGAGGATTTAATGTAAAAATCGTTTCCGGCTATTTCATTTAATTTAATTTTTAAGGGATTTACGTTTTGGACTCCATTAACGAATATCGGTGGTGGCTATCGTTTTTGACAACTGGATTACTCTCTGTTGCATCCTCATTGTCTTCTTTCTCGTCCATCATTTCTTTGGTAAGGTCTTCTCTCAGGTCCTGCAAAGGCAGGAACAAGTTTTCTGTTGTTACTGGCATAGACAGCCAGTTCTTGACTGATGTTTGTTTCTTAATTTGTTTAAAACTTTTCTTATCAGGACTGGTATTTTTCCTTTTCCTGGTGATGGTTTTAAATGACCTGTCTGCACTGGCAGCTTCAGTGGCATTCTTATCCACTTTATCTGCCATTGCAGATTAATTATTTTGCTTTTATTTCACTACACTAATTTAGTTGAACGGTTGTATATGAGATTACTACTTTAAACGTAATGTTTACTATGAATTCGAGATCTGACATAAACACGTCTGCTCAGCTCGAAGTCTAAACATTGATTGAGAAATTATCTAAGGCATCTTTTTATATCGTCCATGTTTCGTGTATTAATTTTATTTTATTATTGTTCGCAATAATGCGGATTCGGCGTATTCACGTCGAATTTCGCGCCAACGCAAAATGCGCTAATATTCAGACTACTTCAGGGACCATTAAAAACGATTCGCATAGTACGGTCGAATGACGAATCGCACGCACTCGTTTTTGGCTGATTCGACAAGTACGTGTATTTTTTATTCCATTCGATTCCAGTATATATCTCCTTTTCTTGCACGTGCAAAGAACCTATTCGGCAATGGAAAATATAAAAAAAATCTCACTAGCAAATCGCCCAAGCGGAACCCACCGTTATTAATTTTACAAGGTATTTGTAATTAACATTCTCTAGATTTTAATACGTTCTGTTATTAAAGCGTAGTCATGTCCACGATTTTGCTATACGTATCGACGTACTCATGTAGCAAAACTTATCTTCATAAGTGTTAGTGAGTATACACTTTCATTATAAATCTAACTTAACAATTCATCAACCTTTATCAGGGTTTAAATGTTTACATATAAAATAATATTTTCTCAATATACTCAATTGAAGTCTATAATTGCAAAGCATTCACACGTGTGTACGTCTGTATGTGTGTGCGTGCGCACGTGTGTGTAGTTGCAGGCAAATGTGTAAAAAAATTAATAAAAATTTATATAATCACTGCATTACATTCAGGTAGTCCCTTTGCATGCTAAAATTTCTTATAGGCTGCTTTCACAGTCGTCAGTGGCGGTCACAAATCGAGCAGCTGATTTGACTGGAGGCCAAACAAAGCGACCACCCATATACTTTACATGTTAAAGTTGGTTGGTAAAAATACTTGTAATTAGTTGACCGTGCAGTAAAAAAATAAACAAAAAATACCTGGAGAAAGCGGAAATCCTCGTGTATCGAAATATCGAAGCGGTTTTTAGTAAAAGTCTTTAGTTTGTAAATAAAAAAATGTTGAAATTTCGGCTTTTTTGTCTGTGATATTGTCAATAAACTCTAATAAAATAGTTATTAAAAGTGGTTTTTTGGGTTGAAATACTAACTCTCAAGTGGGGAAGTTTTTATTCTTTCAAATGACCAACGAAAAACCAAGAAACAAGCGTAATTAAGAATATTATCTTTACACCAATAGCAGACTTGTGTTGGAAGACGATTGTGAGATGATTTTCATAATTTTTCGGAATTACGCTTGTTTCTTGGTTTTTCGTTGGTCATTTGAAAGAATAAAAACTTCCCCGCTCGAGAGTCAGTATTTCAACCCGAAAAACCACTTTTAATAACTATTTTATTAGAGTTTATTGACAATATCACAGATAAAAAAGCCGAAATTTTAACATTATTTTTATTTACAAACTAAAGACTTTTACTAAAAACTGCTTCGATATTTCGATACACGAGGATTTCCGCTTTTTCCAGGTATTTTTTGTTTATTTTTTTACTGCACGGTCAACTAATTACAAGTATTTTTACCAACCAACTTTAACATGTAAAGAATATGGGCGGCCGCTTTGTTTGGTCTCCAGTCAAATCAGCTGCTCGATTTGTGATCGTCACTGACGACCGTGAAAACAGCCTATACGTGGTACTAAGGGGGGCTCTACATGCCTCGTTCGTTAAGCGACGCGTGCGCCGCAGCAAGTTATGCATAGCAGAGCACTCAACAGCTATGTAGTACCACCCTAAGCTAGTATAGAAAGTGATATTTTGCATTTTGGAATGCATAATCGCATAATAGCCTGCGCGCGCAAGCATGAATAAGAAGATATAACCTTTTCTACTTGCCATGACGCCACTTTAGGCTTTAACAGTTAGCTCTGTATCGCCGCGTGCTCGTAGAAAGTTTTCGTTGATATATTATTCTTATTTCTGACTCGTAAGTTGAAAAGAAAAAAAATATTCTGCTATACATGTTAGGTTGAGAATATTTCCTTTTTGACTCGTGCGATAATCTAATTTATGTTTTCGTTGATATTTTAATTTAAATCTCATAATTTCATGGTGTAACTAAAAATTCATTTATTTCTATTCCAGATTAGAGTCTAAATGAGCTGTCATGACTAATCGAGGCAGAAATAGCCTTGAAAGAATGGAGAAAAGGTTAATAAAAGTATATAGCTACTTTCCTTATCGTTGACCACGTTGATGACATTTTATTCGAATCCAACTACTACTGAGCAACGCGTGGACTTCGTTAACCTTATTCAATTTACATGGCTCACTGCACGGCAACTTACAAATAATGGTGAAAAATAAGTTTCAAATATGTTTTGATTTTCTTTGATTCATTGCGAATCACAGTACTATTAACAGTACTACTAAGTGTAAATTGATTTCGTGCGACGTTATTCAAAGGTACATAATTTCGTTAAGTGCTTTTTATTCAGTTTTAATTGATAAATATGAATGTATGTAATGAATAGAACAATTTTTTTATTTCAGAACGTTTAAACTTGCGCAACTTCATCAATGAATATGAGTCCATGAATTTAGCACTTGTCGTTAAACTAATGCAATTTATTAGTTATTTAACAAATGAAGTCATATCATTGCTTATTGGAGTAACTTTTTATAAGGATCTTATGTAGTCGATGACAAGTTCAGATGCTGTGGTGATGCTATGAACAATAAACTTTTGTAGGATTGCCCTTTCTCCTCTCCCTTTACAGAAGCTGATAGACGATAGTGGAATGATGTCTCGAGATTTTTTTTAAGTTTTGATCAAAGGTTGAGTTAGGAAAAAAAGAAAAAGAAGAATTATTCATAAAAGTTATATTTTTATATTTACAAAACATTTTCTACATGACTCATACAAATACGTACAATTACATCACAGTTGACATTATTCGATTATATACAAATCTATTTACACATAATCATCCATTTAAGTGGGTGTATTAGTTTAAATTAGACTACACATTGAGGAAAGTTCTTCACCGTTGACTACTTTGGGCATTGTAGAAAAATGTTTACTTTTTAAATTAGGTTTGATAGTGGCAGGGATTAATGGATATGATTCCTGTTGTTTATCAACAGTTTCAATGACTTTTTCTACTGTTTTAATACTTCTTGCTGTTACTGACTGTTGTTTTGTATTTATTATGTTAAGTTTTATCGGGTTTAACTTTGGGACAATTTGAATGGCTTTATCAAACTCTATGTTCCCATCGATGGTACTTTGCATGGTAACTTTGGTACTGTCCAGGACGCCTCGAGGTATTTCGTCGAATTCCATCTCTGAAAAATAGAAAATATATATTAGAAGGAATTACTTGAAGATCTGAATGAATAGGATAGAATTAACAAGGCCACAAAAAAGAAATAATCCCGAGGCACTTGCAATTAGTGCTGAACGCATAGTAGATAATAATAGAAACATGCACTGGGGTTTTTCGCCAAGTTGAAGCATGTATACTTATTTTTATGTACTGTAAATATAATAATTCCGTTCAGCACAGCAGCCAACGAATACTACGTAAGGGCGCCATGAGCATAAAGATAAATTAAGATCACAGACTATTGCGTTGATGAAAAGTTAATTTAAAAATATTGAGATCTTAATATCGACACTGCTGACAAAAATTATATTTTATACGTGTCTATCTTCTTTGCTATTAGTTAACAATTTTGCTCCTTTTTCGGTATTAAACGTCGCACTTTCCGATATCGTACTTTTGAGGTTAGCCCCCGAGACAGCGAGAATTATTTAATGTTTTTGGTATTCTAATCATATTTTTTATCATATTTAAAGTAGATGTGATAAGATAATTTCAATATTTTCATCTCGACTTAAGAGTGCCCTCAGTTGCAAATTTAATTTGCAATATTGATTATTTAAAAACCCGACGAAAAAAATTACCCTTTTTTAAGATTTGGATTAATCTAAGATGTTGATATTGACATTAAACTGGAAAATTAAGGTAACGTTCTCGTAAAAGTTCCTTCGATTTAAATATACAAATCAATTTCTATGAAAGTAAAGTATGCAATATTTATTTTTATCACAGACGGACGAATAATAACTTTATTTTTAACATCACAATTTATTATCACAGATCTTGGATGTATTAATACAATACCTGAATTGTCCATTGGTTCCTCCTTTATTTTGACACCATGAAATATTAAAGGTACGTCCTTGGGGGTTTCCAGCACAGTTTTTTGAATACTCCTGGATAATTCAATTTCTTTGCGTCTTGTTTCCAAAATTTTTTTGGTATAATTATTTGAAGTGGCATTATCTTCATCGTCTGAAGAGTCCTCAATCTCTTCTACTTCAATTATTTTAGGTGCTGGTTCTATAACTTCAACATGATCAGAATTTTCAGTCCCGCTATTTGAAGATTCATTCATAATTGGAACATTGGACTCCAAAACATGAAGTTCAACAGTTTCATTCGCTCCATTAGAATCTGAATCTTCAAAAGTTTGATTCACAGGTTTTTCCCTAGTGAAATTTTCATTCATGTGAATAGCCTCACTTTTTTCAAGCTCCACTGTTACATCTACTTTAGATGACACTTCTTCATAAAATTTCTGAAAACATATGAGGATTAGATTTTTATCTTAAAACATTATTTACTTATTAAAGATTAGTAGATATTTTAATTAAATTTAAAATGAAAATAAAAGAAGATAAACGATTCGTACCTTGTAATCTTCCAAACATATTGGATGCATATTCTTATTATCATATGTAATGGTAGGTTTGTAATGCCATTCTTCTAACTCCTGATGGAAATACTCATCAAATTTATCGTAACACACGACACAAGTTGCATCATCTAGATTGTCGCTACATTTGACTGAAGGTTGCTCCGTACCATTAGTTATTTTTTCTTGAATATTCTTCATCTTTTCAGCTTCAAAGAAATTGGACCCAGTACTTGCAGGCGTTTCTTCATCTTGTTGTTGTTGCCATTCTTCAACAGTTTTATAAAAACATCGATTTTGGATAGTCGATTTCGCTAGTCGCATTTGGACATTTTCTTGGAAATGTAGATCATAATGATCAGAAATTTTAAAAGCCACGTCACTACGAAATCTTTTACCACAATTGCTACAACATTTGCCATCGTATAGCTCTTCGACAGTTTTAGCGGCATTTTTCTTATTTTTAATAAATTTTTCATCAAACGACGGTATTTCTGGTGCAATCGAATCTCTGCCAGAGGTTTCTTGCTTTATGCTGAATGTATTTGAGCTTGGGACGATCCCAGTGTCTATTAATTTTTGAAATAATGCAAGAACATCAGCTTGTTCATTAATCTTCACTGGACTGTTTGAACTGAATTCTCTACTAGCCATGTTAGTAGGATTTTTTGATAACTGTGATGACTTGCCACTTACTAGTTTTGAAGGATTATTTATTGAGACTTGGGACTTAACTTGATTCCAATCCAAATTTTTGTTTGCATATAATTTTGGTTGCATAGGTATTGCCTGTTCACCTTTCATCCCAATGATTTTCGTATAACCTGGAAGAACGTTCTTTGGAAGTTTTGAAAAACGTAAATAATGTTTTTCACCATTCAGTATTATGGCTTTTTCAAATCCGCCAAAATCAACTGGGAACGGTTTGCCATTTAGTAAAACCCTTTTTAAAGAGTCCACAAACTCCAGAGTACATTCAATGGAGCCAAATTGCACTATTTGTGGTTTAGAATCAAGAAATATTGGTTGTACTTTGTTATGATCAATAATTAAATTAATGCTGCCTACTACCAGATCAGTTTTATTGCCAATCATGACCTTTGGTACAGGTCCTTCTAATGATGCTCTAACCACTAGGTGGTTGCCAATAGCTACTGTCATTTCTTGACCATTGAAATGACTTTGAAACCACTGATCATCGATGTACAATTCTCGTGTAGGCGTGCCTAGTTTTATTTTATGATGAGTTCCATAGTAAATTAGTGGCATGTGACCACCATTGAATTCAAGCGGTATTGTTAATCCATTTACTTTGAATAATCTGGTACCCTCTCGAAATTGTATTATTCTTGGATCATCATTAGCTAAAAATACAACAGCTGTATCCCCATAGTGTCTAATAATTTTTAATTGTCCGTTCATTGTAATACTAGACATTGCATCCAATTTAATTGATTTTATTAAATTCGTGTCAGGCGGAGGCAGCTCAATCATACTATTTCCACTATAATGAATTATTTGTGTATTTACTACAGCTCCAAGTGTATTTATTGTATTGCTTTTCGATTCTTGTTTGTAGTTAGGTTTCATTTGAGACTGGGACAATTGCGATTTAGAAACAGAAGTATTTAAGGCATCTAATGACTGAGGAGCAATAACATTTGTTGATGGCATTGTATTTATCCATGTTGATGATTGGTGCTTGTTTTCAATAATGGTTTTAGGCATTTTTTGACAATTTAAAATAAGCCCAGAACTCTTATTTTTTATATCAGTTGCTAATTGATTACTTGATAGTGGCGTAGCAGTTCTTCTTAAATCTATATCTTTATTACCAAATAAACTGCTATTGACTGTTCTGGGTAATTTGGCATTTTCAATGACTGTGGGTTCCGATGAACGCCTTTTCGTAGCATGTCTCTTGTTGTTGATTTTTAAAACTTCTGAAATTCAAAAAAATATATATAATTATAGGATCAAAATAAATTTTAAAGATGACTCATATAAGACAAGTGTCTTGATTTTATGTAAATACTCACAAGGAGAGCCTTTCATCTTCTGGTCACAGATCCTGGCCCAACTTGTTCAGGGGTCTTCTTGTGTGTAATAATGAAGCCCCATATGGTTACTTTATTCCAATAGGCCCTGGGAACCATTATAAAGCACCATGAAGTATAGAATATAATTTAATGTTAAATAACACCATATAATAGTGTATCAATCATGTTAGGCTTAGACAGTCAAGTTCAAGTGCCTCAAACGTACTTGTACTTGAACTTTTTCATGTCTTTTATAGCTTAACAATATATAAAAACTGTAGCTCAATTGGTTTTGAAGTCAGAATTCAAATGAGTAAACCCAAGGAAGCTAGATGTTACGCTATTATGGTTAAATATTTCCTAAAAACATGCGCATAATTTTTTTATACACAACTTACCATTATTACTCTCTCACCCATTTCACACACTCAATTCAAATGTATTAACATACATTTTGAGCACCAGATTCGCTCATTAGCGATGCTGGAAGACTTTTGTCAAGGTAAAAGTCATATGGCGATGAAATAATAATTAAACTTTTAACTTGGCAATGCTATGATATCAATCCAGCTCTTTTGACTTAAGCTCACTAACTAAACACAATAAATTGACACATTACACTGTTGACACACTCATCCACACATTTCAAATAAAATTTTTTCATTATTAACTGATGTAATAATGATATGAAATAGATTTTTCAACTTAACACATAAACTATCTTATTTTTTCACACACATACAGCTTCAAGTATTCTTCTGCTTCAAGTATTTCTTCTTACATTACTCCTACTCATACAATTTTCATGGCCAAGAAAGAGATGTACATGAATCCTAGAATTAATCACAAAGTATCAATCTCTTTATAAATAATATATACATAGAAGCACATAACCAAAATACTTATCTGACAGCTGCCTTCTTCTTGAGTTTTTCATCTCCCAGTTTGTCAATTCACTTTAAAAACTTTATAAACCTAATTATGGGATTTTCATGAAGCTGCAATTAAAATTTCAAGGATATAACTGCTCTTCAACTATACTTTTTAATGATTTAAAAAAAAAGTGTTTTTCTCTACTGGCAATGAGTAGAATCGTATACTGCAGCTGACGACAGCTACACAAGTGCAGCTAACAGCGTAGCGAGAGTGAGAGAGACAGACAGACATACATAAACTGTCGTCAGCTGCAGTATACGATCTACTCATTGCCAGTAGAGAAAAACACTTTTTTTTTAAATCATTAAAAAGTATAGTTGAAGAGCAGTTATATCCTTGAAATTTTAACTGCAGCTTCATGAAAATCCCATAATTACGTTTGTAAAGTTTTTAAAGTGAATTGACAAACTGGGAGATGAAAAACTCAAGAAGAAGGCAGCTGTCAGATAAGTATTTTGGTTATGTGCTTCCATGTATATATTATTTATAAAGAGATTGATACTTTGTGATTAATTCTAGGATTCATGTACATCTCTTTCTTGGCCATGAAAATTGTATGAGTAGGAGTAATGTAAGAAGAAATACTTGAAGCTGTATGTGTGTGAAAAAATAAGATAGTTTATGTGTTAAGTTGAAAAATCTATTTCATATCATTATTACATCAGTTAATAATGAAAAAATTTTATTTGAAATGTGTGGATTGAGTGTGTCAACAGTGTAATGTGTCAATTTATTGTGTTTAGTTAGTGAGCTTAAGTCAAAAGAGCTGGATTGATATCATAGCATTGCCAAGTTAAAAGTTTAATTATTATTTCATCGCCATATGACTTTTACCTTGACAAAAGTCTTCCAGCATCGCTAATGAGCGAATCTGGTGCTCAAAATGTATGTTAATACATTTGAATTGAGTGTGTGAAATGGGTGAGAGAGTAATAATGGTAAGTTGTGTATAAAAAAAATTATGCGCATGTTTTTAGGAAATATTTAACCATAATAGCGTAACATCTAGCTTCCTTGGGTTTACTCATTTGAATTCTGACTTCAAAACCAATTGAGCTACAGTTTTTATATATTGTTAAGCTATAAAAGACATGAAAAAGTTCAAGTACAAGTACGTTTGAGGCACTTGAACTTGACTGTCTAAGCCTAACATGATTGATACACTATTATATGGTGTTATTTAACATTAAATTATATTCTATACTTCATGGTGCTTTATAATGGTTCCCAGGGCCTATTGGAATAAAGTAACCATATGGGGCTTCATTATTACACACAAGAAGACCCCTGAACAAGTTGGGCCAGGATCTGTGACCCAAAGATGAAAGGTTCTTCTTGTCAGAATAGAAGAAAAAATCCATAGAAATCAAATCTCAAAAGCAACTTAGCATTAAAAATATTTTTTTTATCAGTAAGCAAATTAAATTTTAAATATAAGTAGATATTACGTATAGTGTCATAATGTAATTTTTCAAATGACTTTTTTGAATTTTCATCTGTAGAAGTAGAAAAAGACGAAATTCCTCCGATTTTTTTTAATACATTTGCATATTTTGAATACGTTTACAATCAACTTGAAAATATAATATTTTACAAGTATTTAAAGTAATTGCATTTGGGTATGTATTACCTTGTTTTCCTGGATGGAGTTTATTTAATGGCCATGCTCTATCCAATTGGTGTATTTTGGTGTCTAAGGGGTATAAGAATTTTGAAGACAATATTTCTGGCCACGTCATTCTCAAATCAAAAAGAGCGCTACGGACGTACTCTCCTCCCTAAAAGAAATAATTATAATATGTTTATGTAATGTAAAGTATAATGTAAAAATATAGCGAAAAGTTTATGTAAAAATACTTGACTTTTTTTAAATATAACTTACCTCTATAAATACTTTGACAAAATTATCTCGTAAATTTTTGCTGAATAATGACAGATATGTCCAAGGATGATTCTTTATAATAGAATCTATGAGATATAAAACATTAATCCTATTCTTTGCAATTGTTTTATTGAAATATTCCTCAATAATTTGGACTATTTCTTGTGAAAAAATATTATATTCATCCGATAAGTTAGTTAATGTGCTAATGAGTGCTTTTTTGTTTGACTTTAAGTCCCCAAGGGTGGACTTAAAACTTTCCTTGTCTTGAAATATAACATCATTCATTTGTGACGATGAATTTTCTGCTGTTGCTGCAACATCATCTCTTTGCATGTAGTCTAGTGTGCTGATATGAGCTCTGAAAAAATAAAACACCAAAATTAAAGCAGATGATTAGAGGAAATGTATATAAAAGTAACAATTGTAAGAAGGTCCAGTCTGCATAAGCTGGAATAGCTAATTGTAATAACTTAAAATGCGTTTTGCATAAGACTGTATGCGGCTTCTGGTCGCAACACAGGTTTTAGATGAGGAATTATCCTCAGAGTACGTTTTGCGCGACAATATTTTCGATTATTGGTTGGGGATATAATTATTGCTATGGTAAGTCGAAGCTTGCATTGAAAATTTTCACCAAAATTCTTTTTACTTCGCTCTAACTGCAACACGTGTCTGGTCGAACACATGGTATATGGATATATTCCATTGGGCTCATGGCAAAATGTGAGGTTAGGTTTTGAATACAAGTGATTGGATATGGATAAATAAAATTGTTAACAGATGTTACTTATAAAATAAAATTGTTTTTGACGAAATAAGACAGATTTAATCCTTCGAATAAATTTATATAAATTATTAATAGTAAGAAAACATCGTTAAAATCAAGTACTTACGATCTAATTCTTGGTTGTCCATGCATGATGAAAATTTTGGAAAACTAATTTTCTTAAGAACAAGAGTTAATCACTTGTATATTGTATGTGTGTTTTTAACTCACAAAAACGTTTACACACTTTTTATTATTATATTAAAGAATGTACACTTTGGAGAATTGAAAAAAACGTGAAAAAAAGATGAAATGTAGGCAGCACGTGTGGCGTGAATGATAGGTAAATCAAGATTGCGATCGCACCCACGCACGCTCAACCACCTACAATACTCCAGGTTTCGAGCTTCATGCTTGCGATTATTGCGGTATAAGTTTCCTAAATTCCTTGCACATGCCCAGTGCACACTTGTTGAAGACTAGCGCTCTCAGAAACAGAACCAAAGTGAGCGCGAAATTTAAATTCGTGTAAAGGTACAATTTAAAATATCTATTGTGAAAAAAATTTTAGCATTTATAAATTTTTAAATTAAAAATATAATTGCTGACACAATATAGGAGTGGTAATCATATTTATTTTAGTAAATAAAAAAAATATTTTTGCAATACATATTTTGAATTAAATTTTTATCGCGGTTCCTGAGACTACGGACACATGTCACGGACAGTCTACAGTCTCAAAAGTGACCTGACACCATATGATATAGGGCTTTTTCACAGTCGTCAGTGACGGTCTTGATCGATCAGCTGATTTGCCTGGAGGCAAAACAAACCGACCGCCCGTTTAGATGTTAAAGTTGCTTGATAAAAGTACTGGTAAAAAGTTTACGGTTGTTGTAATTATATGTAATTATAATTGATCTAATTTCTTATCAGTTATTTTTAAATACGCATGGTTTATTTAGATTAACGTTATAAAAAATATATCAAAGCAAAATGTGTTTCATTTCATAAATATCGTCATGTTCAATAAATATTTCTTAAAAAAATTATCGTTAATTATTAAAACCTATCAAATGATTATTAAAAACTAATTGTAACGTTACTGTAAGCAATTGTTTCTTAAATTTATCAAAGCTGATTTTAAAACAGATCTATGAATAGGCTACACATTGTAAGGCTTATTACTTTGAACTAACTGATTTATAATGTGTTCACAATTTTTACGATTTCATAACGATTTTTACAATATTTTCTGATCGTTGATGAAAAGAAACAATTAACAAATATTTCTGTTCGTTTAGAGTAGGTAAAAAGGTGAGCAAAAGTTAAATTGTTTCTTTGCCACTAAAATTAGAGTTGTTGGTCATTGCTGTTTGCAGCGTTGCTGTTTCTCAACTGTTGTAATTGTGTGTGACGGTTGATTACACTAACGTAATGATGCTACCATAGCTAAGACTTCCCAGCGTCTGAATTGTGTTTCATGAACCTAAAAAATGAATACAAATTACATTTTAAAGCATGTTTGTGTATAACACAGTCATATATATGAAAAAATTGGAGTGAACATTTTTACCTGCTAGCAACGTAAGTTTTTCATCAGGTCAGATAGGCATATCTGAGAGAGAGAGAGAGAGCTGTTTGAACCTAGAAAGATAAATTAAGATTTTGTAAGTGCAATGTTCTAGGTTTTCTGTAAAAGTCATCATACAAAAGTTATGACATATAAAAATAGTATCATTGATACTGAAAACTATACTTTACACGTAAAAGATATTCAATTAAATTTAGAACTTGTACATTTCAATTAAATAAATAACAGTTTATAGAAGATATGTTGAAAATTAGTCATGCCAGAGACAGGGCTAAACAGAAGTTTCAAAAGAAAAGAGATAAATATGCAGAAATGTACAGAGATGTTAAAAAAGTGCTGGATTGTAAATTGCATTGTAAAAATACTGATGTTGGATCCAATCACCAAAAAGAAATTTGAAAATTTGAAAGAGCATTAAAACATTAATAAAAAGAAATTAAGAGATACAAAAATAATGAAAGAACTTGCTGGTAACTCTTTTCATACTATTTTATGTATTGAGAATTCATTGAAAGAGTCTAAAAAGCGAATGGAGAATGAAGAAAAGCAGAAGCAATTTAATTTTAAAGTACGTTTGTGTAAAACACTGTCATACATATGTAATAATTAGAGTGAAAATTTGTACCTGATAGCAACGTATGCTTTTCATCGGGTCTTTGAAGTTACTGTTGAACATGCTATCAAACTGTTCATATAGGCACATCTGACGCAGAGTTCCATCCAAGAGCATATCCAAGAAAGAGAGCTGTTTGAACGTAGAAAGATAAATTAAAAGTTTGTAAGTGCAATGTTCTAGATGAGCGATAAGAAAATTTAATTCATTGATATAGAGCAATATTTACTATCTTTGAGGTACCTTCAGCGATCCAAGCAAGATTGATCATAGTTTAAACAACCTCAGGATATGGTTTGTTGTCTTTTATTGATCTTACATAACTTTTAGGATTTTATCATTGAATGTGCTAAAAACATTAAAATAGCTAAAATTACAATCATGTTGTTTAATAAATTCTAAGCAATCAACATATTTTTGTAAATAATGTTACCTGTTCTTTATCTGGAGTGAACACAGTTTCGTAGTTAAGAAAGCCCAACATGACAATAACGTAACCATTCTTCCTTATTATCTTAAAAAATACATAGAATAATTAAAGCTTCATGAATTTATAGTGCAAAGCATAATAATTACACATACCTGTAATCACTTTCTTTGTCATCTTGATTAGCGATATCAAGTTTGACTCCTTTAATTTTATAAAAAGAAGTTTGAGGTGTGTCATTTTTCCATCTGGCATAGAGAGAATATCTGCTTTAACAGCTCCAGAACAATATCTAAAACCAAGTACTTTGCACTATACTTGTCCATCACTTGTGCGTGAACGTACAAGAGGTATGAAAACAGCAACATCTCGAGGACGGTTTTCAAAAGATTCCTATAGTATATCTAATACTCAATTGGGATCCAGATTAAAATAACCTGAAATTAAAAAATTGGTTGATAAAATAATATTAAAAATTGATTACATTATATATAATAACTATATACCAATAAGGGATTTAAAGATTTGCAGAAGGCTTTCTACTTTTGATTCTGTGTGCTCTTGACTCAGCTCTACAATAAACTCTAAAATAACCTTCACTCTTTTTTTTTTAAATAGATCAAATTTCTTCTGTTTACAGCTACAATTGGATATTCAAATTATATATATATATATTTGATTTAACTTTTAAAGTTATTTTTTAACATATTATAACTTTGTTTTCACTTTGATAAACGTTGTCTGAAAGCTCATATTTTTAAGAATCCCTACATCCTGAAGAGTATCAGTGCCCAAGTGATCTTTAAAAATTCTCTCTGTAAGATACTTTTTAGATTTTTTTACAATGAAATAAAAATTTCTTCTGGTTTCTTCTTGAATTTCTGCATCTATAATAGTGAAAGTATCTACGATGGCAAAGAAATCAAAGCCTTTGGGTTTTTTATCAGTACCACGTTCATGATCTGCAACGTTACACAAAAATTATAATACTTATAAGCTACAATTGCAACAGCACCACTAAAGAGCACTCATTTTTAGGTTACACTAATCAAAACATACATATTGAAAACTTGATGCCACAATATAAACGTAAATAAAAAACAACTACAGGGTTAATTGGTTATAATTTATAACACTTAACTGCTGAAATAATTCAGTCACTTATTATTAATTTAATGATTAATATATACCTTTTAATGATTGTTACAATAGTTATAATTCGAGTAGACCTCTGCCTGTAAACAAATCCATGAAAAACTCAGCAGCCGCCAATAGCCACTTAACATCTTATTTTCCTTGGCTTTAGTTGATCAGTTTTCAGTGGTTTTTTCAGAAATTGAAATTATTCTTACCCCAATCTTTTCTCATGTAAAATTTCAAATTGTGTGAGGGTTCATAAAATTTGTACCACTCATAAAATAATTACTGTTTATTTCAGATTTTTGGATGGAATCAATGCGTAATGTATTTTTAATTGGTAGTCAAGCTGAATTACTTCAAAATCTAGCAGCTGCTTTTGTTTTTTACTGAATTTCTTTTCTGCAATGGTCATTGACCATTGTGGATATTTGCTAACTCACCATTGATCAACTTACTTACCATTTATTATGAGAAAAAAATTAGACTCTTTGCTTGCTTGGATATAATTTGACAACTGCTTTTGGCAGATTTTATATCAATTTTATGTCCATTATGAAATACAAGAAGTGTTCTTTGTTTAATCATTATAATGATAATGATTTAGCAAATGATGCAGTTACCCTACCTCCATTGATCATACAATAAATAAATCAAGTTTGTGGGAATTTTAAATTATTAGCCAATTAACTGATGAAAATTATTATTAAATTTTATTTACCAGCATCAGTTATTTTAGCATATAATAGACCGTTTTACATTGAACACTTTGACTACAATATTAACTTAGATTGACTGCCAGTACCAATAAATATACTCTATGGTACTCATGCTATCTTAAGCAATTTGTACAAGTTGGTATAAGTCATCTTTATTGCACTGTTATTCATATTATAGAAGTATTGAAAATATTTGGTGCTCAAAGATAATCAAATCACGAAAAATTTAATGCAAGTAACGTTACAGATAAATGTTGTACACCAATGAATTTTAAAACTATGGAATAAATAATATACAAGTTTTTACTTTTTGTAATTTGTTATGTTTCATGTTTTATAAAAATTTCCTTTGTGGTAATATCCAATACTTATACATCTAAGTCAACATTTACAGTTTTTCAATGCGCTTCAATTAGGATATTTTCTTATAAATTGTAAACTTATCCACTGAAATATGGCAGGGATTTAGAACTTCATGCTTATAATTTGTCAAAATTGTTAAAATCCGCAATAAAAAATTTATTATTGATTTATTCACTTTATGATAGTATATAATAGTTACACTTTAAACGATCTTACCTCTAAGTAACATGAAAAAGAATCAGAGTCTTGATTAAATTTCATTTCCAATGTACATCAGCATGGAAGTGATCTTTGAACACAATAATGAAGCTTATTACGTAGATTAAAATGAGAAGAAGGTTTTTAATTAATCTTTGGTAGCTCCGACGATGATTCTGGATATTCCCATTCTTCAGACAATGAGATACCTTGATTGATTTTGAAAATCGACGCTGTAATGCTTTTCTATCAACTAATATGACTCATGAACAAACGGAAAAAATTTAGATATCCTCCATACTCAAATATTTTTAAGTAATAAATTTTATTTTAATAGATGGTACTAAATTTATGTTGATGAATCTAACGGTTTAAATAGAAAGAGCACACCAATTATTCAAAATTGTCAAAAAATATTAGATGTAAAATGATAAATTTATATTTAATTATAAAATGTAGATTCGAGGTTTTAAAACATCAAATAACAATAATCTTTTAGCACTCATTTATTTTAGTAACTCACTTTTTTCATATGCTTATAATTAATATATTTTAATTAAATTTCGAAACATCATTGTGATTTTTTCTTTCAATGTGAAACCACCAAATTCTAATTGAAATTGAAAGATAAGGTATACTTAAATTTTAATTTTCATAGAAAAAGTGTTTAAAATACTTACGAAGATATTTATGTTATATTTTATTTCATAAAACTTTACAACAACAACATTAACAGTATAAATTCAACTTTCAAAAAATTATTAAAATATCATAAACTTTGTATTCTATTAATCGAATTTCATTATTCGTATCTGAAAACGTTATGAGTAATATTTTTCGTTGGAAAATTTTCGACTAGTGTGTAAAAATATCATTATGGTTTAAAATAATTATAATTCAAGTCAAAATTAATAGACAGAAAATCTAAAAGTTTCACCTATTATCTGCCCACATTGATGATTATGACGAATTGAATTGATATTTTTTATACCAAAATTAAAGCACTGTATCTACTAAAATGACAGTTATTTTCTAAAATTATTAAAATTAATAATTAAATCCTTGATTGAACGTTATTCATCCCAGAAGTATTATTATTTAGACATCAGAGTGAAAATTTTTTTTATAAATTTCAACAGCTACTACTTCTCAAGTAAATTTTGTTTCTTCTTTACATTATAAGTGATAATAGTAACATTTGAATATATGCTTTATTGCTTTTGTTTATGCATAGGAAAGTATAGAATTGTTATACACGTTTAAAAATTGCTATGTAGCTAAAATTTATGAAGTTGAAGAATTTTTTAGTAACAATAAAACATGCTTCTTAGAAATAGTTGCGCTAGAAGTTTCATGGATCACTATCAATTTTGAGTTTTAGTACTATGAAAGTGTTTTGCATCTACATTAAGAAATTTTATTGATCATATAGAGTTGATAACGTATAATAGATGCAGGAGTCATTTACTTTTTTTCAATTGTAGTAATAAAATTATTCTGTTATTACACATTAATTACAATTAATACTTAATACAATTTCCATATTCAGTATTTATAGTTGTTTTTAGATTAAAAATTGATACTATTCTTTCGTAATTCTGAAAATAATTATTATATTCCCATGATTGTAAGTACAGTTTTTAATTAATTGGTTTCTAAGGAATTTTTGAATTTTATTTACTATATATTATATGTATGATACATTATAGCTAAAGTAGGTTTTTTCAATTTTTTTAAATTTCTGTACTTATAATATAATCTGTGAACACAAGGATATAGATTTACATTCATAGGTACAATGAAACTTAGTTTAATATATTTTTGTATTATGATTTATATAGAAATAGAAAAATCATCGACTCATCAAAGACCAGTTTTATTAAATGACTTTTTTAACTGCAATATTTGTTATTATGAATGCGGTAAGTTCAACAACTTTTATCATTAACTTCATATTTGTTTATTTTAGTATGATCATATTATTAATCTATTCATTAATTTAAAATTTCTTTATGTGATTTATATCATATTTGCCGCTGCTTATGAGTAAAAACATAGTAAAAACGCTATGAAAAAAACCTTTTTATAAAATGTCGTGAAAAAAAACACACCTCATCGAAATGCCGTGAATAAAAAATCATCGAATCGAATCGCGATTTAACGAATCTCGTCGAAAATATCTTGGTTTTTGAAATAGGTGTGTTTTTCTTCACAGTATTTTGATGAGGTATGTTTTTCTTCACGGCATTTCGATGAGGTGTGTTTTTTTCACAGCATTTCATTAAGGTGTGTTTTTCTTCACGGCATCTAATGAGATGTGTTTTTTTTTCACAGTATTTTGTTAAGGTAAATTTTTACTCATAAGCAGCGGCGATATACTTTTTGTGATATTTGTTTGCAATTGAAATTTTATGTGAAATCGAACATAATCTTCCACATCTGTAAATAAATTTACCCTTAATCATACTTGACGACATGAGTTTATAAATTTCATCTTTTAGATAGGAAATCAAAATGAAGGCTCGTATATTATTTTTTGTTTACTTAACATATCGCATACTATAAAGTAGTATGAAGTAAAATTTACTAAGTAAAAGCAATTGAAAAAATTAATAATGTTGTAACTGCTCATAAATAATCATTAAACGCATTATTTTTCAATTTAATTGTTTATTAAAGAAAAAGATAAATTTTATCATGAATCTAAATAAACTAGAACTACTGATTTTCTCAAATTTTTTGAGTTTTAATACATCTTAAATCTATGAAAATGGATAGAATTACATTTTTCAGATTATTAGTAATCTTTCGAAAGTAGCTCTAAATTACAGATTATTTTGCAAATTTTGTTCTCAAAATATTTTTATGGTTTTTTGCTTATGTTTAAAAGTCATTGATAACGACAAGATAGTGTGTTTAAGAACGTGGTTGAATTATTCCTCAATAGTATTGCGATAAGCACTAGAAATTAATTCAAAGTGTAGCTGAGCAACAACTTCTTTATTTTGCGTAACACAATAAAGAGACTCGATGACTTACTTGAACATTTCTTTTATCAAGAAACTTCAATTGTACTTGCATTTAACTTTCGGCATCATTTCATGTGATTTTTATCTTCCGCATTCCTTTTCATTGTAATCAGTCAAATAAGTACTATTATAGCTTGCGATCGCCAGAGTCTTTTTGCGGCGACGTAGTAGGTCTGCTAATTAAAAATTTCATAGCTTTGATTGTTCTTCAATACGTACTTACAACATGTTAAAAGTCAAATAATTATCTGAATTTTAAATATATACTGCACTATATTACCAATAACACTAATCTCTTTTTAGAATTTGTTTTTTTTAATAGCGTCATAAATAACATTTGTTCAAGTCATGCAGCTTCTATTGAAAATAGTTGATTGAAAATGTTTCACGGAGAAGCATTACAATAATCTTGATATAATATTATACAAAAATAAAAGAATTTAAATTTTCAGAATATTTTGACCTTCAACACTGAAAAATTCTATAATATCTATTTTCACATTCGCAAGATTTGTATTAAACTTAAATGTACCGTGCGAATGTTACCTAATAGATCTAAAACTACGCTGTCGTTTCGAGACATCGACACAACTATTATACATTTTCGTATTGGTTATTCAGTCTAGTCTCGCGTTGCGAAGTTAAACATCTTATTTAATTCATGGCATGCGTTTATGCAAATCAAACATTTGAAAATGTACTTCATTTCTTGCATTTCAATGCATGTAGAAAAATAAAATACGTGTCAAACGTTGCTCATATTTTAACGACGGATGAATAATTTTGTTTCTTGCACTCAACGCATTTTCAATTTACGTGTTGATTGATAAGTCAATCGTTTATAATGGATTTATTGAGTAAACATTTTTATAAGTGAACTAAATAATTATATATATGTATATATATATATATATATATATATAATATATTATATAAAAACGATCAGCGACTAATTTGCGGTGCACGCAAACGCCGTGGATCCAGTTGACCCTAGAAGGTCCCCGGCGCCCACGACTCGATGCTCACGTTGCTTATTTATATCCTCAGATATTAGCAATAACTATTTATTTAAAAAAAAATTCAATTTAAATTTGGATATTGCAATATTAACTTCAACTCGTAGAATAAATTGATTGAGAGTAGTTGCCTTAATGTTTGTTTCATGTATTCCGCAACAAATTGAACCTTATAGCTTTTTTTTCAGGGAAATTACTGCACCAACTTTTTTTTATATATTTAAAGAGAGTTTTTGCTAAAAATATGTTACAATTTGTTTTGTCAAACGAATAAAAAATCTGTTATTTGAGGAAGTACCAAAGCCAGCCTTAAATGACAAATATATTTTTTTTAGAATTTCCCTAAATATTTTATGTACGTGCTTGAAAATGTTTACTTTTGCCTGGCTCCCGTACCCTAATAAGTTTAAAATGGATATTGTGGAATACATACTTTTGCGAATTTATACTAGTGACGATCAATAGAAATTTGAATTTATCACTTAAATAAATATATTTATGGAATGACGGTCGTCAAGCTTAAATATTATCAATTAAATTAGGTAATGTTGGTACAATTAATATACTAGATCAAAAATAATGTTAATATTAGTTAGATATCATACTCTACAGCACAAACAAATTTTATTAATATTTGTTATTACGCAAATGTTTAAACATTTGTTTTGAATATCTCTGTTAAACTCTGTTAAAATCATTTTGTCAAGATAAACAATATGAACATAAGTATGATTCTCGTTTTAAATAAGTTATATGGTTTTTAAAGTTTAACAAATTTTTTCAAATAAATCGTGTATATATTTATGAACTTGTGTGTATGAGCCAAATATAAAAAATTAATTGCAAGTAATTAAAATATTACATAAAAGGAGCTTGAATGTTATCAACAAAGTAAATTATAGATGATAGCCAAACATAAATAAAATAAAATTATTTCAATGATCGATACACTGAACACATGGTCAATTGATTTGCTCAACTAATGTATACTTTCTTGAGATTCACAATTTTTGATTACTCGATAATTTATAATTGTCTCTTATTTACATTACTTTAAAGATTCTCATTGGTAAATCTCGACGGACAGATAAATTTTCCAGTGTAAAAATACGATTAAGCTGAAAATAATATGTATTACTAAAATTGAAACATCACAACTATTCTCACAGCAAACAGTAGACATCAAAGGAAGGATACAAAAATGATAGTACAAAAAAGTACATCGATAGTAAATTTAACAGTTTCTAATAGAACATAGTATCACACATATTATTGCGCTTTTCTGCTAATGTTGTACAATTGAGTAAACTATGAGAGCGATTATCAATTATACATCAGTCCTTCATTGAATTAAAATTTGAGCTTTTATTGACATAAGTTTCACGATAAAATAATTCAGGGGTAGCAAATGAGAAAATATTATTAAAAATTAACGGATGCGATAAAAATAATGTAGTAATACATGAAAATAAATAGAACACAGGAATTATGTAATAAAGTGCTTTAACAATGATGAATAGTAGACGAGTATTAGAGCTGAATTGTAATAAAATATCTGAGGTCGTGACTTTAATTTCTGACTTTGCTTTAACATTTTGCATTCTCTCTCGTTTTATTGTTTAATTTTTAACCGTGGACGGCTCTTCTCATACTTTAAAAGCTGAAAAATTATCGACAACGTATCGCTTGGAGTCTGAATGAGCGCCGAAGAATGTGCGCCTGCGTCCTTTCATTATGACAATCTCGCAGCAGCTGGCTTTACAATAAATAACTTTAAATTTCTTTTTGTTGTGCAAAAATGTACTCCACTGTATTAGTTGTGGCTAGTTTCTATCATTGATTTTTGGGCAAAAGGAAGGAATTAGGAAAAATAAAGGGGATAAGGTAAATTTTGCAAAACATAAGTTGTGCTAAGGGACGCAACCGGCTTTTTGCCAATCAACTTGTAACGAGGAATGAGGAGACGACAGCCAGCGCCAGCTTTTCGCACTCCCGCCAAGGTCTTACTGTGCCTGCGCGCTTGGGTCGCACTGCAACAGCCGCACTATTGAGGGATCGCTTTTAGCACCCTCGATAAATTCATCAAGAGATAATTTACCGTCCTTATTTTTATCCATTTGTCGAAAAATTTTATCTGTGCGTTTCTCAGGCGTTGATTCATCTTCTGGCATCTTCATTACTGTTCCAACCATTTTGTATATTGCCTACAAAGTATATAAACCAAATACTTTAGTTAGTTTGTATATCGAAAAATCAACATGCCTGGTTTTTTTGCAAAAAAAAAAAATAAATAAGACATGCCTTCAGAGCACTGTAGTATTATAGTAATAAACAACAATCTAAATATTAATTCACTGCATAAGCCTAATCGATAAATTGATTCAATTGTAAGCTATCATTATGATATACAATTCCTCAATACAACAGAGATTACAATAAGTTATTGCCACTCACCGTTACAATTTCTAACATCTCCTGTCGAGAAATGTAACCGTTGCCATCAAGATCATACATGCTAAAAGCCCATTTGAGCTTTTGCTCCAATTTGCCACGCGATGTGACACTTAGAGCACAGAGAAACTCCCGGAAGTCAATAGTTCCATCCCCATTGGCGTCAAACGTTCTAAAAACGTGCTCTGCGAACTGATCATGAAAAATGAAAGTATTAATAAAATTATTTCATCTCTTTTTTTCCAATGTGGTAAATTATTTAAAAAATATATTAATTGTGATAGTAAAAATATAACGTATTAAACAATTTATCACTTTTTGTGTTCCACGAGTCATATATAAAATTATCGATGTAACAAAATTAATTTTCAATTCAAATAAAAAATTAGCATAATTTTTTCGAAAAAAAATATTTCAATTATTACTGTCAAAAAACATTAATCTTATTACTATTTAATGCCACTTCTCAAAGACTAGTTTATTGATGATTTAATTATTTGTTAATTTAAAATTAATTAATTATTTTTCAAATTTTCAATAAATGAAAATTAAGTAACTATTCCGATTATAAGAAAGATTCTGGTTAACCCATTAACGCGCAAAAGTGCAATTTTGTGCATGAATTTTCAATTGTAAATAAATCTTACATAAAATTAAAATCTTTACTTGAATATCCATATACAGGGAGTTTTGGGTATGCTCTTTTAGAATCCGGTGTTATTTTTGCGATAAATAAACATTAAAATCGATAATTTTGCAATTAAAAAAAAACGTAATTTTTTTACTTAAAATTTTTTTTCAAAGTCAATTTTCTACATTACCCTGCCTTCGGAGGGTTCCCAAAACACCAGCAATCGTGCACTTTTTCTCTGAACTTTCAATAAACGTGTTGCCGCGATTTCTATCTAGCCCCTATATTCAAAAAATGGGGGATTTATATCGAGTAGCGATATAAAAATTCCCTTATATTTTACTCGGAAAATATTTCACATGCGCTGAATATCAACTTAAAGTACCATTTTGCGGGCAAAAAAGTATTTGATATTGTTCAGAGGCACTTGTACGATACAAGTGCCCATAAGTAACACTTTTTGGCACGAGTATCGTACAACATTTTATAGCACTGTGCTAAGTTCACATTTATGCCTCCTTTTCCGAGCCATGAGTCGCACTGTCTGGTAACGCGAAGTGAGGTTGGCGCACGAGCGTATGCGAGTGTGATGCAAACGCAGTGGTGTCAGAATGTGTGACTTATGCCACAGAAAAGCGTGCCATAAATGTGAACTTATGACACGCAGTGCTATAAAAGTACTATTTTGAGTTTAAGTTGTATTTGTCCCCTTAATTAATGTTTTCATTATTAGACTGACAATAAAAAAAAATTTTTTTTTAAATCGACGGGACGCCCCCTCAAAAGTTTCAAACCCCCCAAAAAATGAGCTCTACCAAATTTCAGCTCATATGGTTGAAAAAAACCCATGCCACAAGACGGGTGTTGATTAACATTAAATTAAATGGAAAACCCGTACGCGTATAATACGAGAAAACGACTATAGAGCAGCTCATTTTTTTGAGGGTTTGAAACTTTTGAGGGGGCGTCCCGTCGATTTACAAAAAAATTTTTTTTATGGTCAGTCTATTCATTATCCGATATTATCCTTTGAGAAATGTCATTCTGCGCAAAACTTTACAATTTTAATGAAAATATGTAACATTAAAAATGACTCAATCAAAAAACAAGCCATTAGAAGTTCCACATCAACAATAATAAGCTTTAGCAGACAAATCGAAAAGTAACGTTATTCAGTATCATACTGTATGCTAGTGCTATAGAAAAATATACTTTTAATTTTCTAGGGATTTCTGAATGAACACCAAATAGTATGGGGCATTTTCAGATTGTAAAAAAATGGTCGCTTGGAGGAAAACAAACAAGATTTAGCATTTATTTAACCCAAACTACTGTGTTTTTTTATATATTTTCAGTCAAATCAGTATAGTGACCATTTTATGATAATCTAAAAACATTGCATATTCTCACTGTATATGGGCTATATCGCGTCAACTGTCCCCCCCTCTTTTTGATTTGATTTTTCAGATTTTATTCTGCTTCCCAAGGGTGAATATGAAAAAATTGTTGAAACGTGATTTTTTATGTAGAATTTGATGAGGAATTCAAATTTGATGTCAAAAATCATATTCATAACCTCAAACTCCCTAAATTATTAGAAATCAGTCTCAAAGCCAAAAATAAACATGTTTGTATCCAGTGATATGGCCAATATTGTAATATGTTCATCGATACATCAAAATACAACTTCTGATAAATTTTGGTCATCGGCAGACAAACAGACTTCAGTATTGAGCATCATATGTGTCAAGAATCAAGGAAAATTAGAGAAACCATGTTTTATTAACACATATGATGCTCAATACTGAAGTCTGTTTGTCTGCCGATGACCAAAATTTATCAGAAGTTGTATTTTGATGTATCGATGAACATATTACAATATTGGCCATATCACTGGATACAAACATGTTTATTTTTGGCTTTGAGACTGATTTCTAATAATTTAGGGAGTTTGAGGTTATGAATATGATTTTTGACATCAAATTTGAATTCCTCATCAAATTCTACATAAAAAATCACGTTTCAACAATTTTTTCATATTCACCCTTGGGAAGCAGAATAAAATCTGAAAAATCAAATCAAAAAGAGGGGGGGACAGTTGACGCGATATAGCCCATATACAGTGAGAATATGCAATGTTTTTAGATTATCATAAAATGGTCACTATACTGATTTTACTGAAAATATATAAAAAAAACACAGTAGTTTGGGTTACTTGGGTGACGCGATATAGCCCATATATTTTCAGCAATATCATTACTGTCTTCGAAAATTTCTAAAAAATATTGATAGGTAATTATCGGTAATTTTTTGCCACCCAGTGTCGTCTGCTACAATTGCTTTAAATGAACACGAAAAAAAACCGCGGCGGGAACGATTAAGAAAAAACCATTAATTTTATCACCCTGAAATTTTAACACAAAAATCTGTCCATGTGACTGCTCAGAATGAACTAGAATGGAAAAAATCGGCATAGTATTTTTCGAGATACAAACATTTTTCGAAAAACAAAGTTCAATTTTCGAAAAAAACGCCACCATTTCTTTATTTTTTGTGGGTTGTTTTTGCGTTTTTTGGGCACTTGTTGCATAAATAACTATTTCCAAAGCTCAATGGTACGCCTTATTTTTAGAATAAGTCTCATATTCTATTAAGACTCGAAATAAGACCTATGACTTGTTTTTGGGGTATTTTCGATAGAACAGCGTATGAAAATAAATAGTATAATACAAAATTTATGGTACATAATTTTTATCCGGAATTGGAAAAATTAACTGGTTTTCTGAATGATCATTAAAACTTATGCATTCTCATTGCAAATGAAGAAAAAAATCGATTTTTACATAAAATAAAGTTCCTTCACATCATAAAATTACTTTTTTAACATTTTAGAACGAAATTCGCAAAGAAAAAATAGTTATAGCCTTTAACGCAAAGCGACTCGCACACTTGTAATGTATGCAGAGCGAAACTTTAAACGCTTTTTTCTCAAAACCACTTTTTTCAACGTTTACCAACGATTAAGAGAAAACTATACGGCCGATCCTTATGTTTCATATGAATTTTTAATCGTTACATCTTTCTCTTGGAGACAAACCTCTAAAAAGTTTGAAAAATCATCCCTAATTTTTTATTAGGGGGTGAATTCGCTCCAAAAAATTTTAATTTGGCAGAAAAACTCATGCGAAAATCGTAAAAATGAAAATATCAATTTTTTCGAGATCAATCCTGTACAATTATATCTCACAAATAGGTACGAGTCGAAACGAGGATTTCAGCGAATTTCATCTACAGTCGACAAAATGTGTCTCAAGTCCCATCAAAAATTTTTGCTTTGTAGTTTAATGTATATAATAAAGAAAAATACCCAAAAGCTCCGAATTAATAAAATTTATAGATTTCTAACAAATATTTAAAAAGTGATTTTTTTTACCATTTGCAATGAGAATGTCCTTTTGATTAAACGTTGTGTATAAAGGTAAAATTAATTCAAATTTTAGATATGCAGGCCTTTTTTGTTTATTTTTTCTCTTTTTTTACAAAGTGCAGTGTGAATCAAAATGAAAAATAAAATACATATAATTTATACAAGATAATGTGCTCAAATTGTAAAGAATGTGAAAGGCGAGTGTAAGAATAAATACAAATATTATGATTTTTTAAATTAGTTAAAAAGCAAGCTGCAGTAATTGACGTAAAAAACTACGTTAGAGAAGCGTTAACTGCATTGGATCAAAAAATGAAAAATAGTATCGATAAAACGTTAATTATAGTCTGGTAAAATTTTACCCAAAGAAAATAAAAAATTAATTCCGTCTTATAAAAGTATTATATAAATCGTATTTGTCCTCTTCATTTTGATGTTTTGCAAGTTTCCTAATTATTGACAATTCAAATTTACTAATAATTTTTTATAAAAATGTGGCATTCTAGGGAAATGGTTTGGACCGTTCGTTTTTGCTTCATATAAATAATCGTTTTGAATTTGAAAAAATAGCAGTCTTCGTATTGCAGTGGAAATCACATAATTAGAAGTCCTGGGGACCGTCATTCGATTTCAAATTATGTGATAATTTGAATTATTTAGCAGCCACATAATTCAAATTCTGTCGAATAGTTTTTTTTAATGCCAATGTTTTATTAGGAACACATTGGTAAAATAAAGCGCCTTTATTGACGTTGAAAATATCTTTTACTTTGCGGTCCGAACTCATATCCTTTAATAATATTTTCCAATCCTCGGCTTCTTTGAAATTATTGTTGTATTATTAAATTAAGGATTCTACCATTCTCCAAATTGATTTTTATCTAAAATTTGGACTCATGCAAACGTAAAATTTGCAATTGCGTAACTTCTATGTGGCGAAACTAATTTTTATTTTATCTTGTGGGTGCTATCTCATCGTTCATCACAGTACTTAGACAAAAATTCAAAAATAGTTTCAGGCCGTAAATTTATAAAGAAAGTTCATATAGTATACCCGTTACAAAATGAATCGAGCCCTTTCGTTCTTTTGAGAAAAAAATACGTGCTGCATTAGCACATTTTATGCGTCTATGGTACCATGTCTATCTGTCTATAGATGTACAAAATGTGCCCGTGGTAGCATGAATTCCTAAAATGAGGGGAAGGGCACGAATAATTTTCTAACGTATGTACATAAGTTTCAAAGTTAGGCACAAAAACACATAGTTCAAAAGAATCTCATTACAAAATATCATTAAATTTTCTGATATATATTTACGATTCGAGCATTATACTCATCATTCTCTTACAATATAGCGCATTTGCATTGAATCAGTTTATAGCATGAAAATATTTTAAAATGTTGAAGTTGGCAGCTCTGCAACTTATGTACACCCGCCGAGTTAGATACTCGGACCTCAAAAATTTGCGATCGATTAGTCGCTTCCTTCACTGTTTAAAAGCAACAGCGCTTGACTACAGTTTCACGATGTACACGTTAAGCAGTGAAGGAAGCGACTAATCGATCGCAAATTTTCGAGGTCCGAGTATCTAACTCGGTGGGTGTACATTGACATATTATAATTTTGAAACTTATGTACATCGGTATTTGGTAAGTTTAAAACTAACGGTACTGGAACCTTGAATCTGGAATTTCTGTACTAGAACCATAAATTACGTTGTAAATAATACATTTTAATTTTAACAAGCTTTATCGTAAAAAGCACAACGTAATAAATCTCTTTCTGTATTATAACTATTTTTTTTAAATTCCCTAAAAGTTTTCATATTCTTTAGCTTCATGATTATGGCATAGACACTTTACCTTATTTCACACCACGTCACCAATAGTTTTTCAAGGATATGATAGATAATAGAATTATATGATTTATTGGGATTTTATATTTAAAAAGATCTTGATGAGCTTCAATAATTGGTTAAATTAACAGCAAAACTAAAGTTAAAAAATGTTACCTTTGATGCATCACCATAAGGAAAAAAATTTCCATAAATTTTTTTAAATTCTTCAACACTCAAGTGTCCACTAGGGCAGTCTTTTAGAAATCCTTTGTACCATTCTTGAATTTCAGCATCTGAAATTTTTTCAATACAGGCAACTTAGTATATAATTTAAAAAAGCATCTTTCAAATTCGCTCAAGTTTTTATTCCAATGAATTTTTTGTTGTGAACAAGTATTTTAGAGCATTATTGCAAAAATGATAAATCACATTCATTGGAATTAAACTATTCATAATTTTGCCCTGAGTGAATAGTATTGCCAGCAGAACAATTCCAAAGCTACACTATAGCAAAACAAATCTTTTGCCCAGTTCACATATTTGTTTATTTGTACTAGCAAATAGATCTTTTCACCTCGCTTGAAATCAATTTTTTCAATGAACAGGGTCTTAATATATAATTTTTAGCGGGCATTGAAAATGTTAATAATTTATTATTCAAAAACATGGAAAATGATAATACTATGACTACAATCCCAGCGACTTTCGACGTGCGAATGGTTCACAAAAAAAATTATTTTTGGTATAAAATCGGTGTTAATCAATTCCAAAGTAAGTAAATAAAATTATTACATAACTATTTGAGATAATCAGACTGTATTAATAAAAGAGTCATCAACAATGCTCATATATCCTACAAGGAGGGGCAAAAGTATGAAAATCCCTGAAAATTTCGCGAAATACAAGTACAAATAAATTAAAAACCTTATATCCGACGTATTTATCGACAAGGATTTCTATGGTAATCTTGAATTTGACCTTGAACACAACTTCAAAGCGATCAATTTTACGGGGTTCCCATTTGAAACACCGATTTTTGGTTCGCTGTGGCTTAGAGGTTATGTTCAAGGTCAAATTCAAAGTCACCATTGAATTCTTTGTCAAAAAATACGTTGGATATGAGATTTTTGTTTTATTAGTACGCTCATTCTTGGTCATGAAAAGATTACGATGTTAACAACACGGAATTTAAATACTATGGAAAGAAAAGTTTTTCAACTTTCAGAATATGTAAGTTTTATTTTTCTTTATCGCCAATTGCGTAATTTATACAATTTTGAAGAGAGCTATGTTGCTTGGGTTGTTTTGGACCGAAAGTGTTGAAGTATTTTTTCACGTTTTTAATCATATTTGATTGTTAAGCAACCTCTAAACACCGATTTTAAGGGCTAAAAATGTATGGAGCTTACTTTTTTTACTTCATAATTGTAAGCAAGCAAAAATGAAAATAATTTTTTTATTTTGGACCACCCTAATGTTTAGCCATATTAGAAATATTAGATACGTGGTAGCAATATGATTAGAGCAATATTTTCAATAGCCACCACTACTATTGTTCTTTCAACGTGTTAATTAAGTTATGATGGTTTTGAAAAGGTATGAATCACCTGAAAATTCGGTGTTTTGTTTGAGGTCTTCAAGGACCTCCGGTTTAAGTTTGCTGTTTTGTTTTCCCATTTTCAAAAAATTAAGACCCGTTCACGCCTTAGTATTGTAATCTTGTATCCAAGAAAAAACTCTGTTTATTTTGAAATTAATGGTCCAAGCCTGCAAAAAGTAAATTTTTAATATAAACTCATGCTCAAAACTGTAAAATATATTTAATTTTTTATTCATTTGGAGACTGATTTTAGTCAGTTTGAGAAAGGTAAGGTAAGGAAATAATTGAATTATTCAAATCAGTCATTCATCATTCAAATAACCTATAAAAAATCTGAAACAAAAAATGAGTCAATGTTAAAATTAAGCAATTCAAATTTCAATATTTCGATCATAGTGCAATTTATTTATATTTTTTTTTATATTCACAATAAATAACGTAATACATTTGTTTATCGTCATATCAAGGGATACAATAATTACAGTTGTTACATGTATATCAATTAAAAGTTTTAAAAATATCAGTTAGGTACTGAATCCTGTAATGAGAAACTTTATACAAAATACTATTTTTTCAAAATTCAATTAAATTTATCAAATCATTTTAATCCTACCATTTTATTGATCGCCATCGCGATTCATCTATAACTGAAAATCTAAATAACACTTTGCAAAAAATTTTCGTTTCATGAAACCTAGAAATTTTATGTTACACCCATTGATTTTTGATAGAAAATTGTTGATAAATGTACACGTACTTTCGAAAATGATCAATAACTGCATCAATGCTAAAAATATTGCTCTCCAGTTCTTGAACGTATTGCTAAAATTTTTTAACTAAAAATTCTTGTTAAATAAGAAAAATTAGATTTAAACTAATATGAATATTAAACATTACTTATTTTTACCAAAAATTGATGAACGGGTGAACAAATTTTCATTACGATTTTCTCGCAATCGTAAAAGCGTTTGCAACAATATCAAAACTTTGAAAATAGAAAATTTTGAGCAACAAATACTTCTTTACTGATAACATCCATGTATTTGTCGTACTAAATTGTCTTGACGTATTACTATATCATTCTAGCTGATTATTTTAATTTTCCCAGTTTCAATTATTTAAGTATATCAGTTACATTCAAAAGAAATTAAATTGAATGTTAAATTTTTCTCTCTTGACACGTGTAACACCTATTGTATATAAAGAATAAAAAATACAATAGTGTGACTAGTAGGAATATAAAATAACTAATAAACTGTAGCTAATTTTTTTCATTTTCTCTAAATCTGGTACGACGTTTACAGATGATTTTTTTTCGCTCTAGAACAAGAGAATTACATGGCCTTGAAACTATTTTGTTTTATTTTAATCACCTTATTGACATTGTACCTTAATGCAAATGATTCTAAATAGAAATGTTCGTATAAATTTATAATACATGATAATTATAACTATCACCTTGTCTAAATTTTTTTCTGTTCTTAAAGACAAAAACTTTTAAATAAGATTATTAATTATTTTAATGATCGATGTAATTATAAAGTTGAGACGAATATTTGATGAAAAATCTGAGGTTAGAACACAGAATGTGCAATTATTTATGTAACTACTTAAAAAAAATGAAAAAAATAATTATTTTAAATTCTGAAATTTCTTTGAAGATTAATATTGTATTTGAAAATGTATGGTTTTAAGTATTTTGAATATTTATTCTATAAGATCGAAAGCCAACATTTTTGACTTTCAAATATATTTCAGGCAGTAAATTGTATTCTATAGTTTTAATTCATATAATTATGTTCATTCACATTAAAAGTACGTTAAAACTATTAGTATTGATAATTGATTTATATTAGTGAAGGAATCAATAAGATGGATGGAATTAAGAGATTTGATAATTAACATTTACGTCATTAATAATGGAAATTTGAAAAACTAAATTCGATAATTAAATATAGATTGATTCACAATTAGCAAGAATGAATTTTTGAGAAATAAATTTCTAGCTCAAGTTCAAAGTTGAAAAATATAATGTATAATAATTTATTGAACCTGAAAATTCTTAATCAAATTTTGTTTTTCGACGATTATACATAGACATTTTGTTGAAATTTTTTTTAAAATTTCATAGAGAAAATTAAAAAGTATAAACTCATATTTGATTTGAATCAGATTAAATATTGAGCTAATACAGTAATACGTGAAAATTTTAAGTTAGAAGAAAATCACATGATTCCCAAATAAAATTAAAAAAAACATACAAATCGAACATTAGGGAGTAGATGATTTACACATGAGAATTGGAGTAGAAAAATATAAAGTATAAAATTGGGGTTTATGGGAGCATATGTTTTATATTAACAGCTCGTTTGATCTTTAGTGATGCATTCTACTTTTACCTATTGATATTGCGAGTATTCAATTGACGTTTGATGGTATAAGGATCATTGTGTCAAAGATATTCATTTTATACATACTTATCATTAATCTGCATTCCAAGAGAAACAATTTTTTGTAGAATAATTAAAAAAATAAATATTTATAAAATGAGTATCCCAATATTATTATTTATTCATGTATTTATTCATTTTTTGACAAATTATTTTAAATAATTATTAGTAAGACAAAGTGTATAGTTCAAGCCAAAAGTAGTAGTTGTAATTATTCTTTCAGATTCTCACACATGCAATATACATTGTATCTCGATTGTCAATGCTCAACTTTCTTGTTAAAATTTATTTTTATCTTTCATACTTCATTTTGTGTATCTGAAGTAGTAATAAATTTACCTTAAGGGCCAGAGAGTTTCAATAGTTAAAGAAATTAACTTTCGAATGCATTAAAACTATAAAATTGTTAATAAATTTTATTTGATTCTCTTGGAGAACCCTTAAGTTTCATCAAATAACGGGAATCAATTTGATAGTTTGATTCAGAATTTTTATGATTCAAAAATAAAAGCACTCAAAATTAAGGTAAAGTGGGGGAAAACGCCAGTTCGGGGAAAATGCCACTTAGCTATAATTTCGTTATAAGAAAGAAAATTTAGATAAGTGACCTATTGGAATTTGCGTTATGATAATTCGATTACATCGACACAAAATAGATGATTTTTCACTGCTATTATCAGTCGATTTTCAAGCGTCAAAATTTTTCGTAAAGTTCACTGTGCAAATATTCGTTTAGTTTTCAATGAAATGTTTAAGTGGGAATTGTTAACAACATTTAGATAATGACAATACATCATCCAAGTTTAGCCGTGGTAGTCCGCTAGGAGATCCCGAAAATTAATTAGTATTTCATTTTTTTCATTGCATTCAGATTAAGGGCATATTGCTCCAATCGGGGTTTCGCATGCTTGGGGAAAACGCCACTTTTGAACAAAGTTGCTAAATTTTTTATAACTATTAAAATAACAATATAAAGGTATAATTTTGTTTTTCTTATAATACATAAACGTGTTTTTTACAGTCCTTAATGCTTAAGATTTGATTTCTTACATTCATTACTTTTTTATTCCAATTTTTTCCTTAGCTATGGCGTATTCCCCCGCTTTGTATACCTTATATATTTTTATTTCACAAGAATTAAACATTCGCATACAAAAAATTTCGCTCTTCTGAATGACGCAATAAAAAAAACGTGAATTTTATGTTAAATAATTAAATCGTTTATTAAAAAACATAATTCCGTGTACTTTTTTTAATTATCTTTATAACGTGATATTATATTTTAAATTCATTTCATAATATTTTTTACAAGTATGATTAAACTCCTGAGGCCAGTTATATTTTTGAATGAAAATTAAATTTTCGAAAATGCTATGATTGGATGGAAAGTTAGTCAATTCGCTTAAACTATTTTGGTCTTTAATTTTTATTTGAACACCGGCATTCGCATACAGTTTAAACACTCTAATTAGGCGCTTTTAGAAATGTTTGAATTGCTTTTTTTTATTCAACTTCTATAATAAAATAATTATATTAATTTTATTTTTTTTAATTCAAGTATTAACTGATTGTGTTAATTTTTTTATAGCACTGCGTGGCATAAGTTCAAATTTATGGCACGCTTTTCTGTGGCATAAGTCACACATTCTGGCACCGCTGCGTTCGCATCACACTCGCATATACGCTCGTGCGCCAACCTCACTTCGCGCATGGCTCGGAAAAGGGGGCATAAATGTAAACTTAGCACAGTGCTATAAAATGTTGTACGATACTCGTGCCATGGGGACACTTTTCGGTCCAGATATTAGGACCCTCGCTGCGCTCGGGCCCTAAACTACGCCGTGCCAAAAATTGTTACTTATGGCACTTGTATCGCAAATTACTATAATAGCGCGTGTAATATTAAATTTAAAAAATTGAAAAAAATTTTTTAATTTTAAATTAGATGGAATTCTCTAAGAAAATTTTTTTTTAAACTGTTAGTTATATGGAGAGCACCAGTATATTAGTACATGAGCTTTGGTACTGCAGCCATGCAAAATTAAAAGTAGCATAAAATATTAATACTTTTCATATACATATAGAAGTTTATAACTGTTATATGAAGTAACCACACATTTTGAGAAAGATTATTTCTTCGTGAGATTTAAAAAAATGATTTAAATCAATCGCATCGCATGTGATGTTATTTGGAAGCGCAAAAACGGAAGTAACACCTGTATACAAAATACATATTTTAGTACTAAATTTTAGGTATAGATTAATATTTATAGTTAATAGATGTATAAATTTAATATAATTATTCATAACATAGATATAGATGTATATTTTAATTATTTACAAAATCTAATATTTTTTCTGAGAATATTTAAACTTTTTCGTGAGTTAGAATTTTGTCATGAGCTATGAACGGAAAAGTATTAATATGTATTTCGACCTAAAGTTGAACAGCTTGTATATTTTAATTTTTTGATAATAATAATTACGAGTCAACATTTATATTAAAAATTCTTTACGCTTAATACAAAAATTGCTGACTAGTGTATCCAATAAAAGTAAATGAGTAGTAATGTGAAATGTTTAAATATGTTGTCATATGTTAACATTCCGCATTAATTTTCCCTAGAATCAATACACTCAGGGTGTACACCATTACATGAGTAATTATAAATATTTATGTAGAATCTTATTGGCTTGTTGGAGATAATAATAAGATGATGTTTTTACTTTTATATTCAGACAGTAACAAATCACCTTGATAGATGTCATATCATCATATAACGTAAAAAAGTCATACCTTCTTATTAGAGGAAGTTACAATATAAAGAACTATGAATATAAATATTATATAATGTATTAATGACAAGCTTTACAATTAAAAACTGTAGCTTACTCGAATTAAATTTGACCTTGTCGAATTAAAATTTTTGTTCATAATTTTAATAAAATAAAGTTTATAATATGACAAGCGTAATGTTTGCTCCATTCTCTACCATGCACGAATAGAATGAAATTGTTACATATGCATTAAAACGAGTAATTTTTTAATAAAAACTTAAGAGCTTTTAGCACAAAATAATTTTGAAATACGCATCTAAATTACTTTTGTCGATCGTATTTTTCTGATTTGTTATGCTTAAATGATTTGGTTTATCTTATTTAAAGAGCACCATAGATGTTGAATTTTCATTTTGTTTCTGTGTCAAGTGTATGGCAAAATTGTTCCATAAATATCAACCGTTCATGTTTTATGATTTTATACTTTGTAATATTATAATAAATAGCTAGCATCTTTTCGAGTGATTGAACTGGACACAAATTTTTAGCAAATTTTTTCTTCGTTATGAAGAATTGTAAGATTTGTCTTGTACAATTGAGGACCATGCGTGATTAAGGAGCAAGCATTTTTGAAAGTTCTTCGTCTTGCAGACAGCCTTTGAGAAATTCGTCTTGTGTTAATTGACCATCGTTATTTTCATCCATTTTAGCAAAAATATTTTTTGCTCTTTCTTCGGCGCTGTCAGCTGGTCTGTTGCTTGAACAAGCACCTAACATATCATATATTGCCTGTACAAAAATATATAATATTTGAGTACATTTTATCAACAATTATTTCTATACAATTAGATTTCTTAAAAGCAAAACTAAATTCTATCGAGTATAAAACACTTTATGTATTAAATATTTATACAAAAAGTGCCCAAAATGTATTTGTGCACAGTGTGCAAAAAGCTGGACATGTGTTGCATTCTAGTACTAGTATGATAAAAGTGCCTAATAAGAAACCCTTATATTTTCAAAGTTAATACCTGAACTATTTTGGTCATTTCCTCGATGTCTATCACGCCATTACCATCAACATCGTACATTCTAAAAGCCCATTTGAGTTTTTCTTCTGGCGTTCCACCTGACGTTACATCGATTGCAAGTAAAAATTCCTGCAACAAAAATTACCATTTATCAGTCTTATTTAATTATTTTATGTTCAACGCACTTATTCAGAAACTAAAATAGCCCATACACTGATAGAAATAAGAATTGAATGCCAAAAATCATCTTGATCTTGCGACAAGAATCGAGTGATTCAAGATCAAAATAATTCTAGGCATTAGATTTTTATTTTTATCAGTGCAGTATTCTTCTTGTTTTCGTTTACGTTCTCATAATAATGTAAACGGATCCTCACATTAAGTCATATATTATTCATAAAGTTTGTTCAAAGTTTCACTTACAATTAATAGAAAATTATCAATTTGACCATTAGTTAGTATCAATAAAATATAAGTTCGAGGTCAATTGGGGAAAATAATTTCATTGTCTATCTATTCTATCTATTCTCTACTTATAAATCTCTCTCTATTTATTTTATTTTTTTATTTTATTTTTACTTATAAAAAAAGAGATGGACCTCAAAATGAAGCACCGTAAAACGGTCTCTTATTGGCTAACACAGACGGCGACGCTCGACGCGAGCCGACTCGATACGAGCGCCTGCGCTACTAATTGTCAACAGTCGACAGTTAGTACCCAAGTAACCTCGAAATATGAGTGAAAAATTTGACGCGCGCGTTTGAAACATACTGGTGGTTTAAAATTGATCAAGGGAGTCTAAAAAACGCACAACATAATTGGGACACTCTAGAAAGCAGTACCTAATTATTGAAACAGTACAGATTAAAATCACCATTTGATTTGTGATCTATTACTGGGGCTGTTGTCGATTTCGTTATCCTAGTCATAGAATGTGTAAAATTTTTATTTTTGAAATAACTGGGGCCAATGATATTCTGTTATAATTGTATTTATTTAATAAATATAAAAGTAAAATTCAAATTTGAATGCGTGAATTTTGTTATTAATTAATAATATAGTTAAACTAGTGACACATTCATTTTGAAGTTTTATGATTTTCTCAAGTAGATACATGAGTTTAAAAAAATGTTGCCTAAAAATCGTTTCAATACTTGGCCGTTTATATTATATTGAAGATAATTGGTTATGAATTAAAAATGTGTTAAAAATGTGTTAAAAATGGGTTATTTTGGCTGTCGAATGAATATTTCCATGATGTTATTATTATACTTTAAAATGCATAAATAATATATTAGAAATCTTTATTTTGTTACAAAAGTTATAATATATTATGTGCTATTTCGAAAAATACGTATTCATTTAGCGGGTAATATTAGAAATTTCGATCCATTTCAGCGGCTACAGTTGGTATACTATTATATATAGTGAACGTAGCACAGCCTTGAATACTCATGAAAGGACGAATTGCAGTTCGCCAACGATTACTAATCGTAAGAACAATATCAAGACTATTTATTTATTTATTTTTTTAATTTTTTTTTAATTTTAAATTTCAAGTAAATTGTCATTAAAATTTAACGATTCTAACTAAAAATAAGTTTTCGACATATAAATCGGATAATTTTTCAATTGGAATTTTTTTCGACGATTAGATAAGATATTTAAATCCAAGTGATTATTTGTGCACACCAAGCATTCAATTAATATACCACACTATAGCGGCATTCAAACAAAATATTATAACGAAATTTAATAATTGAAAATTAATAATTGAAATACAAAATAGAAGACTTTGAAAATAGATAAAATTTCGATGGAATTTTGTGTTGCGATAATTTTTTTGAGTAGGGTATTTTACAATATTCGAACATTTTAAGGGCACAAAGTTGACTAATAATCGAAAAAATGATACTTGATATTTTTCAAGAATTTTTCTTTGCCTGGCTAAACCTATTTTTGAAATTTAAAAAATTTTAATGTTTCATGAAATGTACTGTTTCAGGACTTTTTTTTTATTTACAAACAACAACCTTTCAAGAATCAAGTATAAAAAGTTTGATCAGGCGAGTCTTTATTGGACGCCATTCAAAATTAAATTACAAATAAAATTGAATTAAGTTACTCCAGATCAATTACAAAAGGAAAAAAGTGAATGACGAAAAAGGCTATAAGTTTTGTGATAAAGCTCGAATCTTAATCTGGTGGTTGTTAAGTCGGGTGGACGAACGGCCCAGTAGTCGAACTGGGTCACTTGCTCCCCGAGGTAGATTTATCAGACTTCTCACAACGTATAATGTCGAAGAAAGCAGGTGAATTTTGAATATAGAGTTGTTCAACCGTCGAGGTTTAAAACAGAGCATGATGAATCCAAGTCGAATGAAGTACTGACGGTATAAGTGGTTGCTTAAGGGGGGGGGGGGGGGGTATAGTATTTTTCGCAAAAATTTTTGATATTTTTTTGATTGTCTTATTCGATTCTATATATATTCAAGAGTATTCAGTTAAAATTTTAAGCCAATCCGAGCAAAATTAACCAAGATATGTCCATTTTAATGCACGTCCGACAAAGGAAGGACTGGGACCTCAAAATCTTTGAACGCGTTTCCTGAACAATAACATTTTCAAAGACGGTGTACATCATCTCTCAAAAACTTATGGACCGATCTTTTTTGAAATTTTACACCGTTATTTATTAAATATTTTACTAGATAGTGACGTCGAGATATTTTCATTTTTTTTCAACAATTTTCCGAAAAAAAGTGCTCTTTTTCGTTTTTTTCCTATTTTTTCAACTTCAAAGTCCCGCCAAATTTTCAAAAATGAAAATATTTAAAAAAACTCGACGTCAGTACCTTCAGAATCCTCTAAACTAAAAAAAAATGTTGTTGGGCTTGTTTCGGATAATTCTACGAGAAGTTATCGTGTACACCGCATTTTTCGACGTGTTTTCTTCAAACCGATGCCACAGGCTCATTTTTCAATATTTTCCAACAAAAATTTAGCTGAATACTCTTGAAGTGATGCTTTTTAGTGTACAAATCGATATTACTACATTTTCATTACTAGATTGCAAAAAATAAATCTCAAAAATAATAAGTATGAGAGCGAGGCTGTAAGTCGAGAGGGGGGGGAGGAGGATAAGAAAACATTCAACAGGGAGTAGCACGAAGAAAATGAAAAGAAGAAAAATGAAAGATTGCCACATCTTCAGATGCGAGGATGAAGCGAAAAAATGAAGCAGGTCAAATGAATGAGGACTATACGAAACGTATTAAAAATTGTAGGTAGTAAGTATTATGCGTAAATTACTATAATGTAATAAAAAACTTATATTTTTACTGTATGAATTATTACATTAACCACGGGTCATTTGTCAAACATTTGCAAATTATTAAACGTTCTCTTTTTTTCTCGTCGTATTGCGCCTTTCCGTTACACTTGCACCATCGAATTTTCCATGTACTTGATTTACTTTCTGCGCTCTTTACATTCTTCGATAATTAAATAAAGATTCTGTGTTGAATGAAATTCATTTTAATCATACATTATCATCCTCCCTTTAAAGTTTTGTGTTTTTAATAAATAAAGTTTTCATCTTCATTGCTTATTTTTCAATAAACCAGTTCAAAATTTATTTTTTCTCGCGAGCTGTCATACAAGTTGAAATTTGAATAGTTTGATTATAAAAGTATGCATGTACTGTGATATTGTTTTGCTTTTTTTAGATACCATTTTATTATGAATATTTGCATGTTCCGTCCTAGAATTGTTTCATATCACACGTAAGCTAAATTTCACATAGCATACAGATGATTTACATAAAGACTGATATCGAAACAATAAATCGATGCATAAATTTCGATGAATAAATCATTACACCGCATGTTTCATGCATTTTCATTGCGATGAATGAGAGCGATTGTGCGTGTGGCGTACTTTCAATGCACATAGGCTGCTGTGAGAGAATATGATTTCCCCTTTTATGATCCACATGTCAAACTCAAAAGCTATAATTTTAGAATATTAGGTATAACATCAATTGGGTTTAACAATTGAAATCGACTCAACCAACATAAGATATTAATATTATAGTATAAATTCGCAATACCAATTAATAATTTTTTGCAATTTTGGAGTTACTTTATAAAATAATAATATATCTATTGAAAAAATAATTTACGCGGTGTCATTACAAGAATAATGCTCTAGCGTTCGCTAGTCAATCGGTTTAAGGAATTTTAATTGATACGAGATCACTTTTTGTGTGTCATTCGACAAGAAATTTTGTCGAATGTCAAATTTATTTTAGCAACATTTCGTCTAGCATTTCTCTAGACCTCTTCAGGCTATAACAAATAAAATTATAATTAGTTGTTAACAAACGTTATTAATAAATAAGAAAAAAAAATTAATTTATTGCGAAAAAAAAGAGGAAAGAATATAGAGGCTTACATAATATTCTCCAATTAAAATAAGAATAAAATATATAATAATAAAACAACAACAAAATGTGTTAATAATTATTTGGCATTTAATATACCAGATAATTTGATTAAAATTACAACAAAACAAAAAGCTCTAAAAGAATTAGAAAAAGAATTGATGCATTATAAACCTGTAGTATAAACATACATAAAAAATGGAAACAAAAAGGCAGAAAAAGACAAGTTTACGATCCTTAAAAAGGTAAATTGTGATATCGCCATGAATTAGCCGATATTTTATGTTATAATATAATATTGAGTAAACTTGAAGATTATTAATACTATAAAGTAATATATTTATCCAATAGTTTATCCTTTCTTCTTAATGATTCTACGAATGAGACAATGCAACAAAGTGTTAGTGAATGGTACAATTTGTTTATAAAATGGAAGATAACAGTAATTATTACTATTATAATTATATATATATAATTAATAAATAATAATTGAAGCTAAGAAACGAAAGAGTAGAATGATGGTTGGAAGTGAATGACTAATCGCACATACGCGTTCGAATCGGATCAAATTATAAAACACCGGTAGCTTCCTCCACCAACGTAGAGCCTTTGTGTAAGCAGTCTTGAAAATGAACATGAATAATTAGCGTCAGTCTCGATACAACTCGCAACCGATCCACAAGTGCGTGACAGTCCACCCACGCTCTACCCTTTCAAATTTCTGTATTGAAAGAAAGTTTAAAGATGTGAGTAAATAAACAATATTAATTTATAATATGTAATTTCTATTTCTTCTTTTCAAAATGACTTCTATTTCTCTAATCCAAAATTATACATATTTATAATAATATATAATAAAATGAAATCATTATTAAGTCACTGCCACGATGCAATGAACAGTTTTCTGTTTTGCATCTGTGAAAGTGATATTTTAAAATATACAAAAAAGGTAAAGAAAGTAAATACATAAATGATTAACGCACGTAAACGATTGCCAGTGCTATGGGCTACTTGAGCTCGGCACGAAATCATGCAAGGCCAGTGCAACTCCCGTTGCATATTAACTATTTTCAATATTAATTTCAAACTTTTACTACAATTACAATAAAAATGCTCATGTTGCTCCCGCGACGTGACAGAATTGGCGACCTTAACCAGAATGATGCGCAAAATCGTTGAAATTTGTGTGTTAACCATGTATATATTTACAAAATTTTTTTTCTTTATTCTGCTACTTCTATTCATTCTTTTCTATACTATTCTATGAGTAAAAGAATGAGAGTATATTTTAAAACGTGAGTTTTTTTTTCGGTGTGTAAAATGCACAAAATTTTTTTTCTTTTGTTGAATTGAATGAAAAATTATTTAACTATAAAAGTCATCGACATGACATCGGACGCATCGAAGCACATCCGGTAGTAACAAAGACATAACAAATGTTCGCGCACGGACGGACAAGACATTCGACACCTTTAGACAGGTGAGATAACAACTTGCGCGTAGTAGTGTACGTTGATTTCCAACATGCATTCCTACTAAAATATTTTCAATTTATAATTTTTCATGTTCTATTCAAAATTGTATTTGTTTTTCACTTGTGTTAAAAAATAGCATTATAAATTATAAATCATTTATAGTGTGTTCAAATTAAAGTTTGAGATTTTGTATTTTATATAATTGATCATAGATATAACAGCACTATTGAAGTTCGTTATAATACATTTACGCGTGTATGCATGCTCAAGTATAAAACAATACAAGCATTACTGCTAAATAGGAGTGACATCAGACGAAGTATATAGTCATAAGGTGACATGTACAGTCTCATTCTTTCACCGTTTTTTCCACAATTTTTTTCTTTTACCTTTTTCTATTTTGTTTTTTATACTTTTTTTTTTTTTCTCTTATAAATTTATATTAATTTAATTTGTATAAATACAGGGATGGATGGCGAAAACCAAGTAATAAAAACAAAGAAAAAATAGTTTCTACGAAAATAATGCATAAGGAAAAATTGAAGCTATGGCAAAAGACATAGTTGAAAGCATAAAATTTTTAAACCACACTAGAAAAATTAACTTATTGTCTATTTAAAACGTTATCAAGCAAAGAAACAGAAGCTTTTTAGCTTATCAGCTCGTGAGATTTTACGTTGTGAATCTCAATGAATTTGGGCTTTAAAAAGAAACTCTATAATTAATTTACCATTTGTACCCAGACAAGGCAAAAGTATATAAAATTTTGTCTGTGGTTATAACGATATAGAGAAGTCAATTGTAAATCAATAAAATAATTCAATTGAAATCAAATTATCCAGAGATCATCATTTAAAAATTCAATGTTATTTAATTTTTTTTTTGTTCAATGTTTGGATTTAAATGTTTAATTACATAAATGTTTAAATACTGGGAAGTTATACATTTTGAGAGAATATGATTCTAGTAAAAGATTCTATTCTGCACAGTTACAAATACAAATTTACAACTTTTGAGAGAATATGATTCTAGTAAAAGATTCTATTCTGTACAGTTACAAATACAAATTTACAAATTTTGAGAGAATATGATTCTAGTAAAAGATTCTATTCTGTACAATTACACAAATGCAAATTACAAATTCAAGAGAGAATGAGATTCTAGTAAAAGATTCTATTCTGTACAATTACAAGTTCAATTACAAAAATGGGAGAAATAAAATAAATTTCTTTCCGCATTAATTTTGATTAAGGAATTTTCAGAGCGCTCATAAGAAAATCCTTAATAAGTATGTGATCACATAATTTTTGAGTGTACGTATCTACTAAAATAGGACTTAAAATCGATGTCATAACTGCTGGTCGGGAATGAATAAATTTTGAGTAGTTAATGATATACGTACTCTTACGAGTTCTTAATACAAGAATTTACAAAGAAATATACGAATTCAGTAATTTGCTAATAAAAAAATACGTGTACTATCACGTGAAATTCAATAATTATAAATGCGTTAAATAACGATTTATAAATAAAATGATGATGGATACTTAATTTCAATGAAACAATTGACAAATTTGTGTTACAAATAAACTAATATACAAGAATAAAAAGTAAAGAAAAATATAAAAACTTGGTTCTCGTTAAAAGTCTAAACAAGTTATAAAATTATAAATAAATATTAATATATTATTATTTTGTAGAATACCGAGTTACACGGCAGTTGAGAAGTTGCAGTCACGACGAATCAAAATACGTCTCTTGAAAACAAAAGTTGCTTGTCAGAATATGTACCCGGACCGATTTGTATTCGGTGGAAAATAATTTTTTTTTTTACTAATGCTTTTTGACTTACATTCAGGAAAAAATTCTCTAAAAAAGAAAACGAAGGTGACAACAAAGAAATAGATAAAAAGTAGATATAGTCGTACAAAAAGAACAAGTCAAATTTAAAGAGGAAAAAATTTTAATCCTTTTATTCTGCATAAAGAACTCAATTGATTTTGTTAATAAAATTAATTATAAAGAAAAAATAAAAAATACATTAAAAAAGATTTTAGATAGTGTAGAGAACAACGGAGAGGTAAAATTGAAGAAAATTATAACAATACAGACGTTACTATTGACAGAAATTCACAGTAAAGATATAATAATAGATAGGAAAATTTAGTTGAAGATCCTTTTATTTTTTATTTTTCAGAACAAACCACTGACGAAATGACTGTTCCTGCTACTTATATTAAATTGAAAGACGCGATTGCAACCGTCCCGATGTTTGATAAAAAAGAGTTGCTTGAAGATTTTCTAGAATCTGTTGACTATGCGTATGATTTGATTGCCCCTACTGAACAAGCTACTTTTCTTAAACTTGTACAGACATAAATAGGGAGTGAAGCTAGAAAAAACCTTGAAAGATGCAAAAATCACTACTTTGTCGCAATTAAAAGAACATCTTCACGCGTTATACAATTCTGGGCTGACTGTCAGCATGTTGCAAGGCTTACTTGCTCAACAAATGCAGCAAGAAAATGAGAGTGTACTTACGTTCGCAAATAGAATCCGCGATTTGGGAAATAAAATCTTACAGATAGAAGAATGCACCAATGGGACAGTACCTGACTATTTTAAAGAAAGCACTAATAAAAGTCAGGAAGAGAGTTTTAGAAACGGGCTACTTGATACAATTTCTATACGATTACCAGCCACCAATGATTTGAATGAGTTAATGAAAGAAGCTATTAGAATTGAAAAGTCACTAAACGTAAAACGTGAGATGAGAAAAAGATTAGAAAAACACTAGCATTTGTAATCACACTAATCATACCACCGATAATTGACACAATAAGTATGTTGCTATTTTATCTTCAAAAAACAAAACGCTACTCATCAAAACTCTCAGCAGTGATATGCTAGACCATCGTGTATTTATTGTAACAAATCGGGTCATTCAATTGATAAATGTTTCAAGCGGGTTAAAGACATATCTGATAATGCAATTGCAATAAAGTCAAATAATGCTTAAAATTAATTATACGAATAAGAAAAGGCTAGATTTTTATTATATTCGGAATAATATTCGTATTGGGTATATAAAAAATGTAGTAAAACAAATTTTTTTTTACCTGATCCTAAATCCTTTCTAATTTTATTATCCAAAAAAAAAAAAAAATAAAAAAAAAAAAAAACAAAAAAAATGAATCAACAAGCGAAAGCAAAGAAGAATCACAAACAGATAGCCAATCTTCACCATCAGAGCCATTGGATTTTATGAAATTAAAAGCAAAAAAGACTTACTACATTGTCTGGATAGAAGCATCGCTTACTTTATTGGCTCAAATGGAAAACCTTATGTTAATAGTTCCACGAAGCTCACTGAATCAAAATACTTTAAAAGTTAATAGATATTTCATCAATAAGTCTATAATTTAGAAATGAATATTATAATTTAGACAATACTGTCTTGACCCATCTCTTTGTCATCGAAATTCAAACGAATCAGTAATGACAAAAAAAAAAAATTCAAAAATCTAAAGTTGGCACCGTAACCTGATACTCAAAGAAAAGCGATTCAAGTTACTTCGTTTAAACAAGAATATTGCCACAGTCAAAACTGAAAAAAATGAAAAACTCCATAAATACTTAGTTCAAGAATAACAAAAGGAACCGCAGCTACTACAATCAATCATTTCAATAGCAAAGACGGGTAAATTAGACAAGAAAAAGACAATCTACCATCAGAATAAGATGACCTAAGAACATGACTATAAAAACATAATTTTTACGTAACATCATTCGATTTTAATTTTTTATAATATTTAATTATTTAGACATTTGAATTTTTACTCTGTATTTTTGTATTCTTAATTATTTTAATTATTGTCACAAATTAATTTTTTTTTTTTTTTTTTTTTTTTTAGGTTCTATGCTTTGAAAATATATTTATGATTGTTATTATAAAATCGACTGTAATTTTTATTATGTTTTATTTTAAATATTGTTTGGAAATTAATATATTTAATGAGTTAAGCTATGCGTTTTTGTATCTTATAACTATTTAAATTTTTAAACCATAAAATTTTGTAATAGATTTATTCACCCCAATAATGAGAATTCACATTGTGCTTAGCAAAACTTGCTGTAAAGATCAACTCTCGAGCAATTTACCACAGAGACCGTAAGTTGAATATTTGTATCCCAACTGTATAATCAAATTAATTTCTAAAAAATCAACATATTTAGCAGATTTCAATTTTTTTTTTTTTTTGTCTGGAAAGAAATACTTTTGTACTTTAAAAATCCTTTTCATAACAATCCCCTACGACTTGCAGTTCATCTTTGAACACCTCCTGCTCACCGTTTAACATTGGGTTGTAATGCCATTAATACAACTCTCAACATTTTCAATTTTTAAAATACTTGCACATACGAAACCACCAACACGGCTAGTGATTCAAATTTGAGCTCGCTTATCAAACCGTTGTGCGGTTGGACCCGAAAAATTTTTATATATTTTTTCAAGGCCGCTATAGAAATATACGGTTCTTTTCATTTTTAAGAAATGATTGCACTGATCCAACGCTTTAAATATTTTAGAATATATTGACCAAGTCTAAATAATTATTTACCATACGCAACAAATTCAATGTTGCATATGATAAAAAAGTTACTAGCTCTTTATAAGTAAGCTCTTGAGCAGCAGCTACACAAGTGAGAAACGATTCACTACTTTCCTGAGTTTGTCCAAATTTTCCTGTTATAAGTAAATAAAAATCCAAACCTTAAAACAAATACAACAATCGGTTGATGTGTGTGGAAAGCGAAAAGAGTCATCCAAATAGTAAGAAAGCTGAGTATAGTTAACCAAATTTTAAATTATTGGATTAATAGCAAATAATGAATAATATAATACGAGCACTGTGTTCAAAAGATTCGACACTGGTTCAAGAATACAAACAAACCAATACAAACCCTCAAAAAGTTACTACAATTGATTAATGATACAAGCGAAAATGAAATAATTCGTACTTATTACATTAATTTTTTTAAATTCAATTTTTATGATTATATAAATTATTTGAATATATCATAATTAATATTTTAGTTAATATATTAATATTTACTTTACTCATATTTTTAATTGTTTTGCAATGTATTTAAAATAATATGTAAATCAGAATCGAACACGTTGTTGCAGCCTCTCAATCTACTTATTTATTTTTGAGTTACGGCTCGTAGTTGTTCAATCAGTTTTTTTTTCTCACGCCTACTCACCGTTTAACGTTGGGGGTGTGATATCGCCATGAATTAGCCGATATTTTATGTTATAATATAATATTGAGTAAACTTGAAGATTATTAATACTATAAAGTAATATATTTATCCAATAGTTTATCCTTTCTTCTTAATGATTCTACGAATGAGACAATGCAACAAAGTGTTAGTGAATGGTACAATTTGTTTATAAAATGGAAGATAACAGTAATTATTACTATTATAATTATATATAATTAATAAATAATAATTGAAGCTAAGAAACGAAAGAGTAGAATGATGGTTGGAAGTGAATGACTAATCGCACATACGCGTTCGAATCGGATCAAATAAAACACCGGTAGCTTCCTCCACCAACGTAGAGCCTTTGTGTAAGCAGTCTTGAAAATGAACATGAATAATTAGCGTCAGTCTCGATACAACTCGCAACCGATCCACAAGTGCGTGACAGTCCACCCACGCTCTACCCTTTCAAATTTCTGTATTGAAAGAAAGTTTAAAGATGTGAGTAAATAAACAATATTAATTTATAATATGTAATTTCTATTTCTTCTTTTCAAAATGACTTCTATTTCTCTAATCCAAAATTATACATATTTATAATAATATATAATAAATGAAATCATTATTAAGTCACTGCCACGATGCAATGAACAGTTTTCTGTTTTGCATCTGTGAAAGTGATATTTTAAAATATACAAAAAAGGTAAAGAAAGTAAATACATAAATGATTAACGCACGTAAACGATTGCCAGTGCTATGGGCTACTTGAGCTCGGCACGAAATCATGCAAGGCCAGTGCAACTCCCGTTGCATATTAACTATTTTCAATATTAATTTCAAACTTTTACTACAATTACAATAAAAATGCTCATGTTGCTCCCGCGACGTGACAAATTGAAACAATCGTGAAGAAGAAGAATAGTTTGATTAACATTACACCAAAACAAATAGCTCTAAGTGAAGTAGAAAAAGAACTGATGGATTATAAGCTTGTAAGAAACTTATTTCTAGAAATAAATTGAATTGACATTAAGTATTTTAATGTTAAGGAGATCCGTACCTCATCCCAAAAATCGAAATTTCGATCCAGTTTTCTGAAACTTCTAGTGAATATTTCTCTAAAAGGCTCTATGGCGACCTTCATCTTGATGTTTTTAAGGTCGCCATAGAGCCTTTTAGAGAAATATTCACTAGAAGTTTCAGAAAACTGGATCGAAATTTCGATTTTTGGGATGAGGTACGGATCTTCTTAAGAATGGTATTTTATAAGTGACGCTCAACCGCTCATTTGAATTCCAACATAAAGCAATTACAATTCTGAATTATAAGAGTTTCTTAAGCACCTTGTTTGCCTCACTCAACGGACCCTTTTCTACGTGTGATCCCTATAGGCAAAAGTTCAGCCAATTTTATACTTTCAGGCGGTGAAACGCTACATATTGATGTAATTTTCTTGTTGCTAGCTTGTAAAGCAGTATTATTTCTAGAATTCCTCCATTCCTCCTTCATCTTGATGTTTTTAAGGTCGCCATAGAGCCTTTTAGAGAAATATTCATTAGAAGTTTCAGAAAACTGGATCGAAATTTCGATTGTTGGGCTGAGGTACGGATCTCCTTAAGGGCCAGGCATACACACTCGGTCGGTATTCGGTACCGAATTATTTTGTCCTCATTTTTTTCAATGAATAATAAATGAATCATCTTGAAACTTCAGAAGATTGATACAATTATGCCTGTGCTCTTGTTTTCAAGGAATTGTCTTATAAGCTTACTTAAATTAAATTTTTTGGAATTAGAGGTTATGAAAATCAAGAAACAACAATAAAATCTATTTACTTAAAATTCTTGACAATTACGGAAAAACAAGAGCACAGGCACAATTGTGTCAATCCTCTGAACGTTATTACTAAGTTTTGAGATGATTTATTAACTATTCATTGAGAAAAATGAGGACAAAATATTTCGGTACTGAATACCGTCTGAGTGGGTAGGCCTGGCCCTTAAAAGGTATGATACAAAACCACGATCAAACAATCTATTCACGAAAAAAACATTACTTTGAAAACATATTTAATGACTAACTATAGACAGCAATGGAGGAATTTGAAAAACAATCTACAACATCGACTACGCCAAAATACAACCATAAATTACAGCGCAGAAATGTCGGTTTACCACCTGAAAGTATAAAAGTAATTCAATCAAGTCAAGTAATTCATTTATTTTATTTTAACCATACGCTGGGCTTAGGTGGTGTGGAAACGATATAAACTTTGATCAATAACATGAAAAAGATATGAAAAAGATTGTTTTCTGATGAGACTGTTTTTACTTTTATCGTGTCGCCAATTTTTACAGGAACTTTCGCATTATATATTATATATATATAATTATATCTATTACTATATAGTTGTAAGGGTCTCCACACCTGATTTCCATAGCTCCCCCACATTTTCCACAATTTTTAAAAAGCCCTATTTTTACGTGTTTTTTGTTCATTTTTCACGTGATTTTGGCACTTTTTAACTACTGCTCCCCATTGCTCCCCATTTTATAAATTGCTCCCCACTGCTCCCCCACGTGGGGGAGCTATTATTGTAAACATTATTATTCGTCCTGAAGTAGGATGGAAATACATACAGAATTGGGGAATTTGAACCGCTGAATCCACTGTATAACTAAAGAAAAGGATTATTCACCAACATTTTTGATATGCCTAATTTAATTTCCCTAACCACTGAATGAAGCACCGCGAATACAGAAACCGGGAACATGAAATCATGGAAACGGGTAATTGGTATATCTAAATTGAGGTGAAACCTAATTGGTTGAAGTTTTACATAACTGTTATTGTAAAAAATGCTATAATTAAATGTAGTACAAAAAAAATAGATTAAATTAGGATTTTTTAAAGTAGTCTGTTAATCGCGATTGTTTAGAATGTTTGCTTAAATCTTTATACAATTGTTGGTACGAAGCCATTGCTCACAGTTGTGTCGAAATCGCAAACTTCGCATGACGATCGGATCTTGATCGAGAGCTTCATCGATGGCCGATTGCACGCGACTCAAAATACATGCTACATTTTTTAATGAGAAAAGTATCTTGAGCTTCTTGTTTATAACTTTTTTAATATTTATCAGAAGTTAATTATAAACCCATATTCAAAATGTACATTAAATTTTACATAGAAAATGAGTACTCAAGAATTTTTCTCGCTCCGATAAGATGATTTAAGGGAGTCATATACCAATTCACTCTTCTTTGTCATTTTTGTGATATAAACCAAAGTTTAATGTCAATCTACATTTTCAACATGAAATTGACATCTTTGAGCCCTAAAAAATGTGAAAAAAGTTGTAGAATAGGCATTTGCATCTAAAAATAGCTCATTTTTGCTATTTTAGCCTTTCGGCCCTGTGCAAGGTTCAAATCAGAGTTATGCAGGTGGAGTTTCTAATAGGTATCAAACTCTTCAGAAAAGTATCCTTTATGGGCTGAGTTTTGTGGAATTTTGATTAGAGTCATACAAAAGTTTGTATGCCAACAGATGTGAAAAAAGCAAGAAATAAAAAAATTTATCAATGTTTTTGAGCACATATTGAATAATAGAACTGATATGAAGGTCTAAATCAAAATTCCACAAAACTCAGCCCATAAAGGATACTTTTCTGAAGATTTTGATACCTATTAGAAACTCCCACCTGCATAACTCTGATCTGAACCTTGCACACAGTGCCGAAAGGCTAAAATAGCAAAAATGAGCTATTTTTAGATGCAATGGCCTATTCTGCAACTTTTTTCACATTTTTTAGGGCTCAAAGATGTCAATTTTATGTTGAAAATGTAGATTGACATTAAACTGTGGTTTATATCACAATAATGACAAAGAGGAGTGAATTGGTGTATGACTCCCCTTAATTACAGACTTCAATAGAGAAAAAATTCTGTCCGTCTGGGCGTATCGGGTGAAATGTGTGAAAACGATCATTCATTAAATTGTGGGAGTAGCCAACGTTTTTGAATATTAATAAATGCTTCACGCATATGAAATTGGGAAATTCGTTTTAAATAAACCGCTGAATTTCCTGCTTTAATTTGCGGGAGGGATACTTCCAAACATTGTGATAGTGCAAGGTTATTGAAAAGTTTTTCAAAAAATGATTAGCATTTGAATTGGAATATTCATTTCAACAACGATTGAATTTATTTTTCCAACTGTATGAAAGGAAATTTATTATTTTGTTAATTTTCTCATTTTTTCTGAATAAATATGACAAGGAAAATTTGTCATTCGATTCCATCAGAGTTTTTAAAAAAGGTCGTGCGTAGAATACTGTAAATCGTTATTTGCGTTTCTGCAGTCAATTGATAGGATCAGAAATGTTGTCACGATTTTCGACACTGCAATTCCATAAAAATTTTGAGGGAAAATTCACTAAGATGTGTGAACAGAAATAAAAAGATTATTGTAATAAAGATATAGAAGTGTGAAATAACCAAGGACAATTAATCATCATTTCTAAATATACAATCAATTCCTATTTTTTTAAAATATTTTTACATGGCTAATTTCCAATTTATTTTTTTTCTCTCTCAATCACTCCTTTTTGAAAAGGCCTACATTGATCTATAACCTATGTGCAGGAGAGATACTTACTACTCTTGGTGATTTATTGAAAACAATTTTTGAAAAATTGTTAGAACCCTCGCACATGGGATTGAAAAATTTATGAAAACAAACTTTTTAATATCTGTATGAAAGGTGAAATCAGCCAAAATTGTGGAGTAGCAAAGTTAATGAAAAATTGTTAGATACCTTACAAATAAAATTGGAAAATATTCAGAATTTTGGGGAAACGAGAATTTTACAAAAATTGGTTATTATGTTAAATTTCAGTTAAAATTTTATGTTTTTTTGTAATGTGATATTAACAAAATTGATTGTTATCCAATCGATGGGATGAGAAATCTTGCCACGATTTTATTATTTTACTGCACTATAGAGTCATTTTTTCATACATATTTTCTTTTTGCTTATTTTTAATTTTAATCTTATCTATATTGGTCAACTGGGGGGGTTGGCAAGCGGAGCGAGCAGTAGTAGCCTAGTATATATATATATTAGGGTGGTCCACTTTTTCAAAATTTTTTGTATCTCGGGGGATCCATCGGAATCTGAAAGTTTGAGGTTTTAAAATGAAGTTTCCTTTAAACGAGAACTCAAATAAATGATTTTAGATGGTGTCGATGGATTTTTGAAGTTTAAAAACGTGCTCCTAAAAAGGAGCAAAATCGGGCAACCATTCGATTTATTTCAAACTTTGCTCAGAGTGTAAAAATGATCTTAACGATACATTTTCTTGCGTATTTTTCTGCGGAATCGAATGCCGTAGTTAGTTTTGACCTAGGAGCACAATTTCATTGAAAAAAATACACTTTTTCGATCGTTCTTTTTCGCAAATTTCGCAAAGTTCACTTTCGAGCGAGCGGCAAATGAACAGAAAAAATCTAGGAAATTTTTTGACACCACCAAAATGTAGGATTTTTTTATGACAAATCCAACGGTATATATTAGTATACACTTTAAAATTATTTTAATGCCGAAAAAGCACGATTTTATCCCAAAAAACGATATTAAAAAATGGAAAAATATATTCGTTTCTTCAAGAAAATGGCTGAGTATAATCACTCATTAAAATAATTGAATACAACTATCTGATAGGTTTTTTTCTCACCTTTTAAACGCCGTTTTTAGAGTTAAAAAATTCGCAAAATTCGGCGAGATACAGCTGTTTTTGTACGATGCACTTTTTTGGGTTAAAATTCAATAATTCTGAGCTGGCTTTATTCATTAAAAACCAGCAAAGCAGATTTTTAACCCAAAAAAGTGCATCGTACAAAAACAGCTGTATCTCGCCGAATTTTGCGAATTTTTTAATTCTGAAAACGGCGTTTAAAAGGTGAGAAAAAACCTATCAGATAGTTGTATTCAATTATTTTAATGAGTGATTATACTCAGCCATTTTCTTGAAGAAACGAATATATTTTTCCATTTTTCCATTTTTTAATATCGTTTTTTGGGATAAAATCGTGCTTTTATAGCACTGCGTGGCATAAGTTCACATTTATGGCACGCTTTTCGGTGGCATAAGTCGCACATTCTGGCACCGCTGCGTTCGCATCACACTCGCATACGCTCGTGCGCTAACCTCACTTTGCGGTACCAGAAAGTGCGACTTATGCATCGGAAAAGGGGGCATAAATGTGAACTTTGCACAGTACTATAAAACGTTGTTCGATACTCGGGCCATAGGGGACACTTTTCGGCCCAGCTATTAGGACCCTCGCTGCGCTCGGGCCCTAAACTACGCCGTGCCAAAAAGTGTTACTTATGGCACTTGTATCGAAAATTACTATTTCGGCATTAAAATAATTTTAAAGTGTATACTAATATATACCGTTGGATTTGTCATAAAAAATCCTACATTTTGGTGGTGTCAAAAAATTTCCTAGATTTTTTCTGTTCATTTGCCGCTCGCTCGAAAATGAACTTTGCGAAATTTGCGAAAAAGAACGATCGAAAAAGTGTATTTTTTTCAATGAAATTGTGCTCCTAGGTCAAAACTAACTACGGCATTCGATTCCGCAGACAAAAATACGTAAGAAAATGTATCGTTAAGATCATTTTTACACTCTGAGCAAAGTTTGAAATAAATCGAATGGTTGCCCGATTTTGCTCCTTTTTAGGAGCACGTTTTTAAACTTCAAAAATCCATCGACACCATCTAAAATCATTTATTTGAGTTCTCGTTTAAAGGAAACTTCATTTTAAACCTCAAACTTTCAGATTCCGATGGATCCCCCGAGATACAAAAAATTTTTGAAAAAGTGGACCACCCTAATATATATATATATACATACTATACGTACTTTACACGAATGACCATAATACACATTAAGTCTTTTGAAAAGTGAATTATCGGATACCTCCTTCATGCGCACACCGTAGCAAACACTCACACCCAAACATTTGCCCCCCCCCCCCCCGTACACGTGCTTTCTCTCTCTCTCTCTCTCTCTCTCTCTCTCTCTCCTCTCTCTCTCTCTCTCTCTCTCTCTCTCTCTCTCTCTATTTTTTTCTTTTTTCTACTTATAAAAAAGAGAACGGCCGAAAAGTGAAGCCGCGTAAAACGACCTCTGATTGGCTGACACTGACTACGACGTCCGACGCGAGCCGACTCGATACGAGCGCAACCTCAAAACACGAATGAAAAAATTGACACGAGTGAAGCGCTTTTGAAACTTACTATTTCTGAATCTTAAACTAACCTAAAAACACAAATAAAAAAATTGACGCGCGCGGAGCGCGTTTGAAACATACTAGTTACACATTAATTTCCACTCGATGCGGCGTATAAAGTCTATGTTCCGTGGCCTTCTTCGTCTTGCCCTAAATGCAATCTTACGAGACCTTCCGAATATCATCAGATATATAAGTATATGTGCTTACATTGTGCAGTGCTGTACAAATATACTGCTCAAGGAACAGAATTGATGAATTATTTATACGCTTTGAATACATTTTTCACATTTTCATCCCCTTCAAAGAGCTTGTAAACGGAGGATCGTGTGTCACCAATGAAAAAAAATTTGATTCATCTATAGAGCAGCCGCATTTCAATGAAAATAACAATGTAGCTTTTCATAAAACGATTTTCCTGCATGATAGTCATGATAATTTTGTTTTATTAATTATCATTACTATTACCATTATTAAACATGTAGCTTTGGATCAGAATAAAATTTTGATTAAATTGTAAATTTAATTACAATACATGTACCACATTGTTTCGTGACGCACCGTCGTCGAGCATATCGTTCTATCTTTACAAACGGCCACGATTTGAAAATTCAATTATATTCTCGGTAGTGACAACAAATCGTGAATGCATGTGTACAAGCATGCAAATCTTCTGGACCCAACAGAGCAACAATCGATTATTCACTTTACGTGAACGACCACACATAATACTTGAACAGTCATACTAGTATACGAGAAAATAGACGAAAAATTGCAATTTGTTTTGTGCAACGTAAAAAGGGTTCAAACTACTTTCCATACAAACATATTTTCTTGTATTTTATATAAGAGTATGGAAATTTATGTAAAAAATTTTTATCGTAGAAGCTTAAAAATGTATGAAATAGTTTTTAGAATAAAAACACACCGAGGCTGAAACAAACAAAAATAATTTAAATAAATAGTTAATGCCCACTTAAAGGTAAAAAATTATAGTACCAGCTGAGAGTTAATGATCAAGAGGAAACATAGGATTAAAAAAATTATTAATCTTATAAATAGTACGCTTAATATTACCATTTATGGTATCGTTTCTGTAGTCTTTGCCAATCAAACTAAAGAACATGTAATTGATCTTTGAGTTTAAAGTTTTCACTTAACACAAAGCTTATTTAAACTTGATAACAAAAGACGAAAAGAAGATAACCCAGTCACGGTCTCGATAAGTAAAACATAGCCTTGGATTATCGAATGAACCCGGTATAGTGCCACAGCAACTCGAACTGCACAAATGGGTGGAAATTCCAAAGCGTATATAAATCTAATGATCGACTTTATAGCTTTATAATGGGAATGAGGCGACTCCGACTGCGTTGGCACGCGCGCGAGAATTAATGGCACAATATGTGCTGTAATGAAGAGTTCGGTTGGCCTCGTGCGACTACCGTTGCTACTAGCCTGAATTGTTCCGAAACTTTCGATAGTCTCATTCGGAGTGCTTCAACGCTAACTCACTTAAATACCCGATAAAGAGCGATAATTAAAGAATTAGGACTCTAGTAAGTTCTGCACTGTTTGCCTGCGGAAACGCAAACGAGCTCCTTTCTAGTTATTGGAACGTCGGCAGCGTATGATCGTGTTGCTTTTTTTAACTGCGGGGAATTAATAGCTAATGAAAATGCATCGATATTGCATCAATTGAAAAAAATATAACAATACGAGATATTTTTTGAAATTTTACTGTCAATAAAATTAATGCGTTTTCTAAGAATTTTTAGTAAGTAAATTAAGCAGAGTTAAAAAATACTTTTCATAATGGTTTTTAAATAAAATTCGATAGAAGAATATAAATCTAACCGCAGAGAAAAATAAAGCTAATGGAAGGAAACAATTATGACTTCGATGTTATTTAATGCTTACTAGCACTAATGATGCTTATCTCAGTACACGCCTGCGCAATGCACGTATTCAAATATTATTCATAAACGCTAACAGTTCGGTACGACAAATTATTTGTAAATTTACCATATATGTTGGAAAAAAACGAACAAAATTATAGGTTTTGTGCGACATTATGTTTAGACAAATTAAGCAAACTTTAGTTTGAGAGTGAAACTTCTTTGGATGCGTTTGATATGTGAGACAGTCCATAAAAAATTTTAAGTTTCAAAGAATTGAAGAAGAAACAAATTTAATTAAAAAATTGAAATAAAAAAATGATAATAAAAGTCAGGTATATATGCAAATACATACATTACATATGAAATTGCATATTTTCATTTGTTTTTGAATTTTGCATATATTTTCGTATATTTTTACGAATTTTAACAAAACTTTTACAAACAGGGTCAGTTACGCTCAATTTCCAATATCACATGCTTCAAATTAAATTAAATAATAACTTGAATCATAAGAACTATTGTTTCTAGTTTCTGGTTGATCAAGTAAGGTTTTTCTTTACAAATTTTTCAGTTTGGTCAGTGTCAAAAATTACATTAATTACATAATTACATAATTACATATTCGAATAATTTTTGCATATTTACGTGCATGTTTTAAAGATTTTTGGAACATATTCGCTTGCATACATATTTTGTTTTTTTTGCATATCATCCAGGCTCTAATAATAATTAATGTTATAAAATATGAAGCTGCTGTTAAAAGTAAAAATTCGATGAACATTTTTAAACTTAAATGGTTTAATAATTATAAAGGATTTTTAATTAATATTTATAAAAGGAATATTTATAAATATTCAATTTATTGGATATTATAAAATTTTAAATGGTATAACTCAGAAGAAGGACAAAACTCAAAATTTGCCCTAATTAAAAAATCTGAAAAAATTCATGAAGGTTTTCAACAATCCAAACGAACTTGAGTTTTCTCAGATTTTTTAAGTGCCAAATATAAAAAACCGCTGCCAATGTATTGGCTAGTAGCTTCCTCATACTTTTTTTCTAACTTGAAAATAATTTGGAAATATTAATATCATCTTTTCTAGTTTGTTTACAAAACAGTTTCAATCATAAATTATTTCTGTTTGTGGAATCAATTGCCAACGTTCTTCTATTCTTTGATATATAATTTTTATCGAATTTTTTCACGATGACGTAACAATTAAGGTAGTTCCCTCAAAAAAAAAATAATTTGGAAATATTAATATCATCTTTTCTAATTTGTTTACAAAACAGTTTCAATCATAAATTATTTCTCAACCAAACGATACACAAAAGAAAGAAAAAAAAAATTTTCCCAAAAAAGAAATTTTTTAAAGATCGAAAAAAAAAATTTTTTTTCTTCGTTTATCGCTAAATCAAATTTTTGGGCTTCTTCCTTAATCCATCCATAAACAACGTTTTTACACATAATAAATTTTGAACACGAAACAACATAAAACTAAGAAAACAGAAATAGTCATATAAACCAAACTTCATTTTCAAAACGCAACTTTTCAAACTTACGGTGAATCTTTACACTTTTTATCTTAAATCAAAAGTTAAAAGCTCTTTCTTCAAAAAGTATTCTGTGCTGCGTGTGGGCTTGCGGTGAGTCAACAGCTATGTGCGACGGGCAGCAGGATCGGCGGGCGCCTGGGTCGACGGGCGAAGTCGGAGAGATGAGCCAGCTGGAGCCGACGAAGACGATGACCTCCTCTGCGGTGATTGCGGCGGCCAACACACGGAGAATCATCGGCGCCCCTCTGCTAGCAAAAGATGCCCCGCTCCCGACCCCCGCAGAGTTTGCGACCGGGAGCTACGAAGAGAAAATGATTCGTATAGAAGGACTTGTGGAGGGCCTTAATACGTTCATCTTTGGCAAAAATAACCTCCACAAGGAGGTGATCAAATACTCGTTATGCCTGGAGCAGGCCATCTCGGCGCGCAAGAAGACGAAGCAGAAGCAAGTATCGCCTCGACCTCCCTCTGCCGAGAAGGCGGTCTGTACTTCTCCAATAATCCCGGTCAATGCAACCGGTAAGCGGCCTGCAACGTCACCGCTGGCGACTCGCGCAACACCCAAGCGCCATGCCCTGACAGCCGCATCCAAGCAGCTTGACGAAAACAACAACGATGTCGGAGACCAAGATGGGTTTGTACTCGTCGACCATCGTCGTCAACGCCAGCGTAATCAGACGGCAACAACAACATCTGGATCTGTTCGCACCTGGCAACTGCCGAAGCCACGGCCAGCGCAGCGTAGAGTTCACCATCGACCAGACGCAATCGTGATCAAGGCGAAGGCTTCGTATGCCGACATCCTGCGAACTCTCAAGGCGAACCCGACGTTGCAGCAATCAGTCGGGAGCAGCGTCCAAAACATCAGACGCAGTGCTGCTGGCGCCCTGGTGCTGCAACTCAAGAAAAACGTGGACAATGCCTCCACTCTTGGCGCGAAATTGGACCAAGTCCTCAGTGACGCGGCCACTGCCAGCGCTCTACAGCATACTACCATGATCGAGATCAGGGATCTCGATGAGTGTGACACCAAGGAGGAGATCGCCGACGCGCTGAGCACATCGCTGGGCGCCCCGAGCCTCAACAACAAGGAAGTAGTCAGGACGCTACGGAAAGCGTACGCTGGAACGCAGGCGGCTGTCGCCGCGCTCCCGGACGACCTAGCCGCCAAGGCACTGAAACTCGGCCACATACGGATTGGCTGGGTCAACTGCCGCATCCGTGGTCGCGAGGATGCTCCGCGCTGCTACCGCTGCTGGAGCCCCGGTCACGTCTCAGCCCGCTGTAAGGGACCTGATCGCTCGGCGCACTGTTTCCGCTGCAGACACAGGCCGGTACTGCCCTCTTGCACAGAAGAACACTCAAGCCCGCCGATGATGAGGATTATACAGCTTAACCTCAATCACTGCAAGGCTGCTCAGGATCTCCTGAGCCAAGCCATCCGTGAGCAGCGCATCAACGTGGCCATAGTCTGTGATCAGTATAAGAACCTCGATCCACCCTATACATGGCTCGCCGATGCCAACAGCCAAGCCGCCATCTGGGTGCAGGGAGGTAGCCTGGTACAGGAGCACCCGGCAAGAGCGCGTCCTTTCTTCACCTGGGCCCGTATCAGCGGAATCTACTTTTTCAGCGTCTACGCACCACCAAGACTCGCTGATGTAGAATTCTCCGCTCTTCTCACCAACATCACCGAGGAAGCCCGGGGCAAGAGACCGCTCATCATTGCTGTCGACTTTAACGCCTGGTCAATGGAGTGGGGATGCCGAGCGACGAGACAGCGTGCCACCACTCTCCTGGACGCGCTCGCCCCCCTCGAAGCTGTACTGCTGAACACCGGAGATACAGCAACATTCACTGGTGCACTGGGCTACTCGGTCGTAGATTTCACCTTCGCCAGCGACACACTCGCTTCCCAAGTTACATCATGGGCCGTAAGCGAGCTCTACACGCATAGCGACCATCAAGCCATCGTGTTTGAGTTAGAGACCGTCAGACCGCCTAGACCTACGACGCGCGAAAGCTGCAAGTGGAACGCACGCACCCTCGACTCAGAGTCCCTCTCAGTCATGATGGCCAATGCTGCGGTTCCATCCGGGCCCACAGAAGAGATGGCAACGAGGCTCATGGCCGCCATTACCAGTGCATGCGACGCGTCTATGGCCAAGACAAGTGGACGACGCCGTCGTTGCGCAGTATACTGGTGGACAAGCGAGATCGCTGACCTCCGGCGCTCATGTCTGCGAGCGCGAAGGCTTGCCCAGAGAGCGCGTGTCCGGCCAAATGAAGACGCCTGCCGAGCGAGTTATACCTCCGCAAGACGTCTCCTGCGCGCAGCTATCAAGACCAGCAAGCGCCTATGCTGGAACAAACTGTGCGACGAGGTCAACGAGGACATATGGGGCAAACCATTCGAGACAGTCACGTCCCGTCTTAGAGGACCGAGAGCAAATTCACCAAGCTCTTCAACCCTGGTGCGCCGCATAGTGGCTGCCCTCTTCCCTCGCGTGCCTGACGAGCCAGCTCTGCCACCACCACACCAGGCAGGAGCAATTGTACCAGCCGTCACCACGGAAGAACTCCGAGGAGCATGCAGGAGGATCAAGGATACCACTGCGCCTGGGCCGGACGGAGTACCAAACGCCGCTATCAAGATCGCCATTGCCACGCACCCTGACATCTTCTTGCAGGTGTACACAAGTACCGGTGTCTTTCCCGCGTGCTGGAAAAGACAGAGGCTTGTCCTGCTGCCAAAGCCAGGCAAGCCACCCGAAGAACCATCGTTGTATAGGCCGCTCTGTATGCTTTACACAGCGGGCAAGATTCTCGAAAGAATCATCTGTGACCGCCTCGAAGTCACTACTGAGAGCCTTGGGGGCCTCTCAGATCGCCAGTACGGCTTTTGGACGGGGCGATCGAAGATCAACGCCATCGAGAACGTCATCGCCACCGCCCGAGAGGCCATCGCGGGCAAGAGATGGAACCGCGGCACTAAGAAGTACTGCGCCGTGATCACCCTCGACGTGAAGAACGCGTTTAACTCGGCTCGGTGGAACAACATCCACGCCGCGCTATGCCAAATGCGCTTACCTGAGTACCTGCTGAGAATAATCAGAAGCTATCTCTCAGTGAGGCTGCTTGATTGCGATACGGACGACAGACCAGAGATCCACACTTCCACACAGAGGCCAAGCACTTGTGGCAGATCGAACACGATCTGAACTCTGCCATCGCGCAGGTGCGTGGCGCGCTTCAAGATCTCAGCCTAGAAACGGCTGACCACAAGACCGAGGCCCTTCTCATCAGTAGCAGGAAGAAAATGGAGACCATCACCATCACAGTGGGCGACTGCAGCATAATGTCGACCCCCTGCATCTCCGAATCGTCAGCGAAAAGGCAGCAAGAGTGGCTGGAGCCCTCGCGAAGATCATGCCCAACACCGGTGGGCCCAGAAGTAGCCGACGCGTGCTCTATGCCCACGTCGTCGACTCGATTCTCCTGTATGGAGCACCCATCTGGAGCTGTGCGACAGAGACGCAGGCCTACATCCGTCAGGCAGAGTCTTACATCGACGAGCCTGCCTGCGCGTTATCAGCGGGCGACCACACGTCTCCTACGACGCGACGTACGTGATATCCGGCGTACCACCGCTGGCGCTACTATAGTGGATGAGCGAGCGCGCATATACCAGCGCCGCCCCGAGGATGTCAAGGAGGAAGAAAGAAGAGAGACGCTGAACAGGTGGCAGGACCGGTGGGACCGGGCCTCAAAGGGCCGATGGACACACCGGCTAATTCCAAACATCACGGAATGGGTCGAGAGGGGACATGGAGAAGTGGACTACCATCTCACACAACTCCTGTCCGGGCATGGCTACTTCAGAAGCCATAGCCAGCGCTATGATAACACCCTTAGCGCACTCTGCCCGGCCTGTCCAATCACAGTAGAAGACGCGGAGCATGTGTTCTTTCACTGCCCGCGATTCCACGAAGAGAGGGAGAGACTCCAACAAGTCCTCTCCAAGAAGAAATCGAGCCTGAAAACATCGTCAGGCTCATGCTCGAAACCGCAGGCAATTGGATGGCGGTAGCCTCTAAGAGGCGCAAGAGGTGTGAAAACGATCCGGACGATGCTGTAAGAAGAAGACGACGCTTCTGGTTCCCGAACCCCTAATCACCGTAAGGTGGACGGGAGATGTACGGAAAAGATACAGATGTAGCAGAGAAGCTCTATAGAGTCCCCACCGAAGTAATGTTTAACGACGGTTCCCGGTGAGGTACTCGTTTCGAAGGGCCACTGGCTGCAGAGTTCACTCTGCCCACGTCCAAAAAAAAAAAAAAAAAAAAACACACACACATACAGACGTGTGTCAGGAATTCGGTCTAGTTTAAGAATGTATATGTAAAAGTACTCTACGATTATTAGTTATGAAAGTCGAAAATCGGTCCGTCACAAAGCTTCCTCTATGAGGAAGCAAAAATTCCGATCCTTCTTGTAGGAACAGCAGTATCTGTAGAATATTGTAACCTTATAACCTGAGTTCAATAAAAATTCTCAAAATTTCTTCGTAAGCCGTTGATTGAAACTATTGACAGATTCGGTTACAATGGAAATATAAAATCGAGTCGGGTACCAAACAGTCAAATGATTGTGTTACTAAAGCGCTATAATACGAAAAGTTCTATTTCTGAAACGTCGTGCATAATAGCACGATTTTCTATTCTTCTAACAAAGTAATGAACCTAAAAATGTAGCCTCTGTAAACGGCTTCTAATTGATCGAGTTACTCTTGACTTTTTTTGTTTTAATTCGTTTATAGGCCTTTGTATAGATAAAAGCCTTAACTTACCAAACATATTATATAAATAATAGTTTTATACATGTAGACCTACTTGAAAAGCAATCCGTATTCATCCTATGTCGGTAATAAATTTTTCTTATCTCTGATTTTTGGTTGTACTTTCACATTAATTTAGTAATTTTTAAATTTCTAAGCTGTTATTGATTATAAAATCAGAAATTGCATTGATAATATTTATATTGATTTTCGTTAATAATGAAGCAATAGAATTTAAAGGACCATGCGATTGCAACTTTCACTAAGAAAGTTGCTTCTTTCATTAAGAAATTGAACATTAGTTCTAGCCTCAAATTAATAATTAATAATATAAACTAAATGTATAAAGTATGCATCTCAAGATAAATTTTGAGTTACGTCTTTTGTAAATCAGAGAGTATTCAAAAATGTTTAATGATCAAACCAGCAAAAATTATGTTAATTTAATCGAATAGTCAATTGCCGAAGTGAAACTTGTTTTTGAATGTTTTTTGCTAGCGCTTTATTTTTAATTTATGTCTGAACAAATCTAATGAAAAAATAGTCAAAATTTTTCGAAATTCATGAAACTGTTAGGAAAGCAAGTTCATCGGTCATTAAGTGCAGCAGAGCTAGTCACATAATCGGAGTGGCATCTAAGTAGAAGAATCAACAGAAGCAGCTAGAGGTATAGAGATAGCGTTGCATTGCTATGACAGCAAGTAGGTCTTGGTACTGGTGTTTATCGAAGCCACTAACGAGGAAGGCATTTCGATCGTACTGTTCGACTGCGCAGATGAGTAAATATCATCATCGTTGGTTACATCAAACTCCGAGGGTAAGGTACCATAGGTGTGGGTGTAGCTTTGTGTCATTGAGAAAACAAGTTAAATCCTGACTGTGCTTTAATCACCTCGGCTAGTATACATAGAACCTCACACATACATACACTAAAGCAGAGACAGCTCGCTAGAGCAAAGCTACTGCAAAATTGCAATGCATCAGAGACATCAGTGTGAGCTCGTGCGCGCGCGCGAGGGACTAATGGCGTTTGCGCGCGACTCATGCATCATGCACACACTCGAGGGGCTTGTATGTGTGCGTACTTGTGGACATATTTACGTATACAAGGATGGGTGCATATAAGCAAGCTTACAAGGCTATACATTGAAAGACTAGATCTCGTCTTATCTTGACTCACTTGTTGCGAGGCTTTGCAGCGGCATGACATTAAGGCTCGGCTTTATATAAAAAAAATTTGGCATGAAATGATTCATGCTATTTTTTAGCTTATCCAAAGGTAACCAATGATTTGATTGAAATATTTTTATCTAATGTACCGCAGATTATCGTGCTTGCACGCGCTTGTTTCATCGAAATTATTAGAAATATCAATGATATTAGCCTAAATTATTTTCATTCTCAAAACTTCATTATTTGTGCTTTTGCTGTGCAAGAAAATAGCAGCGATCGTAGCTGTTATAGATGCCGTACTAAAAACGAAAAACCATTGAGTCAATTCATCATTATCTTACTCAGATGCACGAGCGCTCGAGTTCGATAGTCAAGCGTCAATAGAGGGACGGAAGGAGGTGCCACTGCTGCTGCCTCCTCCTCTTCTCGCCTGTTTATTGTTCTAGCATTGTCAAGGCTCGAGCATCTCATGCTGACGTAGAGCATCTTGAATAATGCGTATGTATGAGCTTCTGCGCGTCTGGCGAGGCCAAAATAATAGCGTACGCCAATACGTAACGCGCCCTCTAATGATTGTCATTGAAAAGTTTCGCGCTTCTTTTTTTTGATACACGAGCTCTCACCCTCGTATTTGCAACTTATAATTTGCTCGTTAAAACTTTTTCTCTTGGATCAGAAACGCGAAACAGTACATTTTCGCCATGTAAATTTTGATTATTAAGTCATTTACTGAGGAATGGAACGATTTATCATTTCTTGATAATTAGAATTATTTCACAGCTCGCAATGCATAATAAACGAATCTTTTATCGTTTAATTCAAAACTGGCTATTTGACAGAGTTGAGCCAATATATAGCTACTATACTATTGCAATAAGTCAATGGGTTTACTTCGTCTATGCAGCTCACATTCAATTATTTCTATTAAGATAAGCCTCGTACGGTATATATTTTTACACAAAACTTTTTTTTACGTTCCAATTTTCACGATGGAATTAAGTATATTTTTTTACGAAAGGCGAACGAAAATATCGTTGGACTTTACGAACTATTCCATTTCAGTGTTTCTCTGTATCAGTAGGAAACATTTTGTGCGTTTATTGCTTTTCCTCGACTCTGCGAGTGGCGCGCGGAGCGTGAGAAAACTCAACAACAAAAATGTCTTTCAGTGTAGAAAGCAAACACTCAGCTAGAAAAACACGTAAATTTTTCATTACTTTTACTTTTTTTTTCTCAAACTTTGTAAATTTCAATTTAATATATTCAGTAGTATTACTTTTCTAAGTTTAAATAACTGAGACTACTATTTTAAAATAAATCATTGGTAAAAAATCATAAAATAAAATTTTATATAGAAACAATTTTTTGCAAAATAAACTAAAAAAGGTCATCGACCCGCGAATTGTAGTAACGTTTGCGTTGAAATAACAGTAATTTGTAAGCACTAAGAGCATAATGAAAGCTTTCAAGATTATTATTAATGGTATTAGTTCTTCTGATGTTTAATTACGCCAGTCTAGTAATCAGTCTAAACCATAGCATTTCATTAATCATCATCTCATGTGCTTAAAAATAGTATTCACAGTTTGACGAGTCAACGATAAGTGATGTCAAATCATGAAACAAAGAATATTTTATTGCGTTTAAATGACTTTTATTGTAAATTGAAAAATAAATAAAAATTGAGCTAAAAATATAATAGAAAATTTAAAGTCACGAGACGAAGAAGAAAAACAAGCTCGGTGAAAATATTATTATTCATAAAATTATGCGTTTTGAGATCAGCTTTTTAAACTCAACTGAGAAAGCTCTTAATTTTTTTTTTCGTTCAAGTTTTTCGTAACCCAATAATGGGAAGACAGACAATTGTTCGTCGAATTAGAAGTGTGGGTGAGCCCTGAGTATGCGCTAACTCGAGTAAAAACAACGAGAAGATAAAATATGCCGCGCAGAAATTACGTAGCGAAAAAGATAGGATGGTAGAATAAAGGAGTAGAGAAAGTCCAATCGGTGCGGACGCTTATAACTTTATAATTAATCTCACCTGAGCTAGCATGTCCAACACATCGCCGTATATATAGTAATAATAGTGTTGTTGGCTGGCCCTGTTGTTTTACAAAAAGCCTGCATGATATCTACGTGTAGGAGCGCATAAATCGACGAATGTGCTGCACTTGCTAGAGAAACATATACACATAGAAGGTAGGGGCGCATATACACAAAGAGCGAGCGAGCGGCTTTTGACCCAATTCGACCAGCAGCAGTCGACTTCGCGCTCCATTAATGACCGCGGCGGGGGTGCAGCCGCCGCCGCCGCCGCCGTGAGCCGTGAGCCGTCGCTGTCGACGCACGCGTTGCCAATGCAACTAGGTACGTTATAACGCTCTGGGCGTGGCTCTCTCACTCGCTCGCTCGTCATATTCCACGTATGTATGCACAGCGAACCAGCCACCCATCGACACGGCCTCGATTTTTCTTCTCTCTTTCCCGCGCGCCAACCCTTTCACTCGAATGTACACGACTTTTGAATATGCAGAGGGCCAACGTCTCGATGCTCTGCTCCGAGCGCCTATATGGTCAAATCCCAAAATAAAATGCCGTTTCGTTAACAAAAAAAGGTGATAGGAAATTTTCTCAGCTTTCCGATGGTAGTGTTAGATTTTCCGAAATATTCAATTTTCATAAGAAAAAATCAAAAATAAACCAAAAAGTTCACTTTTTCCGTACTGAATTTTTCGACATATTTAGCCCTCAATGTTTGATGGCGATTTTCTCGGTGAAAATTGGATATTTTGGAAAATCTAATACTACCATCGAAAAGCTGAGGAAATTTCCTATCGAATACAGTAGTCAGATACTTTTTTTAGGGGAGTTTTAATACTTTTTCAACGACTTCGAAATCGAGTAATAAGTCGTGTTTGCGCGAAAATATGACTTTTCGGCGTCTTAAGTACAAAAGTGACCAAAAAAAATTAACTATTTTCAAATTTCATGTTCACGCGTTTTTTCTCACTCCTAGAGGTCCTAGGAATAATTTGCGGGGGTCCAGGGCGCTGGGCACCCAAAAAAAATGTCACCTTTTTGCTTCCTCCTAGAGGAAGCTTTGTGATAGGCGGTAAAACGAACTTTTCAACTAGACGTCGTAGGAAAATTTCGTTTATATATGTAAACTACATTGAATTTCTGACAAATGTCTGTTATGGTGTGTGTGTGTGTATGTATGTATGTATGTATGTTGTGTTGGGTGTGTGTGTTGTGTGTATATTGAAGCGGGTTGGTTTTGAAGAAGCATCATTTTTGATAGGAAGCACATATTGAAATTTGGTTTGGCTCATTTTGTAGGGGTTGCGGGTAGCAAGATGTGTTCAAAGTTTTGGTAGGATTCACCGAGGGAAAAAAGTTATGAATGTTTTTGTAGGCCAAAAAATTTTTTGTTTCGAATGTGTTGGTCCGGAACCAGCATACTTTTGAACGGAGGCACGTATTGAGATGTGGTGTTGGGTTTATTTTGTAGGGTTTACGTGTAGTAGAAGCGTCAAAAAACAATTTCAAGTTGTACCGACTATCAAAAGTTTAATGAGCTGTTTTTCCCGCTCAGTAATTTTTTTTTTTGGCCATTTTTTGTTATGTAGGTTTTATTATTTGATTAGGTAAACTTTAGATTTTTTATTGAAATTATTTTAGTTTTAGACGAAATCGTTAAGATTATAAATTTCAAAATTCATGGATGAAAAATTAAAATTTTTTTTTTTGAAAATTTTTTTTTGAAAAATTTTTTTTTTCAGAATTTTCTTCGTATTTTCTCCTCTTTGATGTAGATGTAAATATTTGGAAGTTGATGATGTTTTTAATTTTTTTACTACTACTTATGTTTTGTTTTGAATTGTACCAGTTCCTTTTATAAAAAATCAATTTTTGCTTCCTCATAGAGGACTCTGTGATAGGCTCGAACACGAGATTTTGCCACCTCCCCGTAGGACAATTTGGTTTACATATTTGTAAACTTGATTGAATTCTCAACAAATGTCCGTATGTGTGTGTGTGTGTGTGTGTGTGTGTGTGTGGTGTGTGTGGGTGTGTGTGTGTGTGGGTGTGTGTGTGTGTGTGTGCGTGTGTCCGAGGCAAATCTTGAAAATGTTACGGTGGATTGTACAAATTTCAATTGCATTCATTGTCGTTTGTAGTATTAATGAGGCCAGAAAGGTTTTTTTGGCAGTAGACGGGAAAAAAAATTTTTTTTAAATTTTTGAAATTTTTTTTCGTAAATTTGAAAAAAAAAATTTTTTTTCATTTTTCACGTATGAATGCCGGAATTTCCACTATTTTTTTTTGTGTCGTCATGAAAGCAGAGCAGCTAAGCTTTAATTTAAGACCAAAAAGATAGAGATTCACCGAATATTATAAAAATTAACGACTCGAAATGAACAGTTGCACTTTTGCTTCCTCATAGAGTAAGCTCTGTGATAGGCTTGCAAACGAGATTTTGAACCAGACCTCGTAGGACAATTTGGTTTACATATTTGTAAACTTGATTGAATTCTCAAAATGTTCGTATGTATGTATACACGGCCTTTTGACTAAGATTTTTTCGTAAATTTGGAAAAAAAAAATTTTTTTTAATTTTTTCACGTATAAATGCAGGAATCCATGATTACAGGAAATTTTATGGTGATTTTGAAATAAATATTTAATTTTTTATGCAAAAACAATATTCATTATTTAAAAAAAAATGTAATTGGTATTTTTTTATGAGGAAGCTCTTTGCCAATGAATTGGCAGCGGTTTTTGTTAACGAAACGGCATTTTATTTTGGGATTTGATCATATACGTATCCACGCTACTCCGAAGAAATACGCATCGCACCACCGAATTCGTTCGCACATTGAATTAACTACCTCGAGAAAATGAAGACGAGGCAGACTCGTTTGTTCGCAAACTTGCTTGTGAGCTTCAGCTATTTTTTTTTGGTCGAGTCACGCTACGACAGCCACGTTTGAGCTGCTCCCCCGCACTTTTCATTTAATCAAGAATGAATTAAGATATAGTCAACTGCGTCCTTGCAATGCATTTACATAAAAACACGTGGGTTCATGACGCTTACCTTGAAATCGATGTAACCATTTTTATCCATGTCAAATGTACGAAACACATGATCGCAAAATTCTTCAGCGTTCCCAGAGGGGAAGAACATTTTGTACATGTCGACAAACTTTGCCGGCGTCAATCTGCCATTTGGACAGTCTTGCTGCAACAGAACAAAATATTCAAATTTACCAACATTTTTCAAATACGAATTATTTTGGGTCAAGATGAAAATTTTTTTTCGACTGAACGAATACGAAAGTAAAGCACTTTATTGGGACGATTTTGCTCCGCCAAGGTAATGCAATGCACACTCACACGTTAAAAATCAACTAAATTGAATGTTTGTCGCAAGTGATGATTATTGGGACACGGAAAAGAAAATAAAAGAATATGTTCGACTTCTTGAAACTGCTGGACTGAATGAAGCAAGAAGTGGAGTGAACGAAGAATATTGAAAATCCATTGATGAAAAAGGAAAAAAAGGATTTCTGAATGATCGAGAGGTTTTATTTGTGCAAAGCTCAGAGGAACCAATATCATTTGAGATTTTCTTTAATGCCATCGAGATTTTCTCGTTTGTTTCTATAAGAAAAAAGTAAAAAGAGTAACGACTTTTTTTCTTATTAATGATGGATGGGGGATGAAAGTATATATTGCGTATAAAATAATAATGCTGTGCTGCACTATGATAAAAAAAGTTCGAGACTTCAATGTAATTAGATAAATTAGCTCTTTTTATTTGAATAAAAAAAAAATCAAAACGATTACTGAAAATATGTAACAAAAATATCTTTTGGAAGAAGTGAATAGTTTTGATTGAAGTTTCTTTACTCAACACTTTGTGCGCTTATAGAAATAAAGAAGTAAAACTTTAATAACGTTGTATATATGTATATAATAATATCAACCCCTGGTAAGGGGCAAAAACCTAGAAAAAAACCTACATGTTTCTTATAGTTACAGCTGCATTGCCGTGATAAGCCGCATAATGCCTTGCGGCTCTGCAGCAAAACCGTGTGCCCTGAACACGAATATATAGCTTGTACGTCCACTTACTCGAAGGAGTAATTTTCCGCTTGGCGACTCGCTGAACGTTGTATGTTTGTGTCTGTATGTCTCTCGGTCGGTGTATGAATGTACAATATATATTGTGTAAATTTTCGATAGCGTCATGCTCGTTATCTTTTAAAGCGAATTGCAACTGCACGAAAGCTGATGCAGCAGCTTTCTGCTGGCAGTAGCTCAGAGCTTCACCCGTGACATTGCCACGCGAGGCTCTTTTCGTTTTCCAACACATTTCGAAAAACGTAGGTATTATAAGCTTACGCTTCTGTTCTAACGGAAATTGACAAATGAGTTATGCAGTCCGCACAATCGTAATGTTTATTTTCGCGGAAATTCGCACGTGACGCGTGATCGTCGCGTCGAAGCATCTCGAGGAAAAAATAGCAATAGCGAGAGAGCATAATTTACAAACTTGCGTAATACTATTGCTACCTGCTACTTCAGGATGTTTTAGATTTGTTGTAAATAATTTGTTGACACGCGTGTACGCGTCGGTCATTCCTCCCAAAGACGACGCAGATCAATCACTCGACCTCGAAAAGTCTTATACAGCGAGCAGCGACAGGCCGCAACAAAGAAAACAACTTGCTTTACAAACGTTCGACGTAAAAAAAGGGAAACAATGCGAGCAATGTGTGTACATAGTGCGATATAGTGCAGTGAGCGAACCTATACGTGCTACATAGTTGCAGCAGGCAACATAGCTATTTCTGAAAACTTACACAGTGTAGCTCGGGCACTGTAGTGCGAGATCACCCAAATCGATTAGAAAACTCAACGAGCACTTTTATATTTTACATAGAAGAAAATTATGACCCTGAGAAACACGTAGGAGCAGCAGCAGCAGCAGGGTTTTTATCGGTCACACAAGTCTAGCACGAGCGCTCGAGCTTTTCTCTCTCTCTCTCTCTCTCTCTCTCTATCTGCCCTTGCGCACAGGCTACAAGTATAGTAGTGGCACGCAACTAGTAGCACATTTTATCGCGATGAAAACACGAGTACTCGAATTTCCAGGCGATCCCAACCACTTTTCTACGTGACTGCACTGTGCACACTGCCAGCGCACCATCGAGCTCGCGCGAGCTTCCAATCTTATTATTCGCGTATGAACGTGAAAATTACACAGCTCCACTCTTACGTACCCCATGCCCCATACGTTTGAACGGAACTATATACAGTTTTTTTCTTTCTTTTGCGTTTTCTCTTTTGTACTTCGCGCTGCTTAAATGCACTTGATTTACGATATGCTCCAACTTGCGGAATTGCGTTTTATCGCAATGAAAATTAAACTGGCTAATTCGCTTGAGTTCACAAGACAAATTACGAGATAATATCTAACTCATTAACAAATACCACCCGTCACTTTTACGATAGTATATTTTTAAATACCAGAAGTGGAAGGTGTGCACAGCAGTTTTGGGTTATTTTCACGCGCCATGACACAAAAACTTGAGACTATCGATTACTATTTATTTTTCAAATAAACGAAACATTAAAGAGTATATTACTAGTGGCAATTATAGTTGCAAATGCTGAGCGACTGAATTTTATATAACGAAATTACATATGACATCATTGTAATATTTGTTTCAGCCTTATGATATTAATAATAGTAGCTTCAATGAGTATCCTAATAAATCTATATTTCAATGAGTTTTTTGTGGAGCTGTCCAAATTATTATTGGGATAATCGGCAGTAGTACATTAGTATAGGTATATTATATGAACGCAGGTTTTCGTAATGCGCGTGCCTCTTCTATATATATTAGGATATACGGATGTTGCTAAAAAAGTATACAGCACTCCATCAGCACCCAAACAATGCTATGTAAAATTTTCAAATCAATTGGTTTATCCCTGCATGAGTTGTCGCAGTTAGAGTAAAATTAGCAATATCGAATGTGTACAACTTTGCTGCGCTCGGCAAAAATAATGATAGTCGACGAGTACCCAAAAGCTCACTATATTATTTTCTTCGCAATAAAGCATTTTAAAGTTAAACCTGCCAATCCAATCCAGGTAAAATTGAATCATTTTTATAAAATTTTCTACCACGCGTATTTTCTTTTCTAATAATAAATAATCTCAAATTGTTTCAGATCTTTTTCGGACGATCCGTTAAAATTTCTAAACGAAAAACCAATATTTTTAATAAAGAAATTTTTTAGGTGAAGTAGAAACAATTTTTGAAAATGTTCATACGTGTCCTTTGACTTATTTTTAGAGCTTTTGATGCTTTTCAATTTTTTGCCTTAAGTCGAAAAAAATCACAAAGATCGAGATCATTGTTTTTTAGACTCGGATTTTTTTGTGAAATATTTTTCATAATTTTCTATTTTCACGCGCTTCATCTTATTTTATGTACATATATATAGAAATTCTCTCGAGAACGACTCACTTGTGCAGGGAGAGAAAGATGGAGAACTGCAGGGAGATGTGAGAGGGTAAAAACGAACACCGCCTGAAGCGCACGTCGAGAAAAGCGTATAAAAAAAGAACAGAGAAACGAGCATTTTTAAGCAAAGGACAGGAGAGAGAGAGAGAGAGGTTCAAATGTTTTATGCAATACGAAGCGGACAATTTTTCTTTTTGCCAAAAAAAGGGAGGCTGCAGGGAAAGAAATAAGTATCTGCAGATATGGGCGCAGAGAGTAAAGATATTCTTTGTTTGCTCGGTAAACCTCCAGACAGAGAAATAAATCTCATTCAGCAACATCTTGAAATCATCGGAATTCTTATTTTCCAGAATATTCAGCAATGAGCCTAGTCTCGTGTACATTGGCAGTATTTCAATGCTACACAGCAGAGTAGAGTTAAGGCGTGTAAACTGCCGCGCGATTAGGGTAAAGGACAGCTTGTGCTGCATTTTATATCGAGAGATGCTAGATCGCGCGCACACGAGCAAGTTTTACCTTTCCGGATGACCGGTTCGACAGCCATTTATAGCTATGCCTATGCCCGGCCAAGTTCCGAACGATTTTCTTTATTTTTCCCGTTCAAAGTGACTTCTTGGCCACGAGCGCTTGGCCGTTCCGCACACTCGAATGGAATATTACATTTTTTTTTACACAAATCGCAATCGAACAAAGAGATTAGCATATCAAAGAGGTGGACTTTGGGCGAGGAGAAAATCTAGGATACTACATTGCGCGCAAACACGCAGATAAAACGTCCGGCGAGTTTGTCCGATCCAGTGGCAGCATTTCATATTTAAAACACAAAGAAAACGTCGATTGCGTCACTCAATGCGCAAATAAATAGAAAAGCCCCGTGACAGTCGACGACGCGCAGACGAACAAAGGATTACATAGAGAATCGCGAAAGATAGCTTTCCAAGAGAGAAAATCAACGAGCTACAAAGAGGAAGAGAGAGGATATTGTTCGGTTCTATGCTATAAAACAGCAGGAGCGGCGGCAACACAAGTCCGATAAAATACATGACCGCGTGTAGGCCACGGGTTACTGCTCCAGTCTATATACACATACATATGCATAAAGGACGTAATGCATGACCTCTTGGCTAGGCCACTGCCTACTGCACCAGAACGAGGATCTTGCCCTGTGTGCGCCCCTATACATACAGCTCTATAATATTGATTTAGCTGGTCGACGTAGTAAAATGTATATTAACTGGGATCGCTTTGGTCTCGTTTACATAGACCTACGAGCAAAGCCCCCCTCCTCTCTCGCTTTCTCATAAGCGGCAATCCTCGCCTTTTGCAAGAAAAAGAATGGAATTTTCACGAAACAAAACGGATGCATACGAAGAACAAATATTGGCATAACTCGATTATTTTAACTGCTCACGATTTATCCGATACATTTTTCAATTGTTCGCAATATCCGTGTATTCAAGATTTCCGATTCAAGAGCTCGGAGAAAAAACTAACGATCGTGTGCGAGTTTCGATGAAATAATTTTTATTGGACCAACGGTAATCGATGTAAAAGTCACTGCATTGGAAAAGATTAAAAATAAACTTTGTTGAAAATTTAACTTTCGACTCCATTTCAGAGAGGAGTTTCGAGACTTTGCGGATATTTACAAGGTTTGAAAGAGGAATTTCCTCCTTGAAAATGATTTCAAAACATGTCTCATGAACTTTGAGAGAACATCGAGTAATTGAAAATGGAAGTATAAAAATATAATAAGGAAAGTTTCGTATGCCAAACTGTCGAAAGCAGATGAAATAATATCAAACTATCGTACACAAGATACGACGGTAAAGAAGAGCCGAGAGAAATATAACAAAAAAACAAGCACTCGGCAAATCAATTCTCAGGCTTTTAAAACCAAAAATACTTTAAAGTGCCAAGAGTGAGATTTGAAAGTCACCAGCATCAGCAACGGTAGCTAGCCTGAGCTTTCGCGGTGAAGCTGCTGTCTGCCACCGGCGACGGAATTGCAAATTCAATGAAAATCTCCGCTTCGTCATTTCAATACTGCTTTTCCTCTTTTTCTCCGTTGGAAAAACGAAAATCTCGCATATTTCCTTCTTCTTGCCCTCTCTCGCTGTCGTTTTATAGGAGGATCGAAAAGGCAATAGTTGAAGGAGGATTTTCTTGTACCACTTGCGATATATACGGCAAGTCGTCGTCGTCGGAGAGGCATCGCTACATGCATTCGCATTAGTATGCGTATAGCGGGTCGCGCGCGGTGGTGCCGAGCAAAGTGACTTCGTTATATTACCACTGCACTCGTAAAGCTCCCGAGTATCCGAGAGCACACGAATACCTACTAGCACACTAATATGAGAGACTGAGATTCGCAGTAACGAGTGTACTCGCGGGCATAATATACGTCTGCGGCATATGTGCGTGCTGCTGCGCTGCTTTTGTCGAGAGGGCCTCGAATTCGCCCACACTACTTTTTGCCTCGTGCGCGCCGCGCTCCACTTCTGCAGCCAAATTAAAAAGAAAATGTTTTCCCCCGGCTTTCGAGCTGCTGCTGGAGTAGTAGATTTGTTGACCCACGTTCAACGAATTGTCATTTTCATTAATTAATTGAATTGTGTCGCTGTTAAATACCTCGCATAATTATGCTACAGTGAAAGTTACTATGACACTAATGAAACCAGTCGCACATTTCATTCTGCGTGTGTGTACGCGCAAACGAGGGGAAAAAACTCTTTAAAGTAATTTGAAACTGCAGTGACCACAAAGACCTCGTTTCCAATTCATCAGAGTGCGCGAATTCGCTGGCTACCGCTGCTTCATTATAAAGCATCGACTGTGCAGGATAACGAACGTACATATATACGTCCTCCCGCAGTGCATCACAATCACAGCAACAAGAACAATAAGAACGACACCCTTGGCTGTAAACAAAGCAGCAGTGGTCAAGGGATGTAAGCTGATATAGCGCCGAGTGTGAGGATACTCCGAACTGCGGGATTCGTTACATTAAAGTAAGCTGCAATGTGATAAAAACTATATACAGAATTCTCAAATTTGTAATAATTCACCTATTTTTAATTTAAACAAAGAACACAGAAAATTGGAAATTTCAACGATCCACCCTAAAGTGCATTTATTGCAACAATAAAGACGTGCAATTTCAGACTTATATAATTTGATTGGATTCTCATTCAATCTAAGCTGCGAACATAATTTAATGAATTTGCAGCTACTTGCTTCACGAGCACGCCTGCACACAAAAGAGAGAGATCTAAAGGCCCTGTGAACGCGCCAGAAGCAGTAGGGGTTTCACGTGCAAAAGCGCGTGTCTGCAAGTTCCGCGAGGACGAATAAAATCAGTTATTCCACACGCACGCATGTCTTTGCAGAAGAAGGAGGGCATAAGTCGGATTTCTCGTCACAGCAACTCGAAGCTCAAAGGGTGCACCAGCAGCATAATGTAATTTTATGATTCCTCGTCTCGTTTTTGCGTTATAAAGCGGATTACTTCTAGCGCAAATGCCATTTAACGGGAGAGTAATCCACCTGTATCAATGAGGACGTTTACTATATTTTTTTTATTCAATTATGCAACATTAATTATTAATACCGTATAACACGAATAACGTTTTTATACGTCATAAAGTATCTATTATTCAATTTGCAATTTATCATTTCAATTCAATTTTAATATGTTTTATGTATAATATTTCTAACATTATAGGACAAAAAATGTCTCTATAATTTGATTTCATTTGAAAGGTAAGCAAGTTCTCCGGAGAATGTCGTAACCAAAGTTTTAACTTATATTTGTGGGCACGTGGCAAGTGTTGGCTCTATGAAAAGTTTATGCACCGGAAATATATTATCCGTAGTTTATATGGAAAAAACGTCAGCTCGTGTCCATATAAAAGTATGAAAGTACGCATATTCCGTTGTGTCATCTCGCGCAATTTAATAAACCACGCACGAGCAAGAAAAACTAACAAATACGTATGTATATACACTGCCACACGGCGAACTTACGGTTTTGCCGTGGAAATGTAGTTTATTAAGCGCGACACAAGGAATATTATATACGTGATTCAATTTTGAGATTCGCTTTAAAAATGCATCTTAGTTTGCTACGATCTCTTAAGGTTGCATCTTCATAAGAGCAACCGAGCTTTCGGACTTTTAATCTAATTTTAGACTGCTTAAGTAGTGCACAATCATGCCATCGTACGCCGGACGTGGCTATTACAGCTAACGCCTTCCTTAACTTATTGCATAAAAGTTACAAAAAAAAAGTACAAAAATGTTAAAATGCAGTTTTAAAAATTATGATCCACGCTCAGAGGCACTACTGAACTTTATGGGAGGAAAAAACTTGCTTCTAACTAAGAGTCGAGATGAAACAAGTATGCCGCAGCCTACACAGACCGTACTACTTACAGAATTGCATCAAGTGAAAATAAGATGAATGAGAAAGAGAGAGAGAGAGGTATCTTCATAAACTATATCTTTTTTACCGCTCTTCAAGACCCGGGTAATAAATGGTACTACAGGCTAACTTCTTAAATTGATCTGCATACTTTTTTTAAGCCTGTATACTTTCAAAGTCATTGATTGAATTTTTGGTCAAAATATATATCGCTGGTATCTTGAGTGCTTCTTAATTAATCATTAACATTAAATCGAATTTTCTGATTTAACAACAAACGGTCTGTTAACACGCTACATTGCAAAAATATACAGCCTGATAATAAATTAATTAAGAGGAAAAATCGACCTACATTTGAAAATAATTAAAATGCAAGGCAAATGCGTGACATAATGTGGGGTATATGGGTAACGTCGGGTTGACGAAGAAGAAATGTAAGCACGACAAGCGAAAGGCATGTAACGACATGACAGAGGTTTAAGGATGAACTTTTAGTGGTCAGGACATATATATAAATGCAATGAAACTTTGTTTTAATTAATTATAAACACATGCGTGCAGTGGAAAACTCGCGCATTTCCAATTAAAAGTTACAAATTAATATGATTTCGAGTAATTAGATAAATTCAAACTAATTGAAACTATCTGATATAACTTTCGATGCGTTACGAATGCGAGTAGTCACAGGAGACGGCGGTGGGCGCCCAGAGGTGACTGTATAATGCAGTGCTGGCACGCATAAACATTTCAATCAGTTTTAACCGATGCAAAAGCTCGTAACGCTTTACACGCTCAACAGAGAAAGCACCAAGTCAACTCTCTGGGTCGCTAGAGAGAAAGAGAGAGCTAGCAAACAGCAAACGAGAAAGGCGTGAAAGTTTTTCATACAGAAAGCTTCGCAATAATGCAAAACGAACTTAAGAAGATAATACCGAAAGATAAGCAAATGACACAGCGCGAAATCAGTAAGAGAAAAGAGATATAGAGTTGCACGTGCAGAAGTTGTGAGCGCCAGTCACAAAAGAGTCAGTCGTTGTCGTCGTAGTGGTAGCAGCAGCAGCAGCACTTGAATGCGCAGACGCTCACGTTCCAGTTTTGCTTATGTGCACATGATACAGAGAGCGAGCTCTGGGCTTGCAGATGCACATTGTACACAATGATACCTGCCGGCACGATATGGTATACATATATTCTAGATGCCATTTAGACCCCTATTTTATTCAAGCTCGCTCCGTCGTATAAATACGTGTACACCGCTCGATGACAACAACAACGACGACGACGACGACGACAACGAGCTTGAGCTGAGCTGAGCATCTCTTTTTTTCGGGCATTTTCCGAGCTTGAAATTTTGCGCGTTTTCTCCGTTGTTGTGCAGTTGCACGTGAAAAGACGTAATATCTCGAGAAATGGAGCAAGTACATTTTTTCTTGTCGAGGATAAAAGTACCTTCGATTTAAATTTTTTCTCTTGACTGATAAAATCAATCGATTCTTTTTCATGCGCGACATTAAATGTAAAAAAGCCTTAAGAAAATTTTTGTTCAACTCCGTTTTGTTGTACCGCATGAAAGCTCGTATAACAGCGTGTTACACAAGTATCGTGTAAAATTTTTAAAAAATTTAAAGATTCGGCTAGTATAGCTCGCTTGACTCACAGTGTCATTGTACCTTTAGACTGCTATAGCTATATATTATATGCTATAGCGTATAGTGTACGCCTGCGCGCTCATCTTTAATTGCAAACGCTCGAGTTAAAAAGCGTATAAAAAGTATTAAATCAGATTTAATTACTGCAGTAACTTCATTAAATGAAATTAACTTTAATAGGTTTAAGGATATGTTTGCAGTTGTTTTTATTGCGATTAGCAGTTTTTTAAAAATAAGTTACGACACTTTATAGCCTAAATTCCTCAAATTCTCCGTAAGAGCCCATGCTAAATTCTTCACTTTCGTAGAGCTCGTTCTCAAAATTTTGAGCAGTAATCAGATTTAAAGTTTCTTCAGAAGCTTACCGTCTTTTCAAATAATGATCATCTGAAGTTTTAATTTTTTATTTACTGATCAACTACATCAAAATAGAATTTCATATGGTTTATAAAAATACCACAGGCTTTTACGGTATTAGGCATTCCAGGTCACAATATTTTTATAAATATTGAGAGAAATATTGAGGGAGATAAATAAGAAAAATTTATCGAACAATTTCAAGGTCATTCTTTTGTAAAGGTCAGTAGACTTTATATTAGATATATTAGGAAAAATGTAATTTTAATATTGTTAAGCGAAATCGAATGTTGGTTTAATTTGTACTCATTAAAACGTAATACGTCTTTAAGTAAATTCTAAGAGCATTGAAAGTTAAAATTCAACAGTTAATAAGCCTACTCAGAGAAATTAACAAAGATTGTAATGAAAGATTGAACTCACTTTGAATCCTTTGTACCAATCTTTAATAGTTGCTTCATCGTATCTTGTATGCGACTTGAGAAAGTCCATGTCTTCCTTGCTCAACTTATCTTTGCTTCCGAAGCAACCCATTTTCGGTTTGAATCAACTGTAATAAAGAGAAAGAGAGTAAAATGTTAAATGAAGTAAAGCTTTATCAAACTTACTTTTGAAATAAATATTTTGAAAACTTATGTCGTAGACTAAAATTTTAGGTACAAGATAAATCGTGTATTCTGCAGATGTGCAGTGGCGAAAAAGTAATTTTGTGTAAAAGAAACTTTTGAAAGGCATGTAAAAAAATAAACTTTTCATCGTAAATAAGAGACACAAAATAAGTGTCATGAATATTCTGTATTGAGCTCGCGTAGTTGTTGAATGATATATTTCTTTTCGAATGTGCATTGCTAAACAAATGTCACCTCCCTAAGTTCGTACGTAGATTCTTAACACCTAACAAATTCTTAACACGTAACTCTGCACGCGCGCGGAAAAATATTCGCATCACGAGCTCAGCATTTTTGTGCATGTGTTGATCCACCACTTAACTTGCATACATGCAAGATCATACTTATTTCAAAGTCATACATCTGCATTTCAGTTTATGTGAGGTGTGATCCGAATAAAAATGTTTACAACTTTGAGACATTAAGAGAAAGTGTATAAAAAAGTTCATCCACAAGAGAGGTAGCGTAAAAATCAAAACTATATCCTCGCATCATTGAGTAACTCGAATTTTATAAACAATTTTCGTGAAAATTGGAGACGAATGTCAACTATTGCCTCGAACAATTGTAAATCTCAGTAAACACTTTTAACAGAACGGTTAGACAGAGATTTGTCAAACTTTACATTTAGAGTGTAGGTTGATTCGTGGAAAACCACTTTCGGTGATTTGATTCCGTGCGCGGCTAAAGGCATTGGTCGACAGTGCAAAAAATAAACGTACGTCGCACACTGCACGCGAACGACACGAAAAGGTGCTAAAGTTAACAGATGACTCGGCTCTGCGTACATATATACACACACGGCGGCGTTTAGGTAATCGAAGCGGTAACGTCCAGATAAAAGCTCTCTCTCGTTGCTACTGCTGCTGCTGCTGCTGTTGCACTGGCCTGGAAAGTGTATCGAAATAACCGAGAGAACGAGAGAGAGAAATAGGGTTCGAACAATAGCACCCAGCCATATTACACACAAAGCGCCACGGTCCACCTGTTTGGCATTGCAGGAGTGAGGGAGAGAGGGGGGGGGGCGGAGGATGAACTGAATGGATGCCACAAGAGACCAAATAGATCGATAGCGGCGGCTGACCTGGCGCTCGCGAGTGCGCTGCTATTCAATTTTCCAGTCCACGTACGAAACGCGCAGTCCACATGCATGCATTGCCATTACACGGCTGGATGTAAAGCAACAACAACGAAAGGGCCTAGAAAAAAGCTCGGAGGCCAAGGAGCTTTATGAGCGCGGTATATGACACACCGCATTGAACTTGCACGCGTGAATCTCGACCACGCGTCGACTTATCAACCGGATGCCATGCACACGGGCGCATCAAATGGAGAAAACATAAACTTCTGGGTGCTTTGAAAAATCGTTCATTTCTCATCGAAAATCCATATTTCCTCGATAAACCAAGCAGTAAATGCAGATCTATAGCTTTCGGGTAATGGTTTTCGGTGCTTTTTATTACCTCGTTTATCACCCTCCCCTGAGTATATGCGTTTCAGTATAAGCATTTAAAATTCACTTTTCAATATTTTGATCCAAACAATGATAATGATCGACCACGATACAACAAAACAGATAATACTGCTGCAACGCCATCAATATGCGCAAAAGTTTTTATTAGTCGTTGAAATTAGGTAATGATCAAAATTATTAATATTATAAACTATGGCGCTACATAGTAGGTAGTTAACACTGTAGTAAGTGTGAGTTGATGGTTCAAGAAGCATTACAAGTGTTAATTTGATAACGACTTGAAAAGGGTAGGTTGATCGTGAATAGAGAGGCAGCGCAGACACATTTCCAATTGGACGCTCTCTTTTTTTACTTCATTTGAGTAAGAGTCGCAAGCAGTTACGGAGAAGCAGTCATCAGCTGGGTTGCAAGGTTTACTTTGAAGGTCCGAAAGTTAGATTAGACTCGCTTTTGCCTCCGTTCGCAATTTCAGCATACTTCTGACCTATAATACCCTGTGCTTTGGCTATTAAATTTCTAACAAGCTTGGTCAGCAGTTGATTATTTATCTGATTTAAACAAGTCTTGTAAGCTTGCTAATGACAAATAAATTGCGTCGAGATTAGCTACTGAAAATCAAGCTTAGAGGTTGGAAAATGAGAAAAAAGTCCTTGAAAGTGATTTTAGCTAAACGACTTAAGGGGAGTCATACACCAATTCACTCTTCTTTGTCATTTTTGTGATATAAACCGAAGTTTAATGTCAATCTACATTTTCAACATGAAATTGACATCTTTGAGCCCTAAAAAATGCGAAAAAAGTTGTAGAATAGGCATTTGCATCTAAAAATAGCTCATTTTTGCTATTTTAGCCTTTTGGCTCTGTGCGCAAGGTTCAGATCAGAGTTATGCAGATGGGAGTTTCTAATAGGTATCAAACTCTTCAGAAAAGTATCCTTTATGGGCTGAGTTTTGTGGAATTTTGATTAGAGTCATATAAAAGTTTGTATGACAACAGATGTGAAAAAAGCAAGAAATAAAAAAAATTCATCAATGTTTTTGAGCACATATTGAATAATAGAACTGATATGAAGGTCTAAATCAAAATTCCACAAAACTCAGCCCATAAAGGATACTTTTCTGAAGATTTTGATACCTACTAGAAACTCCCACCTGCATAACTCTGATCTGAACATTGCGCACAGTGCCGAAAGGCTAAAATAGCAAAAATGAGCTATTTTTAGATGCAAAGGCCTATTCTGCAACTTTTTTCACATTTTAAGATGTCAATTTTTATGTTGAAAATGTAGATTGACATTAAACTGTGGTTTATATCACAATAATGACAAAGAGGAGTGAATTGGTGTATGACTCCCCTTAAGCCCAAGTGAATTTGCGAGTAATAATACTTAAATTCAGAGAAATACATGATAGTTGTCAGCAGTGCAGGATTGTTTTTAACCTATAATAATATAATCAAATGCTTTGCGATAATGTCGCGTCAGCTACAGGCGCCTTTGAGCTACAGAAATTTTTCCAGACCTAAACGCCGCGGATACATGCGATTGTAAGCGTTCTATACTGCACGATTCATCGATCAAAACGCAGCAGCGGAATAAACGACACGAGTTCAATCTATGATGCAAAAGTGCAGGTATGCGATCTATCTCGTTGACTTGGTTGACACTCCTCGCGAAGCGTATATGTATCGATTCTTTGCTATCGTAGAGCTAGCTGCGCGGCATATAATAGGATTGAACTGCAGAAAAGGCAGCGAGCGACGAGTACAGGATAGTAAATATATTTATGTGAAGCAGGATAAAATCCGCAGTGGTCCGCGTGCACGAGGCGACGCTCGTTGACTCAAAATCGCTCGGACTGCACAATACACACATTTGCACGAGTGTATAGTGTATACATGTACGTATGTGTACATATATGTAGATACACAGCTCGGTGTGCTCATTGTGTATGTCTGTGGCATGCACCAATCGATCGAGAGCTATTTCTCTCTCTCTCTCATACATGCGATACCGTATATATATATATCGCTGGCTCATTTAGTGTGTAGCATGCATATGTGCGCGCATTATAGAGACGTAGTATATGTAAGCGTGTACAGGATGCCGCCGAGACCGCAGTACGACCGCCGCAAATAGCATACGGAATACATCCAACTTCTCGCTTTACATTACATATCTATGTGTATGTGTGTGCTTGCACATTTATAGCCTCGTGTTTATAGAGAGACGTATGTGTATGCGAGTGGCACAAACACGCAGAGAAGCGCAGATCGAAAGGAAGAAATGTACACACGCTACAGTGAAAAAAAGCAAGTTCCGGCTTAATGAGGAAGGCCGCGATACGTGGCTGGAATAACGCTGACTACGCTCGAAATACTCCTCTTCCTCTATCTCAGCCCTCTGCTCGGCGCGCAGCAGCTCCTCGCTCGACTCGGTGCCAAGACGCGGACGACACTTTTTTCCTTTTTCAAGCGTATGTTTACGCCGCGCGCGCATGTGTGTGCATCTCAATTTCACTTCTCGATTCATCGTGTGCATGAGCGCGCGTGCTAGAAATGCTCCGATTTTCCGGCAATGAACCAAGTCACGATAACGTCGGACGCCTGCTCGTGTGTATAAGGATACGCGCAAGGATGCAAGCAAGCCACTATCCCTCCTGCATTGTCTGAAAATAATTAATGCCTATACTCGTTTGCCATAAAATGTCGGCCTTATACGCGTAAGCACCTGCAGGTATTATTTCCACTGCTGGCTAAATTAATCATTTCAACGAATGGAGATCTGTGTCGCGCAGTTGGCTATATATAAAAGCTATAATGTAGTGCTGTTGTTCACTTCATGGGTGACAAACAATGCGAGCTTTGTTTTGCGAAATTAGCAGCAAGTAGAAACGCGCGCAGTTCTCCGCGGGAACGATTGAAATTATAAATTAACCTTATCGAGGCCGGCGCGCACGCAGCTGCGACTCACATATACATCGATTACGAATTAATTTTTCACCGGCTGTCTTGATTAATTGAATCGCAACTTCTCGGCTGAGAAACACGATAGCTTGCTTATAAAATATCTTGATGAGATTTTAGAATAAAAATGTATTTATTTGCCGAGAGTGTGGCAGGAGTAACTAGAGTACCGACTATACAGTAAACTTGAGTTTATACATTTTTCGAAAAAAAAACATTTTTTTCTCTCAACGCGATTCTATGTAATTCATAGTCCGGAATCCATTAACTCCGGCAAATAGTCGTGTTTGAAAGAAAGCGAAGAAACATTAGCATCCATCTCAATTAGTGTTGTTAATGCGCGAGAAGCAAGTGAGAAGAAAAAAAAATTATTCGCGAGTGAGCGCGCGACGACGATGTATATTTTTCAGCGCCAGCTGACAACAGCGATTTTTACGTGGAAAGAAAAGCTAAAACAGAAGCGCCACGCGAGAACAATATGCAGTGCAGAACAAAATAATCGTAAGTATTCAGCGATGACTTGCGCGCAGCGCAAACTCTGCATTAGTAAAGTATCGCGACCTCTACGAGCCACTTTTTAGCCCGATTGTTTTAAAAATTTCATAGAACGAATTTCGAAGAGAATGCGAGAAATATTCAAGTGTGTAAAATTAATAAAACCGAAGTATATAAAAGTATTTGTTTGCAACTGTTATAGGATATCAATCATTTCTACATTTTGACGCAACATCAAATAATACTGCAACCGTCACTCGTCTTGAATGAGGTGAAGAGAAACGCCTGGAGGTTCTGTTTTTTAGTTAAGCTGAAGTCGGGCTGTCAGTATGTGCTCAACATAATAGGCATTTCTAAATGTACCGTAAGCGCGTGCACGAGTTTGTACGTTTCCAGTGTTATGCGTAGGTTAAATATCTACTCATCTTTATTTTTTTTTTAATTATGAAAAAGTGATGACTGAAAAGACTAGGATTTTTATAGGCAGCCTCCCATTGGTCAACAAATTGAGACGAGCGAGATAAAAATTTGAGAAGAGTTGAAAAAAGCGCAAATTGAAAATTTGTTAATTAAATTAAAGATATGGTCATATCTTGCTGTATTGAATTTACTGATTAAATCAAAATCAATAAGGTTAGCTTCTATTTTCTTTCATAATAAATAAATCGTATTTTCGAATAATTCACTTTTGACAGGAAACACAACCAGTTGGCTTTATATTAATAATAGAACTTACAACTCGTCCTTTTTGCAAAAGCTTCTTTACTCATCAGCAAAAAACAGCTCAAATACCGCACGGTATAAATAAATAAGTTTGTTCCTTGGGCGCGAACAGAATACCTTGGGAGCTTTGCGAAAATGAGAAACTTCTAATAAGTTCCTGACACAGAAATTTCTGACTTGCAAAACTAATTTGTTTTAAGCTAACTATAGAACGTGATCAATAGGTAAAACATAACCGACAGTTTCTAATGCGTGCAACTCAAACACCGAACGATCGAGAGTGATAGTCTCGATATTGGAATTGAATTTTTACAAACAGTTTTGCAATTTTAATCGAATCGTAAGATTGTTGTAAAATAAGATTTTTTGATAAATCAATATCGAAAAATTTATTCTGCACATTAGAGAACTTTCTGTCAAAGAGCTTCAAGCTAAAGTTCAATGAAACTTTGGAGCATTCCGTATAGTTGATGTCTTTTTTCAAGTCCACTTGATCAAAAGAGAATATACAAGTTGTGCAACTAAAAGTATCGATGCGTATATAGGCAAAAATCACGTAAATGTACCTTTTGAAAGAATATAAGCTCCGCGTAAAAAATTAAGAGCTGTTTGATTCACTATATTATTATGTGCTCACAATATATATGACAATGCTTTTTCAGCGCGAGAATCGTTTATATAGTACCCCGGAGTAAAAAAATGGAATGAAGCCAGGAGAATTTTATGTTCTTGAAGAATGAAATATGCAGTCATTATACGTGAAGATCATTTCTGAATAATCATAGGGAAAGACGGGGGTAAAAAAATCCGCCGTGATGAAAATAGACTCCATCATTTTATGTACACCTGTTACCGGACATTAAAAAGCTTTCATTAAGAATGAAATAATTTCAATTTCAGAGTCGGCGAGTACTTTTTTCTCTTCTCTCATTGATTGATATTTTATGAACGTGATTAGTTTCAAAAGTTACGTTTTAACGTTTTTTAACGATCGAACTGTACAAAATATTTTTTTTCGTAGGCAGGAAATCTGATTTATTATTTTTTCCTCCTCTCGAAGTATTTCGGACTGGTGTGCATTATAGGCACGAGGTGGTACTAACTTGGAAGAAAATAAGGGCATGGCGTGACGGCCTTAATTTCATTATCATCGTGTCGTCCACAGCTGGACGAGCGATAAGAAGCCGAGAAAGGAAGTAGCCTTATGCACGCGCCAGTAAGAATGAAAAGTATGTACTGGCACACTTTTATAAATCTACCTATATATAACTGTAAGCACGAAAACTCACGAGGCTTTTTTTTAAACGATGCTTTTTAGCTCTCACCTGAATAACATTATGGATTGGCCATAATCATATTTATAAAAAAGCGAGATACGCGAAAGAAAGAGTAAGCCTCGCAATACAGATAAATACCTCGCATAAATCTTTTCTCGCAGAAAAATCGTATTCACCGAGTCGGTAGAAATTTCCTGTGACTGCACCCCAGCGTACTGCATGCACGTGTGATTTCTTTTAAAGCGCAGCGTTACGATATCGCTTATACATACGGGGAAACATCAAATGATGCGTGAGATATCGCGTAAAGACAGCTTGTGGAACGTTATATAGCTGTTACATATTTTCAATAGGGAGATATTTACACCTGGTGCGGTTCAAGAAAAAAACAGCAAGAAAATCGGCCTCTCAACCAGAGTGGCATATATGGCGCTCAGATATATTGATTATATAGCTTACTTTGTTCCGCGAAAAACGATCATTTTCTTTGCAGACTTTGAATTGAATTTCTATCGCTCGACGACCGACAAAGCAAGTTGGAAAATTCTTTTAATCAGATTAAATTTTGTTCAAATCGTCAAAGTCATTGTTTAACCTTTTCATTATCGATAATTAAAAGCATTAAATGTTATTTTCAAACCATTCGCTTGAGACTTGAAAATAATTCAATTTATTTACAAGCTCTGTTCAAAGAGATTTTGATATTTACAACAATTCTAGATTATGCTATTATTATTAATGCAAAGTTACGTTGCATTAATATTATGTTTTACTCTTATCGTACAATTTATGAACATAAAAAATTGGCCGTTTAAATGAAACTTGTGTTGCGCATTTGAAGTAAATAAGAAATGAAATGTTATTTCGTAATTTTTTGCTGTCAAGCATGAGATCATAAATTATTGAAACATATGGTGGTTAATTTTTGACTAGCTCGTAAACACGCTACACGGTGTAAGCGAAAAAAAACGAAATCGTTAACGCCCAGTGGAAAAAACCCACTGTTCAGAAGAAGATATAAACCGCAGAAGAAAGTGCTTCCAGGGCTAAAGCTGCTTTGCGGCGCGCGCAAGGATTTGGTCCTTAATTTCTCAAATGAGAGAGCTGCACTTGCGAAGATTTAAGTCGTTGCAGCGAAGCTCAGTAGTACAGCGAAAGCCATAAATGCTAAGTATAATAATGACAAGTTTTTTCACCAAGAGCTTCGTCCGTTCAATTACGATAAATTTACAGCTTCTCTTTGTATCTGTACAGTTGACGCGAGAAAGCGAGAAAAAAGTAGAAGTGGAACAACAGCTCAAAATAATTGTCGGTCGATAAAAGCTGGTGTAGGACATTGTTATACGCATGGGTCGCATGCGTAAAGTCTAGCAGACTAGAAAAAACTTGAAAGTGCATCGTGGAGTCGCCGAGCTCGTACTATACACATTATGTATACATTATATGTACATTGTAGATGCTGGCATCGTACAAGTGGATAGAGTTCGTGTCGAGTCAGACGCTGCGACGCCGCGAGCGCCAGAAGGAGAGCTAAAACAGGAGAAGGAGGGGGAGGCTAGCCGAGAGAGAAACAGATGGCACGTATGATACGAATGGCGCAAAAGAGGCACACGCGAGAGTGCAGAACTTGAACACGCGCCTTATATTATGAGAACAAGCGAGCGTATCGTTCGTGAGCTCTTGCACGCTCGAGCTCGCTTGTCTGTCATCGCGCTACACGAGAGACTGTTGCAGCCCCAAGACTCGCTATATGCACCTTACGACGTGGAAGACGTATGGCAAGTCGCGATATCGCCTTTTATTTACCTCACCATCCACTCAATCGACTACATTTTTTTTTATAAAATAATCGGCGACCATGAGCGAGTCGCGTACGCTCATCGCGAAAAATAATCCATCTTGAGCGTTAAATATTCACTCGACCAACTGTTGCAATCATTGTTTTACAAACCATCCAACAAAATATTTCGCGATTGTTACTGTCAGGCGTAGCATTCGTCGTCGTTGTCGTCGTGTGCGCAACTGTTTGTTTTGTCCGGAAAATGTTTTAGATCGTTATCGGAGCTGTTACGACAAGGTTGCTACTGCACGAAAGCCGCCAATGATGGAATGGTATGTGCAACGGTGAGGTAAACGTCGGCAAATAAGTGAATATGCATATGCTAAGGTGTAAATAATGGGACGCGTGTATTTCGAGGGATCTATAGTATATAGGTGCAGCATGGCATTATTCACGCCTGCAGCGAGACTCTCAAATTGGCCGAGAATTGATGCGGCATAATACGCGACAACACACAAGTATTATATACAGGCGAGGATATCGCTGAGACTCGTCCATATAGTGTATCGCGCAGACAATAGGTCACACAATGCGTGCCGTGGCAATTATCAATTCGAAGCTCTTCGTGCTTGGCGCGCATTTCGAGCGGAGCGCCACATCAATCTCGTGGATAAGCAATTCGCAGTTACACTATACACACCGTGTGTCGGCGGGCCGCAACTGCGCGCGGGCCATGCGGTGACTCGCCACCCTATATATGCTGCCAACGATTCGCGAAAGCGACTCATTACACCCATGGAATAGTACCGGCTGCGATGCGTATACGATGTAGTAATTAGAATCCCGCGTAATCGATCGCGCACTCGTTGTAGGCGCTACACAGTCTGTGTGTGTGTGTGTGTGCGTGCGTGCATATTATACGTGTGTTTACACGCGCCGTGGCTCGCTGCTCGCACGGTAATAAGGATTTGTAGGAATCGATCGCCTATAAAGATTTTTATGTGTGTGCGCAGAAAGTCTCGCCGCGCCATGTGTTATAGTTTCGCCGTGACGTTAATTAATTTCCGATCGACTTTACGAATATAGACGACTCGGGTGTGGCGCTCCTATATACTTTGTATACTATCGAGTCACGCGATACAAGATGCAAATTATTAAGATTTAATTCAAAATTTAACGTATACGAGGAAAAACATTTTTTTTTATAAACAATTGAACCAAAAACACCGAGAGATAAAATTTAGAATGACACGTTAGTTCATCATAATGATTTTCCTGTTCTATACCGAGAATTAAAAAATTGTGTTTACAATTTATAGACCCACAATTAACTAGCGAAAGATATGGGTAAAGCGTGTATTTTGTTTATCTATAATATAGTGAATCCCCAATAGCACTCGCTGTTATTGTCCAGGCTGTCGATGTTTTTCTTGTTTTTCTTACGTAAACGCGAGCGAGACGACGAGTCTTTAACGTGATTTATCGCGCCTGACTCGGAAGCGATTTCCAGAAGATATGTTGCCGTGACTTTAATCAGCCTTACCTAACAATTCATAGTATCGCGCGCACGACACAGTATGGTATTTTGTCGTTGAGTTATCTATAGAATGCATAAACTTTACGTAAGCTTCGATCTTGAGAATGGATAATTTGCCAAACAATGCGTTGAACAATTTTTTCGAGTCGAAAAAATGCTGAGCTGATCCGTGCAAACCCCCACATGTAATCGACTGTTTTTGCAAAGTTATTTCATACGTTGTTTATTTGACTTCTTGTGCGTCGAATTATATTAATATTTCAGCTGGGGTAGTGAAAACGTAAAAATCTATATCCGACAGGAGTATGCACTTCAATTATTTGGAGCGACTTTTAATACTCGTTCGATAAAACAAATAATTCTCAGTGTACGCGTGCAGCCAACTCATCGTCGAAAAAGATTTTACTTTTATAACTTGAAAACTCTCAAAATCTATTTCCGGAACGACGCGGCAAGTTTTTTCTATCTTCGCTATTCCGCAAACTCTGAATTTCAGCAGCTTTCTAATGCGATTTGTGCAGCTTTCTTCCGCATCCTTCGAAGCAAATATTCGTGCGGCATTCGATAACTTTTTCATTTTCACTCCTTGAAAAACATATATTTTTATATTCATTCGCAAGTATTACTGCAGAATATATATGAAAACATTGGGCGCGTACGAGTGCATAAATAATACGGCAAACAATAAAATTCTTATGCACGCGAAAAAAAAAGAAAAAGAAACGGAAGCGACAGTCGAATCGCAGTTGTTGTTTAATTCAGTAACCAAGAAGTGCAAACAAACAAAGGATCGAAACGACTGCAGCTCTCATAGGTTAGGTGCAAAAGCAAAGCACTATAGGCTCATTCAATCAATCGATTCGGCTTTTATTTCAGTGAAAATCTCCAGTTTTATGCGAAAATGTTCTTGCGAGCGTCACAGTCGACTTGTTCGCTTTTGCACCGATAGATAGATGTCCACGAACGTGCAAGACTACAGGGCAAGTTCTCCTCTGCAGTATATCGTATTTCACTGCTCGCACACACACACACACACACACACACACACACACACACACACACACACACGCACGCATGCGGTCATTCGTTTCTATTTTTAGAGAGACACCGCGGACGATTTACGCTGGATAAAAACAAAGCTCGGGGTGGTTCGGTCACAGGTTGCGTTTAAAACCGCATGACTGGGCCTTCGGTTGGTTGTCTCTAGCACGCACGGGCTTCTGAAACAGCTGGATGGAACACGATAAGAGAGGCTCGAGATGAAAGTGGCATCAGCACAAAGTGAGGAGAAAGCGAAGGGCCAACAATTATAAGGGAAGACGTGCGAGAGAGACGCGATGAATTAACGCATCAACTCGCTCGACGCGTATTCGAAGACACTTCCGCTGCGCTCGAGTACCTGCATTCGCATCTCAATGGGGCACGAGGAAGGCCTATATTATAGCGGATCAATTGAGTAATCGTGACTCTGCAGCGCGCGAGATCAGACGTGTTGATAAAGCCGCGTATGTCCGCTGCTGCTGACTGCGCCAACTGACTAGTATATCTATCGTACGCATCCTCCGGAGTCTATATAAATTCTCCACTCACTGCCCCTCTCGGCATAGCTATACGTTATATACGTTTCGAGCTCGCACACGTACGACGCTTAGCGCACGCTCGATAATACGTTGCATAAATTTGGCCAGCTCAGCACATTTTCCTTGGCGATCCGAGTTCGAAAATTCATCTTATTTTAACGAGACTGCAAGAAGCTCGTATGCATATTGCATAGAGAAATGCGATACGGAAAAATATATTTGACACGAGATCTGTTGAGGAACATTTGCATTCGAACTTAAAGCGATGATTTTTTCTTTTATTGTACAGCAAGACTCGCTTGACAGTTTATTTTGAGCTCGGTGAGAAGCTAGTAAATTATTTGCGCAAGTGTTGGCGTGCAGCCGAACAATTTTTTTTCGTTTAAAACTTGCAAGGCTCTAAATAAAACTCTTTAATCGAATTTTGACGTTCGAAATGTCAGTCTCAGGGAAGGAGAGCCGATAAACATCAATATCGCAGATCTGATCGTGACTCGTGACATAGGGGAGATTCGTTGATGATTAAATTGTCAACTCACGAATATCGATATAACGCGCAGGTGCTCAATTAAACTGATAAAATTATTAACTTCCATTCGATGCGATCGGCGAGACGAATTTTAAATTTCAGCATCGAGCGTATCGTACGAGGAAATAAATAGGTGCGCGAGTGCGAGGTAGCTGTCGTGATCGCGGGATGTCGAAGCAAAAGGGTTAATTTGTGTTGAGGTGTTTCAAAGCAAAACCAAAAAACAGCTGCATTGCGCCGAGAGGTAGGTCGCGCCGAGTAGCTGCCGAGAGTGGTCAGCTCATTAGTGCATTGTCTGACAAATAAGGCACTCACAGAAGGAGTTAATTAAGCAAGCTTTGTTGGAAAATCTCTCGTGTATCGCTTTTTATATATGTGCAGCGTGTAGTAGCAGCTTAAAGAAGGAAAACAATGGATTTTACGCTCCCCCTCTCTCTGTCTCTCATTAAAACGTATTTTAAAGCTAAGCATTCGAATTTATTTCCAACTGGAGCTTTTGCCACTGTAACAGCGTCGCGCAATAGTTCGTGCGAGCTTAATAGACTTGTGCTCAGCCGAGCGAGAACGAGCGCACTATGTATATAGAAAAAGACGCACCCGTACGTATTAGATTCTGTCTGAAAAAACTTGCGCAAAGAATGGCAGCAGTGTGTACATGAGCTGATGCTGATTCTGCTGTGTGTATAGAGCTACTGCGATTCCGAGAGAAGCAGCTAGCAAAGAGCCTTTTTCGGAGCATTCGCCTGTGAGGGAGAGCGAGAGGAGAGCGCAGAGAGCTAAAAGATGCCACCGCCGTTGCTCTCTCCCTCTATCTCGCTATCGCAAGGCGTATCGAGGCTGCCGGGACCCTGACACTTGCCAACTGCTTATGCTGTGGCTCCTATATGCAACAGCCACTGCGGCTACTTTGCTTCGCGAAAGATACACAACGCACGTGTTATATGTATGTCATTGAGATACGCGAGTTATGTAGCTGAGTACGCGCGTATGTGTGTTGGTTTTTTTTTCATGCCATTCGAGTATAGAGATTTATCAGTATTACGAGCGCTCGAGTTAAGATGAAAAAAAGGAAAAATATATAAACTGAATAAAATCGATGAAATGTGAAAGAGCTCAAGTTGGGAGGAAATCGCGAGCAGAGCGAGAGAGAGGTATATATCGAGGTTACACTCGTCAAAAGCCTACATACCGAGCATTCTATCGCACTACACAGAGCCGTGTAGTTTTTTTTCCTTCGTTTTTTTTTATAATGCGCATAGAGATAAGAGAGCCCGAGTGATCACTCCGATACAGCTTTGTGTCAAAGGACGTATAAATTTTATACAATATAGTCGCAGGATTAATATTAAGAGCGACGTCTAGGGAACGAAAAGTATATGACGAAATAAAACCAAGACAATTAGCTAGACATTGGCTTGATAAAAGATACAAGCTGCGAGAGAGAGAGAGAGAGAGCATCGATGCGCCCATCGAAAATTTATGCATGTTTCGCCGCGCTGCGCACACACCCTCTGACCCAATTTTTCGCCCACCCGCGTCGAGTTACACACGTACGTATAGAGAGGTATGCGGGGTGGCGCGCAAAAATTTTCGTTAACTTTTGTGCAGGGGCTTATAATAGCGCGTGTACCTTCCCCTATAGTATAGTCCACGATAACTCGATACGAAGTGACACAATACATAACGTGCTATAGTCCACAGAGAGAAAAAGAAGGTGTAAAGCGTTCGCTACAGTGCATAGGTCGTTGCAGCGAAAAAAACCCAGCACACGCTCGCGCACACAAGGCTGTTGCCGAGCGCGAATCAGAAAAAGGATATCGAGCTGGCGTTTTTGTAAAAAAAGTTTTTCGCTCTGCATGTGCTCTGCTGTGCACACAGCCAACACGAGACTAATTATACATTGGAGCGAGAACTGGACAGCGGGAGCGATGGCAAAAATGCAAAGCTAGACACCATTACACTGTGTTTGCGTTTATATTATACGCTGCATTACGTATACATAATACGTACGAGCTCGTCACGAAATTAAATAATTCAGCGATCGATGCTACGGCAATGGCGTATGCGCGCGCGCGCGCGTGTGTGTGTGTGCGAGTGTATAAATATTATGTGAATTTATTATGCAGCCCTGCGTATGTACACCTTGAGTGTGTGCGCGTATATAGCCCATAACCCGCTGCATAGCTATAACATAAGTGTGCGCGCGCGCGTGTGCATATCGCGCCCAGCTCTCGCTGCATTTGATTATATGAAGCTTGATTTATGCAACGCCGCTACTGCAGAAATCAAGAGCTGCCGCCACTCAGGATCTGCGCCCGCTCCCATCCAATGAGCTCGTTTCGACAATCGTCAATAATCATCTCGACGAGCGAAATATTATTTTTGCTCCACGATGCAGCCCCGAACCTCTGTGTGCTATATAAATCGTATATGCGGAATATATAGCGCGGCTACGCATACCGCAGTTTCAAGCGACCCTATCAAAAGGATCCGAGAATTTGTCCATTTTGAGCCCGCCTGCATACGCTATGTGCGCTCTCTCTCTCTCTTTCCCCTAGAAGCATTTCAAAAACTACTAGTCCCTCGCTTGTTCACTTTGTGCCGCGCATCTACTATGAAAACATTTCCAAGCATCGTGCGCGTCTCTTCTCTATGTTATGCAGCAAAGAAAGACGTTTATACAGCACGAGAGAACAAAAGCTTTTTCACCATCATTTTCCTCTCTCTTTTTCTGTGTGTACAACAGCCTGCGTCCAGTTCGCGAGCTTTTTATGCGAAAATTGGCCTCCCACTGAACTTTACGATTTACCAAATAACTCCTGTGCTACATGTACAACATATACGGATATTCGAGCTTTCTGTGCGCTTTGTCTGACGGCTTTTAGCTGGGAGCGCGTTAATTCTTCGAGCAAGATCGCTCCAAGTGCACATACATCGCTCAACCCGCGTAAATAGACAAATCTTTGTCTTAGAAGAAACGTGTAGCTTGTAGATTGTCTTTTGTATGATTGCTCCGATGAAATAAGTAAAATTAGGGGAACGTTATTTTTGAAGGATGAAACAGTGCTATAATGAAAAGGATAAATTAACGTCACAAAGTGTAGAAGAAAAAAACTATTACGAGATTAACTTCAGTTCACTGAGTTTATAAAGGTACTGCAGATATTCGTGCAGAGACATGGTCAAATAAAAGAAATATCATAAAGCTCTTAATTAAATACTGAAAAATGAAATGTAAATTTTTGAGCACACGCGTGAAAGATAGATACGAAAGCCGATGGAGTAAATGTACGTAAAATGGGTTTAACATGATCATTGGATTTTCTTTATGTACGTGGATATGATTTGGAAAAATTTGATTCTTTTTTAATTCGTTACGTTCAATCAAAGTTTTAAATGAAGCGAAATTCGAAACCGCTTTGCTCTTATTCAAGTATATGGAAATAAATCGGAAGCTTTGCACGCAATAGAAGAGACTGCGGGCGATTATATCTGGTAAAAACGAAAAATTCATCGCGTCGAGCAATAAATAGCGCACAAAAAGCAGCCGATGGACGGGGGGCGCGCAAGTTGGTGCGGTGGTGGCTTTGGTCTTGTGTCGGTTATAAGCCGACGGCATACTAAGTGACTATAATAACCGATGCTCTAGCTGTTACGCGAAGCGGTCAATCAAGCTTCGATGATTGGTCAGCTCGTTAAAAAAGTTGAGCGAAAGAAAGAAGAGAGATAACGGCAGAATATATATACGCTGCTGCTGTCCCGCGGGCGTATACGCTCGAATACATAAAATAGAGAGAGAGAGAGAGAGAGCAAGCGGCTCGCTTACTCGTTGCAAAATTGCCATTAGCAAGGTATATAGAAAAAACTAGCATGCTCGGTATATATACGCGCGCTCTGAAAGAGAGAACGAGAGAGAGAGAGAGAGAGAGAGAACTGACTTTACGTTTACTCTTTTTCTCTGCTCTGTGTATTGCAATAGCGAAACAATTTTTTTCCTCTTCCGCGCGCGCGCGCGCTCTAAAAAAAGAGCATATTGTGCACTTTTTCGCCGAGGCATGTAGAGGCAAGAAGAAAAAATCGAAAAAAATGATAATGAAAACCTTGTAGCGAGCTGGATATATCGTACTTATATACGCACATGCATACAGTTTGAGAGCATTACACTCGCGGGCGGGTCGAAAACTCGCTCCGCTATATACGACATAATACGCGCGCTACCTATATATAGCACTTGAAAGGGACTCGAAATTGTATGCTGCAGTTGCAGGTATTACAAATGTGCTTTAATACGTGCTTGTTTAGCTTCACTTCTAATCCCGAAACTTTGCACAATGTGTTGCCGCAGCTTATATTCATAAATTCAAGTGACCGGTTAACATGATGAAGTATATACGCACGCGGATAAGGGGAGGGGGCTGCCGTTCCCTGGTGTTTTTCGCTCTTGAAAATCGTGACGCAGCAACCGCCCTCCGCTCAGGTGCACATACATTATAAGCGCATAAATTATTATTCGTCCAACTAGATCACATTTGTTTGAGTGGTTTTCCTTTTGGTGAATCAGCGTAGCGCTGCATTCGCAGGACATGCACACATTCGGAGGCTTGTAAGAAGATGTTTACTCATCGATGTATACATATTAGTATTATTGATCGTAGTTCGGAAGAGCAAAACATGCAAGAGTACATGAAAGAGGTTTGCTTGGATCGCGGTGCACGCACGAGCTGATCAAGTTCTATCGGTCGAATCACGAACGATATCGCGCGCCAAAGGAATGGATCGAAAAAAAGCCCGCGGGGCGTCATTAAGTTAAACTGCGGAATGTTTTCAGCGTCTGATGTTGCTTGTGCTGCTGTTACCGCGTGCGCGAGTAAGAGAGGGACAAAGAGCAGCGTATCTTTATACTCGTTTGCTCCGCACTGCAAGCCAATAAATGGCAAAAAAGCAATACTGATCAATTGGCGGTAGAGAAGCTCCGACTCCGAATGCGTCGACAACGGCGACTATGTATATATATCGAAGCAGGAGCAGCTAGCGTTGTCACGTGCGAACAATTACTCGAAAGACAAAGCCCGTAGCTGCAGTAGCAGCAGTAACATCGCGAGGCGAACACAATCCGAAAGATGCGAAAGCTGCAAAGAGCGAGCGCGATATGTTACAGTCTAGTAATGGATTTAGCGTCGAGCGCGATCCTCGCCCGATAAATTGAATTGAAAAACGCCAAAAGGTCAGAGGGGCTTTGCTCTCTCCGGGAAAGCTCGCGTTTCTCGTGCAGCGCAGTGGTATAAAAGACGCGCGCGTGAGAGCTAGCGAGAGGAAAGAGCGAAATAAAGCGCGAGCGCAGGAAAAGAGTATGTGTAGGTGTATGCATGAGTGCAAAAGCCGGGGAAAGAGAGAGAGAGAGAGAGGACAACTCACCTAGCGAGAGAGGTAGAGGTGAGGTGTAGCACGCGAGAGCGAGAGCAAGAGAGAGGTGCGTATCGATCGACGAGGGGCCGCTATAAGACCAGCAACAGCAGCAGCTCTAGCACTAGCAGACTCTGCTCTCCTCTCTCTCTCTCGTGCAAGCGCGCCAGCAGCAGCAGCAGCAGTCAGCAACAGGGGATTCGATAACTATGTCGATATCTCCTTCAGCTTTTCTCTCTCTCTCTCACCTCTCGTGCCTCGTCTCTCTTCGTCGGCGACCCCTTCAGCTCTGTTAGCGCCAGTTCTATTGCACCTGATGTGTCACTTACTCGAGTACCTTATCTCTCTCTCTCTCTCTCTCTCTCCTGTTTTTTTTCTCTCACGGCGTGAAAGTGCGCGCACCTATTCTTCTTCCGTCTACCTATTGTATTTACGTGCTTTCCTCCTGTGCACTCGTCGAAGCACCGACACTCGCTAGACCAAGAGCTGCAACGAGCAAGACAACAACGATCTACTCTCTTTGGTCAGTGCACTCGAAAACTAGTTCCACGCGCTGCTGGCCCGAAACTTGTTTCGAATTTTGCGCGATGAAGGTAGGGCGCCTCGAGCTTGACAAAGAACTACTACTTGCAAGGGCCAACAACTGCACTCACTCAGAAGCGATGTATTTCCGTCTTGGTGTACTGCACTCGGTAGCCGTTCTCGCTTCTCTGGAGCATGCACCAGCAGCACCAGTTGAGAGGGCACAATTACGATACACACGCGCGCGCACGAGCGCGATTCCGACAAACTACTACGACGACGCACAAGGATCCACTGCAGCTCCGAATCGTGTCAATCTCTCGCTGCTGTATGTGCGTCCGGTATAAGCCGTTATTCAAGCTTGTCCGACGCGAATCAACATACTGGCGTTGGAGCGCGCGTCAGGCTACGTCAACTCTCGCTCGTCTCTCGGCGCGTTACGTTCGCGCGCCTGCCTGCCTGCCTGCCTGGCTTTCCCACCTATTTGCCGCCGCCACCGCTGCGCTGCCACCGCCGCCACTGTTGCCGCTATATTCCCTCTCTTTCCAATGTGCGCGCGGAGCCTCCAGCACACCGTCGCTTCCCCCCTGCACTGCCTGCACTGCCTGCACTACTGACTGCCTATGTATGCGCCTGCACAACCTCCAGTCCTCCTCCTCCTCCTCCTTCCTCCTCGCTCTGACAAGCGTTGCTCCCGCCAACTCGGCCACCCTCTTTTACACAAATACCTACTCTGCCTGATTTTTTATTATCGCTTTACTCCTCTGTATGCATAGCTTTGCACTTGCGACTTACTCCCGATACATGCGCGCGTATAGCTACGACATAAAGCCTTTTTTTGACGAGTACACAGCGACGATCTGGCTGAATTTTCGTCTGCAACGACGCCCAAACACACACTTGTTGGACCGGGATCCATCGACTGCGATCATTCATATTTCCAATAAAAAAATCAAGTTCAACGAAGGCCGATGCACAAACGGACTGAACGAAAGAGAGAACGACGTATAATACATGATATTACGAGCGCGCCGTACTCGACTCATTTCGTACTACTTATACGGCCGAGTACGTTCTTTACATGTATTCAGCGCTACTTTATTGCGCGCATACGCATGCGAATGTGTACATGTGTTTATGTAAATTTCACTTCAAATGCGTTTTGTATAATGACTGGATTTTTATGGCAACTTTTTTTCATTTGTTGCACAAAGTTTGAGTTATCATTCAAAGCAGCACACACGGCTTACATTTGAAAAAAAAAAATATTTTTGTCTCCCGCCCCCAAAGTGAATACTTTTGAATGCATTTGATGCTCGTGAAAGGCGAAATATAGCTCTTGACAAACTCGAGTCTCTTTATATAATATGACGTATACCCCGTCATGAATGACAATGGCAACAATGAGGAAAGGATGAGAAAAAAAACGTGACGAGGATTCCGAGTTGCTTCATTAAGACTGTTTTCTTCGTTCGCTTTTAGGACGGTAGATAGTGCGCGCGCTATTGAACGTAACACCTGCACGCAAAAGCAGCAACAGCGAGCACATTCAAAAACCATACAAAGTGCGTTGCTTCATAAAATTATCGAAAATTCAATTTGCTCCTTCATTGAGCTAAATAGCTCATTCCGGGGCTTGACGCGGCAAATACGGATCTTTTGCGATAGTTGAACGTGCAAGCAAGAGTTGAACGTGAATCTAAATTTTAAAAGATTTACCGTTGATTAAAACGCCATTTATGTATAATTAGCATCTCACAATTATACTTAATTTTTTTTTATTTATTATTCTATGCTCTTAGTTTTACAAAGTAATTTTGTGAACTTTAGAAAAGCGTCAAACGAAAAAGGTTTGATTTGATCTTATTACTATATCAAAGTATTTAAAAAAGTCAAAGGGACCAAATACTTTGGAGGTTTTCAACTAGTCTAAGCTTTAAAATAATCACAAAGATTAAATAGTTTTGTATGCGATCAAAAGAAATTCTACTATAAATGAAAAGTGAAATTAAATTGAAGAATAGTACTTAAATCACGTTCAAAGCTAAACGGTTAAAATTGCGATCAGGTTATATTATTCGTTTTCGAATATTTTCATTATTTTGATTACATATATTGTCATTATATTTCATGACGATATGATAATTGAATTAAATTACATTTTATATTCCTGTTTGTCATCCTTCAAGTATTATTAATCCGTACCTTTTTTTTTACTCTTAATTAATCAGCTTTTCGTTTTTGTTTTGTATCTTTGATAACTCTTCTTTGCATTTCTCTTACGCATGGTTTTTTCAACATCAAAAGTCTCTTTTCTTTCAATTTGTCTTATAAGTCGAAAATAGTTTAATTGAACACACAAGAAATTAAGCTTCAGTCGACTTATGCAAAATTTGTAAAGTACGATGCATGATCGATAATTTTGATTTTTTGATACACATCTAATTATTATTTGATTGTAAGTGTCATTTTATGTAAGAAGGTCCTCCTGCAATGAATATACCAATATATCATACAAGAGATTATAAAAACAAAACAGTGCTTATTAATTTATTAAATCACATATCAATCAATAAAAGACGCCATCTAATACAGCATCTTACGTTAACCAAGAGATACACTCAACTCCAATAGAACGAAGACAAGTTTGATGGAATTGCGACTTTTTTTGCGCCTTTGCAAAGCTTTTGAAAGCGACAGCTCGGAAAATTCGCTCGATCACGATCGTTCAATTAAGATATAAGCTGCGAGAACTCGAGGGAGTGAGCAGTTGAATGGGAAGAGCAGAATTCCATGTATGGGAATGGGATAAAAATATAAGGACAATCCGAGAACATGATGTATAGATATAAATTGGAAACGTGGAAGGACCTGAGCGGCTCAGATAAAAGTGTTCAATAAAATATCAAAGTAAGAACAATTGATGTCGACAGAATACCGTGCTGCAACAGTATAGTATAACCGTACGTTTGAATGGAATTGATGATCAATTTAAAAATCAACAAAGAAAAGCATCACTTTAGTTTAAAACAATAAATTTTCCATTTTTTAATGACAAAATTATTATTATCCACTGAAATTTGAGCTATTCAATAATCTATAAAGAATGATTACTAAGTATTATTTAAATTGGGTTAGTGAAAGTCAAGTGGAAAAAATGAAGGTTTTCGAAGTAATGTTAGAGATATTTGAAAAAGCAGGATCAAATTTAAAAAAATAACTACATTATTTTCTCAAGCTTCAATTCTCTTTTGATTATGCAAATAAAAAAGAGGAATCGTCGTAAATGCTTTTGGGTATTCATAAATTACTCGTGAACTTGTATCTACGTTTTAAGGTACTAGTTTTTTTTAACACGTAAAAATTCTAATTTATATCTAGTTTACCTCATTCTTCAGGTACAATTGATCAATAAATATTTTGAAAGCTCATATTACTAATTTTCAGTATCTACTTTATTTCTCCATTTTAAAATGTACAAAATATATGCAGGTTCAATTAATAATGGCTACGTGAAAATACCAGCAAATCTAAATGAAACGATAAAAAAATTAAAACATCGAGTAAGCGCACAAAAACGAAAGATAGATCAGCTATTTTGATACTCAAAGTCTTTTTGATCAAGTCTGACAAGAATGCAGGTTTCAACTTCGTAATTTCAGACACAGCTAAAAGACTTCCCCATTGAAATGCGATCTTATTTTGCTAAAGTTTATCCAATTCTGAGATAATTGAGTTCTCTTTTTTAAATTGACCTCACAGCCCTTTTTTTTATTTTTATTTTTTCATTTATAAAACAATTAATAGATTTAAACCCCCATTTAAACGGACATAATTTATCAAGGGAATACTGAAACTGAAGTGAGTACGATACTTTTTAATTATGTTTTTGAGATTCCAGACAAACTTTTATCAAAATAATATTTAGCTAATATTCTGTACCTAAAGCTGTTTTATAAAAAAGGAACTGTTTATTTATAATTCCCATGTATGCATTTCATGTTTTATGTACCGAAATTGTTAACCCTTTGAGAATCGGATTACGTTTTTACGCTTAAAAAAACGTCATGAATTAAACTTACACTAATTATAATAATAATAATTATAACTAATACTAATTTCTAAATTAATCAGGATTTTCGGATTATTAATCACAATTTTTACATTTATTTTTGTAATCATAACTGAACACCGAAATTCAGTAAAAAAATAAAATGAAAAAAATAAAAGAATATAGTTTTCGATGATTTGAAGCGTCATATACATTTAAGTATACAAAACCTGGAGGGAACATAGTAATAAAATTTCTCGTTGTAACCAACGTGTGCTTTTATCGCACCGGACCAAGATATTCCATATGTTCTGAGGTCATAGATCTCTAAATATTTGATATTAGTTTAACGACTAAAGAAAAAAGTATTTTTCAAATTCCTTTTCTACATATCCTCTAAGTGTTAACAAAAAAAAAAGTTTTTATTAGAAGGAAGAAGTTAAAAATTACCTTTTGGATCCATCGGATGATGATTAAGGATGTAAGTATACATCTGTGTCTGAAAAAATAGAATGAAAACAATTATTTTTGTACACAAAAACATCAACTTGAAATGCTGTATTGATAAGTCTTTATCAGACACGTATTCCTATGACTTTTTCAATTTTTTAATTATAAAACTGACAATTACTAATAAATAAAATTGGTTGTTTTCATAATGAATATTTATAATTTGGAAATCTCGAGAAATGAAACATCATGTTGAGGAGCGCGCCTCGCGCGTCCTCTGGCAAGTATGACAGAGAGAGCTGCGGCGTCACACTACTCATATACACAGCATCAGCTTTTTTCGCTACCCGCGAAAACTATTTCCAAATATACTAGTCAACATTTCCTCTTTTCTTTATTTTTCATTCATGTTACTTTATTTTTATTCATACATAACGTATTCCATTTTATCACTATATTGATCGAGGAAAAAAGTCCGCAAAGTCATAGTTCATTGCAAGTTATAAACGAATTGATGAATCCATCAATGAAACCCTCACAGCTTCTGCAGCAACTAGACTATACAAGCGAATTAAACATGAGTTGTGAAAAACAAATAGTCACGAGAGAAATGTTCTTGACTTTATACGATGAGTTTATTGACAGCTGAACCTATTCTCATAGCATCACATATAACTAACCGTAACTTTGAACTTAAGTGACAGGCGAAAGAACACAGCAAGTAAGAAACTCGGGAATATGCGGATGAGCTTGAGAAGACAATTTCGATTACAAATAACAAATCAAGTTTTTTAGCATGATTATAAAAATACCATTTACAATGATTTTTTTATGATACGCACAACTTGAGCTTTTTATAATTTGCAATTATAGTTATTTTAACCTTTGCTGACAATTTAATTTAATTTTTTAACAAAATCAACTAAACCGATTGTGAAAAATTTTTCCCCAAATAAAATTGCAGTAAGATAGTGAAAGCAGTGAATACATAATTTTGAATGATAAAGAATTTAACCACTTTAATTGAATTCAGAAAGATTTCAGAAATAAATAGATTTATTTGCAATATCTATTCAATAACTATGAATAGCAACTAACAGCTTTAGTTATTTGTTATCATTTATCAAAAGTTCAGCTATGTGATGTATCGGATTACAATCACTCTGAATATTAAAAAAAGGGTCTAATGTTCTGAAAGTAATATCTGCGATTTTTAATGAACCAGTTGAAGTTCAAGTTTTATTCGTAAAAAAATAACTAAGCTTTAAAAAAAGTAGGCCTTAGCTATTTTATCTTTTCAGATAGTAAAAAACTGAGCTTGAAAAAGCAGGCCACACGACGTCGTACAGAGAAGCATGAAGAAACGAGTTTAAATAGAATACGAGTGAAAGAGAGAAAGATAGAGAAAAGAAAGAGAGAGAGAGAGAGAGAGAGAGAGAGAGAGAGAGAGAGAGTGAACAAGAAAAGGCATTGAAGGAGAGTGGAGGGGTCTTTTCCTGTACAGTGAGTGAGCGACTGAACACGGCAGGGTGGAGCAGCAGTAGCAGCAAGAGCAACCAGGTGTGGGCAGAGTGAGACGAAGAGCCCGGAGAAAGATCGATAGCGCGCCGACCCAGCTTTACTTTGGAGCGCACACCAGCCCTCGGTACTCCCTCTTTAGGTTCATGCAAGCGATGCTGCACATGTACGCGGAATCTTCGGTCGGTTGCTTTCTCCCATCCCTCTGCTCCTTCTTCCAAATTTTACTAATCTTTTACTCATATGTACGCACTCTCTGTGACTCTCTCCCATTACTCTGTTGCATCTACAGTGCATGTATCCACCTTTTACCAACTTATGCAGGATATCTACACTGGTTCTATTTTTTTTTTTTAGAAATGACCGCAAATTTGCGGACCTATCATAGGAATGTCATGGGTAGAAACAAAAGATGCAATTTTTTTAATATAAATACACACTTTTAAAAAATCACGCTATGTATAAAAAAAACACGTACGATGAACAATATTAATTTGGTGGGCTTGATGCAAATATGCATAATTTCTAAATTTCAAAACCACCTAGAAACTATCTCGAAACTTTTTCACGTAGCATCGAAAATAAAATTTGGTTTTTCATGATGATGTAGATAATCATTTGAAGAAAAGAAATAGAAACCAGTAAATAAATTTGGTGTTAGAAGTTAGAATGATAAGAAATTTGATAACTGTTAGGTAAATCAATAGTATTGCATTGATTAAAGTTACGTTTCAACGCATTATAAAGGTCGTTCAATTGTGACTTAAAAAAAAATATAAAAAAAATGAATACTTTGAATTTACAAAATTCCAACTAGAAGGTGACACGGCTTACGTACATTCGCACGTATGCTTGGTCGGGGTCAAGTACCATCTTGACACCCTAATATTATTTTTACTCTCTACGGCATCATTCGTCCGCGTTTCAGTTAGCTTCCTTTTTCTCATTTACAGTCTCTTTTGTTACTTTTTTCATTCTCTAATTATCATTTTTTCACGTCAGCATAATAACCCAGTTCATTAATTTTACAATACTTCATTTGATGTATCCTTTGGCAGATGATAGAGAAATATAATACAACGATTTTTTACTCAATGGAATTGAAGTATAAGCTTATATTATACTTTTAGATTACCTACTAAGTAACAGGATTGTGATTTTACAAAAAAAAAACTTTTAATTATTGGGTTCATAAATGCTTGTTAGAACAATCAACCATAAAAACAAGAATTATAATTAGTAAATTCAAAGCTTGGATAACTTTTATAATATATTTATTATTATTAAATCAATTACGTTTATTGAAAACATTTTGCCTACATATAAGTCATAAATTCATGTTTAACATGGAAGTACAGCCTGATCATTCCACCTGCTTCTTCTACCGAAAATTTGGCAGTATCCCAAAAGATTAGAGAGGTCGAGTTCCCTTCGGTCAAAAATATATCTACATCCATTTCCACTACGAACAATGGTCAGTCCCAACTCTTTTCTCAATCCATTTGAAATTGACGAACATCTTATGCACGTAATTTTATATCCAGGGTAATTATCGTCCAGTTGAGGTCTATCAGATGCATAAAGCTGAAAAAACAAATGTATCATTATGGTTTATTGTTCCAATCGTTTAGAATTTGATGGGCTACTTATCAATTTGTGGTAATATAAAGAGAAATAAATGTAACTTAACAAATTAAACACGCGAATTTGCCACGACAATATGTAAAAAAAATATAAAGATTATATGAATCAATTAATTACAATATTAAATACTACGCGTTTACAAAAATATATCTATGGGCTAAGCCATAGTTAGCGTGATGGTCAAAAAAAATTTTTTTCCTAAATTATGTACTTTTGAAGAGTACATTGAAAAGTGAAAATCCTGAAAGTTTCAGCCCTCTAGGTCCAACCCTATTGAATTTTCTTATTCTGCTGATATTCTGCTTGCAATTCTGATTTTCTGGGGTTAATATGAAAAAATTGTTCAATCATGGTTTTTAATGTAAAATTTGATGTAGAATTCAAATTTGTACCTACAAATCATATTTACTACTTCTAGATCTATAGAAATGATATTTTCAGACAATAATCATGTAGGGGTACAAAAATAAATGTGTTCGTCTCCTTCAACTAGGCCCATACTGTAATATGTTCATCGATACATCAAAATACAACTTCTGATAAATTTTAGTTATCGGCAGACAAACAGAATTCATTATTGAGCTTAATATGAGTCAAGAAACATGGTTTTTCTCTAATTTTCCTTGTTTTTGACTTATATTAAGCTCAATAATGAATTCTGTTTGTCTGCCGATAACTAAAATTTATCAGAAGTTGTATTTTGCTGTGTATCGATGAACATATACAGTATGGGCCTAGTTGAAGGAGACGAAACATTTATTTTTGTACCCCTACATGATTATTGTCTGAAAATATCATTTCTATAGATCTAGAAGTAGTAAATATGATTTGTAGGTACAAATTTGAATTCTACATCAAATTTTACATTAAAAACCATGATTGAACAATTTTTTCATATTAACCCCAGAAAATCAGAATTGCAAGCAGAATATCAGCAGAATAAGAAAATTCAACTTTGAGGCCCTGAAAATTCAATAGGGTTGGACCTAGAGGGCTGAAACTTTCCGGATTTTCACTTTTCAATGTACTCTTCAAAAGTACATAATTTAGGAAAAAAATTTTTTTTGACCATCACGCTAACTATGGCTTAGCCCCTATATTCATAATGTTCAAATTCGAAAAAGTATTTTTCAAATAAAATATAAAACATCCAACTGAAGCTTACCTGTATCAATGTTAAATTATCCAGAAAAACATCGCCTATTTCACGTATACAAGAAGTACTCGAGATAATATTCAAACTAGGCTTAATGCTATTTAAAGAAGGTCTGTTCATAGAAGGGTATGTTTGAATTCCACTGTTTTCCTTCATTCCAACTACAGAATTACTACCCAAATCATAATCGGTTGAGTCAAGTGATGCAGTTGCTTTATCATCGTGTGAATCCAAAACACTAGTTCCCTGTTTCTGGAAAGAATCATTAATTACGCGCGAAACTTCGCTGTTAATAAGTTCATCTGATCGAGAATTAATCTTGTTTGTTGAAGGTGGAGAATGAGATAATAAACTGCGAGGATATTGTAGGTAATAAGGAACATTGACTACCACGAAGGGACGTGACCCATCTTTCGATTTAACGACATTGACCACTGTAGGTCCACTGAATTTAATGTTGAAAATCTTAGTGGGACGAGTGAGATTCAATTGTGATGTATCAGATGGATTCATCAGATGAACCGGCTTTTTATCTATTCCAGTAACTGGAGATCCGCTAATGCTTTTATTATTTCCAGATATAAGGTCCTTTGTTTCCTTTACATTGATTGGGTCAGTATGGTTTTTCAACGTAACAACGTCACGAGTTCTAGCACTTGGCAAAACCGTTGCATTTACTGGATTTTTATTGTCTATTACAGGACTAACCATCTTCGAAGCAGCTGCCGTTTTGTTATCAGGAGCCAAAGGAACGGATTTATTCGAATTTATCTGACTGCCCGGATAGTTGCCATTCTTATGAATTTTACTATCGTTCTGTACGGGTGCTGTCAGATTAGTTGGCTTTATATCCTTTCCAGATCCAGAAGATCCACCAATGCCTTTGTTTTTACCAGACACAGGATCTGAAATCTGTAAAATTGCTGGTCCACTACTTTTAGCAAATCCACTAGTTTCCTTTTCATGGCTAGGGTCAGTATGGTTTTTCAACACAACAACGTCACGAGTGCTAGCACTTGGCGAAACAGGAGAATTTACTGGTTTCTTATTTAGTAGTACAGGATCTATCGTCTTTGGATTAGCTGTGGTTTGATTGCCGGGAACCAAAGGGCCAGGTTTATTTAACTTAGTTTTATTCAATGGTACAGTGACAGTATCTGAAATATTTTTATCTTGTTTCACAGGCTCTGTCAAATTTGTTGGCTTCATGTCCTTTCCAGATCCGGAAGATCCACTTATGCCTTTGTTTTTACCAGAAACAGGATCTGAAATCTGTAAAATTGCTGGTCCACTACTTCCAGCAAATCCACTAGTTTTTTTTTCATTGCTCGGGTCAGTATGGTTTTTCAACCTAACAACGTCACGAGTTCTAGCACTTGGCAAAACCGTTGCATTTACTGGATTTTTATTGTCTATTACAGGACTAACCATCTTCGAAGCAGCTGCCGTTTTGTTATCAGGAGCCAAAGGAACGGATTTATTCGAATTTATCTGACTGCCTGGATAGTTGCCATTCTTATGAATTTTACTATCGTTCTGTACGGGTGCTGTCAGATTAGTTGGCTTTATATCCTTTCCAGATCCAGAAGATCCACCAATGCCTTTGATTTTACCAGACACAGGATCTGAAATCTGTAAAATTGCTGGTCCACTACTTTTAGCAAATCCACTAGTTTCCTTTTCATGGTTAGGTACAGTATGGTTTTTCAACACAACAACGTCACGAGTGCTAGCACTTGGCAATACAGGAGAATTTACTGGTTTCTTATTTAGTAGTACAGGATCTATCGTCTTTGGCTTAGCTGTGGTTTGATTGCCGGGAACCAAAGGAACAGGATTATTTAACTTAGTTTTATTCATTGGTACAGTGACAGTATCTGCAATATTTTTATCTTGTTTCACAGGCTCTGTCAAATTTGTTGGCTTCATGTCCTTTCCAGATCCGGAAGATCCACTAATGCCTTTGTTTTTACCAGAAACAGGATCTGAAATCTGTAAAATTGCTGGTCCACTACTTCAGCAAATCCACTAGTTTTTTTTTCATTGCTCGGGTCAGTATGGTTTTTCAACCTAACAACGTCACGAGTTCTAGCACTTGGCAAAACCGTTGCATTTACTGGATTTTTATTGTCTATTACAGGACTAACCATCTTCGAAGCAGCTGCCGTTTTGTTATCAGGAGCGAAAGGAACGGATTTATTCGAATTTATCTGACTGCCTGGATAGTTGCCATTCTTATGAATTTTACTATCGTTCTGTACGGGTGCTGTCAGATTAGTTGGCTTTATATCCTTTCCAGATCCAGAAGATCCACCAATGCCTTTGTTTTTACCAGACACAGGATCTGAAATCTGTAAAATTGCTGGTCCACTACTTCCAGCAAATCCACTAGTTTTTTTTTCATTGCTCGGGTCAGTATGGTTTTTCAACGTAACAACGTCACGAGTTCTAGCACTTGGCAAAACCGTTGCATTTACTGGATTTTTATTGTCTGTTACAGGACTAACCATCTTCGAAGCAGCTGCCGTTTTGTTATCAGGAGCGAAAGGAACGGATTTATTCGAATTTATCTGACTGCCTGGATAGTTGCCATTCTTATGAATTTTACTATCGTTCTGTACGGGTGCTGTCAGATTAGTTGGCTTTATATCCTTTCCAGATCCAGAAGATCCACCAATGCCTTTGTTTTTACCAGACACAGGATCTGAAATCTGTAAAATTGCTGGTCCACTACTTCCAGCAAATCCACTAGTTTTTTTTTCATTGCTCGGGTCAGTATGGTTTTTCAACGTAACAACGTCACGAGTTCTAGCACTTGGCAAAACCGTTGCATTTACTGGATTTTTATTGTCTGTTACAGGACTAACCATCTTCGAAGCAGCTGCCGTTTTGTTATCAGGAGCCATAGGAACGGATTTATTCGAATTTATCTGACTGCCTGGATAGTTGCCATTCTTATGAATTTTACTATCGTTCTGTACGGGTGCTGTCAGATTAGTTGGCTTTATATCCTTTCCAGATCCAGAAGATCCACCAATGCCTTTGTTTTTACCAGACACAGGATCTGAAATCTGTAAAATTGCTGGTCCACTACTTTTAGCAAATCCACTAGTTTCCTTTTCATGGTTAGGTACAGTATGGTTTTTCAACACAACAACGTCACGAGTGCTAGCACTTGGCAATACAGGAGAATTTACTGGTTTCTTATTTAGTAGTACAGGATCTATCGTCTTTGGCTTAGCTGTGGTTTGATTGCCGGGAACCAAAGGAACAGGATTATTTAACTTAGTTTTATTCATTGGTACAGTGACAGTATCTGCAATATTTTTATCTTGTTTCACAGGCTCTGTCAAATTAGTTGGCTTTATGTCCTTTCCAGATCCGGAAGATCCACTAATGCCTTTGTTTTTACCAGAAACAGGATCTGAAATCTGTAAAATTGCTGGTCCACTACTTCCAGCAAATCCACTAGTTTTTTTTTCATTGCTCGGGTCAGTATGGTTTTCAACCTAACAACGTCACGAGTTCTAGCACTTGGCAAAACCGTTGCATTTACTGGATTTTTATTGTCTATTACAGGACTAACCATCTTCGAAGCAGCTGCCGTTTTGTTATCAGGAGCCAAAGGAACGGATTTATTCGAATTTATCTGACTGCCTGGATAGTTGCCATTCTTATGAATTTTACTATCGTTCTGCACGGGTGCTGTCAGATTAGTTGGCTTTATATCCTTTCCAGATCCAGAAGATCCACCAATGCCTTTGTTTTTACCAGACACAGGATCTGAAATCTGTAAAATTGCTGGTCCACTACTTTTAGCAAATCCACTAGTTTCCTTTTCATGGTTAGGTACAGTATGGTTTTTCAACACAACAACGTCACGAGTGCTAGCACTTGGCAATACAGGAGAATTTACTGGTTTCTTATTTAGTAGTACAGGATCTATCGTCTTTGGCTTAGCTGTGGTTTGATTGCCGGGAACCAAAGGAACAGGATTATTTAACTTAGTTTTATTCATTGGTACAGTGACAGTATCTGCAATATTTTTATCTTGTTTCACAGGCTCTGTCAAATTAGTTGGCTTATGTCCTTTCCAGATCCGGAAGATCCACTAATGCCTTTGTTTTTACCAGAAACAGGATCTGAAATCTGTAAAATTGCTGGTCCACTACTTCCAGCAAATCCACTAGTTTTTTTTTCATTGCTCGGGTCAGTATGGTTTTTCAACCTAACAACGTCACGAGTTCTAGCACTTGGCAAAACCGTTGCATTTACTGGATTTTTATTGTCTATTACAGGACTAACCATCTTCGAAGCAGCTGCCGTTTTGTTATCAGGAGCCAAAGGAACGGATTTATTCGAATTTATCTGACTGCCTGGATAGTTGCCATTCTTATGAATTTTACTATCGTTCTGTACGGGTGCTGTCAGATTAGTTGGCTTTATATCCTTTCCAGATCCAGAAGATCCACCAATGCCTTTGATTTTACCAGACACAGGATCTGAAATCTGTAAAATTGCTGGTCCACTACTTTTAGCAAATCCACTAGTTTCCTTTTCATGGTTAGGTACAGTATGGTTTTTCAACACAACAACGTCACGAGTGCTAGCACTTGGCAATACAGGAGAATTTACTGGTTTCTTATTTAGTAGTACAGGATCTATCGTCTTTGGATTAGCTGTGGTTTGATTGCCGGGAACCAAAGGGCCAGGTTTATTCAACTTAGTTTTATTCAATGGTACAGTGACAGTATCTGCAATATTTTTATCTTGTTTCACAGGCTCTGTCAAATTTGTTGGCTTCATGTCCTTTCCAGATCCAGAAGATCCACCAATGCCTTTGTTTTTACCAGACACAGGATCTGAAATCTGTAAAATTGCTGGTCCACTACTTTTAGCAAATCCACTAGTTTCCTTTTCATGGCTAGGGTCAGTATGGTTTTTCAACACAACAACGTCACGAGTGCTAGCACTTGGCAATACAGGAGAATTTACTGGTTTCTTATTTAGTAGTACAGGATCTATCGTCTTTGGATTAGCTGTGGTTTGATTGCCGGGAACCAAAGGGCCAGGTTTATTTAACTTAGTTTTATTCAATGGTACAGTGACAGTATCTGCAATATTTTTATCTTGTTTCACAGGCTCTGTCAAATTTGTTGGCTTCATGTCCTTTCCAGATCCGAATGATCCACCAATGCCTTTGTTTTTACCAGAAATAGGATCTGAAATCTGTAAAATTGCTGGTCCACTACTTCCAGCAAATCCACTAGTTTTTTTTTCATTGCTCGGGTCAGTATGGTTTTTCAACGTAACAACGTCACGAGTTCTAGCACTTGGCAAAACCGTTGCATTTACTGGTTTTTATTGTCTATTACAGGACTAACCATCTTCGAAGCAGCTGCCGTTTTGTTATCAGGAGCCAAAGGAACGGATTTATTCGAATTTATCTGACTGCCTGGATAGTTGCCATTCTTATGAATTTTACTATCGTTCTGCACGGGTGCTGTCAGATTAGTTGGCTTTATATCCTTTCCAGATCCAGAAGATCCACCAATGCCTTTGTTTTTACCAGACACAGGATCTGAAATCTGTAAAATTGCTGGTCCACTACTTTTAGCAAATCCACTAGTTTCCTTTTCATGGTTAGGTACAGTATGGTTTTTCAACACAACAACGTCACGAGTGCTAGCACTTGGCAATACAGGAGAATTTACTGGTTTCTTATTTAGTAGTACAGGATCTATCGTCTTTGGCTTAGCTGTGGTTTGATTGCCGGGAACCAAAGGAACAGGATTATTTAACTTAGTTTTATTCATTGGTACAGTGACAGTATCTGCAATATTTTTATCTTGTTTCACAGGCTCTGTCAAATTAGTTGGCTTTATATCCTTTCCAGATCCAGAAGATCCACCAAAGCCTTTGTTTTTACCAGACACAGGACTCGAATTCTGTAAAACTGATGGTCCACTACTTCCAGCAAATCCACTAGTATTCTTTTCATTGCTTGGGTCAGTATGGTTTTTCAACAACACAACGTCACGAGTTCTAGCACTTGGCAAAACCGTTGCATTTACTGGATTTTTATTGTCTATTACAGGACTAACCATCTTCGAAGCAGCTGCCGTTTTGTTATCAGGAGCCAAAGGAACGGATTTATTCGAATTTATCTGACTGCCTGGATAGTTGCCATTCTTATGAATTTTACTATCGTTCTGCACGGGTGCTGTCAGATTAGTTGGCTTTATATCCTTTCCAGATCCAGAAGATCCACCAATGCCTTTGTTTTTACCAGACACAGGATCTGAAATCTGTAAAATTGCTGGTCCACTACTTTTAGCAAATCCACTAGTTTCCTTTTCATGGTTAGGTACAGTATGGTTTTTCAACACAACAACGTCACGAGTGCTAGCACTTGGCAATACAGGAGAATTTACTGGTTTCTTATTTAGTAGTACAGGATCTATCGTCTTTGGCTTAGCTGTGGTTTGATTGCCGGGAACCAAAGGAACAGGATTATTTAACTTAGTTTTATTCATTGGTACAGTGACAGTATCTGCAATATTTTTATCTTGTTTCACAGGCTCTGTCAAATTAGTTGGCTTTATGTCCTTTCCAGATCCGGAAGATCCACTAATGCCTTTGTTTTTACCAGAAACAGGATCTGAAATCTGTAAAATTGCTGGTCCACTACTTCCAGCAAATCCACTAGTTTTTTTTTCATTGCTCGGGTCAGTATGGTTTTTCAACCTAACAACGTCACGAGTTCTAGCACTTGGCAAAACCGTTGCATTTACTGGATTTTATTGTCTATTACAGGACTAACCATCTTCGAAGCAGCTGCCGTTTTGTTATCAGGAGCCAAAGGAACGGATTTATTCGAATTTATCTGACTGCCTGGATAGTTGCCATTCTTATGAATTTTACTATCGTTCTGTACGGGTGCTGTCAGATTAGTTGGCTTTATATCCTTTCCAGATCCAGAAGATCCACCAATGCCTTTGATTTTACCAGACACAGGATCTGAAATCTGTAAAATTGCTGGTCCACTACTTTTAGCAAATCCACTAGTTTCCTTTTCATGGTTAGGTACAGTATGGTTTTTCAACACAACAACGTCACGAGTGCTAGCACTTGGCAATACAGGAGAATTTACTGGTTTCTTATTTAGTAGTACAGGATCTATCGTCTTTGGATTAGCTGTGGTTTGATTGCCGGGAACCAAAGGGCCAGGTTTATTCAACTTAGTTTTATTCAATGGTACAGTGACAGTATCTGCAATATTTTTATCTTGTTTCACAGGCTCTGTCAAATTTGTTGGCTTCATGTCCTTTCCAGATCCAGAAGATCCACCAATGCCTTTGTTTTTACCAGACACAGGATCTGAAATCTGTAAAATTGCTGGTCCACTACTTTTAGCAAATCCACTAGTTTCCTTTTCATGGCTAGGGTCAGTATGGTTTTTCAACACAACAACGTCACGAGTGCTAGCACTTGGCAATACAGGAGAATTTACTGGTTTCTTATTTAGTAGTACAGGATCTATCGTCTTTGGATTAGCTGTGGTTTGATTGCCGGGAACCAAAGGGCCAGGTTTATTTAACTTAGTTTTATTCAATGGTACAGTGACAGTATCTGCAATATTTTTATCTTGTTTCACAGGCTCTGTCAAATTTGTTGGCTTCATGTCCTTTCCAGATCCGAATGATCCACCAATGCCTTTGTTTTTACCAGAAATAGGATCTGAAATCTGTAAAATTGCTGGTCCACTACTTCCAGCAAATCCACTAGTTTTTTTTTCATTGCTCGGGTCAGTATGGTTTTTCAACGTAACAACGTCACGAGTTCTAGCACTTGGCAAAACCGTTGCATTTACTGGATTTTTATTGTCTATTACAGGACTAACCATCTTCGAAGCAGCTGCCGTTTTGTTATCAGGAGCCAAAGGAACGGATTTATTCGAATTTATCTGACTGCCTGGATAGTTGCCATTCTTATGAATTTTACTATCGTTCTGCACGGGTGCTGTCAGATTAGTTGGCTTTATATCCTTTCCAGATCCAGAAGATCCACCAATGCCTTTGTTTTTACCAGACACAGGATCTGAAATCTGTAAAATTGCTGGTCCACTACTTTTAGCAAATCCACTAGTTTCCTTTCATGGTTAGGTACAGTATGGTTTTTCAACACAACAACGTCACGAGTGCTAGCACTTGGCAATACAGGAGAATTTACTGGTTTCTTATTAGTAGTACAGGATCTATCGTCTTTGGCTTAGCTGTGGTTTGATTGCCGGGAACCAAAGGAACAGGATTATTTAACTTAGTTTTATTCATTGGTACAGTGACAGTATCTGCAATATTTTTATCTTGTTTCACAGGCTCTGTCAAATTAGTTGGCTTTATATCCTTTCCAGATCCAGAAGATCCACCAAAGCCTTTGTTTTTACCAGACACAGGACTCGAATTCTGTAAAACTGATGGTCCACTACTTCCAGCAAATCCACTAGTATTCTTTTCATTGCTTGGGTCAGTATGGTTTTTCAACAACACAACGTCACGAGTGCCAGCACTTGGCATAACCGTAGCATTTACTGGTTTCTTATTTGGTAATACAGGATCTATTTTCTTTGGCGTAGCTTCCGTTTGGTTGACAGGAACCAGAGGAATGGATTTATTTATTTCAGAGTGATTCACCGGTAAAGTAACTTTTTTGTTGTTATCCTTTTTTTCTTGTTTTACGGGTGCTGTTGAACCGCTGGGCTTCGTGAAATGTCCAAATCCAGAAGATCCACTAAAGCCTTTGTTCATACCAGAAACAGGATCAGAAATTTGTAAAATTGTTGGTCCACTTCTTCCAGACAAACCACTAGTCTTGTTTTCAATACTAGGACCGGTAAGGCTTTTCGGCACTGCAACATCACGAGTGCTAGCGTTCGGAGAAACTGTAACATTTACTATTTTTTTATTTTCGGGAATTGAAGCTTTGGTTTTTTTCATAGATTTAACATCATCTTCATGAATCAATGGTATAGATTCTGTAATGGATTTTGGATCTAATGGTTGGGTTTTATTATTGCTTACTATCTTTTTCATTTCCACAGGAGCCGTCAAATTAACCACTTTAGGATTTTTTTCCGGATTTACCAGCTGGGTACTGGAGTGAATGGGTATTGGACTGATGGGTTTTGTTACATTTTTATTGGATAGCTCATCTTTTTTTACTGGGCTCGCCTTGTCACCTTTTTTTTCATTCTTCGCAGATATGGTTTGTTTATCTGTTTCCATAACTTTCCCTGTTATAGGATCGGCAATTTGCGAAATTGATGTTCCACTGCTGCCTGCCAATCCACTGATGGTCTCTTCACTTTTAGACAATTCTTTTATCTTCAGTACAGGGCCAATTTCTTGGAGTGATGAAGCATTTTCATTGGCCGATTTTTCTTCAAACTTAGGATTTTTAACAGAAAGCGGAATTTTCGTTCTATTTAGATTTTTACTTGTTACAGAAGTGGGAATACGTGAAATAGATGGTTTAGTACTGCCTGTTAATCCACTCGTTGCTTTTTGTATTTCAGTACCATTATCTTCGTATTTCAATCGATGGCTATCATCTGAATTTATCATTCCTTGCAATTTTTCAATTTTTTTCCCTAATATTGGTTCATCAGTAACTGATATTTGCGGATGATTATTAGACGAATCAAATCCTACCTCCAAATTATCATTACCATCAATATCTGGAGTCATTATGGCTGAGCTACTTGCTGTAACCGTATCCTCGTGAGAATCAAAAATAATACTTCCCTGTAGAGGTTCAGCTTTTTTTCTTGCACTTTCACTTGATTTAGTTGTTAATTCTTCATGCAGCTTATGTTTTAATGCCAACTTTTTTTCAGGAAGTGGCAGTGTACTCGAAAATTCATCAGAAACTCCACCACTCGCGTTTTCCATTCCACGTTTTTCGCTCTTTTTTTCGTCACTAAACCCATTTTGATCATTTAACTTCCAATTTTTATTGCGAAAACTCTGTATGATATCTGACAATATATAATTTCTAGTTAATGGTAGATTTTGATTTTGAACATCGACAGTATGCAAAGGTCGACTAGTTGATGCCAAATGAAGCCTTAAATTTTCAATGCCGTTCAAATTCTTATTTTCACGTACATTGATCACCAAATCATCAGTATTAAAATAACTTCGAGCCCAACTATACTGAATTATACACAAAAACAGAAACAATCGATAAAACATTTTTAGTTACTTTGTTGCGTTCAATAATAACCTATCACAAAGACTGCGCTTGAAAAAAAAGTATTTTCCTGTGTACTAATTGTTCATTTTGTTCATTAGTAATAATATGAGTCAAAAAGATTTATGAAAAATTTATCTTCGTTATCTATACAACAGTTATTAAGTTGCTATAAATTTTTATTGTTTTTGATTCGGTAATTTTTCGTAAATGATATCATATTTAATCATTAGAACTTGGCTCTTTTCACTTTATATGTAACTTTTATTTCGAAACAAATTTCAATGAATTTTCATATAATTATATTCAATATTTTTAATTTACCTGAGTTTCCAATAAAATGAAATGCTCAATCGATTCTTTTTCTTAAAAATTTTCAAGATTACATGCTATATTACGAATTTTCTAAGAAACGTTTAAAATTCAATTTTTATAGTTTAAAGTAAAATTATTTTTTATCCGTATGAAAACACTTAAGGTCACCTCAATTTTTATTGTGAAAAAGTCTGCAAAGGCATATTACTTCAGTCGTTGATAATTTGTTGACACAAATAAAAGGATTTTGTGCATCATCTTAAATCAGTCTCATAAACCAATCAAATAATATTTTCATTCGATAACGATTTTTACGCAGTTAAGAATTCATTCTAAAATTTTTATGATAGGAAGTAATAAACGATTAATTATTTCAGACACAAAAAACATTCACTCTGTGAGACGATTATGATTAGTGAAATTAATCAGTATTATACACCTATCTGCTACAATGTACTACGAAGGAAAAATATCTAGAAAGGACTGTAAGCAAGACTCGTTCCAATTTCATCATTACGTCATTAAATTGTTAATCATCCTTTGCTAAACATGTATCTTCAGAGTATGTTCTTACTGCTAGAGATAAAACAGAAATATCGTTAGCAACTGTCGATAAAATAGGTTGTGAGTTACCAACAAAGCAAAGAGATCTGGCTTATCTACCTATGAGTAACTAGATAAATTACCTTGTAGCATATACAGTAATAATCATTTCGTCAAAAGAAAAATTTAAATAAGTACTTACATTTATTATTATATTTAATTATAATAATTCAAACTCATTAAATAAAGCTGTATAGATTCGTGAGTAAAAATTCAGCACCAATAAAAGTCATATTTATTACTTTCACAATCTAAATCTTAATCAACTCCAACTGCATCACCTTATACTTCCAATAATCAACAGAAAACCTCAAAGCCTTATTCTAAATAATTTGAGAGCTGAATAATAATGTATGGTGTAATGTATGGTAAACATATCCAAATATATCTAAATTCGCGTGAATAATATCAAGAAAAGTTTTTGCGAATAACTAATTGACTTGCTACATGAACAGTATTCAAATTCATATTTACACACCATAAATCCACGATTTTTACGATAAATTCTATGGGATGACATAATCTTTCTATATTAAAATATAACATTGACAAAATGTAATATCTGATAGTAAATCTTTATAAGTATATACTAAATTCAAAAGAGCTTAGAGTAGAATAGAGGTGCAAGAGAAGATCTTACATTAAAAACTGATTTAAAAACAACATACAATTCTAATGTTTTAAATATTAATAACGAAAATGTACATCTAAATAGACGATGACAAACAATATTCGTATATTGTTTCTCATGATATTTTAAATTTGACGAGCTAATAAATAATTTTTAATAATTTTTTTTTTCAAAAAAATTAGTAAAGGAACAATAAAATTGGAAAAAGTTTTTTTTTGTTTCTTTTCTATACCATAGTTCTGGAAAATTTAATTTTTTTGTGATTTGCCAAATTTTCAAAGTGGATTAAAATAGATGAATCAAAAAATGTTCCTTTATGTAATTCAAATAAAATTTAGATAAAATTATTAATTAGTTTACTGAATAACTGCAGTTATAAAAAATCAAATTTACGTGATTTTAAAAACAAAATTTGATTTACAATTTTTTTTAAGTAATAATTTTTCACCATACTGAAAATAGCTGCTTGTTATTGGTGTCTAAGTAAAATATCATTTAGATAAAAAACATCATATTTAGCAAGAGGCTTATTTTAAATCCCTTGGAAATTTATCTGGAATAATATATTATTTTTATAATGAAATTTGAAAGATAAAATGATATCAAGTTTATTGTATTCAATTTCATTTGAAAAAACAAATGCAGGGGTTGCTTCTCAGCTTCTGATAAAAATTTAGATGTATACAAATCGCGCTTAAGATTACAACGTACAAGTGATATTGGCATCGGTACATCTATAAACATGCGCATAGTATAAAGAGTATAGATGCTCAGCACCTCCTAACATCAATAGAATATGAGAACGAGAAAAAGTTGAAGAGCCCAAAAGCTGAGTGTAGAAGTAGTACAGGAGAAGAGGCAACATGTATATGTATTCACACGCACGCGCGCGATCAAATCAATATACAAAGAGAATACTGAGGAGAGAATTGGCCATCGGCAGTTTGGCACACGATAAAAAGGGAGCAAGTCTATGTTCGAAGCGAGCCAAGCTCAAAAGACATCTACAATATAACTTTACGATATGTATTAAATGCGAGTACGTTATATGTGTATACCGTTACAAGCGAAAGACGCTAAAAATATGGCCCACGTGCTTGATTTTGTTTCAATATAGCTGCGAGCTTTTTATTTTGTATAGATGAAAAACATGGAAATGCATTTTGCACCGGTACTACCTCTACTGCAACGTAGAGTAGAGAGAGCACGTGTACATAGCAATGCAGAGTCGTACTGCCTGTCGCGTGATTCTTTCTCTTCGCTTATAAAGCGCTTTGCTATATATATGCAAGTCGGGCTCTAAGCTTCTTAGCAAAACATTCGGACTGTCTAACTATATGCTTGCGGAGGCCGATTCGTATAACTTGTTGCTCGCTCAAAGCAAGCACACATAACTACACGTAAGACCAGTAGACGCACCAATGTAAACGTGTATGAAAGTATTATATATAGGGACGAGCTGGCGGAGGGTACAATAAAGTATAGTCAGAGTTGTTGGGAAGAATGAGAACTAGACAGAGAGAATATCTGCTCAGAATCAATCGTCGCGCTGTTCCGAGCTTACGGGCCATAACGACGACGACTATTCGTTAGTGCAGGAATAGCAAGATCAAAGCGCATCGAAGAATACTTTAACTAATATATAGCGCGTATAATGCATCATCATACGCACGTGTTTGTGTGCTTGTGAGTGGCTAATGTACCCATGCTCACACATACGCGCGCATCATATTGGCCTTTATGCTTAATTGAATTTCGCTCGCTTCAGCTTCAGGTGCTCTCAAAGTATCAAATAACCGAATTTAGAACAATACGTGCGTGCGTGCACATGTTGTATTGTGCAACAATGCACATTGGAATTTGTCATTTACACGCGCGTGGGTATACACTAGCACAGATTTATTTTGCGACAGAGAAAGACTCGATAGATTTGCGCGCGCGCGCCCTGTAAAAATAGATTTTTCGAGCAGATTCTGTTGCTACTGACGCAGGTGTATAACGTTCGGAAAAGATTTATACACGACCACGAGCTTGTTTCGTGCAATGTCTCGTGCTTGTCTAGACTGCCCATAACACGCTCGCACACACACATTGTATAAAGCTTGCAGCTGACTCGTACACACCCAAACGCTCTAGCCTAATACTTTCTCTCTCTCTCATTATATTATACGCTAGCTCTTCTGCACTTGATTTCGATAAATCTAAAACAAAGAAAATTGATAGGCTATTGCGCCTGGCGTTGTTGTGGCGAGCCGTCACACCGCCGCGTATATAAACGCGGGCTAGCTCTCTCGATTGGCCAGGTCACGAGGCTACGTACACGCGCGGCGGTGATACATTTTCATCGAGCAGCAGCTGCTGCTGGTCTTTCGGATATTATTATTATATATATACGCACGATGCTGTGTAACCTACGGTCCGAGCTTTGACTCGGTGGCACGCAATTCCCAGCGCGCAACTTCGGCGATAAATTCCACCTCAAATCTATCGGTTTATTATCAACGATAATTCATGTGTGTGCTGTATGCACGTTGTAAGGCTAAACAAACGAAGCACGTCGGTCAATATTGGCACTCGAGCTGCGCACACGAATAATCTGTATTCCGATCACGTCTTCGTGTTTGTATTATACCTATGGAGTGCGGAGCATTTGTTAAAATATTTTCATGCAAATTCGTAAATCCCTCGCTTGAATCTAACGAGCTTACGTATATAGCACCGCCGCTGCTCCTATACCTACGCTGAAACGTGTGCAACCAAACACATGCAACACTGCAAAACACTGCATTTAGAGTCGGCAGCCAATTGAATTTCCTTTTAACGCGATTGACCGACGGAAGAAGAGTATAACACATAAGCCTCGTTTCGAATCATATTATATAATCAATGTCGTGTTTCGATTTTCAATTACCTGTGCTTTGATTGCACACGATGTATCATGACAGCGTATTAAATCATAACAATTCTTTCGCGATAAACTTCAAAATCGATCAATGCGAACGACGTACGAGTTTTTTGAAATTTATGAGCTTGCGCGCAAAACCAGAGTAGTTGCGGAAAGAAGCGAAGATCCTTTTACAAGATATTCACTTTCAAATCTACTTTAATTAGTTTGCACACGAGAAATCGCTACACACACTTTAACAGTAGGAATTAACAAATGTTACTTAGGCATGCATGTTATCCGTTTGCTACGACTGCACAGATTAAAGCCAAAGCGTATTATAAAGTCGAAATTGAACTGATCATTGATTTACGCTCAAGCGGATTACATAAATAATTGCAGAGCATCGATCACATAGGCTCTTTATAATTATTCGCTCGCTTTATTGTCTAATTTCCAAAATTACGGTGGAAAGTATATTTAATATTATCAAGTCATTCGGCAGGTCGATTATCCTCCAGCTGAATTGATTTAATGTCTATATACTCGGCGCATAATAATACAGCCAAGCAGATGAGAGAATAAAAATTCCCTACTCTATCGGGATCAATAATTAGGTTACAATTATGAAACAGCTCGGTTTGAGTAGTTAAAATTGAGTCGATAAATTTGCCTACATCAATGAATGAAAATTACTTTAAGGACGAAAAAAACACGAGCGTTAAATGACAATTTCGAAAACGCGATCAATTAGCGCTCGAAAATATTTATACGTTGAAAGCTCGAGCTCGATAATGTCGCGATGCATATATATAACTCCCTACCAGGGATAACATGGAGGGAATCTTCATCGATCATGTCGTTTACTAGAAGAAACTTGTGTGTTCAGTAAGAACTGATGCAATTATTATCAGGGTTATCGACTTACACCCACTCGTTATTGAAATACTGTCGCGCTTACTAGACATTTCTGACAAGTTCAAACGATAGGAAGATAATGGAAGAGAGAGAGAGAGAGAGGGTGCATCGTGCTGCAAGGTACATGACACAGGACTTGTGCTGCTCTTGACTTTTCCCGCGCATAGACGTCAAATTATGCCGGCGTGCACAATGCGCGCGCGAAAGCTCGGCTCTTCCAATTGATAACATCGTCTATCGCTCTTATATAGCCGGTCGCAAACCCAGAAATACTCAGAGTTCATCTAAATTTAAGCGTCCGCGCGCGAACGAGCGCGAATTCATGGCCAATAATACAAAGTTACATTTCAATTTTAGACGCGCGCTATCTCTGTGCACGAGAGCGTGTGCCTAGCATTTGAGAATGTGATCATTTATTATTTTTAGCTACTGCACGCGTACATACGAATTTGCTGTTTTAGGCTAAATTACCCGGCTCTTCTCTCTTTCTCTCTGTCTACGTCTCTCTCTAGCATGGGTCAGACTTGATAAAATCAAAATTTATGTTCTCGAGGCAAACAAATAACGCTTAATGAGATCTCTCTCGCGGGTGCGCACGAGCAACTCACATATATATACGTGTACACAGCAGAATACGTCCAAATAATTATCGACTACGTCAACGTAGCAAACAATTTATTTCAACTAAACGTGTGCTCGACTGTGCAAAACTTCCACCACGACAGAAATTGCACTACTCGCTCGCGCGTAGCACAAATTTGGCGGCTCTTTATTCGCTCGAGCTCGAGCCGAGTTCTGACCTCATCACGTGTGCATTACTCTCGTATCACGTATTATTATGAGTTTGAAAACATTTTGCATTGTAATTATTAATGTTCTCGTGCGGGGTAATATTTTTGGAACTCGAGCCGCTGCTGCTACTCGATCGTTGGCACACAATAATATCTACGCGTGCTCCGCTAGCGCATACAATCACGAGACATTTTTCCCTTTTCCACTAGTGTTCGTTATAATGCAACAATAGTGCCAAAAGCTCCTAACGAGAGCGCCTGCAGTGTCACGATCAAAACTGCTCTACTCGCGTCACTCTTGATAAAAGTTATAAGTTGGTATAACCACAAGTACGTTGCGGCGCATTTTCGCTGACGCGCTACTAGAGCAAAATCATGAAATCGTATCAAATGATTTATCTATGCGAGAAATATAATATTTGGCTTTTGTGTATTCTAAAAATCTAGCCAGTTTTAATGAAACATACTTATTTTTACAATTAATTGAAAATGATACTGAATAAATCCAACAATATAGAAAAATACTGAATATTTTTTTGGTTTGTGATTCTACATTTTTATGACCATAATTTTTTGTCAATCTCAATCTTTGGAATCTGGAAATCTGCGTAATAAAATCTACTTCTACGTGTAAGTTATACATATTTTGTTTAAAATATTTATTTATTCTGACAGTCTCAAGATATGCCCATAAGCGTTGAAAAAATTACATTTCTAATTTTTTTTGCGTTTTAGTTAGCAATAAAATGTCCTATAACTTCATTGAAATTTCCTTTCAATCGAGTGTAAGGTATAACAACCTTTTCAAGACTTCCAGGATGAAGATTGGTCTAAAATATTGGTTAGAATTGTGCGGCAAAGCTCCTTCTGAATCATAAATTATTTTTGTAAATCCCTGCACTAACATTAGAGTTCAAAGATATTTGCGGCATATTTTCTGCTAAATGGTAAATAGAAAATGTTACAAATAAAAGCGTTCATATTCAACCGAACCCACCGAGTTAAAATTTTTTGCAAACTTAAAAAGAGCAAGAGTGGATAATTTTTCCCTGCAGTCTTCTGTGAGCGGAAGTTGAAGAAAACTGGCAATATCCGCATCGAAATAAGCGATTAATCATCCAAAGGCTGAATGCATTTTGCCGAGCGATGCTTTACAGTAGCAAGATAGAAACGAGAACGAATTTTCCTTTAGCTGCACATTCGCAACAGAGTGAGAGGGACAGAGCGAGGTAGAGGGAGTGAGAGAGAGAGAGAGAGAGAGAAACTGCAGAAACGGAGAGTAAAAAAGAGTCAAAGGAGTAGGAATGAAAAGCTCCGCAATGTTATGTATAGATGGTCCCTTCTATTCTCAGTCATCATCGTCGTACACAGCGGATGATTAAGCCTTTCTTTCTCTCCCTGTGCTCTTCTGCAGCTAGGCTTCTTTTCTTTTTTTTCCACGCTTCTATGCACGCTTCTCTCTGCCAGCTAGCGTTCCGGAAGCTCGGCTAAGACAATCGTGATTCGTGGTATGCTTCTCGGAATAACAATGCGCTACGCGTAACTTGGGCGTGTGAGCTTGTGTGCGTATGCATCAGGTATATACCTATCCTACACAGCGTTTAATTTATGAATTTGATTCTTTAATTTAAAGACTACCCATATGAATGACAAAAGTATCAAGTCCTCACGCGCTTGCGAATTGAAATTGAAATCGGAAAATTCGCTTTGCGGATATTTTTTCGGGTATGGAGTATCATCAAAGCGATTCGTTGCCTTCTCTGCCTCGCTTTACTCTCTATTCTCTAAAACCTGATAGCCTCTTGTATATTTTATTCAATTTATTTTGATTCAGAGCTTGCCTATATAGTGACAGATGAAAAAAAAAAATACAGGACGAAATTAAACTGTCGATGCTACTGGTCTGGTATATACGACGGAAAAGCATGGACATTTTTCGTTTGTTTCAAATTCTGTATGTAGCCTACTCTTCCGTGAGTGACAATTTGAATAATCTCTTCATTCGGTCTTTTTGACTTTTGAAAATCACTTATTTTAACACACTACATTCCGCAGAAAATTTGTCAATAGCTCATTAATTTGACAGCGACTTACAATAACACGCTAATACTATTTCACGCACTAATTTATTCACGTCAAAACTGTAAAAATAGAATTAACGCATGAAAATGGATTTTATGTGAGTAATAAAATACGCATTCGATACGTGCATTCGAACGATCGTCATTTTCAAATAAATAAAGAATAAATCAATCAAATAGAGAACATAACTTTCAAGCGTAATCATTTATTTTTTTAAACTGTTTAGTCTGCAGCAATGCGTAAACACATAAATACACTTTTCGAGACCTAATGTCAATGTACGATCTGCACGCCAATATTAAGTAAAAAATTGCAAATATGTATATCCAGACATATGCACGCGAACTACGTTGAGATGGAAATTTGGACGGCGTTATCTTTAATCGGCCTTCTAATTTGATCGTTCAATTATGCAGAAACAATTTCTTCGACGTATAATCGCTGTTTATGGCTATGTTTCAAAAGTTCCTGAAATATTCAGTAGCCCATGTTTAGCCCCTCGAGCACTAAACCCTTTTACCAACTTCTGACTTTCCTTCGCAAAAGTTCGCCCACACACGTGCGCAATATATATGCGCAAGACGCGCTTCGCATGTGTATACTGTCAAAGTAACTGCGTCGGACTTTGAGGTCATTCGGCAATGCGTTTTCCTGAGCATAGAACGTCGTTATACTAAACCATTGGAAAAAGCAGTTGGTATATATAAGGCGCGCGACGAAGAAAAATATGTATACGCGCGTTGAGACGAAAAAAAGGGGGGAAAAAGAAAAGCTCGCACGTATAGAGCTTTCGTCGACAACACACATTGTGCGCAAGCTCGTACGCCTCTCTTTTTTTTCTTTCCTTTGATGCAATCTTTTTAGATAATAATAATGTTACACACAAATGCCCATATATATAATAATAATAAATGTGTGTCTCATGTACCCTTGAGTCTGGAATTCCAACAAAGCGACATAAACGATGGAAAAAACACAATATACCTTTATCTGGGTGGCATAGGCGACACTCACACACGCGTGTTTCGATCCATATTATACGTATAAATATATATGTACGGCCGAGTAAACTAACGGAGGTAAAATAGAGTTTCGACCCCTCTTGTGCAAAGTCACGCACGTTGATGCGAAAAAGTATAGCTATACACGCGTGTGTTTGCTATAATGTTGCGAGCTTACATAAAACTCGCTGATCTTTTATCTTTCATAAGCCGAAAAATCAATTAGCCAGTACACTATACGCGCGGAGGGTCAAATTGACCGAGTTAATAACATTAGCTCTAGGGGCTTCTTTTGTATAATGATAGACAAAAAGGTGTACACCGAGACATATGTTTCTATAAGTTATAAGGCAAATAGCCAAATGAAGTTGATAAAAAAAAAACTGTCGGAACTTACCCAATGGCAGACGGATAATTGCGGAGTCGGCAATGTAACGTGCGACGATGGTATCGTTTCTCTCTTGGACGTCATATAAACAGTTCCTCTTCTTGTCTTGCATAACTGGACGCGAACAGCAACACACACTACACGAACTTCCGTCTGTTATGTTACATGGCTACATCCTACATACGCGCGTATACAGCATTTAATATACTTTTATGCCCGCGTACCATGTTTTTCTAGTCCGTTTATTTTTTTTCTTCTTCTCACTCGTTTTTTCTTCTACGTATACTAGCGACGACGTGATGTACTGGTTCAACAAAATATTCTTCTCTCTTCTGCTCGTACATGTACATCTCTCTCGGCGCGTATATGTTTGAAATATAAAACATTACTGCGGGAGAGAACATTGTTTTTATCTGCTTCTGCAGCAGCAGCAGTCGTTCCGCCCCGACCTCGCCGTCGCTTCCGACCTGCTTTCGCTTCTTGGATGCTGCTTGGCGATGATTTTCGTTCTTGGCCAAGATTCGCTAACTCTCTCATACACACTAACACAGCAAGCATTACTTTGCACATTCATTCCTTCGTATTTGCTTTCAGTCTCTCAAGCTCATTCAAAGTACTTGTCATTGTCTTTACGAGCTTTCGATTAATTTTTTCGGAATAAAATCGTACTCGCGCGGATGTGGCAATAATATAACTGCGACCACGAGCCGAAACTACCCCCGAGAGAAAAAAAAAGTTTTTTCGTCGTGTACGCGAGCTAGTTTTTCGAGCTTCATCAGTATTTACATATTGAATTCGTGTACAATCCAGCGCCCGACTGTGACTTATTCAACTCTCCACTTTTGCGAGTCTAGTACCTTTAATTTGAGAACAATCTACGATTCGCAACGATCAATCACGCCATTCGTATTTTTACCTTCATCGTTATTAACTCAGATTTGTGCGCCTCAATTTTCAGCAGAAAAATTGCTTCGCGAATTCTCGCTGTTTCGCGTGTACCTTGTATTTTATACAATATAGGGATGAATATATTGAGCCACAGATGCACAAAATACAAAAGGCCGGGAAAAAAATTCTTCATAAATGGGATAACGTATATAGAATCAGTTATTTGCAACGTTTTATTTCTTTTACCAAAAGTCGCCAATGACGCACATTTAGCACGTATATGCTCCATTCAAAAGCTTTTTAAACCTCGTTGAAGATCGTTATCCCACGTAAACAATGCGTGAACCTGTTGACAGATCGAGAAGCTGAACCAACTATTTACAAACATCTCGGCTACGGCGTGCGTACATAAGCTCGCATCGGTACGAGTTATTTGACGCTTTGTTGCTGAATACAAACCCGGCCGATGATTTTACTGGTGCATCATATAGCAGTTTCGTATTTTCAAAGCTGGCCTATAATTCGAGAGCATGCGGGGTATGAATTTTGAGCGAAAACGCAAGGGCAGTCAAGGATCCGGCAAGCTCGTTTCACAAATTTGATTTACATGTTGTGTCGGGCAGCGAAAAAGTATCGATGCCGAACGCCTGCTTGATCCTCGGCGTTGGTAAAGCCTGTTAGGATTGCTCCAAAAGGCCAGCACTCGTACGATTTAACTCATAATTTAATCGAAAGCTCGGTCGGACGCTTAACAAGCACTTTGGTCGATAGCTTTTTCTGCAGTCGTTCGTGTTTTTTCATTTTCAACTCAAGCATACGCAAACATATGTTCCAATTGGGGACAAAAAGTAAAAAGGATGAGGAGGAAATTTGAAGGATAAGCGCTCGCGTGCCATCGCGTCGCCGTCTTATCGGCTCTTCGTTGCCCGCGGTATATGGTCAGTCGAATGGAAATTCCCGTTCATATTGGCTAAGGGCCGGCCAACATTCTCGGAGGGAGTTGGTGGAGCCTTTCGCGAGCAGTACTCCGAGTATAAGCACACGGCAGAAATGAAGTTACTTGTTAATTAGCGCGCGCGCGGCACAATCGATTGCAGCTCGTGCGAAGCGAGACTCGAAGCGGAAAGCTCGTAGATTAGTCTCGAGCTCGAATTTTACGGCTACATTCTGTGTGTGTGTGTGTGTATGTGTGTGTGAAAGTACGGATTTTTGCACTGTGCGCTCAAACTCGACCGCATTTTTTACCCTAGCTCCGTTGTTTCTCTTTTTTTTTACCTGACGGGGCGAGCTCGTTGACTCAGTACGTCGTCGCGCCCCGAACTTGGAAGGCTGACATCAACAGAATATTCGCTCACGCGAGTGTATATATGGGTACGCGTGCGCACATGCGATATATTATGTGCCAAGCAATGGCAGTAAGTAGCCTTCCATGTTATGCTATTTCGACGCTGCTGTCATAACGTATACTATTTAATGGAGCGGCGACGGCGACGCACGAGTCCCCGTGACTTGCTGCTTTTATTGTCGTTTTTCTTCTGTATATACATTTATATGCTACATAGAACCGCGAGGGACCTTAGTTTGCGCTCGGTGCGTGCAAAAGAAACAAAAGCAAGCGAACGTCGTGTGAAACGCCAATGCTTATACAGCATCGAGCTTAACACGCGCGCATAATGACTGATTAAGCCGAAACCGTTCGTGGAAACGCGCGCCCATCAGCGTGTTTCCGATGAAACGGAGCATTGTGCCGAGAGCAGTTCACGGGGGTTCGTCGGATCGTGTTCGCATTCGCGCATGTGTTACGCTGCACGCTTGCTTCTCGTACTATACGAGCCAAACACAAAATATTCCCTTTCGTATAAACTTGTCGTCTTTATACATTAATAAGCAGTAGCTGTAAGAAGCTTTCGATTCGAATTCTCGGAGCTTCCGATGTGTACAAAGGGAAAGGTTGAGCAAGCGGGTGATTGTGCGCGAAAAGCTCGCGGGTATTCAAATGATGCGTGCGGATCCGCATCGAGAGCGGAAAAAAATATCCTCCTACCGTACAAACGCATCGCTTTGAGTTTCAATCAAAATTCCGTGACGCGCGCCTATGCTTATGTGTTCTGTACTAGATGGTAAAGCGATACACCGACTCGTAGCTATGCAAGCTGCGTCGTTTAAAAATAGTCAAAGATGAAAAAAAAAAGGAGACGAATGGTCAAGCCGGAGCTGTAGTTCGGAGCATCGGATGCCGCCATCGACGCGTTCGTCGTCGCTCGTACTCGAATATAATTATTATAGTTAATTACGAAGCAGAGAACGAGCGAACTATCCGCCCACGATAAGGCGATAAAAGATTATAGTCCTCGTGCGGAGTAGAGGAAGGAGTGCGGGGAGATGAGGACTGCGGAAGCGCGCCGCAAAAACAAATCGTGCCCGAGCTTATCGGCAACACAAATATTGACAGTCAAAATAATAGCCCGAGAGAAAGCCAAGTGCGTATATTATATATCGTATATAACGCGCGTGTATAAAAAGAGCGAGACAGCCGTGCTGCATATGATACGGGGCGGTCATTTTGGCGAGTCGTGCAGCCAGTTAAGCGTCATTGTTTTTAGCCTGAGATCAAACTGTCGCTCGTTTTTTTTATTAAAGATTACTCGTTTTGACAGCGTTAAATGGCTATCCGTTAATCAAGCATGCAACTTTCATCCCGAACGTATACGATTTTTACTCGAATATTATAATATTGTGTATTTCGTAGTTGGGTATAAGTCGAAAAACACGTGCTTGCGAGAGAGTGCGTGGGAACGGCAAAAACGTCGACGCCGCTGCCGTGACATAAAGACAACAAATGTGTCTTGGGCAAATTTTTCGAGCAACTTTGCAGAGTATAGTAGTAGTAGTAGTAGGAAGTAGCAAAAACAGCTGACGCGAAATATAGAGCCGCCGTGAAGTATACGCGAAATAAACCGACGCTCCCGAGCTTCTTCCGCACAGTCACGAGTCGGCTTGCGCCACCGTCTTTTTATCCATCACATATATAATACAAGTTTCTCACCATCTTCTTTCATCTGACGCGTAGAGGAGAGTAGTAACAAACGCTAATGCCAAAAAATTCGAGATACGCGGGCGGCGATTCGTGCAGACAGATAAGCGTGCGCCTGGCCTGCTACTCTTTGTAAACAGAAAATCATCAACGTATGCATTTTTTTCTCTCTCCTAGAAGCAGCTGTGTGCGTGTGTGTGTGTTTGTGTGTGCAACGACCACAACGGCGAAGAGTCATTGGTAAAAAAAGCGAAGAAACGAAGGAAGGGGTGAAAAATAGCGGAGAACTAGGGCGCGAAGTCGAGCGAGAGAGCAGCAGCGAGTGGCGATTGCAGCGGCGAGTACACAGGACGTCGAGGACTCGAGTGTGTACGTGTGAGTGTGTGAGTGTGTGCAGGCGAACGAGAGGAAGACTGGGTCAAGGAAAACGTAGGCCTCCGTTGGCAAGGACGCGGCGCCACGTTGCGTTCCGTCGTCGCCGTCGACGAGCGAGTTTCGGGAAAAACCGCGCAACGACCGCATGGATGAGCGAGCACGATGTTTACGAGAGAGCACGCGGTGAAAAGCGCGGCGGGGCGAGATTGGCAGGCGCGAGCGCGCGCAAGGAATCGGCAAGGGGTCGCTGGTCTCCGTAAGGGCCTCGTGACAATCTTACTGGTGAATAAATACCTGAGCCTCGTACGAGTTGATCGGCGATGTCGCGTGTCCCGACGTGCAGCGGCGGGTGCAAAGTCAGATTTCGTCCTCTAATTGATCGTGCGAATCGAGCGTAATAGTAGCACTCGGCAGCAGCAGCAGCAGCAGCAGCGTTGCCGTCTTGTGGCGAGCACCAAACACTTATTTATGTTTATCTATATGCACAAAAAAAACACACAGCACTGACGACGACGACGATGATCTCTCTGTTGCGGCTACGAAACTCGGAGTTGTAGACGAGAGCACTGAGCGCGCGCGGCCAACCGCCTATATACTGTTCGGTAGAGAGCAAAAACTGAGTCGTACGTGTGGGTATTACGTACAATGTGTGTGTGTCAGAATGTATACACGACGCGTTCGTGTCTCTGTGTGTCTCCGTCTGCTGTGCGAGAGAGTATAATTCGCACGACGACGAGAGAAGCAAAGATTGATATATTCGTGGACGGACGTATGAATTGAGCTGCGCGCACTATAACCTCTCACTCTTTCTCTCTCGTGTGTCTTTCTCTTTCGCTTGGCTCGCGATGCTCGGACGCAGAGTAAAAAGCTCGTCGTTGGCCACGAGCAGCGGACGCGAGAGCCAATTTTTTTATCTACAGCACAGCACAACAATTATACGCTATACACACAGCGTAGCAGCAGCACGGACGTCGGCGCTGGAGCGGCTGTGTTTTCGGTATATCGGTACTTATTGGCTTCGTGATACCTACACACAGTCGCGAAAGTAAGCACAGACACACACGCACGTACACATATAAGCACTGTACGACGCACTGCTTCTGCTATATGTCGTCGTTTGTTATTGTTGTTTATATATTGCGATATTTTTCCTTCTTCGTCCTCTCGGCTCTTGACTCGCTATTGTTGTTATTTTTGCTTGTATTGTTGCCAGCGGATAGAAAAAGTTTATTGAATCTGTTGTTGTGGCACTTTCGAGTTGCTTCCAGCTCTTCGTGGTTTAAAATTTCGAATTCAAGCTCCTTCGTCCCTTTAAAATGTGCGTATCCATGTGTTACGTCAACATCTAAACATATAAAGACAAATATGACATTTAAGAGGATATCGTGAGTACGGTAAGTAAATATACACGCGTGCATACGGAATAAATCGCCGTATTTTTTTAAAACAGGAAAAAGATCTATTTTGATAGCTCATAATTTATAAAATTTTAACTCTAAAAAACTCCAAGTCTAGTTTTCTTCGCAGAAAAATGTTTGCAGAAAGTCATATTTTAGATGTTTTCTTCAAACAATTAAAGTCCATGTTTTCTATTCATAGCGTGAAAAAAAGTAAACGGCGTGCGGAAAAATGGCATGTTTACTCCATACTCGTGTACTTGAACTTAGAAGCAAAGTTTATTTTTTCTCGAAAAAGCTCGTAAATACACACGTACGCGTGGTAAACTCATGTATAATTAATATTAGTTAATTATGAATGTATAAGCGTATACGGCACTCTCTGCTGTAGGTAGTACATCACGCGCATAGATAAATAGAAAATAGATGTATGCATATATTTGTGCAGTTAGCTGTGCGCGCGGGTGGATTGGATGGGGCGAGAGGTAGGATTGCATACAGGATAGAATATACGAGGGAGGTAGTCGCGTGCATATAAAGTGGAGTCGTTGTGGCAGCGAGCACGAGGCGCGAGCGACCTGCATGTGTTTATCTTACAATTAATAGTGTTTTGCCGCGGACTTTCGGATTTTCAGACGACGGAGCGTAATTGAAAAAAGTCACCACCTCGTGCGTCTGGTCTTGGCACTACGATAAGACTGGCTGCTCGTTAGCTCGCATACAATAATGCTCCGATGACAGCTTAAGAGACGCGCGTGTATATCTTTCTGTGAGTGGGTGTGAGTCTTGGTAAGTTTGACAGAGCTACATTAACTTTGCTTTAAAAAAATGACGGTCCGAGTCCAAAGACTCGGAATCGTACGTTACGTATTCTGCGCAAGAGAAAGCGTTTGTTTGTATATAAATTGGTGGCGTCTCGCGGTCGAGTATTTTCATTACGGATAAGCGCCCGAGCTTTATTGGCGGCCCCTATCGCGTGTAGATTACACACTGATCTGCCAGGAGAGTGCGAATTGGCAGGTGTACGTAAACCCGTAAGTCGACACACAGATCATACGCACGATGAAGCACGTCTCACGACATAGACGAAAGCGAAGACACACAGAAAAAATGCTACATGCAAGGCTTGGATGCGTGACAACGGTCGGACAGACGATACGGCAAAAAAATGTACCCATGTATGTGGCGAGCAGCGGGTAAATAATAAGTGTAGGTATCTCACTCGCGGAGTCGCGATCGAGACAACTCGACGACACTAGCTCAGTAGTGCAGGCACCTATAATAGTCGTAGCACTCGGCGGCTCGTCGTCGTCGATGCACATGCATATTTCGCGACACGCTCACACGTATAGCACATACACACACACACACACAGATCGAGGCAAACGATGACAAACACAGACACGCGACGCAACTCGCGCTCGTATGAGTGGACAATAAGTGCACAAGTCGCAACGCGTGCTCAGCAGCTTACGCCTGATATACCTATGTGTGCACTCGTGTACTGGCCAAGACGTGTGTGTTGCATGTGTGTATATGGGAGAAGGTGTGTTATATAGCGAAAAATCCGAGTCAAGCAGAGCTGCACGTTGTACTCGACGATAGGCATAAACGTGTGTTTATACGAAGAAAAAAAAGTCTAGGCGTGCGAGAGACGTAGAGGATAAGTAGAAGTGTGCATGCATGGCTGACTTTGGAACGTATACAGGCTTATCGGTGTGATACAGTTTGCAAGCAGGTATAGATCAGAGCGGGTCCGTGTGTGAGTTTAGAATAGGTGCGGTGGTATATAGATAGATATAGATATATATATATATAAAGTGGCATACTGCTGGCGCACACTGCTGCGATCCTCGAGTCTTTGCTTATGTATTCTGGTGGAGGCACACGACGGCACACGGCACACAGAGCAGCGAGTATACCACTACACTGACGGTTGGCGTTGGCTATCGTGTGTACTATACGCTTAGATATATGTATGCACCGTGTATAAACGTGTGCGCTATGTGCAGTCAACAGTGCAGCAATAGCAACACAGCAGCAGCAGCAGCGGCAGCAATGTGACGACTACTCGTCCGTTGTATGTCGCGCTTACTGCTCCGCTCACTGGCTATCGTGCGCACGCCGTTGTTGTAGCATATAGCTATCGGCCAATAAATATATAGCTAGAGAGGAGCAGTCAGCTCAGCAGTGTGTTATATATATAGGTAGATCGGTGCTATGCTACTAGACTAGCCCCTGCGCGCGAGGCCGCACGACTCGACTCGAGCAAACTGCGCTGCTGCTGCTGCCAGTTGGTAGTCTGCTGCGCGCCACTATTGCACTTGGCTTTTTATCGCTTCATCTTTTTTGCTCTCGCAGGGCGAGCTTGGCGCCCTTCTTCCGAACGCCTATATAGCTATATAGCTAGCTGTACGTGGCAGGCGTGCACACGAGCTGCTCACTAGACTGCTAAACTATAAAATATAGTAGTAGGCAGTTTTAGCTACCTATAAATTGAAGTAGTAATTTCGTTGTTGTTCTCTCTCGCTTGGTTCGCGATCTCTCGGAGCCAGAGCTACAACGAGTACACAGAAGCTTCCACGCGGCCGTGTCAGTCGGGCAACGCGCGCAGCTCTCGACTTTGCACAGTCCCCACGCGATTCCGCAGTGTGACTCGTTGACTCGTTCGTCCGAGTCGAGAGAGCTGCTGCTGCTGCTGCTGCTTTAGACTCCGAAATATAGCACATTGGCACACAGTGCGCATGTACGGCCGTGGCTCCGAGTCGCTTGGAGCTGCTGCAGACTTTCTGCCTTTTACCATCTCGCGATCGTGCCGACTCGAGCAACCCCGAGCATCGTCTCGTGCACGCGCGGGCCGGCAATAGGGTAGCACGTATACTTGTGTTCGTTGTCGCGTGCGCGAGATCCCGCGTAGTACTCGTGTCACAGGTAGCGAGCGAAATAAGCGCATGTATATCGCGGAAAGAAAAATTGACCGCTACGTAAGTAGGTATAGAAGCTCGGCGAGCTTTTTCCTTGGCGAGCTTGCGACGAGACTCTGGACTGCTCCGCGCCCCGATCCGCTCGTGGCTTTTTATTACGACACGCGATCCCCTCATTAATCTTGGCCCACTGAGCAGCGGCGGTATAAGCAGAGCTGGGAACGAGGCAAAGAGCCGAGAGGTAAAAGTGCGGAGCATCGATGGCCATCGGTCATGCGACGATAACTCGAGTCTAAGTAATAGGCGACTCGCGCGGACCCGAGCCGGACTCGTACCGCCATTATCTTGTAATTGCCGATGCACGCAGAGCCACGATATACGCGCGCATTTCTCTCTCTCCCTATAAGCTCTATCGGCTTATTGGTTGCGATCGCACGCAACGATATTGCTCGCGGTTGGCCCGTATTAAGCGCCACTGCGCTTAGAGATAAATTCAAAATTTAGCACGTACGTAGGTAGCTGCAGCCGCAGGTCGGATAATCTCGGAGCTTTCGCTCGAGCCTTGCCGATCCACTACGTATACGTGTTTCTATTAGTGTGGGTCGAGCTACTTGCAGCCTATATAATGCTACGAGGCAACGGCCAAAAGTTGGCAGAGAACCGCTCGCCGCGCAGCTACTCCACCTTTTTTGCACTTCTCTTGTTCGTTGCTTCTCGACGCTCACACACACGCACATACATACGCACACAAAAACTTTTTTATTTATATATGCCATGCTACACTCGAAGCGACATTCGATTTCTCGCGCAAGCTATTGTTCTCCGCCGAAACATTGGCCAAGGTGTCGTTCGGTGTATATTATTATATACTTTATTATGTACCAAGACTGGCGAGCGCCTGACACACTCGAGCTAGCTTCCTACATATATTTATGTATACATAGAATGATACACACACACTTACACAGAGTCAAAGCAATAAAGCAGCCTAAGGTGGCTGCTGCTTTTCATCGTGTCGCACTTATTGATTAAAGTCCACGTTATATTACACGACGGTACGCGACAGCTCGTGTGCAGCTCGCCGCACACTTTTATTATATCATCGTGGTCGTCGTCGTCGTCGCTGCCGTCGTTATTATTCGTCACGATCTACGCGCAACTTTATGTGACGGCTCGTATTCTCAGTCAAGCTCTCTAGGCTCGACTTAGCCCCCCGTGACGATCCAAGAGCCTCGTTACTTTATATATTATATCGGCGAAATTCTGCTGCAACATGCCATGAGTAGGATGCTTTGATTTTTCGAAGCTCGTTCGGGGCTCTCTAACGGTGCGTTTCATCGCGCAGCTTAGACAAAAACACCTGTGCTAACTCATCGCCGTGAGAATTATCCAGACACCCTTCAGCTACATGTCCATCTTTCGATTTATCTGCCCGATAAAAGCCATGATCGTCGATGTGTGAATCATTCCGTTTACACGACGTACCACCTGGAAACAGCTAATAAATATAAATAGTCGAGCTTTACACAATGTAGAGCATCGATGCCGTTGCTAGATTGTGCTTTCAATCCGTCTCGTTAATTATTACAACGATATTTTAATCTCATGAAACATCGTCGTTACACTCGGAATAAAAAGTTACAACGCATCGAAGCTTTTACGCCTGTATGCGCCTTCTGGAGCTGCAAACGTCACGTACGTCCCAACGAGGAATTTTTGCTCATTTCGTTTTATTCAATTTTATATGTGCACCAGTCGAGAAAATCGGAATGAACGTAGAAAAAGAGAGGAGCAAAATAGATTTCAAGAGCACGAGAAGAGGGAGAGAAAGAAGAGGTCCCCTGCGCTCGCGGCGAGGTGTAATTTTCCATAACGGGCAGAGTGTCTACGGCGTGTACACGTATACACAACACGCACACACACACACCACAAAGCGATTATTATCCTCGTTCGCCGGCATTTCGTTTATACGCGCGTGCAGGAGTCTTATATAGCATCGCAAAGTCGAGCGACCGCAAGAGAAAAAAAAAGAAGCCGCGCAAAATTTAATATAGGTGCGCGTTTCGCAGTCGTTACTTTATACGTGCATAAACGAAATGAGATTTAATATTTGCGAGTCGCGCGCGAGCTGGATCGCAGTTTGCCTATTTTGGTCGACTCTCTTTTTTCTCTCTTTCTCTCGTTCGCAGTCGGGCCGCGCGCGCGTATATGAAATGAATCTCGTAGGCCGATGAATATCGTAAAAAGACCGTGAGCTTTTTTCCCTTGCGTTCGCTCGCGAGAGAAATCAACAAACGAACGTGCGGATGGTCCAAATATTAGCCTATACATCGAGGCTCTCGGGCACACGTGTGCGCGCGACCATTAGCTCGCTAATGAATATCGGCGTAATTAAAATTTGCTCGACTCGCGTGCTCGCGCGATGTAGAGATGTAGGCTTTATTGCTGCGGCATTCGTGTAATATAAAAAAAAATCGACCGTCGTACTCGATAGAGTAATAGAAGAAAGCGCGCCTTGTGTGCGATTTCGAGTTCAGGGAGAGAGGAGTCGAATTTCTGAAACTATTCTATGTAGGAGCTGCGATGCATACATATAGAGTTGAAAATAGAATCAGCTGCGTGATCGTGCGCTGCAGCTGCCATGCATTACTGACATTTTGCCAATCAACCATAACTATATATCGATAAACGAGCAATATTGGACTGCATAATGTGTCCACTGTGTGTGTGTGTCGTACGTCGCGTCGCAGCTATATAAGCTTTGTTCTATAATAAACTTTATAAAATTATCGCCGCGCGAGTGTCTGATCGATGTGCAGTCGCAGCTACCCTTCCTCTTCCTCCCTCGTCCCGAGCCCCAACGCCGCTCCCATCTATTTACGCGAAACATAATTTAATATCAAACGAGCGCGTGAATGCAGAAGAACGGGGCACCTCCGCACAGCCTTCGAATGCACACGCTTCGTTTGCTCTTCGTTCGAGTGTCTAACATCATTCGTTTCATGCAGAAAACGCCGATATCTTACGAATTAGCTGCCAACGATGGCTTTTACGATGCGATTTTTTTTCGATTTCACCGACCGATTATTTATATTAAAAACGATCGCCACGGTCATCTACGAGAGAAAATCGTGATCTTTGACTTTTGTCAATGACGTCAAGCGAATCTGCTTTGTGCGCGATTTACGTGCGGCCCGCGCACACTAACCGATTCCCCGCGAGAATCGGCATGTGTGTATAATTGTATGAGCAAACGATACATCGCCTGACACGCTTCTGTCAAAGCTTCAACTCGTACGTGATATTAGCATATTGTGTCTCGTGTCGGTCCGACGTCTCAAATTCACTTCTTTAGATATTTTCAATAGCAACTGTACGGATTTTGGTAGTTTTTCAAATTTCAATGAGATTTATAATCCAAGTTAATTATAAAGTTAGAAAAAAAATTTGATTCTTTTTTCAACGACCTGATGACTTTTTTCTGTACTCGTAATTGTGTTTCTGGATTTTTTTTTAAATTTTTCATTGAACTATGCGCTTGTGCAAAAGTAAATAAATCTCATTGCCGAATCATTTCCACAACACCTCGTACAAAAACATATTTATCCGGTCAAGCACGTTGAAACTAATGATGTGACAGACTTGACTTTTGAAAACGACGATGCGCACTCGTACCAACCTTGGACATTTCGAGCCCTACATTTTATCAGTCTCCTCAACTCTCAAGCAGGCAACTCCTTTTTTGAGCTCACAATTTGGTTATGTCTGTATCCCCACCAATTCACGGGGTCTAACTACAGACAGTACAGTTTTTGTGAGACGCCGGCCGTGTTTATAAAACTTTTACTTTGTGCTGATAATTTAATACAGAGTACGGCATCATGAAACTTGTTAGGTAAGCAGTGCTGTTGCAATTTTTTTTTTCAAAGCATTATTCAATCATCTAACTCGATTGTTTGTATTTGTTTGTATACAAACTCCATGTTTTGTCATATGTTTCTAACCTCACGATGCTAATTTTCTTTGCTGAATAATATTATTTTTGATTTAGATTTTTGATGAAACTCAGTCATGAGACAGTTACCATAGAATTGAAAAATGGAACTCAGGTCCATGGCACTATCACTGGTAAGGGGATCTTTAATGTTTTCGTTCATACAAATTGTATTTTATTTAACACCAACTTTAAATTTCAGGTGTCGATGTAGCCATGAACACACATTTGAAGTCAGTAAAAATGACAATCAAGAACAGAGATCCAGTGCAACTGGATACACTTAGTCTAAGAGGGAACAATATAAGATATTACATTCTTCCTGATTCATTACCTCTTGAAACGTTACTGATTGATGACACACCCAAAGCCAAAGCTAAGAAGAAAGAATCTGCTAGAGGTAAAACTTTTAATAATTTTTGTGCTTCACTAACATTTTCTTCATTCCATGCTAATAAATACTTCTTATTATTTTTAGGAGCAGGAAGAGGTAGAGGACGTGGAGCTAGAGGTAGAGGCGGTCGGGGTGGAAGAGGAAGAGGCAGAGGCAGGCGATAATAGATTTATTATGTCATTCCACGAGTATTCTGTGAATGTTCGGATAAGTTTGGTGGAAAATTATTTATACCTAGTAAAATATTTTTTGTATACCAAACAGCTCGAGTTAAAATCAATTTTTTATCACGTATCGTGTGATTTATTACCCGTCACTTTAAGTTCTGTAAAATTAAATAAGAAAACAAGCGATGTACAAACATTAAATTGTATTTCGGGATAATTGAATTACAAAACTATTTTTAAATTAGTAACAAATGTGTCAAATTATTTTAAAGAAAAAATGTGTTGCCAGTACAAGAAACAGCATCAAAGATAAAGGTGTTGTTGACAGGCTTATACTGGTGTGTTATAAATTTAACTGCTTCTTGAGCAGCTAAACCTCCAACTGTAGCTGAAACTGAATGTAATTCCGCACCACCATATCTACAAAACTCATGCACATAATCATCCTTGACTACTGGACCACAACCCCATTCTCCCAATAACTTTGATATGCAGGCCTGAAATCAAATAAGTTTTAACTTGGATCAAAAATATCTATAATTATCAGCTTTTACCTTTAATTTTACAATATCTGGCTCAACATGATCATCAAATTCACCAGGATAAGTGTTGTACTCATCTATAAATTTATCAACTCCTCTCAACATTACATAATGTACCATAAAACTTTCAGGATTTTCCAAACTTTCCACTAAAATTAATGATTTTAAAAAACATGATTATACGATTTTGTACAAAAGGTTTACAAAAAATTACTTGTTAAATAAATTACCTATTTCATTAACATTCAACAATTTAGGATCATATTCATCTGCTATACAAGTTCCTCTTTGAACACATAACTCAGAAGCATGTCTACAATATAACTTGACATCTTTTTCAGGAATTGAATCTGAAGGTTTACCTAATTGTCTAAGTAACTGAAGAGTTCTTCTCCAAACTGCTTCAACATCTAATCCTGCTTGTTTATGGTACCTAAAATCAATTAATGAACCTAAATTTCAAATATAACTACAAGATTTTAGTATGTGAAGCTCTATAATTACACTTGTTGCAGAGAAACAAATTTTTCAGTATCAGCTACCATATCTGGCAATGATCCTTTCTGGGGTAAAAGGCCATCGCCTTCATTTTCAACAAAATCTCTGATAGCTTTTGCAATTATCCAGAATGAAGTACTCTAAAATAAGATAATTTCAAAGATAGAACATTTTACTCTATAAATGATAGCTAATTAAGTATATACCTTAGAATTCAAATTAACGCAATTATTATCATTCAAAATTTCTTTCACCCCACTAGGTACAATTGTAGGACTTAAACAAGTATTAACAGCTTTGATAGCTTCTTCAAAATTTTCTTCAGATAAGGGCACATTTTCTTCATCTTTCCTAATACTATCTCTAAGCATTTGTCTAAATTCTTCTTTTTCAGCATAACTCTTTGGCATATCTCCTCCATGAGTACTTCTCCATTTTTCTAAATACTTGTAGAGAATTATTACATAAGGTGTATGGGAGTGGTCCTTCAAGTCCATACTTTCCAAATTAATAGCGTCAAAATGTTTTTTTAATGCTTCAAATGGCTTGTCGAGTCTTAAATCAGACTTTTCATTGTCAGGGTGAGTTTCTACAACTGTATGTTCTTTAACTTGAACCCTTATATGTCCAACAAATCCTATTGTTCTACATGCAATTAAAGGAATATCTAATTCCCACAATTTTCTTGAAAGTACCACTAGTGATCTATAAACATGTTTATAAAAAACGTATCTTACACAATTCACAAAGACATTCAGTTATAGAATAATAAATTGAAACATTACTTCTCTGGCATTGCACATGCTATTACTAGACTAAAATTGTTAAAGAAGTCAGGACTGTTATTCAAAATTTGTTCGGGTCCTTCATCAATGAAATCTCCTCTAACATCAGAATTCATTTCAAGAAGAAGTTGCGTGGTAACTTGAGCACGAGATTTTCCTAAGCTATCGGAATCTAAAAAAAAGCTATTTAAAATTATAATTTTGTTAGATCAATTTGTTATAATTTATACACCATTGACCATAAAATATATTTACTTTGAGCCTATATCTTCATCTTTAACTTTGTGTCCATCAATGATAGTAAAAGCTCCTATGCCTGGCAATACAAGAGATTTCATGATTTCTGTGCCTAGAGCATTTGCATTTATCAAGCAAATATGAGCACTTTCCAATAAGGCTTGACCATGATCATTCCATAACCTGTATCATAAAATTGCGTTAAATTTACAATGAAATTCAGATTAAATAATTGATTCTCAATGTTTGAGATATTACTACTCAACAATGAAAATTGCAAGAATGTAAAAAAACATTCACTTGGGAATCACTACAATACCTCAACTGACGATCATATTTTCGACTTTTTTCCGATTGTTCGGGCGATTTGGGTGCGGGTGAAGCCATTGCAGGAATAAATATTATTTCTTATGCTAAAATTGAATATTATTCCATTAATCTAGTCAATTTCAGACTTTAAGTGTGTTTATTTTAATTATCCGACTAGATCTCAGATGTACAGAATGACTTCCCGAAAGTGATCAGCTAACCTGATTTACGAGCCGGCACAAACGATTTTGAACAGAAATATAGCAGAACGACGTTGGGTTATTTACATGAGCGTCAAACGTTTTGTAAAATGACGAGGAAATAAGGATGAGGATGAAATTTTGATAAACCAACAAACTTATTATTATTCAAAAATTTTAATAAATGTTTGCTCATATTACTTATAATTTTTTTTTTAATTTTATTAAGTGGAATGCAAACTTTAAAAGTACTGATCTGCATTCATATATGTTTTATATAAGAAAACTATCAGTGCAAGTTACATAGTATTACATTTTTAGAAATACATTGGTCATAAATATTTTATTAACAAACAAATTTTTATATAAAATGATTTGTTCACTGTACAAAATACGTTATGAGCTTATAATTACATAATTGAGTTTTTATAAATTGACTATGGTTTTTTATACATTTACAAAAAAATATACTAATTTACATTAAATTTATTTTTCACATTATCTATTTTTACGATTGCTAATTACATTTGGATTTGCTTTAAAATCAATACCATTGTGAGGTAGTTTTGAATGTACATAAGGAAGTATCCATGTTAAGTACCACCTTTCTCCAAAAACTTCCTTAATATTATCTATGTAACTAAAACTATATTTGTAAATACCTTTATTTTTTTCATTAGCAGTGCAACCTAATAATACAGAGTTGAAATGATAAATGCAAAGATTTGCAGAAAATAGCATACCAACTATAGTTACAATATATAACATAAGATAAAAATGCTCTATTGAATCATCAAAACCAAATACAAATATTGCCAAAGGAAACATTATTTTTATAATACTTATTGGAAATTCAAACTCTATCCTGTTCCAAATGAAATGATTGTTATAAATTAATGAGTACAAAGCTCCTATAAAAATATAGAGGATAAACATCAAAAAATATCGTTGATTAAAATGTCCTATGCAACATCCAGTAAAAATACAATGATGATCCCTTTTTAAAATGCAGGTTTTACAAGTATTGCAATGCCAAGAACGGGGTGGATGAACTTCAACACATACAGAACAAAATCTCCATCCATTTTCAACATTTTGCTCAGGGGAAGGAATTAATACCCCTTCGGAACTAGTATCAGATAAAAATGTGAAAGTGATATTCCCCACAATGTTTATCATAATAAAAGTTCCAAAACAGAAATGTAGATAGTATGCTGAAGTTCCAGGTGTGTAAAGCTCTGGTAGAACAACCCACAGTTCAAACCAATAAATCAATGGCACAATTATTAATAAGAATAGCATGGACATAAAGTCCGCAATGGTTTTTGGCCAAAGCTTTTTTCTAACACGCATTGTTACTATTTATGACTAATTATTATAATTATTAAATTATATATAACAATTATTCAACTGCACTGTATATTTTTCAAGGGATCTCGTGACAGCACACGAGTTTACAGAGCAGAAGATGTATACATTTCGTTTGTGTACACTTCACGAACTGAACCAATAAAAAAGGTAACTTAAGTACCGACTTAAAATCATATAAAATATTATTATTCGCGCATCGAATATTATATAAATTAATTGCAAAATACATTTGTTATTGTTTATTTTTATTGAGATTTTACCCTTTATGGTTATGTGGCATCTTAAAAAAGAATTTAAATGATTAACGAATAACGATACTGGAATTGAATCTCTTGAATTTCAACATTCCCCCCTCATTAAACGTAGCAGACGTTTCTATGGAAACGCGCGGGTTCACTCGGTTATTGGAACCGTCATTTTTATTTGATATTTTAATTTGTAATGAATTTTTATTTATTTGTATTAACTTTGCGGAAAATCCGCTGAAATGGAAGATTTTACGAGTTCACAATTACAACTGGTTTTAGGAGTAAAAGAAGGTAGGAATTATTAGCGAGCGATATTTTTATTGAATGATTAACCTTTAACTGATCACTTGTTGATACACAAACAATTTTTCGCGGGAAACGAGACCATACAAGTTTTGCTCGCTTTCATTGAAATTAAAAAGAATTGATGCGCCGATTTTTAGGATTTGTTTTTGATTATTTTTCGTGATTTTTGAATACGAATGTAATTTTTCAGGTTGCAACTTTGATAGGGTGCAGAAACCAACTGTCATTATTGCTACTCTAAATGGACAATGTATTGAAACTAAAAAGATTCAACCTGATTGCAACCCACAATTTTGCACAGATTTAATTTGGGAAACCGATAAAAATGGTTTTAGGCGGTATAAACTAACATTCAATTCTAAATAATTTTGTTTTTCATGATGAATAAGGCTTATTGACTGATTCTAGGATGAGAAGTAATCAAACCCCCATAAAAGTTGAATGTTATGCTATAAATGAAAATGGTAGTAGAGAAAAACTTGGGTACATTTTATTGAGTGTACGATGTGCCCAGATTATTCAACCCAATGGAGAATCTAACATAAAAACAAATTGGCACAATATTTTAGGAGTCAAAAATGATTTCAACAATTGCAAACCTAGACTATTAATGTACTTGATCATTAGAGAAAAAGAAAATAAAAATGCAATTATTCCAAAGGTGAAAAAAATTGTTATAAATAGTTAATCAGTAAAATTTGTGTATTAAGAACATAAAAAATTAATTATTTTTACTTAAAATTACACCAGGTTGACGACTTCAGCAATTTACATCCACTCAAATCAAATATTGTACCTTTGTGGTTGCCAGATGAGCATTTGATTCAACTAGGTCCATTAGAATTGTGTCAAGATGTATTTCAATTATATATTGCCACACATGCATTAACACATCTAACTTCTTTTTTTGATGAGTTTCCTAAAAGTGAAAATAACAATTTTGTTATTGTTTTAAATATTTTGGGTACCTTTATTCGCCTTAAACCTTTTAAAATGGAGTCTGATAACATATCTATCAATGAAAAAATTGTTATTAAAATAAGAACTTCATTACCTGTTTTGAAAGATTATTTACTAACTAGACCACATTTTATAGTCAAATTAAAGCATGAAAATGTAACAATTGGTATTTCTGAAGTAAATTTAAAATCATTAATTAGAGTGGATGATTTACAATGTTTTATAGAAATGGAAAGCAATTATGTACCAGTAGAGTTTAATTGTATTTTTAAACATGTGTGTTCAAAAGGAGGTAAAGGAGATTGTCAAGGAGGTATGAAATGAACTAGGATTATCATAAATTATCAATTAAAATAATTTTTATTAAATATAATTCTTTTAGGTGATGAATTTACAACAATGCCTTGTTTGAGCATTTCTGTTAAATTACAATACTTCCAGTTGAAAAAGGTTTTTAATGGAAAAACATTTCATCCTCTTTCACCTTCTGTAAGACAAAGCAAAAGTAATGTAGCACAAATTTCAAATCACAATAGCTGTTCAAATGGATCCACATCAAATGTAAGTTCAAATAAGTTGTTTTTAATTTTCAAAGGATAATATAAAATAATGTCAAGATTTCATTTATCTTTATAAAAACTAATATTTTAGGAACACTCAGAATTTAACCCAAATCAAAAAAGTAATAGAAACATTGATAAAATCGATCACAAAATGAGTTCCATCCCAAGAGAAAAATTATCTACTCTAGACGATGGCAATAATGCAGCTGAAACACAAAATATTCACAGAAGTTACAGTTTAAAAATAACTTTGAAAAATATTACATTTCTATTTTCGAAAAATGATGTGCAAATCATGGAGTTCAGGTACGATTGATTTTTTTGAATTGATTTTTTCGATTGATATATTTAAAACACTCTAATCGATTGTAGATTTTATAACTCATTGGGTGAAATTATAAATACAGCTGTTAGTCATTGATGGGATTTCAGCTGATAAAGCAATAAATCTTAAAGATATAAATTGTAAACTTCATTTCATTTGTACTCCTGATCAAATATTCAAATTGCTAGATACATTTGCTCCAAAAATCAATGTATGTGATGCAACTGCAATTGAAACTAAATGTCTTGCTCAAGTTGTAATAAACTTTCAACAACTTTTGGACAACAAAAAAATTGAATGCACTGAATTGGTTCATTTAGTAGATTGTAGTACTTATGAAAAAATTGGTAATGGATCTGTACATATTCAGCTTGAAGATCACACTATGACAGCATTGAAAAAAGTTAACACAGGAAATTTTGGTATTTGAAAATAATTTTAAAATATTTGTTTATCATACTAAAAAAAATAACTTAATCTCAAACGTTTATTACTGCATACAGAAGATATACTAAATAATAGTATGGCTTATAAAATTATTGATGAACTAGAAACTTGGAGAGAAAGACAAAAAGATATATTTAAAAATGAGGTCAAGTTTTATTAATAATTTGATTTTATTTATTTTTAATAGTTGGTTTTTAATTATATCGTGAATCTTTATTTATTAACAGTTACGTAAAAAAGAAGAAGCACATTTTACCTTATTGAACGAAGAATGGCGACGACGCAAGGAATACTTGCAGTCCAAATTAACTAGCAGTATGCAACAATGTAAAATGTTGGCAAATGATTTAACTAAAACGACAGAAGATTTGCGTGCGCGAAAAATAGAAAGTTTAGAAAAAGAATCTAAATTAATTCAAGCTAATGATGAATTGCAATGGAAATACGATCGCAAACTACAACAGCTTCAAGAGGCATTGCAAAAAATGCAAGAAGAGTTTACATCAAAAGTTGGTTGTCCGATAATACATTTTTTTTAAGTAGCTTGTTAACTTGTAATGTATACCATTCAAATGAAATTTCACTTCTATTTTTACTATTTATAGCTAATGAAATTGGAACATGAAAATCGAAATTTACTATCTCAAATCGAAAATTTGACAGTAAAAAATCTCGAACTTGAAAAATTTAAAAGAAGACAAATCGAAAACGTAAGTACAATGGAAAAAGCTTCATTAACGGAAGAGCGAACCAATTCGGTCCTGCAGCAATTGAAAAATCTTGAGGAAAAGTTAGACAATGCTCAAAAGAATAATGACTACTTTAAAGAAAAATGGAACCAAGCCAAGAAAGAGATTCACGACATAAAAATTCAAAATCAATTAGCACTGGAATCAGAAATAAAAAGTAGCAGGCAGGAATTACATAATACAACGTAAAAAATCCAAACAAATAATTTTTTTGCGCTAATTTTATGCTAGCTAATTTTATTTATATTTTTTTGAATTTTAGTTTGGATTTAGAAGAATTATTAAGTGCAGATACAGCAGCATTGAAACATGATAAAATGGCACTAATTAATATACAACAAGAAATTAACAACTTAAACTCAGAATCGCAGTTGCAGATCCAAACGAAGACCAATAAAGATCACCAACATTTATTCGAGTCTGCTATGATGAATCCAGATTTTCATCTAAACTTGGATGGAGTGAACTTTTCAAACTCGGATTCGGCGTCAACGAGTACAAGTTCTGATAAAAAATTACGCATGCTCATAAAACAACGGGATAATCTCGTGAATTCTGGAAACTATTCTAGCAACAACAGTATTATAGTGAAATTAAGTAGTGACATAAGGTCTATGCTTATAAATAGTTAACGTAAAATTATTTTGTATGAGTAAATTTTCTACATGGCTTCGACTCGACTGATTATTACCGGCTGATACCCCGTAAGTGTTAAATTGTAAGTTATGTATATGCAGGTGATATAAAGATCGATCTCTTGTATGTGTACATAAAAAATTAAATCTATATTTACTTATTATACGACTAATAAAAAATTGTTCATTAATATTTTGACAGATGTTAATCTACTTTGACTTTGTAAAAAAATGGCACGATATCCAACGTGGCTTTGTAATCTAGAGTTATAGGACCAGCCCATGCCTGATTCCAATCGTTTCCGTTTTTCCAATGTCCTTTAGGTAAGTAAATCTTTCGAGCGAACGAACCTTCTTGAAGAATTGGTGCAATTAAAATATCATCGCCGAGCATAAATTCTGCAAAATGAAATAAAAATAATATTAACTGAATGTATTAGGACTCCCACAAAGAAAGTATTAGAAAAAACTTACGATCGTGCATTTTTAATGCTTCTTCATCAGTAGGATCGTCCCACCATAGAGGTCTATTTATCATAGTTCCTTCTTCTCGAGATTTTTTCATGAGCTCGATAATTCGGGGAAGTATAATATCACGCCTAAACTCAAGCAATTTTAGAGTTATTTGTTCAGTCTGAAACACGCCGAAAGAAATATTTATGAAACTTAGTTTATGTCAAGCTCGTGAATTTGAAAAACGACGAAGGGTTACCTCGTTATCGTAGAAGGAAGCCGGCCAGGAAAACTCCACCGTAGGCATGAAGAGAACAACTTGAAGCCACCTAATAAAGAGCTCCTTGGGCGGTTTGTTGTCTTTATTAGGGAAGCCTTTGTCATCGAAACGGTTGACACCGTTGAGGCCCAGACCTCCGACCGGGCCCGGCGATACGAACGTGTAGCCCTGCAGATTCAGCAGCAAGCAAGTGGTAATGACCGAGGCAAGTCCGTTTGCCTGTCCCCAGGTGCTCTCCTTGGGGCTCAATTTTATCCTGATGTTCTGATTCTGATTCCTCCAAGAGGTGCGAATCTCGGTCATGGGGCCGAGATGCTTGTAAACTATTTCAGAGAATACGCGCGGGTAGTGACCCGGAATGAAATATGATTGCTTTATGCTACTGACAAGAGGACTGAAGGGCAGCCAAGACGAGTCGCCCCCGATGTCGAATTTGAACGAGTCGATTTTGTGCTTAGCGGCAAAGTCCTGCACTCGTTTGACCCACCAATCGATAACCTTGCTATTCGTAAAGTCGATCAACGCCACTTTTTTGCCTGCGAAGTCAGAAATCACGCGTTTTTCCTCGATATTTCGTCGTAAATCGTTGGCTTGTATTCGCGTGGCTTACCTCTGAACTCGGTGATATGTATGCCACCCTTACTGTTCTTCAGGTAGATGTCAGTCCCCAAAGTGTCTGCGTAAGCTGTACCCTTGTTCTCGGGGCAGTCTACTTCGATGAACGGATTAAGGGACAACTGTAGATGGAAAAACTCTGGGTCGATGTTCTGAGTGACGTTTTTGGAGTAAAGCCAGGAGCCGTAGCACGACTGCCAGCCATCGTCGATCTCGATTATTTGCTTGTGCGGCGCGTGCAACTTCTGAATTGCCGCGGCGAACGTCTCGACTGTTTTACTGCTGAGCTCGCCCCTCATCACGGGCCAAGTGGAGTAGCTGGTTCTGCTGATCAATTGCGGATCCGGCAAGGGTATTTTTGGCCAGCTCGTCGCAGCAGTCGGCCTAAAGTTTTTCACGAAAAACTCGTGGGCCTCTCGCGCATTACGGAAGAAGCCGAGCTGGTATTTTAGGCCGATGGTCGATTCGGCCGGGTACGGGGGCTTGTTCTTGGCGACGAAGCACAACTGGCCGGTGTGGCGATTGTTCACGTCGAGGAACAGCGGCGCCTGGCTGTCGACGTGGAGGTAGTAGCCGCGGCTCGAGAGGAAGTAGCGCTCGGCGATGGGCATCTTGTCCGTGGGCACGTAGGCCACGTCGCCGAACGGCACGTGCTGCGTCGGCCAGACCTGATGCTCGAGCGTCGGACCGCCGTAAATCTGCTCGCCCGGAGCCAGTTTGAAGCAGTCGATCAGCTCGTCGTCGCCGTGCCTGCTGGTACGGCTGACGTTGATCAACTGCGAGCCCATGTGGGTGTTCATATCCAGGCACGGCTTGTCGATTTTGTCGCATCTCACGCATATCGAGTCTTTGGTGCAATACATCCGGGTGAAGGCCAGATCGTCCTTTCTCACCTCTCTTTTGTTCTGTATCTTGGTGAAGAACGAAAAGTAAATCACGTTAAAGCCTTGGACCTTTACTTCGATCGTATTGTGGTTCAGATCGACCCAAAGTTTGTGGTTGTTGTACCACAAGTCTACATAGAACCGGCGTTCTTTGGGGACAACGTAAATGGGCTTTTCCATTGGCTGTGCCTCATCCATAACGACCGCTAGCAGCCAAAACCCTGCGAAAAGCATACATTTATCATTTCAAACCAATACTTAACAAAATTGAATGAAACCGAGTTTGAACCCCAAAATTTCCTAGAAAATAATTCTTTAAAAACCCATATGATTAAAGCGTCATAGAATTTATCGAAATAAAGTTTTTTATTAGTAAAAGTTTCAAGTGTCCAATAAAATTCTCTCGGATCACGCAGCTTCTCTCGATAAATTTTCAGTGCTTTGGTTTTTCCTAGCTATTACGATTTGATTACAAAAGAAAAATAATGATATTCATACCAATTATCAGCAAAGTCTTCATGTTGTTGGCTCGCTTCAGAGTCCACACCCGTCACGTTGGAACGATCTTCAAACGACCACGCTCTTCTCGGAGCTATTGGTAGCTTTGTCTTCAAAACAGCCAAAGAATTATACTATTGACTTTCAACGTCTGTACCGGCCACGATCGATACATTCGATCTTTTATTCGTCGCTTGATTTTACGACTGATCGACGCGACTAATCACCGGCATCTAACAATTGGGCAAATTCTTATCTCCCTCGTGGTCCCCGCCGATCGGCTGTACGGCGAGGATCGTGCTGATTTATCGCCTTCTAAAGACGCTCTTCTTATAACAAATGAAACAAAGAGACAAAACCAATATTTGCAGTTAAATCTCTGGATATAGCCGATTTATTGATCGTGTTCGGTCGTGTAACCTCAGTGAGGCATATGGCGCGCTATTATTAAACATTGCACGGGCACCGAATTTCATTAAATCGCTCGTCAGCTCGAGAGTAACGTTAAACATCATTAGCTTCACATGTGAGTGAAACAACAAAACGATAAGCCTCGGCCGATGCCTATGATGAGGCATCCAATAGCTTGCATTACAATTTCCATGTCTAGCTGATGCACATATGAGATAACAAATTTATTTTCAGGTACCCTCCGGTGATTGTTAAAATAATACTTTTAGTTTCGATCTAGTGTCTAGGATAAATGAGTCATTTATTGCGATAAGATAAATTGTTTACGACGCATTTTTATCATCGGAATGGCCCGTCGATTTTTTTATAAATTAAAGGCAGATTTGGTGCTTAAAAAACTGATCTAGTTGTGGGATTTATCAATGAAAATGAGCAATTTTTATGTAACCGACATTAAAATTATATCGTTCTTTTTTACATATTTTTGAATCGACACAATTGATGAATTTATTATAAAAATATTGAACTCGAAGAACTCTGTATCAATATTTGCAATATTAATATTAGCGAAGAAATTCTTAAAAATAAAAATCTCTGTTATTAAATGTCGAAAATTTGATCAATTATTCACAGATGTCTCACAGAAGCTCTCACAACAAACGAATATTGGAATTCATACTGCGTAGAATGTTGTATCTGATAACAATTTCCCCGTTTATAGATATTCTCAAAAACTGCGGCCAAAGAAATACACCCATTTGATAGACAAAAATTTCACCAATGTAAACTATACTTTTTATCAAAAAAGTTATTTTTTCATCAATTGATACGGAAAAAATTTAAATCAAAATGATCACGGTGAACAATTGCACAAGTGAGCTAAAAATATTTGGCATGCTTCATTAAGTTTTTGACAAAACTGAAAAAATGTGTAAACATTAACAAAATATTCATCAACTTGTATTTTGAGAAGTTTGCTTTTTCAATTTAATAAACAAAGCAGTTAGCAAAAACGCAACTGTAATTAAAAGACTACTCTTATGTTTGAAATGTGTAATTTTAAAGGATGTTTCATAATTTGTTGAAATATAATAAAATTTGGTTATTTAAAAACAAAATTAATCAAATGTTAATCAAATGACTTTTTTATCTTAATAAGAAAGAGCTCTCTACACGTGTGTTCTCATTTTTTGTACTTTATCATTTTGATTCTATATTTACACGAATCAACAAATAAGTTGTTTACCAAGTAAAATATAGAGTAAAAAAGTTACTATGAAGCATGTGGATACAGTTGTAAATGGTCTCGGAAATAAGAAAAAGTCAGCGTACCAGATAAAAATTGACACTTGAATCCTTCTATGTTAAAACTCTCCTTGTTTTTTTATTTATTTACTAAAGCTACTGTATTGAAGAATATTTTTTCATAACTATCATCGGTCACCATTAAGGGATAGTAAAAAATACAATCGTCAAACTTGAGTTACACAATGAAAAAAATCACTTGAAAAAAATAATTAATAAATCACTTGATAAAAATAAATCAAAGATGTAAACGTGCATTTTTATCAGCGTTTTACCAATTACATGAAATCTCTTTCTGTATTTGCTCGCATCAACAAAGGTGAGTGTTTCATGGTAATGTTTAAAGTTAGTCGATATATTTTTGACACAATTTCGCATGACCTTACCCGTTTATGGTTCGTCATGGGTCAAGGACGTATCACATGAAAAAATATCTCCGAGTGGCCTACGAGCATCAGAGCAATTAACTTTAGTTTATGGAATAAGGCAGCAAAACATCAGTCGCGATGAGTCACGAATCTGGATATAGACAATAATATCGCGGTTTTTTTTTCACTGCGTGACGATCGTCGAAGACTGAAATGGCATCACCCACGCAATCACCTTATGATGTACGATTCGATCACATAAAAATCGGTCTCCCACGAATGAGTAATAATAATCGCTCGGAGTGAGCTTAAATCGCGACACGATCGGAAACTCGTCCAGAATTAAAAAAACAATATCATAGAGTTGCATTTCGTGATTGATCGTCGTCACAGTCTATTTAAGTGAAGTATGTAAGATTTTTGTAAGCCGCTCACAAGCCAATAGTACAAGGTATCGAACTGATAAGATAAGTCCGGCGAAAAGTATATAGGGGCGGTACGGCCGAAGATGTGTCAAGAGCAAAGCAATATTCGCTTCCCCCGAATCTTCTCTATATAAATATAAGCAGTAGAAGTCAGAGGCTGCGTGAGAAGTTCCGCAGAAAACAGTTTAATTGTCGATCTGCCACGCCGCCGAGATGAAGAGCTTACTTTTGCTGCTGGTCGGCACGAGCCTGTTCGTCGCGGCCCACTCGTTCTTCTTAATTTACAGTCAACCTAACTCGGGTAATCACGACCTGATTGTCGGAGGCCGCGAATACAACGACCGACTCATCTACAGCGAAAATATGACGGAGAGCTTTCAGTGGTCCGGCATGAAACTCATCATCAATCGGACCGTCGAGGCGCCTCCCAACTTCCAAGTGACCCAGGTCAGATGCATAAACGCCGTTCAGGATGGCACCGGCGCCGAGGCGAACATCGCCAGCGGTGGACCGGGCTTCGGATGGGTCACTATTCGCTTCAAGAGTCAACGCTGGCGCGGCATTTACTTCGGGATCGAGGTTTACGCCAGACCGACCTATTAGAGATATCCTCGCCATCGTCAACGTAGACCAACATCGATTTTTTATTTTATCGAATGTGCCTTGTTAAATTTTGAGTGATGTCTGCGCATGCTGTTTCGACAAGTGAAAAGTTCAAACGAATTAATACTTCATTCTGTGTCCACATAAATCTCACCATTTCAATCAGTTTAAAGTGATAATCGTTTGTTGTTTATTTTGTCATGTGAATTTTAATTGGACGAGAACTTTTTGGGATAGCAAAAATATGTTTATAATAAAAATTGAATAATCAGTTTCCTACGCCAAGTGTCAATATGAGCTCATTGTAAGAGCCAAGGTTACTCCATAAAATAACATCTTTTTATCTCACTTTGGCTGATCGATTCTCCAACTATCAAACTTTTTGTATCGGATTGTAAATAAATCGTATTTAATTAGTACAAACTTTTTCTTTTTCTATCAAGCAGCATTACTTACAAATATTGTTATTTTTATATTTGCTCTTTATCATGATTTTATAAAGATTTATAAATTATTACATGAACTTTAACAAACCTTTCACAAAAACCATCTAATTATCCTTTGAGCCTTTCTTGTTGATCAATAAAAGTTTCAAATTTCTTATAACTTTTATAACGCAGTTTTATCATTTAACAACTATTTTGAATGTCAGTATAACAAACATTTTCTCGAAGAATATCATTTCTTCCTTATTGACATATATTTTTCATCATATTCTATAAAATAATGATTATATAATACTATTGAGACAGAAACATTTTTTAAACTGAGCATAAACAATATCAGGAGATAACGTTGCATTCAAACTTGACACAATTATCTCAAATAAATATGCGATGATGCACAGTATGTGCGAAAATCGATTAATTTAATGGAACAAAAAGTCAAGGCTTCGTTTAACACTTTCGAAAAAAAAATTCGGGTTTTGATAACAATTACCATTCAAAGTATAAAAGTTCACACATTAAAAATAATAAAACATTAGCTTTTTCAGATGAAATTTTCAAAACAATAGCTTTTCTATTCAACGGGTTTTCAAAGATGCATTTCGGTACAATGCAACAACATGTTTTTAGATTTTACCTAACTCAAACCTTTGCAATCTTCGCGTGTTTTTCCTTCAATTTACTCCTTGAGTATTCGACTAAAAAAGTGTTTTATTTACTTCAAAAGATTAAGAACTTTAGGAATCACCTAATTTTCTCATAAAAAGCAATTTAAAACCGCTATTATTAGTCAGTAAAAGAAATAAAAACTTGTGAAAATACTATAAAAAGGCGAACTTTGTTGTCGAAATAGCAATAAAGTATTATAAATTCAAACTGTAAATACTCATTGTTAATTATTGTCTCGAATTAATTTAATGTTAGTTTTCTTCATACTTTTCAGTTTGAAAACCTGAAAACTTTATCGTGATTCCGTTGATTCGGTAAAAAAAATTTTCAATCATTAACTCTATAATTGACGTTCTTCATCATCCAAGTATTTATTTTTGAAGCTCTGAAAAAATTGTCCTAAAAATATTTACAGGTGGATATTTTTAACTCTAATATTGGTAGGTATCAACACGCTTCTTGTAGATAGACGATCGCTTATTTTAATTATCAATACAATTATTTTTTAATACTCAGTGACCGAAAGTATCCTATTAACTCAAGTACTTAAAAATGTATCTATAATCATTGAATATCATAAAATAAACGTCATAAGGATTAAAATAACTAATCACTCATCTATTGGGTCAGTTACTCTATATATAATATAAGCTTACATTATTTCGAGTTTGTATTTTCCGCCTTATCATAAGAGCCTAATATGATACCAACATGAACTTGGAGGTCGCTAATGCAGAATATATAACGGCAAAAACGTGAACCATATGGAGAGGCATGGAGCTCGGAGAATCAGAGTTGAGTAGTCTGCATGTGGATTTGTACGAAAGAATTCTATAGAATACGATCTTGAACACGTGCGGAAGCAGGCCCTCGTGCTGATACAACTTGTTTTTGACTAATTGGTCAAAGTGTCAATTGACAGTTGACATTTTAATAAACATGACCGATTTTGCCAAAGCTCAGCTCCTGAAATATGGATGGACTGAAGGTAAATGATAAAAAACAAATGTTTCTCTTCTTTATTACAATGAATTTATCACCAAAAAATTTAACTTTCTTTTCCTTTTCTTTTTTTTAATTATTTGAATGCTTAACTCAAAAGTTTTTTCAACAATTACAATCAATCTACACAACTACCTTATTTTATAATTTATAACCTAAAAAAGGAGTGTTTATTTTATTAAAGTAAAAAATATCTTTTTCAGGTAAAGGATTGGGTAAAAGCGAGAATGGTATAAAAGAGGCAATTAAACCTGAACTCAAGTTCAATACACAAGGCTTAGGGCACAAGGAAACTGAATACGAATGGTGGGATTCAGTATATGACAAGGCATTGAAAAATATTGTTTTGTGCAAAAAAGATAATAGCGATGTATCTCTAAAAGTATTAGCTAAAGATGAGTTTAAAATTGCATCCACTGCTGCTGGTATAAAACCAGAAAATGATAAAAAGAACTTGCATCTTGGTGCATTTACAAAAGCTTCAACATTGCACAATGGAATTGTAGTTCCAGAAAATCCAAAGTGAATTACCAGAATTAAAAGATGAAGAAACTAATGTTAATGTAATTCCTAAGATGACTGACGAAGAACTTTTTAAAGCTTGCGGAGGTAGAACAGCTCATAAAGGAGCACGCCATGGTTTAAATTTAAATGGTAAACTTGCTCGGATAGCCGAACAAGAACAACAATTACTTGCTGCTCATTTTTTAAAATCAAATGATGTAAGCTCGAAGTCAACGGAAATAAAACAGAAAAAAAAGAAAAAGAGGAGGAAAAGAGAAATTAATGGAAGTTGAAGATTGTACTACAGCTCTCAAAAATATTCACATGTCTGATGATGATGATAATGCAGTACTGCCACCTCTTGGACCTGCAGATGAGGAACATAAAGTATCAAAAAAAACTAATAGGAGAAGACAGAGAAAAGTAAATGATTTAAGCCACCAACTTACAAAATCATGTATGATAGATGATTCTATTGAAGCTGATGATGAAAAATCATCAGACACCCCAAAGAGCAAATGCAAACATAAGAAAAAGAAAGGAAAAAGAAAGCGAGATGAAGATGCTATAGACAGTGATACAGGTGATATTACAATGAACGGAGAAACTGTAACTGAACCACCAGCCAAAAAGAAATCAAAAAAGAAATTAATCAGTTCAGATGAAGCAATGACCACAGACAAAAATAAAATGTTTTTGAAGAGGGAATTGATGTTAGTTTAGATGCAACTGATGCTTCAAGATTACATTGTGATAAATTGAATTCCAGAATTAGACTGAGAAAACAAAAAAAAATCAAAAGAAAAGAAAATAAAAAATTAGAAAGACTTTCAGATCTTCTTGCTGCTTCTTTGAGTGTAAGTGCAGAAGAAGTCAAAGAGAAAAAAACAAAAACTTTTTTAAAGTCATGAAAAAGTCATGAAAAATTAATTTCTAAAATTTCATCGAAATAATAATAAAAGTGTTATTCTATGTTTATATATTAATATATAAGGCTGACTAGTTTCAAATTTAATTTATTAGTTTAAATTATATATGTATATATTTTTATGTATGTATATAATATGGTATCATTTAATGATGAATTGTATTTGTGTACATTACGAAAAACAATAATTTGTAAATAGTAATCGATTTATAAGTAATTTTTTTTTACAAAAAAAATTTGTTAATAAATTTGAAACATTTAAAATAACATTATTCTAATTATTTGAAATATGAACCCTTAACTATTTTTTAATGTTGAATTGTTACTATTAAAGAACTGCTCTCTCAATCTAAGGTAGTTACGCAAGCAGATTTAATGCATGTTATGTTGATAACCTGAAGCACGTGGAAATAACCAAGCAAATTTTCGGGCAAAGGTAAGTTAAACAACGATCGAATTGACATTTTTTCTTACAATCATGTTTCTAGCAGAAGTCATATTAGCGTGCGTCTACCTATCGTATTCACTTTTCATGTGCACGCACATGTCTCGATCAATGAATCATATAGGCAACAGAGCAACGAGTTCATTAGCTTGTCTGCTCGCTGCGCAGCTTCGCACGGCTGCTTTCTGCCAGAAAGTTTCTGGAGTAACTTTATAAATAGAACACCCTCAGTAAGCACATCTAGCAACCCCAAAGCGAACTTTCCAGCATCGTTATCGATCCGAGCAAAATATATAGACATATCCAACGCGCACCTGGGAGTTGGCAGTATATTGCGAGGCTTTATATATATACACACACGGCCTGCTCATGTCTATTCTATTCAACGGCACCCGCACACGGTCAGGCGGACTTATCAGTGCTCTGGCCAAGCAAATAAAGCTCGTCAATCTTCAACCCTTGAGCAAAATAACTGTTCGTTTTGATCCGTTTCACGAGCAAGCTCTTGAGACACGAAGTTTTCTTTTTCATATATCTGGACGGAGAGTTGCTGCGACCAATTACGATTGCAGTATAAAAACTGAAATTGCGTGTGACAGATCCGATCCAACGATTGTTTGCAACTATCAAGGCAGTGACGAAAAGCTCGTATTCAAGTCAAAACATCTGACAGCTTTAGAATTACTGAAAGTATTTAATAAACACGTAAGTTCTAGAGTAGAAGTACCTACAGAAGAACCCACTTTACCTGGTAAAGCAAAACAAGGCAAAAAGAAGAAGTTCTGAGCTGATTATTTTTGTTCAACAGTGTTAGTTACTTGACTAGTCAATTGCAAATATGTCCAATAATAATGGTCCCAACAATGGCTACAGCATCAAGCTCATTAACACACTTTATCGACATGTGCCAGCATTCACTGATATTTTTGATGAAGAGACTTGGTACATGTTTGTAACTTGTTTTGTACTAGGTACCATCTTGCTTGTTTTCATACTATCCAGATTTATTACCATCAAACCTGTTGATTAATAAGATACAAAAAACTGTTTGTTAGATCAAAGTTTGTACTTTAAATATTGATTCTTGAATAATCATTTGTTACAACATGGATGAATAATAAATCTCTATACCATATATTATCTTGGTTTCATTTATTTGGATAACGTCTGATATAATAATATATTTGAAATTAATAAAGACATACATAAAATTGTTTATTTCAGTATGTATTTTTTTATTTACTCTTATTTTTTGTTTTTGGAAAAGAAAAAAAAACAGTTATTAGTGAAACATTTGTAACAATCACAATATTTCATTAAACTTAATTATAATTGGAAAGTATTGTCCTGTGAATTTTTTTTTTGTGCACAAGAAAACAATCTTTGTATATGTCAAGATTTAAGATTTATGCATTAAATGTACAACAAACCATACACTAATTTTGGAATCATAATTAGCTCTATACATTTTAACGAATAAAACAAGTTTCATTTGCAAGTTGGTACAAAAAATAGTTATCTATAACTTCTAAATAACGTTGTTATAAAATTTAGTGTTTTGTTTGCAATAAAGCTTGAAATTTAGTTATTTTAAAATTTTGGAACACTTCAATCGCAAATTCACACTGTGTACACATGTAAACTACAGCTGACTTATATTTCAGTAATCAAAAAAATAATAGCATGATAATAATCTATTAATATTTATTATTTTTACAACTCATTCAAAGTACATTATCTAAGGCCCCCTATTATGTATTCAACTATATACTACGTATATAAATTTACTACAAAAAAACTTTGTTTAAACTTCATGTATACATTCACATATTCAAAAAATTTTACTTAAATTCAACTCAATTATTTTATGAGATTAAATCTAATGTAAAATTTACTTTAAATTAAATAAAATTCTTCAATAATATGTAAGATTTTGAAATTTTAAGAACAATTATTGAATTATTGGACTTTAGTTTGAAACGTTTCAGAATATTTTTAAAAATAACTCAAATAAATATTTGAATCCAATACTTTAGTCTTATTAAGTTAAGCGTTTCCTCTATCTCATCATAAAAAACTATCAAGGAGATATCAAAGTCAGGCCAAAATGAAAATTTTCAAACACGCTTTCTGAGATATTCATTTAATATTTTTTTCAAAAGCTATATAAATGTCTAGAAAATAACAAAATGTAGACATTCATATCGTAGAAAAATATTAAGTGACATCTCAGAAAACTTGTTTGAAAATTTTTTTTTGGACCTGGATTTGGTCTCACCTTAAACTAGATCTCAATCTATCCATTAGGTTTTGACTATTTACAAATGTATGTTTGCTTAGTTTCTATCTAAGTTGCAAGACTCTTTGGTGATAAACAATTATTACACTGGACTTGGAAAACCTTATCTAATGACAATTTTTATTGTGAATGAATTGACTCAGCTAATCATACAATTTTAACAAGTGTCACATGAACATGGAAGCATGTAAGTTCAGTTCTCATAGAATTTCATTTTACGTATTTAAGTATTTATAAAATGTTATCTATATTTAACTAAATGATAATCAAAAAATATTTCAATTAAATGTTCTTTATCAAAGTTATTTTAAACAAAAAACTACTGTTCATAAAGCATCGCAATTTCTTTAACAATCAACCTAAATTTTACATTTACTTTATAATTTAAACTTTGTATTTTTTATAACATAACAGCCATAATTTTTGTTCACTCGAATTTATTTTAGATTTACAATTTTCAATCACTCGCATATCCTGAACAAAAATAATCAATTGGAATGCAAACATGTATAGAACTAAAAAATAATCATAATAAGTAAACGGACATTAATTTAAAAAATGAATGTTACTTGTTCAATTGTGAGTTAAAGGTACTTTTACATTAAAATGCACGCAATTTTTACATTAAAAATCAATTACTCATCACATTGACACCAATACATTTTTGGTATTCAAAATTTTTTTTAATCTAAAATTTGTAAACATTTTCATGTTATCAAAATAATAACTATTAAAAAAAAAAATAAAAACAATTAGTAAATGTAGCAATTCCTATTTTCAATACTTAAACAATTACTTTGTTCTAATATTGTTGGAATAAAATTTGATTCAAAATCAAGACAGTTTATATTTACATATTAAAATAATTTGAAATATTTTCTAAGCACTTACAAGGACGCATTGTTTCTTAACAACTATCTTTACTACGATCTTTGGAAGTAAACAATGACTCATTTTTCGTGGTAAAACCTTCGCCTTTTTATAAGATTCTTAACTCATTGTGATTCAATTCTATCAATAAATTAACAGTTTCGTTGCTTTTTGTACATCTCCCTACTCTTATTCCAATATAAAATGTATTCTATCTAACACTAAAAATTATTTCAATTTGTAATGTAAAATCCTACATGTAGGAACAATATTTTATGAAAAATATAAATTTATTACCGATACTTTTAAGTAAAAAAAAAAGTTACACCAACACAGTACGTAAACATCATATAACACAGATATGGTATCAAATTATAATAAAATCACTGAATTTAAACTATTTGTAATAAAATACGGAAATAAAGACTCGTAAAAAAAAGCTTAAAAAATTGTACATCTTAATAGTTAACGTAATAATATCAAAATACAAAGTTTTCTTAATATCAAAATTGTGTCAAGTGTTATTGACCTCTCTAATTTCAATTGCACACACTCACAAAACTTTCTACACAATACCCAACAGGAGTAATACAGCAAAACATACGTTATCACTCTGAAAGAAGCGTCATCTTCGTCATTTACAAAGCCTAATAAAAAAGTTTTTTCCCTGTATAATCGGTTTTAAGATATAAATTATGTCCATTTTTTTCTTCTTAGTTAGTAAACTCAAGTGCACCTATTACTGAGAATGCGACTTTTGACAATGAACATGCCGATGTGCCTTCCCAAACGACTGGCTGTGGCTGCTTTTTTTCAGCCGCACTACGATGAGGACAGTTGACCGATGAAGGCTCGTTTATTTTATTCCAAGCCGTGTACATACTAGTTGCATTGATTTTGTGAGCTGTAATGGATTCACGCAACGAACACACGTCGAGCTTGCGAGGCACATAACTGAAGCCATAATGATTGACAGGTCTTACGCCAGCCCGTTTCGCACATACACCTGTTATATATACATCTTCAAGGTGTAACAAAGGCGTCATCAGAGCAGATTTGTATAAACGATCTGCTACGTCTATACTCATAACGTAACCCGTGCCTGACAGGTAGTTAGGGTATGTCCGCTCCGAGTACATGTATTTAGGCGAATACCTAGAAAATAAAAATTTACTTAGATTGTATCCACGAATTCCAGACCATTTCCAACGTTAGGTTTTTCGAAAATATTTAGACTAAGATTATTAAGTCAAATATATGTTTAAAATGAATGCAATTACTGCTATTACCATTTATTTCTAGGATCTGTGATAGGTCTCGCGTTACAAATCAAAGACCCAATTAAAGTTCCATTGCTTCTAACTCGCCTTTTCAAAGCTTTTACGAGAGACAGCACGTTAACAAACATGTCATCATCGGTTTTCATGAGGTACGTGGTATTATTGCAATTATGTAGTGACCACTTCAACATCATGGCCGATTTTAACGTTAAGTTGTTGTATGTATCATGAAAGCTTTCTTGAATAACATCGTTATATAGGTGACTCTCTTCTACCACATTACCCTAAAGTGACAGAAAAAAAGAATATGATGGTCAGTAAAATGCGCTAAAGTTTCAACTCTTCCAATAAGAAAACTTACATTAAGAGTATCATTATTGCTTATTCCTAAGAGAAAAACTACTTTTACTGAAGAATTGTACTGCGTTTCCAAATGTGTCTTGTTTGCCCAAGTGTTTCTAATGGCAGTTCGAGCATTTATATTTGACACTGCTGAACATACAACAATGAGCAAATATGGTGCTTCGCTACAAATACTTTTTGGATTTAGAATGATAGTTGAATTTTCTGGATGAATGTAAGTACCCACATCTCTTGATGTGTTGAAACCCCAGCCTCGTAACTGAGCTGTAATTGAAATACTGTTAAAATTTCAACTCTATTTCGATAATCAGATTCATACCATTTCACAAAAATTTCATAGTTTAAGTTAATTTAATTTGATCAAAATATTAAATGATTTATAACACCTGTTTTATTAGAAATGGTATGAACTGTATCAGCATAAATTGTATAATTGTACACATTTCAAAAACAAAACAAAAACAAAAACTGTAAAAGCTTACACAAATGCCAAGCTTTATACCTACAGTCATTTTAATGACATTTTCACAAAGTAAGCTTGCACTATCATTAAAAATTTTGTAGCAAGGAGAACCATAGGGTATTTTTTGTCAACAATCATTAGTAATAGCTTTATGATTTAAATGATTGATTCATTATTAGTAATTGAAAAAAGTTATGTTAATTAAAATTTCCCAACACCATTTTCCAAACCACCAAAAAAAACATTAATTGAATTGAAATCCATTTAATCTTTACATCAAGATTAATAGTTACATAAAAATGTTTTATTTACTTACACTTTTTTTATTAGTTAAATAAAAAATTTAACTGAAAATAACGTTAATGAAAAGTTAGTATAGCATTATAGACAGTTGCGTACCTACAGAGGACATGAAGCGTGTACCTCCCAAAGATCCCACTGGGGACGGAGTCTCACCTAAACCTGTGAATTGACCTTGTGCAGAGTGATATGCTGGAACATAGAGTAATCCAAGGCAAGCTAAAATTATAAAACCAACTGCCATCCTTTTTGCAAATGACGATTTGCCTTTGGAATTGCCATTGTGGCCATTTGCACTTCTGGCAGCTGGCAGTGCTATTGGTAGTAATCGATTTCTGTCCATCTGTAAAATGTTTATTTTTTATGCAATCAAAAAATTGTTGAGAGACATAAAAATTTCACCTAAGAACTATATATGTATTAAGACATACAATATGCTAATATTATGTCTAAATAAAAATATCATGGCAAATAATTATTACAACATGAAAAAAATTCACATAATAATTTGGTGTCTTTAATAAATACGCATACAATTTTTAAAGTTATAATTTACAATTGATAAAAGCTAATAAGAACTGATGAATAAACACCAATTGAATTATGAATCATGCAGCTCAAGACAGAAAGTAGATATCAAACAGAATTCAGAAGATTGAATAAATAACGCTTTTATTTTTATTATAGCTCAATTTCAAATGAAAATTGAATTCACACTTTTTAAGCTTGCGTAAATAAAGTATCGCCCATAGAATATTCGTGGCAAAATTTAAGCAGAAATATGAAATAATTTCCATTTTAAATACCTTGTCTGCAGAGAGAAGTGAGTGACATTCGCAAGTTGTCCATTTACTTCATCTTGGAACAAATTCTGTAAAAGAAAAAACGTTAATACAAGGATTTACATAAGATGAAAAAATAGTAGAGCCAATCAATCTTAGAGATAATAAGATAAGTATAAAGTCTTGAAATAAATTTACAACGAGCAGTGCAATAAAAAGCCCGACACAAGTTATGAAATATTCCAGGAAGACGACGAGTGACAAAGCGTGACTCGCATTAGTAAGAATATAAACGCTGAGAAGAATTAGTATGAATCTCGCGAAAGCAATTGTAATCATAATAGTATATATGAGACATGGTAATTTTAGCACGTCTATATAAGGGTCAAGCAGGAGGATAATACGAGTCAAGTCATGAGGCAAAAGTAAAGCAGAACGAACCATTTGTCAGGTGATGAAAGGTCAGGATCGTTCGTACACTACTGTTGATTATGGATGGCAATGCTCGGTCGGATTGTCGTTGCATATTCTATCAAAAACCCGCCGCGTTCGTGGTTTATCTTTGTCCGACAGTGGCAGAGCTTATATTATAGCCGCAGGTCTTTTTCAATAGGACTCGCCGAGACTTCCTCCGGACTTTTTAACGAAGCGAGTCGCGCGCGTGCGAGATTGACGCCAACTATTGTTCACCGTTGATACGATATACATATATGCACATGCAGTATCTCGTGCATCGAGCTGCGAAAAAGTGCAGCAAGCGATCAGCGCGAGACGCGAGAAAAAAAAACGTGCATACTTTGCGGTGGCTCAGTGTCGACTGTCGTCGACTGATCGAGTGTCGACTGCTCGGCCCAGCTCTGCGAGTGTGCATATTCATGCTTTGCTATGCAGACCGCGACTCAAACGACGGACACGGCAAACATTATTTTTCGCGCGCCGCCTGCACAGAAATCACAATAGAGTTTGCAAGCGCTGCGGCTGTCACGTTGCGCTCTCAAAGCTTAGCAACTTCTGCTCCGACTTTTTTCGCGCCTCCTCGTTCAAGTATATATTCCTACCTTTCGAGCTAGCTGCCCGAAAGCGCGCCCAAAGTATATGTTATGAGTATTTTGAATCATAACGTCAAATATTTACTCGATTTATCTAGTTCATTAGGACGTTTTGAATTCGAATGAATTTATAAAAACAGTATAATTATTTTCAAAATGTAATTAACGTAATATTTGAGAACATATTTATGGCCATTGAAAGCAACGACTCAAATAACTCTAACTTTTCCGCATCAAAGACACGTTTTTAAAATAGGTAAAAAAACTTATTATTTTTGAAAATAACAAGGCATATTGAAAATGAATTAAAAAAGCAAATTGGAAAATGAAAATGATTCAAATAATCGAAATTTGTAATTATTACATTTTCAACGAAGTATTTTAAATTAATAACCAAACAAAAAAATAATTCACAAAAAAGGTATAAGTTTCACAAAGTCATTTGATCCTACAAATAATGAATGGTTTTTAATAAAAACAACATATTTGCCGAGTTTTTTACTTAATGGCTTGCGATCATTCTTTTAGAATATGATAATGATTAATTATTACAACAATCAGTAGGTAAGTCCAATGAAGATTCTTTAAAACCTGAAAAGATTTTAAAAATTTTCGAAACTATTAGAACTGAGAGAAAATCACATGCCGATTTTATGAAAATTCCATTCTTCATGCAACGTTCTTAAAAAAAATTGTGATTATGGCCGATAAGTTGTTTTTGATTAATTGGTTAAATGTTTCTTAAGATTCTCTTGCATGTGAGGAAGCTGTTAAATTTGCTTAATTATTAGACAACATTTTCCATTTCCAAAAGCGATTCAAGATAACTAAATAGTGTATTAGATTGTATCTTTCAGTAAAAAAGTGTACTTTTTACTGCTACAAGATTTAGTATTTTTCTACCACGTGTAAAACTAATTCTTTCGGAAATGAATGACTAATTATTTTTAATAAGATAAAATTAAATATTTGTATAGATAATGAAAGAGATTAAACAAGGTTGTAATGTCTCAATCAATACTTTAAACCCTACCTTTGAGCTACTATGGCGACGCATTGGTCGCGAGTATGGAAGTTTCAGACCTAGCAGCATTTTCTTTCAAACTGTCTAAATTAGTTGAAAGCTGGAAAATATTAAAATTTTCGTTGGGAAATTCTAATCGGACAAAAAAGACTAAAACAACATCGAGAAACAAAAAAAAGAAGAAAAAATTATACAATCGATATAATAATGGAGACAAAATCCTTCCAAATAAAAATAACTCAAAGCTTGCTGTGTCAATCTATCAGTGAACAAGAATCAATCATTCATAAGTGTTTCTCAAAAAATTCGCGTTGAAGTTTTTATTTAATCGATATAAGATTTATGAAAAATAAATTAAGAAATTGAAAAATATTTGAACTAAGATGAGCTTCAAATGATAATTTCAAGCCTCAGCTGATTTTATTTAAAATAATTATTCGATTTTTGAAAAATTTAAAAATATGTTTTGAACATTTACAATAAAAAAAGTTCAAATTCGACACGAATTCGCCAAAATTTAAATATCAAAATCGAATAGTTGAATCACTGGAATTCTACTGAATATTAACTAAACCTAACGATCGATTAGACTATTTTTCATCCATTCGTAAAATTTTTCGTAAGATTTTTCTTCATCTTTTTGAAGATTTGACTCGTTGGACAAGCATTTCAATTCTTAATAAGCATCTATCAACGCGAAATTAATTTTACATAATTAGAAAAAAAAGCTCAACTGTCATGCCAAGTTAACTTTTACATTTTAGAAAAAACACAAAAGCAGTCATCAATAAATATGTCTTGTATATATACGAATGATGATAATTAAACTTATGTGATTTATACGTTAGTTTTTTTCCATTGAGTTTGGGAATCTAAATTAGTGATTTAATTTTTTAAAATTTGATGTATTATTATTATTATTATTATTATTAAAATGTATTATTATGAATTGCATGAAAAATATGTTTTTTTGTAAATGTTCTCTTTTGTATCCAACTTATACAATACTTGATCTAACCCATAGTATGATGACTTGATACTCATAAATGTAATGTAAGTTGCATACCTTAAATATACCTGTATATAATTTGCCACATCAGCTTTCGCGAATGCCTTTTTCAGGTTATTCGATGGCTATGTGTGTACAGTGTATTATCGACTGTATACGGTCCCAGCGTGCCGTATACCTATACCTATAATATGTGACAACTGTCAGTGTTCGAATCTAAAACCCGAAAACATAAACTTATAAGTATATGGTTTATCACAAATCACGAATTAACAATTCACTACTTTTTTCAAATAGTTGGCGTTTCAAAAGTTTGAAGACACTTATAAACATATGAAGTCGCAATGAATCGCATGAGTTAATACATAAAACTAATTGAAATGTGATTTGATTATCAACTCAATTAGAAAAAAAACGTTATCAGTGTAAAAGGATAAGAACCATAGTTAAGATTCTTAATCAGATAATCAAAATTTTGTAATTTTCTTTATTTTTACAAACGTTTTATTGTTTGAATAGAAATTTGTTTTTGCATTTTTGTACACAATATCATCAAATACTTATTCAGTACCAAACATTATCAAATTGACAACAGTTAACCTTTTTAATTATAAACTTTATACAGTAGAATTAAATAATGATTAAAGCTATTCTGGTTTTTAATAATCATGGGAAACCTAGACTTTCCAAATTTTATCAATATTTTGTAAGTTATATTTGTCAAACATTTTTTATATTACTATAACATAATAACATTAACTAGAGAGTAATGGATTTTTTTTATTTCTTTAGAATGAAGATATGCAGCAACAGATAATAAAAGAGACTTTTCACTTAGTCTCTAAGCGAGATGATAATGTTTGTAACTTCTTAGAAGGTGGAAGTCTCATTGGTGGTTCTGATTACAAATTGATCTATCGACATTATGCAACATTATATTTTGTCTTTTGTGTTGATAGTTCTGAATCAGAACTAGGAATATTAGATTTAATTCAAGTTTTTGTAGAAACTTTAGATAAGTGTTTTGAAAATGTTTGCGAATTAGATCTCATTTTCCACGTTGATAAAGTACATTACATTTTAAATGAGTTAGTCATGGGTGGCATGGTATTAGAAACAAATATGACTGAAATTTTAACACGAATAGAAGACCAAAATAAATTGGAAAAACAAGAGGTAAGATCTTTACATTTATCAAAGAAAATATTTTTAACGCATCAGTACCAATAAACTGGTTTTATTAACATCTATTGAAACTAACAAATTTTACAGCTTTTGGGATAATGGGTATTGTAATTTATTTTATTGATTAAACTCATAATTTTAGGTTTTTACTAAATCTGGACACAATAATTCAACCTGGTCTTTTACGCACATGGGTCCCTTACCTTGAAAATCTATTAAAATTATGATATATGTAATTTATTTGAATCTATGATTTTTTCAAGTTTTAATGTGTAAATGAATTTACAGATTAATTTTTATTATGTTATTAAAAATACATATTTTATTTTAAGAAAAAATATTAAACTCTATTTTAGATTATACTTAATTTTTAATAGTTTTTTCAAATCTTTCATAAAATCATATTTTATTTACAGGCTGGTATAACTGCAGCTCCAGCGAGAGCTGTCTCTGCTGTAAAAAATATGAATATTCCACAACAAATCAAGGATATGAAACTGCCTGATTTACCACAAGCTATAAAAGATTTAAAATTTTGACCTACCATGAAAACATTGCCAGCTAGTTGATTGATTTTAATTTTTTGCAAATGATTATTTTAAAGAGATATCAAGAAGTTATTAAAATAATCCTCTACTCTGCCCTGTACATACATGAAATTATGATCAGCCCTCATTATAATGAGGATTTCTCAAAGTAATGAATTAAAAATATACAAAGAAAAAAATTATGTAAATATATGTATTTTTAGCTTCAAATAAATACAGGCTTGTTTTTGTTACCTAAATTTTAACCAATTGAAATTATATATTTTCATAAGAAAATCAGTTTGTAAAACAGATGTTAAAGCTACTATAAGGTGTATTTAGATGGTAGAGTTATACTATATCAAAAAAATGAAAAGATAACCTTTACTGACGTTATAAATGGTAGTATTTCAAACTAGATTAGAAATTTTTAATTGTTTAGTTGGGATGTAATAAATTCTTGTAATAAAACAATTACTTTTTCTTAAAAAATTTATTTACATATTCACAGTTTTAACTTTTGCGATTGATTAAGCAACATCAGCTTACACAATAAACCAAATCACTACTACAACCAAATCACAAAGTGACAAAAGGGTCATGTAACATTAAAATATCTGATCACAAATGCTGTTAATAAATACCTAACAATATTTACAAGGGAAATTCTGTTTTATAAATTCTATAAATTCATCTATTAAATCGTGCTTCAGTATTTAATGATGTCCAAATGTAGCCATTACCTCCTTCAAAAAGCAATGGAGGATAAGGACTATTTTTTAATTTATAATAATCTGAAGGTGCATGCATGACAAATTCCATATATTCTAATTTTCTAGGTAAATCTTCTTCTGGTCCAATAATATAAGTTTCAGGTTTAAATCCTTCTTCTGGAGGTGGACTGAAATGAAAAAAAAAATATATTGTATGAATATCATATATTAAAGAAACTAATTGAATACATGAATATCATAATTTCATTGTAAGTCAATGAAAATTAAAAGAAAAGTTTACTCTTCATTATTTAATATTATTAGCAACACAAAAATGTAAAGCAAAGTTATGTTAAACATTTTCAATTAATTGCAGACACCATAATCAAAAAATATCATTTCGATAATTTCTACTGCACCTTCCATTAACATTAGAAAAAGAATGGATTTTTGAAGAAATAACATTGAGTGTTTACATAACTATGAACTTCTCTAATTCCTCTAATAGCAGATAAAAATTAATATACCTTGATGTTGTGGGCAATAGCCATGTGATTGCAGCGCTTTTTTCGCAATACTGGTCAGTCAATAATCCACGAATTTGAGCATAATAAATTCCTCCATCTACGTCTTGCATGGATACTATATCTCCAACTTGGAAGTACGAGCCTTTGAAAAATACAAAATCACTTGTCACTGGTGTAGCAGTGGCCGTTAAGGACTTCATGGGCTAAATTGAGAAAAATATTATAAGCTAGGCATTGATCAATTGATTTTGTATGCGTTATTGTATGTGTACTGGGCTTACCATCTTTTTAAATATATGCCTTCGTCCCTTTCCTTTTCCTGTATTTTTAAGAGTTGGTTTACATCCAAAACGTGTAACTCTGGTACTTTTTCTACCAGGTTTATGGCTTATCTCATCAGTACCAGCATCTTCAGAACGCTGAGGATGATGTCTTGGTTCTAGACAATCATTGCAAACACTCCCCTTTTCAGTGGCATGCCATAAAGGGCTTTCTTTAACTCCACACTTTGAACATTCAGGTTTCACACCAAGCGGCATCGTCAAGTCTTTATATAATACAATTCTTGAACTAAATTACTAATAGTTAATTAACATTAAGTTTATTTAATTCAAGTAAAATAAAGTACTGATTGGAGGTTATCATATGAACAGAAATACTATTTGTGATCTGTAAACACTAAACTGCAGTTGCAAGTATAATTCACAGCAGTCACAACACATGTACAACTATGTACTAATGAGAGAGAACTGAAGTTTGAACGGCAGACTTCGATTGTATCGAGATAAGTATCGATATCGATATCGATTAAAAGTATCTATATCGAAATCGATCGAGAAATATCGATGGTTCATCCATTCAAAAATTAAATAGAAATGCGAATCAAAAATTTTTTAAATATTTAAGTATACTATTATTTACATTGTAGAATAAAATTTTTTTCATTTTTGAGAGAAACTTATTTTACACTTTATAAGTATACATTTTTAAAGCAGGTGTACTTCTAAAATGTTTATTACTATCACAAAATGTGTTTTTAAATATTAATCTGAGTTTAACTCTAAGTCAAAAGGTTTAAGATTATAAATAAATTCTACCACCATATATTCTACATCACGTAAGAGATTGAGCCTGTAAGACTCAGTCAACTGTAAAGTTAACTAAAATTATCTTGGTAAAACTGTGTGTGGATTTATTTTAAAATTTTGGAATCACGGGTACCAGTTTTTTATATCAGCGGTCAAAATTATCAATTTTTATTTATCAAACGAAGCCACAATTTAATCTGAAAAAAAGATCAATTATGGGAAATCACGTGAGCATAAAAAACCAGTCATGTTATTATTCCTTACCTTTTTATGTCGTCGGGCAATTTTGTGGAAGTGATCAATTAGCAGACTCTTGGATCCACACTCACGAGCGACAGCTAATCGCAGTGCGCCACGAAAAACTCAGATTATTGCGCTCGCACGTTAACACGTCAAAAGAAGTTTCATCTCAAAATTAAAGAAAAACCCTTTTTAACATCTTAAAGTCATGCTGTTCTAAAAATAAACCATAACATTCCATGACTTCTGTTTTTTACATTTTTTTGTCGACAGTACTTGACAAACGACTCAATTTATTTTTATGAAAATTGGGAGATATATTTTTCAATAATCAACAAAGACTGATTACATTGATGAGGTTGATTTTATAGTTTAAATTTTTTAAACAGATTTTCAGGTCGTTTAATCAAAGGATAAAACTGTAAAAATATGAGTTTTTACCATCTACTCAAGGCTTTTTATATTTCAAATAAAAGCATTGACCAAGCTCATGAAAGTGTAGTCGCTGCGGCACTCTATTCAATAAATAGTAACATTAATAGCTTTTTAATTAGGTAAGTCGCAGCAAAGACGATCTCAGACTGAATTTGAAGTCCAACGTTTGTCCATAGAGAGAATATAATTCTATAAATTGTAAATACAAACGCGATAATTAAAAAAAATATATGTAGCTCTCAATCGCCAATGATTCTGAGCTTTTTTGAAGATTATACGAGAATTCTGAAAGGGCATTTGCCATTTGGGGGCCCATATCAACATTTGTTTCTGAATGTCGAGTATTATACATACATATAGCACGCCAGACTAGGCAATTGTCGCTTTATACGGAAATGCAGTGCGGCCTATATCGATTGGTCGACGGCGCACGAAGGCGTCGGCAGCCGCACATACACGATAACAAGTGTGCAGGCAAAGGGGCGCCGCTGGCCCCGCTGGCGCTTGCGCCGACCCTCCATACACATTATATACGCCGGCAGATCTATACACTCGGATCGCGTCAAGCTCGCCTCTCGCTCACGCACACTTACAAATAAGAGCTTCGGCACACAAAAGCTCCGCGGCGCAAGTCTGCGAGCCTCCAAGAGGCCAGTCGGGCCTAGCTACCCGCCGACTGCGAGTCGTTGCTCTTTTCAAGCTCGAGCTCGATTCTACATGTAAATACGCCTCTTGCTGCACATATATTACTATACATACATCGAGCTGCAGCACACAAGCCGGCAAACGCCGTTGTTCGCCTTTTTTCGCCACTGCCACACACGATCGGCTTTTGACTTTCATCTCTGGTCTTTTACGATGCGCCATTCGGAGCTTCCTCGTTGCAACTTGAGCTGCTTATAATCGTGAGTAATTTATTTACTGATGGCTTCGATCGCATCCTCTGGCTGTTTTTCGCCTCAATAAATACACCGTGTACGAGTTATTACGATGTCAGAAACGGCTTACAATTTGCTCCATAAGCTTTTTCAAGCATGCGTCGATATTTCAATACATAAGCTAGCTGCATGCGTCCACTGCATAATTTCGCATCGTATTTCGTATGGCTCAAAATTTACACGTATAATAGATAAGCCTTCGCGAGTTATATACGTGTAAGCCTCTTTGTGCCCTTCAAATTCTTCGACGCTGGCGTTACAGCTATAGAACTGTCAAAATTTAATTTTTCATCGTAATATTGAGCCAACCTTTTTTGCTAGTCGGCAGTCGCACCTAGAGTAAGTACATGTGTGCTCGACTAATTTATTAACAGACTTATTGTTATAATTTTAGGCAGCTTTTTAACATTTTCCGTGCCCTCAACACATATTATAAAATAGAAGTTATTAATTTATAAGAAAAATAAATAAAATATTATTATTAAAAATTTAAATGATACTTTTTTTTACGCTCGATTCGACTTATTCTATACCATTTTACTGACTAGTTTATTATTGAAATTATTTTGACGCTTTTCAACGATATTCATTATCAAGAATATGGATATTTATGTCATATTAACTCTTCCAAAATGATTTCATCGAATGAAAATTATGTTTGTATTTTGGACTAGTTCATAAAAAAAAATCACAATGCTCGATAAGTAGATTAAAATTATTTAAAAAGTTCTATTTGACATAGAGGTGAGGATAATACAGAAAGAAGCGCGGAGACTGGCAATTACTTCACATATTCAGTGCACGGCACAATAGTCCTATAAACAGGCTTCGAATCGATGGTATGTTATACATCAGGCATATTGTAGCGTATTATAGACCAAAATTATACAGTGACTCGCGGGGCTTGCAGTACACGTCAGTAGCACCGGATTGGGAAACTAAAATTCATTATTCACCACTTTCGCTTGATATTTTTTACAATCAAACGGGCAGTATGTAAGCCTGAATATACGAGCTAAAGTCGACGTCGTCGTTGAAAAGCTTTAGGTACTATTTTTTTTTTTTTTTTTTTTCTAATACGGTGAACGGAAATTACAAGTTCTCTTGAAAAAATGTCAAAATATTTAATTAAAATTTTGAATGGCCCTGCAACGTACTAAATTTGCCAATTCAAGTGTATCGCTATGTATAAAAATACGATTGCATTCTACATGATTTGATAAATTTATAAATTGTAAATTGTCATTGCATTTTAAAAATGTTTACTTTCAGTTATAGTATGATAAAATTATATTTACTCGTGATTAAATGCGTATCGACAATTTTTTAATTTCTCAAATTTTGAACGAATCGATGAGCTTATTTATGCAATTAGGGGTTGAAAATAAATCAAGGTAAGAATGAAGTTTGAGCGAAAGCAAAGTCAATCTTTTAAATACACGTGTATAAAGTTCTCGGTTGATTTTCTCTTTTTAATGCAACTATACCCATTAATACTATAACATTTATAATCGTGCACGTAAATTAATATTTGGTAGACGCTATAGAACATTTAAACCGCACTGCAATACCGCAATATCTCCGCAGCTCAAAAGCTTTTCTTTGGCAGGATTTTTTTTTTTCAAAAATCGATCAGCAACAGAAACGAGGTAGCTAGCATCGTATACATTGGCCGGGGTTGGTCGTTATGAATGTTTGCACGCGGTAAAAATAGAAAAAAAGGACAATTACTAATGACTTTCTAATGACTGTAATAATGCGTGATCCATTGGTTTCGCTATATATATACATGGCACTTGTGACGACAGCCAAACGAGCATTTAAAATTCCTCGTTAAAAAAATACAAGGCCAAAAGAGACACTCTCGAGTGACGTTTGAAAATGTTTGCCCGTACGTTGCAGAGGTAGTATGAGCCATAGCGTCGTCGTAGCTTACGCGCAGCAGGCAGGCCGGCAACGATGAGCCAGTACACGGCCGACGTGCAGGCCTTGCAGACCCTGACCGTCCACACGAGCGACATCAATTCGGTGGACTTTGCCGGCGACAGTATCCTCGTCACCGGCTCCGGGTCAGTTGCTCAATCATACCTTCAAACAACAACCCCGCAAGAAATTTCTTTTCTTTTTTTTTTCCTTTTCTTTTTTTTGATACTGCAAAATCATTCGAGAGGGTCAATTTTATAAGGAGCATGAATAATTCTTGCATACAGGGATAAAAAAGTTCGAGTTTGGGAATGGCAGCAAGGTCAGGGTTTCATCGAGGCGGCCTTCTCGCCGTTCATCGGACACAAGTATGGCATCACGTCGGTCAAAGTCAGTCCGCAATCGACGATGCTCGCTTCGGCCAGCATCGACGGGACCACCCAACTCTGGAACTTGCGGGTCAGTATTAAATTGCAACGAGGCGAGTATTCTTGTATCCAATTGAATCTCGAACGAGACACCTTGTTTTCTTTGATTCAGTCGGGATCGAAGATTCACACTCTGGTGCAGGCGGGGGGCGAGTCCGTCCGCGTCTGTAAGTTTTCACCGGACTCGTCGCTGCTCGTGACCGCAGGCGACAATGGACAGGTCTGCCTCTGGGATCTGGTTCGTCGTACGCTCATCAGGTGCGAAACAAACTCGAATCTCGCGAGCGTTCGAAAAATCTGCTCGGAGGTTGTTGTCGTTGAGAGGTCACGGTCTTGGGTCTCGATTGCAGATGCTTTCAGCGGCACGAGGGCGCGATACAGTGCATCTGCTTCACGCCCGACTCCAACTGGCTGTTGACGAGCTGCACCCTGGGCGTACTGCAGCTGTTCTGCTGCAACGAGATCATCGAGTCGTGCCCGTCGCGCAGCCAGTTCATCAACACGTACGCCCAGGTGGACGACGCGCACGACCTCGGCGTCGTCTACTGCGACTTCTCGCCGGTCCAGGAGGCCACGAGCAACGAGCCCTTCTCCAAGCTCTACCAGCTGCTGACCTGCGGCAACGACAATCGCGTCAAGCTCTGGGAGGTGAAGGTGATGCAGGACAAGGCCGAGGCCCAGCCGATGAGCGCCTCGATCGAGCTCTGTCGCGTCCTCGAGAAGCACAGCAGCGCCCTGACCTGCGTCCGCTTCAGCAGCAACGGCATGTACGCCGCGAGCAGCGGCCTCGACAAGACCTGCGTCGTCTGGGAGATCGTGAGTGACGACTATCGGCGACTTTTTCACCATTTTTAATCGCGATCGTTTTTCGATAGGGAACCGGCAGAGTCGTGTCCGTCCTCACGGGTCACAGTCGCTACGTCGCCTGTTGCGCCTTCTCAAAAAACGGAAATATGCTGGCTACGGGTAAGTCTCTCGAAGCGAAGCATTAGAGACGAATAATAAGCGAAAAAACGTTTCGATCGCCGATGCCAGGTTCGAACGACAAAAAAGTCATCGTCTGGGACCTAACGGGAAATCTGAGTCTGGAATCGGAGGTGCTGCGTCATAACGGAGGCGTCAAGCTGCACAACAGCGAGAAGAGCTTGATTCAGGAGACGGACGTGGTGAAGCACGCCGAGACGAGCGGCAACGACGTCAAGCTCGTACAAAAGCTCGACGAGCACAACGGGGCCGTCAACTCGGTCTGCATGTTCGGCAATCGACTCGTCGCCTCGGCGTCCAGGTGAGTCCCATTTCGAGTATCCTCCTCGCCGACGAATCGGCGCGAATATTATCACGATCGAGTTAATAACTTGGTGCGCGACCCAGTGACAAGCTCGTGCGCGTCTGGAGCGTCAAGTACGACGAGGAGGGCGAGTCGATGGACGTGTTCCAGGAGATGAGCTACAATCCGCTCGACGGCCACACGTTCAGCGTGAACTTTGTCGAGTTCAGCCCGTGCGGCACGAAGCTGGCCTCCTGCTCGATGGACGGCAACACCATCATCTGGGACATCGAGACGGGCACGCAGGTGCGTACGTCCTTCGTGAACTCGGGCACGGCGGTGCGGGTCTGTCGCTGGTCGCCGGACGGCAGCAAGATCGCCACCGCCGGCGACGACGAGAAGACCATCGTCTGGGATTTGGAGACCATGGACGAGACCAGGTTAGCATATTCGCGTGCTCTCGTCGATTGAAAAATCCGTCAAAAGCATAAAAAGCTCGTCTACGCTTGGTCTCGAGAAAATCATTCAAATTGTCGATACGAAATTAAAAGTAAATCGAACGGCTCGAGCGCAGACGAGCAACAGAAGCAGCTTCGCAGAAGAGTTTCGGTCAAGCTTAAAACTCCCACTTAGCGAACCTTTCAGTGTGTTGGAGGGCCACGCCGAAGCCATCACGGCGATCGCCTTCACGCCGGACTCGCGCTACATCGCCACGGCCTGCAACGAGGGCACCTGGCGCCTGTACGACGCCCGAGCTCAGGAGTCGGGCCCAGCCCTGCTCTGCTGCGACTCGAGCCACGATCTGGGCGTGCAGAGCTGCGACTTTAGCCCCACCACCGGCCCCTTCACCATGACCGGTAAGTGCCGATCGTCTCGCATCGAGATCGTATTGCACCGACCCACCATTAATTGTGCTCTGCGCAGGATCGAGGGACGCGAGCTCGGGCGCGGGCAAGGAGTGCTACCTGCTGGCCAGCTGCGGCAACGACTCGCTCATCCGCCTCTGGAAGATCATCGCCATCGACGAGGAGCTGGCTCAGCTGCAGCAGGCCAACTCGGCCGGTGGCAGCGCCAGCAGCGCCAACTCGTCCGAGCGCCTGACCTTCAGGCCGAGGCGCCAGTTCGCCGGCCACGGCGGCAACGTCATGTGCGTCAGATTCTCACCGGTGCACGGCGAGATCCTCGGCAGCGTCGCGACCGACAGGACGGCTCGACTTTGGAGCGTTGTGAGTTTGCCAATAGGCCATTGTCGATGGCCCTACAGCCGTACGATTATTTAATCTTCTTCCGCAAAAAACGTAACAGTCACCCTCGAGCTCTCTCAACTCAAGATTCACTGAAATGTCGATCGAGTAGCTCGTCCATCTACAAATCCATTCTTCGCTAAGCTTGAATTAACATAATTCATTTTTTAAATCTAAAAATAAACAGCTACACACGCAAAAATCGATGAAAATATGCGTCTTCGCACTGGCATACAAATGTACGCTCTTATCGCGTTGCTAATCGTGTACACAAGTCGACAAGCATACGCTGCTCTACATGCCATGCATAACGCGCACAGATCGATAAATATGAATTATTAAGTTGTTGCACTGTAGCTTCGTAGATGTGCATATGCACTTAAATACACACAAACACACACACATATCTCTGGGTTGCGAACTACGGCAGCGCATTATGGATTGTTAAAAAACAAAGGCCAACGACGAGCATTACACAGTCATTTTGCGAGGACTTTAATTTCGTTTGCTGGCGTAAACCTTACTTGGCGTATATTTATAAACACGTGACGTAATAACATATATATTTGTTTACAGGTCACGTTAAAAGAAGACACAATTGCATTTTGTTATATTATAATTTTTTTACATTGCAGCACACTGGGATTTGTCTACATGTTCTCGAAAACCACGAAAGTCTCGTGACCACTTGTGCCTTTTCCGAAGACACCTCCTTCTTTTTGACGGGTAAGAAGTAAAAGTCTAGCGAGTCACAATTGAAATTCCAACTATTGCTAACCAAGGCTCGTGACAATTATTTTTCCAGGGGCTTTGGACAAGACCGTCTTGATTTGGAAGCTTCCGGATCAGTTGGTCTCCCAAAGTATTCTCATCGATCGCTTGAGAAACACTAGAAAGAAGGTAAAATTCGAGTTCTTATTTTTCTTATTTCGCAACCGAGGAACAAATCGATCGAATTAAAAATTCGTCGTTACAGGTGGCAGATTGGGCCGTTGACGACGTCGCCAAATGGTTGATCGAGGTAGACCTACCGGATCTGGTAAAGAACATACAAGCGCTTTCTATAAATGGACGGATGCTACTGCGGATACCGGTCGAAATAATTGTCGCCAAATTACAATTCGATCACGGGGAAGAGGTAATCATAACTGTAACTGACTGAATTATAAAATACAGGGATATTTTGTAGCATTACGTGTTTATTCTTCATTCAGGTGCTGGAAGCTTTTCGCAAGCAACTCTATTGGTTGAAATGCGAAGATAGCAATACATTCAACATCACCGACGAGACCGAAATTCCAGACGAATTCCTCTGCCCTATAACTCACGAAATAATGCGGGAACCAGTTCAATGTTCAGGTAAAATTAACCAACTCCTATCCAAAAAATTATCATATTCTTGAAGAAAATTAAACATTTTACGTCGAATCATTTTTCTTGCAGATGGATTTACGTACGAGCGAGCGGCGATAAACGAGTGGTTCCTCTGCGGTAAATTCACCAGTCCGATGACGAACGAGCCACTGGCTACCACAGGCCTCATGACCAATGTCCAGCTCCGAAACGCAATATTTACTCTTTTACACGGCGAAGGTCCTAATGCCGGCTAAGCTGTGAATAATTGTCACGAACACGTTCATACCTAATGGAATCGCATTTATACTCGAGTTTTTTCATCAAACGGCTGTGCTGATGCGCGACCAAATACCGAATGACATTGCAAAAAGTTTATTCGACCTATGCGAAAATACGTAAGTAGTTTTCCAAGAGCCCTAATCCAACTTCTTGTTTGCATTGTATTGTGATGATAGTCTGTTATATGTCATGCAGCTGAATTTTACAATTAATTTATCACTAATCTATTTATTGAATCTTAATTACATCTATAGGCAAAGTATTTCTATTTCTGGCATTGAAAAGCCTCGTGACATGATTATTATTCTAGACCATTTTTTTCTTGTCAATATCAAATACTTGACAAAACAATACTATAAAAAAGCAAATAAATTATCTACAAATATTTTTGATATGCTATATTATATATGCACAAAGGCATTCAAATAAACAAAAAAGTTTAATTAAAATCTGAGCACCAATCAAATTTAAAAAATTCAAATGTGTGGTAATACCATATAATTCAATATCTACCGAATAAAATCAATTTACTTGTTGAAGAACTCTTAAAACATTCATTTTCTTTTTTTTTGTTTCAATTTTTCTCAATTTAATTGCTATCATTTTCAAATCTATAGAAAAATCTATCTATCTATGAAAAAAACTGTTGATAAAATGTTATTGACTGTAAAAATTTTATGCTGTTGTTGATCATAAATTGAAATAAATATAAATCCAGATACCTGATGCAGAGCAGAGTACAAGTTGATAAAAAAAACTCTTATAGTCTCTAAGTTCTTTTTGATGTGTATGAAATTATACATGCAACTATACTATTTATAATCACTGACTTTTTATATAACTAAACAAATATTCATAAAATAGGTGTAAAATATTTTTAGTCCAGTCTGAAATCATGAATAAGTATGTAAATCTTCTGACACATGATTTTTATGGACTATAATTATCATAGTAAAATAAGACTAAAAAATATTGATGTGAATTTTCCTAATCTTATATCATACAATCAAAATCATTAGTATACTAAATGATGATTAAAATGACACGTCGAATAATCTTCGATAGTGCATACAACGTACCAAAAAATGTATTTCTGCTATTAAAATATAATTGAATACCAAGCAATGTATTGATGATATTAAAACAAAATAAGAAGAAAAAAATAACGCTACTAAGTGGGTGTGTAATGTTTACTACGATCACTCTTTTACACGAAACTAATCTTCTATAATGGATTTAATGATTATGAATATGCGCAATGAATAAAAAGCATTGCGTTAAAAAACTTGAAGCATTTTTACGTATTATACACCTTTTGAAATTGTACATACGAACGGTTTCTAGTTAATTGATTGTGATACGTAAGCTAAGTTAATAAAAATAGAATTATTCATGTGTAATAATCACTTTTTACAATTTATTTTTAGTGTATATGATAAATAACGAGCTGCTACATCTGAAACTAATGGATATTTACTATTTTCAAATGTGTAATGAAATTAGATAAAAAAAATAAACGCATTATGCAATTACACTTTTTCAGTACCGTACAGTAAAGTACCAAATTAACAAAGCTTAACATTAAGAAGATTTCAAAAATAGAATAAAAAAGGCCTTTGTTTAGTTGCTATTTGAATATGCACGAAGCTTTTAAAACAAATCAGTAGATATCTGCGCTCTTAAGTGTAGAGATCTTAGCAAAAATAAACACGTTTGAAAATTTGTATTTTCACTCTGGCCTTGGCAACCCCATAATTGAACTTGCACTTTACTATATAATACTGCCAATTCGTTCAACTATGTAAGTGTAACGACTGTGAGTCGTATCAAATCAATCGTTTATTACGATTTCTTCGTCTAGCATGATTTGTCACATATACTTATTATAAAACCAATTTACTCTTGCATATAGTAATTCAAAATTGTACTCTTATGTAGAAATGAAATAAATTTTTGTTTAAAATAATATTCAATTGCTCGATATAATTTTGCAATCATACAAGTTTAAACACCTTTGAATATTTGGCACTAATTTTGCGAAAAACAACGCATTGATTCAAAATAATTTTGCATATATTTGCTCATCGTGTAAATACACCTCTTTTATTACATTTGCCAACACTCACGTAGCTGTATATGACATTAAAAATAAAATAAAAAAGTCGAAATTACAAGTTGAACCCTTTTAATCCGCTATCTAGTCGATCTAAGCAATATATCAGACATTCGCTATGAGTCAAATGCAGAAGAAAGTTAGCAGTTCAAAATTGGCGCTGAACGCATACATGAATGGATCGCAAGATTCGTAAGCGCACGAAGCAACATTTGCAATGTTTCTAGCTCCGTGAGTTTTGACGCTCTACGGTTATTTCTCGTTTGTCACGAAACAAGCCACCGAGTCAGAATTACACAGACGTCATGTAGAACAGTCTCCGCACGAACGGTGAATCACAATCACAACAATAGTACACAGGAGTGTATACACTTCGCATAGCATAAGAGAGACGGAGAGCAACGGCGTATATATACGGACCAGCAGTGCCGCCCATCCTCGATACACAAATATAGTCATCTCCAAATCAGTCTTTCCTGATCTTTCTGCCAGGCTAGCAGACTTGGTTTTCTCACGAGCAAACCCGAAAATCTCAATCCCAGAACGCAATGGCTTCCTACACCGAAGACCAATTGGCCGGTAAGTGCACCAACACTCGTCGCTTTATTTGCTTATGTAAACCTGCTTCTTCTTGAACGTCGTCCTGATGCACGACGAACGCCAGCCAGTTACTTTTATAGCCTTTATGACAGGAATGCATTCGATAGACAGAAAGAGGGGCATAACGTTCAAGTCCCCCTGCAGACACGTACTCGTTGCCGTGTTTACGTTATGCTCCTGAACTCCTTTTTTTCGCGCTTATGGCCCCTATCCAGGTCAAGACTATTTTGCGCACACAGCAGCTAACCACTTGCCTTTTATGGTGCGTCATTTAAAAGTGAACGTTGCTCGCCTTCTGTATTGCCCAAGTATGAAGATGCTTACCTCTTTCAACTCCTTATTCCTGCACCCGCCACAAATCGCTGTTTCAGCAGAAGCCACCACCTTCCCACATTTCCACATCAATCTTCAATATACTTTCTTACTAGCTTGCAAAGAAAACACAACTTCTTTGTGATTGCTGCTTAACTTCGTCGATAGAAAAATTCATTTAAAATATCTGTAATCGTTGACCTTCGGCTGATTGAGTGTTTTGTATTCGACACCTCATAATTTCACTTATTTTATCTTAACCATGTATGTATTCACTTATCAAGAACTCACAAATAGAATGATGTCATCTATGGATGGTAAATACGTTTTAAAGATTCAATGTTTATTAACCTGTGTCTTAATATGTGTATTAATTCTGTAGCATAAGCAACATTTATTTACTTAATTCAGTTAATTCATATTTTAAAAATTATCAAAAACTTTAAATATAATATTGTAAAACTATGATAATCATTGAAATATTTTTATTGCAGAATTTCAAGAAGCATTCCAACTTTTTGACAGCCGTGGAGATGGTAAAATCCACGTAGCTCAAATCGGAGATGCTTTACGAGCTCTGGGCCAAAATCCCACCGAGTCTGATGTTAAAAAATTCACAAATCAGCATAAACCTGATGAAAGAATAAGCTTTGAAGTATTTTTACCCATCTATCAAGCTATCAGCAAAGCTCGTGCTTCAGATACGGCCGATGATTTTATTGAGGGATTGAGACATTTTGACAAGGATGGAAATGGTTTTATTTCATCAGCTGAATTAAGACATTTATTAACAACGCTTGGTAAGTAATTGAGAATTAATTTCTAAAACTTATAAAAGAATAGTATAATTAAAGAATTTACCATTAAATTTTAGGTGAAAAACTCAGTGATGAAGAAGTTGAAACTCTTCTAAGTGGACATGAGGATACACAAGGTAAACATCAATTATGAAGACTTTGTGCGTCAAGTCATGTGCGGTTAAACAAATACTCAGAAATATGAAAACTAATTTATCCTATTTCACAAAGTAAAAGAATTACTCAAATTTTATTAGAAAATTTTTAGAGCTAGTAATTATGCACAGCCATCTCCTTAATATTAGTTTTTTTTTTTGATTTTATCAATCGAACTGATAATCTTTAATTTGTATATGAATTGAAATAGTATTTAAAAAATTTTTTAACCAATCAAATGTATACCTGTTGTGCCTTAAATGTTGTTAAGTTATGTGCATTTAATAAGTTGGAATTGGAGACTTCATTACCGGATTAGTCTTATATTTAACCAAAATAATGCATTTTTGTGCAAATACTTTTAGACTTGACATATTCTGGAAATAAGTGAACTATAAAATGCACTATCGCTGTTTTATAGAAAATAAACTGAAAATCGCACAAAAATTTTGATGGGGGTACTTAATTTGATGAGAAATAAAGAGTTGCATACAGTTTTATTAAAAATTATTTAATTGATTCAGTAAAAACTCCTTTAAAAATTATAAAATAAGTAATATCCTAAGCTCTGATAATTATAAAAAATTTTGAGAACTTCTACAATAGAAATAAATATTTATTCTATTTCTTCTATCCAATTTCAAAATAGTACTTACAAAATAAAAAATCAAATCAATAAATAAGATTGTATTCATAGGATTTAACTCTCCTAAGCTTTATGTAACAGTAGAATTGTAAAAATTATTTTTTGTAAATTATATACATCAACTTTTCGAGAGACTTTCGAAATACTTATTGTTTTATATAAAGAATTACAAATACATGGATTTTTAACACATTTAATACTGAAACTTGTTAATTTCCATGAATGTTAAGTTTTTGTAACTTTCAGTAAATTCAAAGTCAACTGAACCAACAGTTGATCAGGTAAAAAGAAATGGTTGAAAGTTAAAAAACATCTAGTCTATAAAATTTCGTCTGTTGAAGTCGCAGACACAAATTGATGACAATTGCATATAGTTTGCCGTATACAGTACGAACATACACATCAATTGGACAATTCATAATCGCTAATAAATCTTTTGCGACAAGAGAATTATCTACTCTGCTGCCTTTATGACGCAATTCCGCTACAATAAACCTCGATATTGGGCGTGTTTTTCGAACTTGAAAAAAAAAACAAACTAAGTCTACAAGGATCAATGAATATACCTATGGTACGTGAACTCGGCTGTAAGAAAAATATAAATATATCGATCGCTGTTGGTAGTGAGGAAGAGCAATAGTGTGTGAGAAAAATGACACACGGCAGCGTTCAAATTTTATAACTGTTTATTTTTCCAGAATTGAGCAATTTTTCAAGGTAAAAAAACAGGCAATGAGCTGAATTTTTACCTAATTATTTTTCAAGTGCGTTTAACAATTTGATCTTGTTCAATTGAAAAATTTGTTATTGTATAGAAGAAAATGTCATGCGACGAGCGTTTGATAATCGTGTCTCTGAAAAAATATTTCATGTCAATGGTAATTAGAGGATAAGCTCGCGCGAGTAAGTTCGCAGCGAGCTGCAATTGCATCGTCGACGATAATGTGGAAATTCTAATTTTAAAACTCATGTGAGGACTGCATTATTTGCTCCTCGATTATAAATACTCGGCATACACGGTAAGTCTGCAAGTCGGCTGTCTCGTTAATTTCGTTGTCACTGTGTCGTTGCTATTGAAGAAATCAACGACACTCGGCGTCACAATGGAAAATTACTATATAGCTCAATAGAATGTGCATCAAAAACTGGTTGCGGCGCGCGCGAGCACGTAATCCAACTCCGCATCATTCCTTTTAAATAAAAAAAATCTCGCGCTAAATTTGCAGCATGTTTATTTTGATTATGATTGCCATATGTATTCCAGTGGTGATTCATGTAATATTGGTATATAGGAAACTGCACATTTGCCATAATATTAAGTCCGAGTCATCGTGCTTACGAACAAAGATTTTTTTGCAACGCGATAAAAGTTTTTCCCCACCGTTCAAAAAAAAAAGAAATACATGAAAATCACGTAGAGTATTGGCTTTAATATGAATATATCTCGGTTCTATTTAACGGCGGTATATCACGACTATTTGTCATCGCGCTCGCAGTTGGCCGTATTGAGCTCAGGCTCGTATACTCTTTCATTAAGATAAAAAAATATGAAACAAGCCTCGGAGCTTCTTTCGTTATCTGCGTAAGTAGTGCTACTAGAATTACCCGACGCCGTATAAACAATCAATTTTTATCCGTATCTATATCATATGACCAGTACACAGATTGGAGCGTGAGCAGTAATGCACGTAAGTAATAGCTCCGAGTGAGAAACGACCACTGACTGATACGTATAAAAACACGGTGATATTTAACAATTTTTTCATTGTTCGACTATGTATGGCCGAAAACATGCTTTCGATGAATAAAAAAGAGGAGAACTTGTACAGTTTGTTGGGAGCTCTACAGTACGATTGCAGTACGAGCCGTTCAATAGGTTCGATCGATGTCTCATTTGACATATAAAATGCGAGATAAGTGGCACGTGATCGAATCGATAAGCCCAAGGAAAAATTGCGAATTTTTCAAGTTTCCCCTATGTTTATAGAGTTTCAACTTGTCAAGTGTTGCACGCGAGTTCATTGGTTTATCATTTTGAAGAATTTACTCAAAAAAGTTTCATCAGATTAATTTTCGGATGAATGATACTATAATACGTGTACTGATCAGTAATTCGCCTATAAGGAAGAAAATCCTGCAAGAGTGGCGTTAGTAGGCATCTCGTTGAATAGAAAACAATTATTTTATTTATCCTTAAAGAGTCAAAAAAGCTTTAGTTTGAAAGCAAACGTTTGAAAAAATGTTGACTACGGTAAGGCGGTCGGTTACAGTCGTGAACGCGACAGGGTCGGCACGGAATTAGACTGCCTAGCTGAATCGTTATTAGTTTTTGCTATGAAATCAAGGACAAAGTTGCGAAGAAGCGAGTCGCCACGACGAATGTCGCCGCCGTCGCTATGCTTGCGAATACATGCGAAAGCGCAAGCGTGACTCAGCTGATGATGGGCCGTCGCCGTATACAACATACGTCGTATAACGTCGTATGGACCGATAACGAAGATACGACGACGCTCGGTATATCATGGACTTGCGCGCGTCATCATTGGACACTCGCAACAAATCGCAACATCGTAGCCTGAAATCGCGCAGCATGGACCTATCCACTCGTATTATTATCACGACAGACGACCCAAAGCAGCAAAGTTTGCCATCTCTTGGGCGTTCGCTATGTCGCTCGACAGTTAAATTTGCGCTTGGCGTTTATTAAACGGCAAGTCGCACAAAAGCCCACAAAGCAAAAGCCAACGCCGAACGCACACACGTAGACATCGCGCGCGCACACATTCAAACACGAACGAGCGCCGACGGGGCGAGTAAGAGGCGCGCGCAACACGCAGTTTTGGTCTTTCGATAAAAGCTGCTGCTGCCGCTGGCTTCCCGAGTCACGATTCACGAATAGCAGTACAGTACCGTCTAGCTTGTTACTCCCATAACAAGTACGCAGAGCAGCTATAGGCATATAGCTACTTGAGCTTCAATTCTCAGTTACATATCCGACATTTCAGTCAGTGTTTATTGCCCTCGCGAGCAGTTGACAATAAAGCCGTCAAGATTTTACGAAAAAAGAAACACCATGAATCCTAATTTGATATTAAGTACGGAGTTAAGTAAAAAGCAGCAAAGCGTGTTAATGTCCAGCCATTGGTAAGTGAATCATTGATATACATTTAATACATTTTAGCTCTTATCGCGCTGTCCGTCTCTCTTTCTCTTTGTCTCGTCGATACGTTGGACAATTGAAATTTCTCTGATAAATGTCCGATCGACCGCTCGAAATCATAGCCTACGTACTGTATATCGATTGTATAGATGGGAAAAATATCTCTGTGTTATTGTCGCGACGTAATATTAGTGTAGACAATTCGACAGCCTAGTAGCTGTATAAGCTATACTTGTATCGCTTACTATACCTATGTATGTACACAATTGTGTATATAGTTATACTGAGATTACATTTGTAGGCAATACTCGCTCGAAACAGCAGGCAGAAAATGGTTTCGACTACTGCCATGCGCACGCATTTTGCCTGTACTCTCTTTCATCTCGTGCACGTCTGTGTATGCGTGTGTCTGTGTACCTTGCGACTGGTGTAGGTAGCATAGGCTGGCGTTATGTATACACTTTCTTTCTTCTCTCTTGAATCGCCGTACTGCAGACCGAGAGATATCGGCCGCAGTCGTCGCCATTTTGCGCATTTGCATCTACAAAGCGGCGTGCTGCCGTGCTGTTGCCCGTCTACATGTAATTCGCCCGTATATATGCATCGCACTCGCACAGCTCTGCCTCGTGCAGGCTCTCTTATACAGGCGTATATGCGTGTGTCACCTGCGCCACATTTTTTCGCCGTACATAATACACGTGCTCCAATGTGGAGCTACGGAGAAAGAGAGAAAAACGGAGCGCTCGATCAGTTAATTCATCGAGCGTTGTTTGTTTTTGGGGTTTTCTGCCTTGAACCGAGATACGCGCTGGATATATATAAAATGCAAAATCAGCTGCTTACTTTTCTTACTCGAATGTGTGTGTGTGTGTGTGTATTGCCATTGGATATGTAGAGCGCGCGTGTGTGCGACCGTTCGATATATATATCTGCCTCGTATACATATATGCGACAGAGAGAGAGACTGATATTTTCGCGTGAATGCGAGAAACATCGGAGCATGGGTTCGAGGCAACGACGTGCCGTTTCTTCGGGCGGAAATGTCTGCTCGTCGACGTTGTACCTACTTTTGCTTTTATTTTACTTGTGAAAACGTCACATTGCGATTGTTGCGATTCGGCACGCGTCAGCTGACCAGAGTTCGGAATTCCTTTGCATATGCACTCTGGAATTTCTCAATTTTGCCATAATGACCGTGAAGCATACGGAAAGAATCCAGTGCGTTTTATGCATGTCCCGAGGCTTGTCGGTCATTTTTAAAGGGCATCTTGACATTGGTACTAAAACAGGCACCAAGTCTAGTGCAATGAGTATACACGTTTTATATAGCCATCAAAACCATACGCAGTGTAGGTGAAAATTATTTCGATAAGAAGCCGAAAAGGTGATCACAGTGAAGTAGGGGCGATATCTGTGCCTACCCTCGTAGCATCGCTATTATTGCCGTGTATGTTATACACACAGACAATCCTTACAACGCAGTATTTATCTTTTCTGCTTATTTCCGAATTAATTTATACCTAGTGTACCGCAGACCAATTGGTCTTTTCTATGTCTCATTAAAAATTTCCCGGTATTGAAGTAATGATGTAGTTTCATTTACGTGAATTCGAGCGGTACCGTATCTTAGTCATTCGTCATAGCTGCCTGACGACCACTACTGATACGGCAGTTATATATTTTTTATACATTATAAAAACGACTCATCGTTAAATTTTTATTTGTATAATTGTATATACACGCGCAACTATGCGAAATTTATCGTATTAGATTTCAATTGTGTGCCTCTCGTAATATATATCGAATAACTTGAACACGTTATACGCCATACCGTACTCGATGATAAAACGTGCAATAACCAGCGAGGCTTTCGTCTTTCGACGTGCTCTTAATAATCAGACATTTTTATAATTTGTAACGAAACATCAATTGGCTATAATTCAAATGCTCACGTATCATCGAGCAAGAAATTTTTTTTTATTGCTATCAATTATATCGACGAAAGCATTGTCGAAAGCTTCGCTATACGTAGCGCATGTAGCGTTATAATAGAAACGGAGGAAAAAATAAACAGCCCATATGATAATGATCAGCAAAACAAAATATTGAATTCCGTCTGCTCCGAGTTCTGAGTAATGAGCGATGCGTATGTGTAGCAGTAACGTCGAGGGATATCGCGATTATTAAATATTACATATGACACTCTAAACGTGAAAGTAACCATTTTCTTAATTGAAAGTGTAGGATTTGCGCAGGCTTTAGTGTTTTCTGAGCAAAAGTTACTTTTAAAAATTGAAAACTGCGCCAAAACTACTTATGCCAAAAGTAAATTCTGAGAGAAAACCCCCCGTAAAAAGTTGAATTTAACCAGAATTACCACCGCAATTTAAAAAAAAATGCATCCGCAGCAGGATTTGAACAAATTTGTAAATTCTGTCGGGTAACTGCGTACACATTGCCTAATGAGGAGACGACTCGCGCCACACTCGTGTTAATTTGTTATCTTGTGTTGCTGAAAATAATGAAATATTTCAAATGGATTATAGATGGATTTACTCGATACGAAGTTTCATTTAATCAACGTTGAAATTATATAAATGAGCGCGCGCGAGCTTCATAAATTTTTCTTTTAACTCGATTATAATCTCTCTCTTTGCTAACTTGACTTTTGAATTTCGCTCGTTAGTTTAATTGATCAGGCTGCGCGCGTCCTCGGATAGCTTAACGTAGATTTAACGCAGTAAAGTCATAAAAGTTACGCAATGTAGTACAACAATGATTGGTGTCGCGAATTGCGCACCGATGGAAGGCATAAAAGTACAGGCGAGTTCATTGCTCATTTGGCATCGTCCAACGTAATAATATGACATATTTTTCATAATTCATTTCATCATACAAAAGCTGCGTCGCGTTTGCATATTATACGGTACTTTTTTTACACGGCGCGCTGGGATAAGCCTCCTTTTGTAACTCGGTGTATCCGCGGGGCTTCCTCGTCGGGCTCTCCACAAAAACAAGGTGCACTGCTGTATCTATACCCTAGAGTGTCGTGGTCCTCTATTACGTGTGTAGCACCGCCGCTCTCTTTGTTCTAAATTTAATTTTACACGTACATGTTGCTCGCTTTGACTTTGACCTTTGCTGGAAGCTAGCAAAATGTTACATAATATATAACAACTGTCACTGCCAATGAAAGTCAAGTCAGAATTAGAAAGTTTTCTTTTGTTCAATTTTTAGTGACACCGATTTACTGTGGCCAAACGGTAGCTGTCTATTATTAATTATTCTGCTTCTTTTACCGATTAGATCGACTGGTGATTCAAGTTTATCTGTACTCGTTTGTTATTTTTCTTGTTTATTATCGTTTATCAAAGAACAACGTTTACCCGAGTCATTGTAGTGCAGTTCAATGTATAAATACACACAATGTTTTTATCGTCGAAGCGCAACTACTTTACGCGCTAAACTGCGCGAAAATAAAAAATAAATAAATGCACTGGTAGCGTTCGCGTATTTATTCTCGAGTGTTCTCATTTACTTTTTTTTTCGTAAAAAATCGATACCAACAATCGCGATAATCGTGCACACTCGCGAGTAATTTATGGGTGGCATTTTTTATTCACCGTATTGATGCACTCACGGCTCATGAGTATTACTTGAAGAAGATACACAAATTGCGCATGCACCCAATCTTTACGATGTTTTCTCCATAATTCTTTCAGCGACGTGGTGTGGGTGTATTATTAAACGATAAATACATCATGAAAACAATTCCATTGCAACCCCCATACACTTAATTTCCATCTATGCGTCAGCCATCGGCTTGACCGTACGTACGTCTTTTCGCTAGACGATTAATTGGATTAAATTGCTGTACTATCAAAATATTCCACCAGACTTGCTATAACAAGTGTCAGCGTGCGTGAAATGAGCTCTGCAAGTCAAAACACACGTCGTTAGGCGTCGGATATAGCTCAAAAACTTAAATTTGGCTGCAAGATTGACAATAAATGCAATATTATTATTTTGCAGCTGCTCGCTCGCGCGCACGGGAGTCAGCTAAGATTTGTGAAATGCCCGTCAAACGAAGGTGATTTACAGAGTTGTTGAATCGGGGCAGAACCAAACAATTGTATGCACATGGGCAATTAATAAGCATGTAATCGATTGAGATTTCCAACGCAAAAATATACAAAAATATATAAATGAAGCACTTATTTGGCGAAACGCCCGTTTAGCGCGCATGACGTTCCTTATGCTTCTCCCACCTCGCTTTGTTCTCTTTGCAGTTCTCGCACTCTTGCTCTCTCTGTCTTTCTTACATGTAATATACGAGGCTCGCTCTTGTTCTCGCAGCTCCGTCTCTCCTTCTGTTGACGAGAGGAATAGGTATAATATAAAGTTAGGATCTCCACAGTTGTAGTACAATATCGGCGCGGGCAGAGAAGCTTTAATAATTACATATAAAATCGCGCGAGTCTCCCGCAGTCGCAGGTCAATCGGCTTTCCGTGTTCGTGGCGATCGACTCGATTCCTAGCCCCTTCACGGGCATTTCTCTGCTCACTCTGTCAACTTTGCACATACGTTTTTCACATACTTTTATACTTTTATACGCTACCTTATACTTTCGTTGACTTTCGTACGCGAAAGAGAGGGAAACTCGTCGGTCGGTTTTGTGTGTTGTGTCGGACGTCGAGTGCGCGACGACCCTCTTGTTTTTTACGGAAGTGTTCGATTGCAAACAATTGATGAAAGTTATGGCTCCCTATTTGAGGTAAAAAAAAACAAGTCTCTCGATGTGTTTGACAGGACGAGATAGTGCTTTTAACAGTTATCTGCAGTCGTTTGCCCATATGGATCTGTATCGATTGAATGATTGAGTACTTGCAGTTGCGTTTGCGTGGGAGGGGACAAAAAGGCTCATACCTTGTCATGCATTGTAGCTCCCATTATCTGTGTACATACATAGATGGTGAATCGTACGAGAGATTTGAACGAGCGATAAATGCGTTGCAAATGTACACCTGCGTATGCAAAGAAAGTACAGAGCTATAACACATACCAACACCAGCAGCATCAGCGATGACGATGTTGTGTTTTGGCACGAAACCGTTGTAGCTTTGCCGAGAATTTATCGTGCGTCGCGAATAATTGGACGCGCGGGCTCATATTGTTGACGCGCGTTTCGCGACGTGGAGCTTGACTACTTGCATCATCGACTCCTCCGTAACTATAATCTCGAGAGGAGAAAATAGCACGCTTAATTACATCACCGTCTAATCCGTTTTATCCTTTTTTCTCGTTGCAGCGAAATGAACAGCAAGTGCGTCGACGAGGCCTTCGAAGAAGGATCCAGAGCCATGCAGCACTACTGTATAACGCTGGGTGTGGGGCCTCTGTGGTGGTCCTGATGCGCCCCATGCCGCATTGTCTGTTTCTACAGTCAACACAGAGAGCCGCGGCGTGGGGAACAAGCAGAGTCAGCTCTCTGTGAGCTCACATATTGTACAAGTAAGTTGAAATTTTTGCCTTTTGCTTTTTTCTTCTTTTTTTTTAATCCAACAAAAGTCTCTTTCGTCGACTCGGTCTTTGATTTGTTCGTATGTAAAATAATCTTTCTCGCGTTGAGTCGAGTGCAGTCTCCATCATAAATTGACACCACTTGAAAACATTTTACAAGCTCGACTACTAGCCGAGCTTGCATAAACTCGTTCAATCTGGAACACGCCTGATCCAGAATGCATGCCAAAAAACAACGATAATATGTTTTTTTTTTGTTGTTCTCCACAGGAGGATGAATTGCTGAAAGCATTGAAGACCAACGAATCGCTGCGCTTGACCTTTAATCTGCAACTGACCGAGAGCACCTCGGTGGAATGGGAGACAGTGGTATGGCGCGGCTGCATGTATATCCGCGTCCCAAGCTGTCTGCTTCCCGAGGGCTCCAAGGAAGGTTTCGTGTCTCTTCTTGAATACGCCGAGGAGACACTGCACTGCACCAACATCGTGGTGTGCCTGCGCAAGGATCGCTCTGATCGAGGTATTGACCGATTTTTTGGCGTCGATATCGCCTTGTTCGACAAGGCCGATCAAGTTGTCAATTCCAACGCTGACAACGACAGCACCATGCTAGATTCTAAACATTACCGTTTGTCTGACAATTTAGCGATGCTGGTTCGTACCTTCATGTTTTTGGGCTTCTCGGTACTGCCTCCAGACCATCAGCTGGTACCACCGGGTAGCGATTCTGGCAATCTCTATATGCTCTATGCCATTGAGTAATCACCACGCTGCAAGCCAAACATCTCTTAAATTTAACGCATAGGTAGTTCATCAGTATTTTTTAGTTTTTCTTCAATCTATTCATAGCTTTTATTTTATTGATATATAATTTATGATAAATCAATCACTCATAGTATCATTTTATTTTTCAGGTTTTAATCATGATCATCCAGACCGTTCGATCCATATGTATTCATTTAAAATTGAAAACACTATTCTTATTCATTGGATGAAGACAACTTATCATGGTTTTTAATTTTTCTTTTTAGTACTCAAATTTATATTTTTGTACTAAAAACCAACTTTGGAGCCGTTACTACTATTATTCCAAGCTGCAGATTTTTTTAAGAATGAGCTAAAGATAACATTCCGATTAATTATTTATTTAGAAAAGTTAACTATAAAAATCTTTACATTCAGTTTTTTAAACTCACATATTTTTCATTCTTGCAGTTTTTAATAATAACAACGGAAACCTTAGCGTTAAAATTTAGAGATGTAACTTGAATGCAGGTGATTGCCAGATGAAATGGAGTCATGTAAGACTAGCCATTTTAAAATCAATTCATTCTCTAAATACAATATTAAAATTTATCTCGTCAGAAATAAAATGCTCACAAAAGCTTGTCCCTCGTATTTCTAAAGTATTTAGTGGTTTTGAACATTGTCTATTATCATCAAGACTTGACAAAACTACTGATGTTTAAGGAAATTTATTATCAACAAATCTCCGTGTTAATTAGGTGGCAGATTGGGTTTAAACTGTATATAAAATGTTAAAATGCAACTTATTATTGTTTAAAGTGCGTATATTATAATTATTAATAGCAATATCATCTGAAGTTTGTGTTCAATTATTTAACTGGCTTTAAAAGCATTATTAATGATCATTAGTATGTAGTTTATATATGTATTTATGATTACTTGAAAAAGTTTGAATGCATGATACATGCAAAACCTTAATTTTTAAACCATTCTCTTTTCAATTTATTGGACCTGCTGAAATGGCTGTGCTGTACTTAAAACTGGTTACTGGCATCAACTAGAAAAAATTGTTCATCTTTTGTGTCACTCATTTTTTTACTTGCAGTTTGGACAAATTTCATTATAACGGATTGTAATTTTTGCTTCAGTAATCAGTTCAAAAGTGTATTAAGTATTATTATAATATGTTTAAGATATTTAAGAATATGAAACAGCACTTAAAAAGAAAAAACTGATGAACTAGTTAACTAATACAACCTTTTGTCATCAATGTGAAGCAGGAAGCCATAAAAAACCAATATTTATATTTGCATAGTTGATATTATTGTATTCGTAAAGCTATTATGATTTCGTATTTTTAACATTAATATCATTGAGTTATTGTTGTAATTGCACAGAACATTTAATTCTAAAAATTACATAATCTAACAAAATCCATTAACTAACAATTGGATATCCCCTATCAGATAATTCCCAATCAATTAACATGTGAGAGTTTTTGTTAATAAATGCGCTCTTAGTGTTGATAAGATCAACAGACTGTAAAATTTTAAAAATAAATAAAAAAAAATTTAAAAATAAAAAGTGTAAAAAAAAAATGAAATGTTAGTAGTTGGTTAGGCGTAAAAACAGTAATGAGTAAACAAAAAAATTACTGGGTTTAAACTGTTTTGGAAAAATGGATCGCAGCAAGTGAAGGATAAAGTAAATAAATAATTGCAGATAAATAATTATCTTTTGAAAATTACATTATTTAAAATACATAAATTGTATAAAATGTGATAGGATAGACCATTAACAGATAATGGCTATGTGCACTTGACCTATGAAAAAAACATTTTCTGTGCTATGTTAACATACATTTTTGATTATTAAATAAATATTCTACAAGGATAGTATTTTTATAATTATTTTTCACTTCTTAAGTTTGATTGCAAAAAATATTTATGCACATTATTTAATCACTCAAGTGTATCACGAAAAATTGGACTTATAAATAAGTTTCATAACTTAAAATTATATGTATTCTCAGTTTAATAAATTATATATTAATGGAATAATTACATACTACTTTATTTCCAAACCAATGAGTTATAACTCATGTACTGACTTTCAACTTACTTGGAGTTATTCGGGCAATCAAATAACATATGCTTTAAGCATTTTAGTGGATTAATTAATTCAAATTTTAACTGATTTACATTAATTAATATAAAAATATAGTACGTAGTTTATTGCAACGCCAAAAAATCCATAAAATCAAATTTTATGATCCATTTCAGTTCAGGAAATTCATTAGTAGATTTGAAGAGAAAAATCGAATTTACAGATTTGTACAATTATCATCTTACATTATCACTAAATTGTACAGTAATAATCGCTAGTCATTTCTCTTCTAAATTTGCAATATCAAATATAAATTTGTGATCTTATTATTTTTTTTTGCGATTATACTTGATTTTATTTTTATTATTTTGCTTATTGTGATTAGCATTTGGTACAGTGGATTTTTGATCAGATACATGTTTATCACTTAAACCTACTTCAGGTACACTTTTATCTGAAAATAATATTTGTAAAATATTATTTCGACGTAAGCCATAATTTCGATAAAAAAATCAATATTAATACTCATGAGCTTATCAACTCACCATTATGTTGGTTGAATTTTTCATGTCTCTGATTGTTGCAATCGAATTCATTGTCAACGGAACTGAAGTGATTTTCTATAAACCAAGAAATGTACAATCATTTATTTGATCATTTAGTAATTAACAAAATTAATGTGACCCATCAATAACTCACTACTTTCAGGTTTTTTAGAATTAATAGAATTACTGTTAGTGGACAAATTATTAATAGCTTTAACAGGGATCTTTTGATTTCTGCTGCCATTAATTTCCTTTTGTGATCTACGTTCATTGTTTGATTCTGCGAACTCCCGATTATTTTTTTCGCCAATATCCATTGACCCCAGTGGTTTTGCGAGCTCGTTGATGATTTCGGAGTGTTTGACCGAGTAAGTGAACAACGTCTTCTGTGAGAAAAAAACACTTGGTCAATAAAAGAATATTTAAATATTTAAAAAACTATTTCGGTAAAAATGGTTTTATTTATAAAAATTCATTCAAAAATGATTAAAAAAAGCCTGATTCCTCTTAGTAACAAAACTATAGCCGAAGTAAGGAAATAGAGCATAACTTTGACTTATAATCCACTTTTTAATAAAAAATAACGTATCCTTTAACAATGATTTTCAAGACTTACAATTATTTGAATTATTAAATTTCAATTCGAATCTTTAATGATTATTGTAAAGTTTGAAATGCATTGACTGTGTTTAAATATGACAGCCAATTTTTAATCAATAATCATATCTTTTGAAGTTTTAAAACTTTAAATATAATTTTCAATAACATGATGAATATTTGGTTTTTGGTATGATAAAACCAATTTCGCGTATAAACTACGTAAAAATAAATGATGGGTGAGGTAATGAATGATACGTTTTCATATCATTGTTTCAAGGATCGATATTTTTTGGAATGAATTTAATTTGGTTAGAGAGTTGTAAAATGAAAAAATCCTGTTTTATTACGAAAATATTCAATTTTATTACAATTTTAAAATATATGTATTGGAATAGACATTGAATAACAAATTAGGAAAAACGAGTCAACTATACATTAGTTTAAATCAAAATCACTACAAAATGATTATTAAATAATCACACATTACTTGCTGAGAATGCGATTATTGATCATAATAAGTACATGTGCTTATAAAACATGATGGCATGAAAAAATCGTCGATTGTTTAAATGCACTTATAATAACTTTGAATTTACACATCTATCTTTGAAGGTGAAACATCATTGGATCTTCAAAAAACTCATCCTTCAGCGCCTCCAGCCCCTCTTTCAAGGTTGTAGAACTCAATTTCTCGTCCACACGGGAAATTAATATTGGTAACTTTATGGATTTTATCTAAACGTTCCTCTCCCGAATCGTCTGATTCTTCCATCGAATTCTCTGAGCTAATATCAGAGAGATTATTGCTTTTATTATTTATTTCTGCAGTACTTGTAACTTCAATATCAACTTTTTCTTCAGCTTTTGGTAAAACCTAAAATTAACAGGTTTGAAGTGAGAACATTTGAAAACCACATTTTAGTATTTTTTCAAGCTTATCCATAAATTTCGAACGTCAAGAACAGATGATTTTTTCAACGTGATACATGGTAAACATCACGGTAGTTTTTTTATTATTCAGAGACTGCATTTCATTTCAATTTCCGAAATACACGACCGAAATTTTTTTAAGTAAAGCACAAATAATAAAATAATAAATATGATCTAATGACTAACTGCCACTCCGTTGAATTCATCATCTAATACAGCTTCATCGTCAGATTCGTCAGTTTCATCCACTGAATCGTCTGAACAGATATCAGAAAACTTCCTTTTGCTATCATTTACTGCTGAGTTTGAGACTTCAACTTCGGGTTTTTCTTCAGCTTCCGATGAAACCTAGAAGAATGAACTTTGAATTAAACATTAAATTAAAATAATTGTTTAGTCTTATATTATTTCAAAATTATATCCATGAATTTCGAACACCTACTAGAGTAATATTACATTTTTGAAACGGTTCAGCACTATAGTGATTTCATATTTTGAAATACATGAATAGAATTTTTTCATGAAGATGAGCATAAAATTACGTAAACAGCAAATTTTAAAATAAAATTGTGGAGATGGAGGAGTATTGTGTCGAACATATAGAATTAAAAACGATAGATGATTGGGATGTTGAAAATGAAAATGAAGATTGTTAAGAAAATGTGGAAAGAAGAACTTACCGAGTCAAAAAAATTAGAGACTCGAATTTTAGTCGGGGGCGGCGATGGAGGCATCTTAGTTCCGGAGTCCAAGCAAGATAGGGTGGATAAAGTCAATCTTAAGGACTTAGCCAGGCTCTTACTAGCTTCTCTCACAGTCATCGGTTTGTCCTACACCCACCATCACCGTACGAATTTATCGAGTTTTTCTTTAATTTGTTTTTATCCGTGTAAGATGAAAATCGCGTAAAATTGATCTTTTTCAAAGTTTATTCGAATAAACGCTTAGCTTATACACCGTTACTTATTTTATTTTTATTACAATCAATTATTTTGACTCAATCTATTTTCGCTGTCGCTAAGTTTTATAGGTTTTCATGCAAAACTTGTAGAGTCTGTTAGTAGTACAAGTTAGTGTTAAAGTTTGTTAAAATAACAAGAAAGGAATAGAAACAAACATAAGTTCTACCAAGTTAAGAAAAAAAATTCAACGAAATTTCAGCGATTAAACATTTCGATTTCACAAATCGTAAAATTTATAAAAATAATTCGTTTTTTGTATCTAAAAAATATGACTATTTACCTTAGTAGTGGATCCTTTATTTAATTTCATATTTTTCATGCCAGTTGATTTGATAGCTTGGATCCGTTTGCGGCTTTTTTGCAAGACTTGAATCTACGAAAAAATGAATATTGTTTATAAATTAATTTTCATTATACGAATAGGAAATGCTGATTGAATAGATGAAGAGTTACCATGTCGATAGGTTCTACTTTTGGATATCCCAAAACTGATGCTGTCAGATTAATGCTAATCCTGATGACTCGCAAAAAAATTAGAGTGGGCAAAAATAAGATCCAAGGAAGCGGTCTGACGAAATCAACGTCGCTGGATGGTTTACCGTTGACTTCTGGAATATTGAACAAGTGGCGATGAGTTACAGGCTTTGGAATGAAATCGATTTTTTCGATCATGAAGAATAATTGCTCACCCATACGGACGTCTGTCGACGGTAAACTCCACTGTACCGACTTTTCAATGGTCCACAAAACCTTGTCGATGGCCTTTAGAATTGCTTGTCCTATAGACATCTGTGCGGCCGAATCGACTCCAGACGAAATTAAACTGCTTATACTTTCCACGTTCACCATCTTCGTAGAAGTTCACCTATTGTTTAAAAAATTTTATTACATAATTATTATTATAAAGGATTTATATTTTTTAAGTTAGTGTAAAACTAAACGACATCGTTTTCTGACAGCTGTAATAAATTGGATAAATAATGAAGCTCGAAAAACCGAGCTTCTTACTCGCATATGCTGGCCAATGACGGTGTACTTTGTCCAGGCATTACATTGCAGTTTATAAATAAGTATAATATAATAATTGTACCGAGGGATAAGGGGTACTCGTCGATTATCGGTATCGGGAAAGCAGCACGACCTCGTGGTATCAATCGTTACGATGCATCAATCCATGTACGAGTTTGCGCGTTCCGTAATGACAACAATTTAAACTGGCATTACATTACATTATTATTTCCATTTTGCGGATTAATTTGAGCTCGTCAAATCAAAGATAATTAAGTGAATCGTGCAATTGTTCTAGCACGAGATGAACTGTTAATATCCGTAACTGTGCTTAACAAAAATTTATTTATTTCTCGTTATTATTACGATTATTGCATCCATTTAAACGTTTACTCAAACGTCGAAAGCATTACTCTTTCTAAACCCTTGTAAATCCGATGAAAATTTTGCCGTGTGACGCAGTGGTATTGCGAACCCTGCAACTTAATCAATTAAAAGTAGGATACTTATTTTGCAAGTCGTACCAAATCTTTTAACTAATATTGCGTCAACCAGCTTTCAACGAAAAATTACTCATCAAAAAGTCGTCGAGTTTCATTAATAATTAAAACTGATATACTTTTTAAAATAAGCTCGGCAAGATAGTGCCTTTACGGATGCACATACGACGATTGTCTCGAATATTGAGGTATTGGTATAAAAGAAAAATAACGACGATAGCGACGAAACGGTAAACATCATCGCGGAGCGGATGATAATGTGTAATTATAAGCGTGCATATGCAAAACGAAGCAGTAAAAAAAAAGATGAGCCAAGCGGCTCTCTCCGAATTGATACATTTTTGTAATTATTTTGCCATCGACGGCTGCCATATTTCGCAGCGGAGAAATTGACGCAGAGCGAATGGAAAAAGTTCTGGACGATACTGCTGTCAGTGGAAATGCGGCGAATCGGTATACGTACGAAGATCGGCCTCTATCTGCATGCTCAGTTGCATATATGTGTAAACGTACACAGACGTACGCAGACGTAATACAGAAGCGAGGCAGACAATGAAGATTTGTCACGAGGCATAATAGATTTGTTTATCGTGTACAACTTTTTGACCACGCGACTATATTTTATCGAAATTCCTAGGATCCGCGCGCGTAACTCGAAGCCCTTCGAATCGATCTCTCTTGACTCCATCTCAAAAGCAGTAGCAAATGCAGCCCGCGTTTATCGCGAATTATAATTAGCAGCATCGGGAATCAATGTCAGCTGCCTGTTATATTACGAATATATATATAATTGTGTGCAGTAGACACAGTGGACGAGTACGTGCAGAGGCGCGATATATATGCATTATATTGACGAGAGACGCTGAGATTACGTCAAATGTTAATTCGCGTTATTATTAAAATAATACCGATGCAGCAGTTTAGTGGAAAGATAAACTCGCCTCTTATCGTACGAATCGAAGACGACGGCTTTGAATCATTATGCGGTCGCACGTCTCGACGTTTTGGGCGTCAAGAGTCCTTTACCAATCGAATATCACAATGAAAAATCTGACTTCTGTATTGAGCAAATTGTACGAAGATTGCTTAACAATGGCGAGCACGTGTCGGAAAAAAAAATATATAAATAACAAACCTTGTAACATACATATATCAGAGACATTTTTTTCATCATCCAGTAATTGTACGATATAAATCATTACCAGATGATTAACGTTATTTAAAATCAATTTTTCCCTAGTGTGCGACATTGTCAACTATATCTGGCAAGTATAGAATTGCTTGTGTTACAATTTATACACTTGTTCTCGTCGTTGTCAAAGCAATTAAAAATTAAAACTTTCTTGAATACGCGAATGTGTCTTAATATTACTCCGCGGCGATAAGATGGCTGTGTTATAATTATGCAACGCGCCGACTCATCTTCACTTGGTGATTTTATTTCTTTTTCTTATTTTCCTTTTTTCTGTATAAAAAAAAAATTATAACTATATATTGAAGATCTGGCTGCGCTGCGCGCGCGGCACCCGAGAGGGGTCAAAGCTCAAGTCATTTTTTAACGTCTGCGATCTGCGAGATCCCTGCGAGAAAAATGTAACGCAACGACGCTTCTTCGGACGCAGTATTAAATAGTAAATATAAACAATTTTGCATGCGCGTTCAGACGTTGGAAATTCAAACGGCGACTGCTGCTACTGATTGGCCGCGCGCACGCACGCACACACAGACGGACGCCCGCAACGATTATATATTTGGATAAAAGCGATACTCGATCGAATCGCTCAAGGGCGATCGAGCCGAGATCCAACGTCGCGTATGAAAACACACACCTCGATATATTATAAACAGTCGCCGCGAGGCATTTGCACGCTCGATCGGATAGCTCAAATCGCGAAGACATTATACGTACACGCATAATCGAGGTAAACAATATTATACTTCGCTTGTATGTATATCAGAGACAATCGAATACCTCTCGCTCGCACACACGTATGTGTACCTACGTAGGCTCGCGTACATTAAATTCGATACCGTAAGATATTGTAGGCAATTGTGCGCGCACTCGACGATCGCTAATTTCAATTTCCATAAATAACGATATGATTGATGTATCGGAGCGCGTATTCGCCACTCGAATTGTGAACTGACTCAACGGCGAAACGCGTAAGATAGGTACAGGTGAGAATACGGCGCTCGCGACATGTTTGAATGAAAAGCACAGGAATTCGACTGAAAATGGGGTTGCAGCGGTACGGACTGACACGTGCGACTCGAGAGCGTTACATAGGTAATATACCTGTCGAGAAGTGCGCTTGTATGAAGAATCACTTGATTGCTTAATTTTCAAAGCCGATCGAGCCAATGTGTAGTCAGCGGCGCGAGCACAAGCTTGATCGATCGAACATTAAATTTGCACTCGCAGTTTGAGTTGTCGTCACGCAAGTAGCAAGCAATTGAGAATTGATAAGAAAGAAAGAAAGCGAGAAAGAGAGCCGCGCTCAACGTAACAGACAAATACCTTCGTTTATAGCGAGCGCAGTCGTCGCGAGCAATGGTCCTTTGGCAGCTCGCTCACTTATACTAAAATCCTCCCCCGCGGTCGCTGCGGCAGACTTTTAGCGGCAACAATTGGACTCGATGTACGCACCGCACGCGTGATCTATACAAGTCTGGGAGATGAGGCCGCCGTTGCAGTCACTTGCTGTATTATGATATTGTATGTGCGTGTGCGTGTGCGTGTGTGTATAAATATGTATACGTGTGTGTGTGTGTGTGTGCAGCTGTCGACTTGCAGCAATCGGGCCGCGCTAGCGATCGACTGGCAAGCGCTTATAATAAGCCGCGCGCTCCGAGGCTCGCACATAGCATTTTAGATGCCCCGAGAGCGCGAGCAATGCTGTTTACTGCGGCCAAGAGAGAAAAACGGCGAAATCGCCACACGCCAAAGATAAGAGGAGAGCTCGCCTCTCTCTCCTTCTAGCTCCCTCGACACTCGTGTTTTGTCTTACAATTTCGTTTCGCCAACGATAAACCTTATTACGAGTTACAAACGTTTCTTTTTGCCGATCGTCTTCGCGCGTCTTTCGCAATTCGCGAGAACCGTGACTTTCGGAGCGACAAATTCGCGCGTTTTCTAATTGTTATAATAAATAAAATGTATCACACTTACTGCGGCTGGAGCGAACTCGCTAGCCGGCATGAGCACTGTGTTTTGTACCCGCAGCAGCACACGCACAAGACGTACTCCCCGATTCACAGCGAGCGAGCACCTATTATTGCAGAGTATGCGCCGACTGCCACCAACTGCCTCGTGATTTTCGCGCCGAAACTTCCCCTCTTCGCATATTGCACACGCCGCAGACGCATGCAGCGCGCGATGCCCGACAATTTCTCCCCTTCGTTCTTACCTTTTGGCCGTTAGTCACCCATGTCTTCCTCTCTTTTTTCGCGGACCCTCGGCAATTTCAAACTCCATTATATACTTATTCATATTCTTAGAATACGATCTAACAATTTCTTCGTTCGAGTCTTGGATTAAATCTTTAGATAAATTATTTTTTAGAGGATGAAACGAGCTCGTTTTCGTTTGAACTGAATTAATGCATCATTTTCAAAGATTAGTTTTATTAAACATTAGTTACATTGTTAAAAATTCAAGTTTCATAGCATTATACACTAATTTTTGCGCTCTTTCATAACGTCAAGTATCTCATTATTTAAACGATTCATTCACATACTCCCAACGTTCAATTCCGTTCGAGTGTTTTGAAATAAGTAAAACGGAAATTAATCTTGCTACCAAACTGTTTAATAATTTCATTTATTCTCATTTTAATTGTGATACTTGAATAGTTTTGAATTACAACACCATGTACATGTAAATACATTAGGCTAATACAGATGCTATTTCAGAATTTATCAATTTTCCTTTAATTTCATGTGAGTATTTTTTGTTACATTTTTCTGCAAGAGTTCATTTTTACAATTAGAATATATTTAATAATGATCAACTTTTTAAAATACTCTCAACTTCTGTACAAGATAAATTCTCATGTTACAAGTAAATAATTGGTCATGCATTATTATGATATAAAGGCCATATATTGAGATTTAGTTAATGGAAAATCACTTGTTACATTTTCGTATGATGAAATTTTATCAATAACGCTTTTTCAATTTAAAATTTGAGAAAACAATTAGTAATTAAAATTGGTATTAATTGTGAGAAAAGGATTAAATTACTTTGACTCATTTTTTTATGATACCTAATCAACTTTTGATTTATGTAAAAACAGTATAAAATACATTGTCCTAATGAAAGTGTTCAATTTTTCCGCAATTTTTTCACACAATCTTTTATAAGGTCTCATTCGAATCTAATCACATTCATTAAAATTAACATGAGAATAAAAAATAGATGCAACCGTATTAATAATATTTATTTTATACAATACAATATGAATAGTTTAAACACAAACTGTTAAAAAAGGACTATTCTTACTTGAATGTAAATCAAAGTAAAAGAAAACAGACTCACAACCACATTCACAGATGAGTACAATTTCACTTCAAGGCAGCGACACAAAATTTAATAATGCGCCTAACAATTTTTGTTCATTGGATCTGTTTGTTGTGTAACAAAATTGAAATACAACTTTCAAAAGATTGATAATAAATACATCGCAAACATAATTTACCGAATCATATGAAAATATAACGAAACAAAGAAATGTGCAACCATTCAACAAGTTGTATAAAGAAGTTTAGTAATGCTTTTTGTCAAATGTGACATTAGACAGCTTTTACTTCATATTTCGATTTCACATTTTAACTCAGATTGGTTATTAGTACTTATCATCATCTTGCTCGTCTCCTTCAACTTCATCTGGAGGTGCAAAACCATCCTGAAAAATAAATTTAAAAAATAGTTCAGTTGCTGTTTCCCCTTAAATTATAAAATTATCAAAATATATAATCCATCATTACCTCAGTAGCATACAAAACTTCTAAAATTTTATGAATAATTGGAGGAGTTTCACTATTATCAGATTCTTGGCACATAACTTCAATGTCTCTCAGCTTTCCAAAGTAAAAATCTCTTTCTTTCTCCAACCCATCAACAGATACTTTGAGGTCCATTATCTAAAAATAATTATAAGCAATTTAATAATAATCACAACTGCTAATGAATTCAGTATAATTACCTGACTGTTAAGTTCATCAATTTTTCCTGTGTCTCCTCGAACGCCCATTCCTCCAGTTTTTGGTATTCCAACTCTAGATGCTGGAGCTTTGTTAACTGTTTAAATAAAATATATAATTTGTATTTAAAACAATTGCACATTTCTTTATTACACTACTACTTATAACACATAATACATGGCAATTCTTATAGCAGTGAAAAAATTGTGCTAAGTTGTGAGAATGAAATGTGTCAAAATTGTATTCAATAATAAAAAGTCAAACCAAACATGCAACCTGAAGCAACATGCTTTTTCGTGCATTATAATTTTGAGAAAAAATGAGTGGATATAAAGTACATGCATATTGGAAGAAAAATTAAAATCATAAATTAAATTTGGATTCTGAATATTAAATATAATAATTACAAGATCTTTGAACATTTTTTGCAGGTAAATTGATAGAAGTTGTATATCCTTCGCCTAAGTTAAAATCATATATTATAGAATTAATAACTATTATCGAGTTTTTTCTCAAGAATATGTGATAATTTAAAATTTTGATTTTATTGTAAAATTTATAATTTGTTTATTTTTGAATGCAATAAGAAAAATCTATTTTACCAGAGTATTGATTATTTTGTGTTATTAACAATTTTTAAGCAAAATTGAGTCAACAATGCAGATTTATTAATCTTTTCAGAACATTATCCAAAAGACAAATCTTTTGGACATATTTTGATTTTATTAGAAAAGCATTTACTTCAATTATTAAGATACTTGGTATTGAATGAAAAACAGAAAAAAAATTTTTTTGACTGTACCCATCCTAGCAGCTGGTTTTGATGGCACTGGGGCAGTTCGTTTTACCATTCCACCACCTCGTGGTACATTATTGCCACCACTGCCTAATGGTTCACCCCCTCGCATAGCAAGAGCATCATAAACATCTGTTCCTGAATAGTTTGCATCAAAAAATTTCTTGAACCATTGTAAAAACTCAAAGTTGTCTTGGAACCTGCCTTTCACCAATTTATCGATAGGTACAATCTGTAAATGACAGGTGAAAGATTGCAGGGTAAAGTACATCAAAATAAAAAAAACTGAAAAAATATGCAAATAAATGTATATAAAAAAAAAGAGTTTCTCTTTATATTGGCTCAAATGCAATACTGTTACTGCTTAAAGAACACTGAGTAAAATAATTTGAGCTAAGGGTTATTTTACATTGGCATTTTTATCACATCTATCAATGTAACATACATGGAAGCAAATTGTTATTCCATTTTAGAATATTATAATAGTTCTACTAAATAAAAATATTTATACCAATTATGAATTTAAACCATAATATCAAGCTAATAATATTTACTTCTAAACCTGTAGAATTTGATAAAATTTTGCAACTAATATTTACATTAAATAATACAGAGCAGTGCTCTGCAGTTGCTCAAGCAGATGCTCTGACATATGCTTTAAACTTGTGTTGCAAAAAATGTTGCTCAGTGTATTATGTGTTTTGAAGTGCTGTTCATGTGAAAAATTTAACAAAGTGAAAACTGACTTTATAGGAGTGTACCGAATGCTATAGAAGAAATTGATAATTTCAGCATCTATAAGATGTCATGCGCCAGGCAGTGCACAAATTTAAAAAAAGGGGGTTGAAATTAGAAATATCCATGTACTCATTTGGTGTCGAGGTATTGGATTTCTCTGTTGAATTTGCTTAGGTGGAGCTTGTTTCTGCACCAACTGACTATTGGAGTAGCTATGTGGATTATCAATTCCAGAACCCAAAGGAATATATCCTCGAGCTTCAAAAGCCTCATATTCACGTCCGTCATAGTTAGCGTCAAAAAATTTCTTAAACCATTGCAGAAACTCAAAGTTGTCTTGAAAACGTCCCTTAATAAGTTTATCCACTGGTATTACCTATGTCATTTTGGTAGGACTCACGTTATAGCTTATTTTATTGTTGAAGATAGAAAACAACATAATGCAATGGTCTACTTGTCATTTAAAGTTTTGCGATTACTTATAATTAAAAATTTTATTTAGAATAGTTTTAATTACCTTGTCAACATTCGTTTTTTTGAAACCAGCTTGAAGTAATTTAAAATTTTGAATGTATTCATGTTCAAGATTAGTCTTGAACTTGACTCTTTTCAAAGGTACTGAATTTGGGAATAACATGTCCATGAACTGGCAGTATGCGGCACCGGTGCACAGCTCTTCAATCTTGGTAAAAGCTGATTGAAGGCAATCATTAACCCAAGCAAGCATATCATGCCGACTCAAATTTTCAGTTGTCACATTGGTTGCGTACACATTGACAGCCATTGTCACTGTAAAGAAATAAATTAAAACTTTGTAATGCTAGTTTTATATGCTATAAACTTAAATAGTTACTTATTGATGAATGAATGAATTAATAAATAATAAGAAGCAGGGGCAGAATCAAAATGACCTCCAACATGTTTTGTTTGGAGACTATTTAATTTAAGTATTAAGAACAACACTTACAATATATAACATTAACGATAAATTTACAAATCTTTCGTAGATTAGCGAAATAATCGAAATTTTGAGTAATGACTAATGAAATAACCGTAAAAGGTAATCTTAGATTGTGAAATATGCAAATATTGAGGTGTAGGAGTATAGGATCGTTCATATACCTGGTTACAAGTCACAAATTTCTTTCAAAAATATATTTCGGTACACCAACAATCACTATAAATTGTAATGCTCTGCAGGTTCGTGAGCAACTAGTTGGCGAAAACTGCGGCATCAAAATAATGAACAAAAAAGAACGGAAGCACGATGCGAGGAGAAACGGCGAAAGAGAGGCAGGCGCGATGGGCGAGAAAATAGAGCGTGGAATTTCGCTCAAGAGCTAACTCCCAGACGACGGTATATATCATTGCGTTTTATATATGTATAGAGGCATGCAGGATGTGAGTCGGATGCACGCTTCAACGCGGTGTTTATCAAATTCGCGCGAAGCCGAGGTCGCGGGGCCCAATCCGCCGTTCCCAATGTAACGGCTTTTAACGGTTTTTCGAGCCTCGCCAGATAGTTGAGTTTTCGGAGTTGTGTTTGATCGCGCCGGTCTATGACATATTTGTTTGGACCAATATACGTAGATACATAAGTATATCGAGATGCTTACCGGGTTGAGCGATTGGGCTTTTCTCGTTGGCACTTGGCAGCTAAATCAGTGGCGAGATAATCGCCTTTAAAAGCGAAAACACCGAAAACTATGCCGGATAGCGATGATCCTTGTGGGATCAGTCTAAAAAACTAACTCACAATGGAGATCGAGCGTTTAACTTTCTTTGCGGACGTATCGCGAGAATTTGTCTCTGATGTAAAAGTAGCTTATACAGACGTGTATTTTGCGTGCCTCGCTGCCTTCGCTTCCAGGCGCAAATGATTTGAAGTTGGCAGTCTCTGCGAACTCTCGATATAAGCCGTAATCGATTTAATACACGGACTCCGTGGGTAAACTTTCGTCGCACATTTAAATATTATATCCGAATATGTATATTATGTTTATTGAATTAAATGATTTTTTCATGTCACTCTCATATTACAAACTTTAAAATTTTTTGTGCCAATAATTTTTTCATTTTGAACTTCCAATCGAATTTATGATTTAAAATGTTTTCATTAGATTTCAGTGCATACAACAGTTTTTAAAACTTGTTGACTATTTATGTCAGAAACATAAATAATTAAATTTTTATGATTTATTAAATGAATTGCTTTATTAAAAATTCTTGAACTTTTACTGTTTCACTTTTACGATAAGGCGCCTTTATGTAGACTGCTATTCTGCAGCCGGTAAAATTTCACGATTCAATAATTTGTAAGATGGCTTCTACCCTAGGATGACATACAGTTTTCGCTATCGACAGCGACTGTACGCACCAATTTAGCAGATAGCTCTTTTAAACCTGTAGAAAAATATAAACAAATATATAAAAAAATATGGAGTGCCTAATAGGAATCCAGTTCAATGATTTTGTCCTTGTTGCGGCTGACATGACCAACGCTACATCGATTATGGTCATGAAAAATGGTACGCGAATTATTGCATTTCATCAATTCTAACCTTCTTTTGTATTATTATTTTTTCACAACAGAAGAACTTTTATTGTGGAAATATATTACTATTGCAATAATCAATTTTTCTTTTCATAATAGAACCATTTAAAGAGATTATAAAACGAATAATCATTTTAATCTCATACTAGTAGCGTTTGATACATTCATGGAATTCAATGTATTTACACCAATGTGTGCTTTTTTCAGATGAACAAAAGATTCATAAATTGGCCAACAAACTTGTCATGGCTGTTTCTGGAGAAAGTGGAGATGCCACTCAGTTTTCAGAATATATCAATAAAAATTTGCAGTTGTACAAAATGAGAAATGGTTATGAACTTTCCCCTAAAGCAGCTGCTAATTTTACCCGGAGGAATCTGGCAGATTATTTACGCTCTAGAACTCCATATTTTGTTAATATGTTAATGGCTGGTTACGATGATCAAACTGGTCCTGAATTGTACTTTATTGATTACTTAGCATCATGTGTTAAAGTACCTTATGCTGCTCATGGATATGGAGGTTTCTTTTCACTCACTATTTTAGACAGATATCATAAAAAAAGTAAGTTTTTTTTCTCCAAAATATTTTATTTTATTATCCCCTGATAATTGTTTCTAAACTTGAAATTTCTATTTAGATCTGTCAGAAGACGAAGCTTATATTTTAATGAAGAAATGTGTCAGAGAAATTCACAAACGCCTCATTATTAATTTACCAAATTTCAAAGTTCAAAAAATTTCTAAAAATGGAGTTACAGAATTACCACCAATTACTGTCCAAAGCTTAGCAGTTGAAGATGCTGCCAAGGCTTGAAGACATTATTATAATTATTGATTCTTAAGGTTTCTTTGTCTCTTAATAAATCAGCCATTTTGAAGTATCATACTGGAAATTTGATTTTGTTGCTGTAATAAAATTTTGTTAAATAAAATGGAAAATTTTTATATTACAAGAAAAAGTACAAGTTTTTTAAATTATTTAATTCTACATAATTTAATAATTTTAGTTCATCCAATAAATATTCAAAAATAGATATCACTTCAAAACATTTTATTTTTAATACTACTTTTGACAAATTAGTTACAAATATTTGAAATGCTTTGAGTTTTAGTAACAATAAAACTATTGACAATGTTGCAAAATATTGAATTTTCATGTTGAGTATTCATTTTTGTAATTATTTTTCTTCAACAGTAATACAAAATGTTTGATGATTACATGGTTTGAGCTTTCATTATTATATTTATGGATAATTCAATAGTTTGTTGGTGTAAATCATTTATAAAACATTTTTATAAATTATATATTCTTATAAGCTAAAAAGTCTAATTAATCAATTACCTTGTATACCCAAATGAGTATATTTGAAGTAGAATATAAGCATATTTTAAGAGTGTATTTCTTATTTTTGTTGGTTTATAAAAAATGAATTTTTTATGGTATGTCATTTATTTAATATACATTCTACTCATTTACAAAAAAACATTAATCATACCAATAATTAAAGTTCAATCAAGTTCAAGTTCTATAAAATGTTTTTATTCTTAGTTAATTACTGATACTCACATACTTTAGGACCATTTTATTAAAGCACAGATTTGCTTCACTAGTTTCAGATACATTGTTAAAACCAAAAAAATTAGTAGAAGCAAATTTTAATATTTTACATTTTCTATATTCAAATAATAATACTTTGTCAAAATATTAAGTTTTTATCTTGTATCTTTTTGCATTAAAATGTACTAAATTAATTGATTTTTGAATAATTATTTTTTATCAGAAAGGGAATGATAGGTTCGTGTATTCTAATAGAACAAGAACCATAATTTAAAAAAATTAAGTGAATGAAATAAATTGTAATAATAAAATTTATATTAATATAAACAAAACCAATTGTGTTGGTTAAATACCAAAAACAAGCAACTTAGAATCACAAGGCACACTTAAATCAATTTTTTGCACTACTTTATCTAATGGTAACAATTTTGATAAAAAAGTTACAATTTCAATAAAATTGTTACCATTGCAATAAAATACATTTTACTGCATTGCTAAAGAAAATAATATACACACATTTAAAAAGTAAAAAATGCCTAAGATTCAAAATATTTCTTTTACTGCATCTAGCTTATACATTTTCATGTGATCTTAGACATTCTTCATTTTAAATAGTGAGAGATCTGACATAATATTTATCACGCTTGTGTTCTCAATAATGTATGTATCCATTGATTTATTAACATCTCACATGACGTCTTATTCCTTTTAAAATAAAGGAGGTTTTTATTTGTCTTTTTTAACTTCTGTTTGAGTAGTTTTTGTTACAGATTTTTCTTCCACTTCTGATGGATGATCCTCATACCTGTGAAAAAAATTTTAATAATTCAGTTAACTTTTTTCTTTATTTTTTATTAATTAAAACAAGAGATATGGGCAAATTTATTGGAAAATACTTACGAGAATAGAGCTTTTAAGTCTCCTTTAATAAGAGCAACCAGAAGTGGTGTTCCCAAACAAGCAGGAACTAGGTAGAGCAGAGCCGGTTGTGCATGGTTGAAAATTTTCATAACAAGCAAAGTAACCAGTAAACCCATAAAATAGGCAAAGAAAGTTGTATAGAAATAAGTTTTCGACTTCCTTTTGAGGCTGTGATCAAACCTCAGCAAAAGGGCAATGAAAATTCCAGGCACAACGATATCACCTAATCCTAACATGGCAAAATTTTTACCATTGAGTCCACTTTCTAATAAATCTTGTGGAAATACAAGCTTAATAGGAGCTTCAAATGATTTAGCTACAGTCACCATGACATTAGTGCCAAAAACCCAGAATATATCATAAACAAAAAGTCCACATAATAAAATACACCCTGTGATGACTTTATTCAAGTGAAGTAATTCAACTCCATTAATTGCAAAAGCAATTCCAAATAAATTGTTGGCAATCCAGTGCTAAAATAAGTAAAAAATAATATTAAGTACAAAATTAATCTTGATTAGAGAGTAGAATAATAAATTAATGAAACATACTTTTTTCAATAGGTACCAAGCTCCAATTATTGTGCAAATTGCTAAACATACAATGTCATGTGAAGTAAATTTATAATTTATTAGATCTTCATTGTCACTTTTAAGACGTAAGTGATAATCCTTCTTAGGAATGGCCGCAGGCATTAAGGAGGTAATGAGTGGGCTGAAAATATTAATATAAAAAAATGATGGCATCTATTTTTTATATATAAAATAAAAAGAATTTTTAAAAAACCTTGAAATATGAGAAAGGGCCAAAACTCCAAGGAAAAAGAAGTATCCAGTTAGAAGATAATTGATGTATTCTTTAGAAAATACCTAAAAGTAAATGTTTAATTTATGTTAGAATAAGTAGCTTCATTATTGATAGAAAAATAATTTAATGCATGATAATATTCTAATAAAAACACATCATTGATATAAAATATTACCTGGAAAAATATGTAGAGTCCAAAAAGTGCTGCACTAGAAATAAAAGGAAACATAGCAGCATCTTTTTGACTCATTGTCTCTGGTTTTTCACCACTCCTCTCAAAGTGTTTCTGCAATAGTAAAAGGAAAGTGAAATTATACATCAGAAAGTAAACAACAGAACATATGGAACTGTACAGTATTTTTTTAATCTGAACTGAATAACAAATGAAAGATTTTCAAATAGCAAGTTTTAGTATGATAATGACTATAGCGTAGACAATTGTGATGAAATAATATAAGATAAGGATGAGCATAAATAACGTGGAAGAATCAGGAGCAGCTGTTGGAATCGCGGATAAATAATGATGTGGTGTCTAACCTGCTGTTCACGTTGATGTTTGACAGACCGGTAGGAACCGAAGAAAATTGGCAAAATAGCCATTATGACAAGGCTTCCATATGCAATAGCCATACCCTCGGCCGAAGCTGGCTGATGGCTGGTCGCATTTTTCGCGGCATTTTCCGTAATATTTTCATTGACTTTGGCGACGATTTCACTGACCGTATCTGCCATCTTGACTCGTGAGGCGCACGATCACGACTGAAAACTTTGGAGTCTGGACGGAGAGACGAGAGCTGACAACACGATATAAGTATGGTATACACGATTCAGTACACGAGTTTACTGCTTAGTGGGACTTTGAGCTGCTGAGCGCCAATTGGTCGACGGAGCTGAAACGTAATTTGAAATTCAAGTCTAGGCAGCATTTCAAATGGTTGACGCTGACGGACTTTTTGTCGCTCGTGTTGCGTTCAATCAACTCAGCACTTGTATACACGAAAAATTTTATCCTAGATTGAGGCAAAATTTGAGAAACTTTTAGAGTTGCTAGACTATGAATTTCAATCTGGTTCTAGGTGCGATCTTTCTATAATTTGAATTCAACTATGTAAACGATGATCGCAATAAGTTATTGACTTCGACGCAAAGTATATAGGTATTATGAACTGTACAAGATGTAAACGGGGACGGCACCAAATGGGCTCTGGTTATTATTTTCTTGTATGTTTTGTTTCTATTTGATTCACTGTTAAAAATGATAAATTTCAAATCAACAAAAACAGATGCAATCTTAAAATCGTCACCACCCGCAAATCTTGAGAAGGAAAAAATTGTGTAAAACAAATATGCAGCAGGTACTTTTCATTGAGAAAATATTGCTTCGCCGGAGATTACGGGAAATTGGTTCAAACGAATTCGGAGGAAAAAAGTTTGTATTGCGAAACTTTCATTTAAAAAAAATCTGTTGTAAAAAATGTCATTTTGCTCAAACAAAAAGTATTCAGCTTCCGTGGAAACTAGTAGTAGCAAACGTTTTTATCTACTTCCGTACTCAAAACTTAACATATTATCAATTACGGCCCAAGTTAACGAACTCAAATACTTTTCAGAGTTACTCTGTAAATCGAGCATAAATTGTCTATTATATTAATTAGCTCAGTAAATGATAACTCTTTAGTTTTACAGTAGATTTATCGAAACGACATGCGGCAACACAATGTTTAGGAGCGCGATTTTCTCGGCATGCTGACGTATCAGCTGATGGCACATAGTGCAATTCAAAGACGCGTTCGTATTTTTTTTGTTCAAGAAATTATCTTAATACACCGAAACGATGATAAACAGCTCAGCTCGCGTTTGCGTTGGGTCAAAGAGTCATGGATATGACGATTTGCATTATGTTATTCAAAAGTCATTTCTCTCTCGCCAGTGCAAGACGCAGGTTTCCGGTGCTCCGATTCCAATTTTATCGATTTCTCGAAATTCGTAGAAAAAAGAAAGTCTAATCCGGGTCAAAATGCAGATGAAAGACAAGCGAGCCCTCGTGATCGGCGTTTCCAACGGTCTCGGGGTAGTTTTCGGCAAAGAGCTCTTGCGTAACGGCGTCGCGGTAAGTAAACACGTCTCTCTTTTTCCCTCGCGGCGATCCAGTAAACATAAATCGGGTCTTTTCAGAGGGTTTTGATGATCGACCAGCACGATTCACTCTGCAAATCGCAGCTCGAGCAGCTCAACGAAGAATTCGGTCGAAATCGAGCGGCCTTCGTCGGTTGCGATCTGACCAAAGGCTCGGAATTCGATAGTACGTGAGCTTGAACGATCGTAAACTCGAAATTCGACAAAGATCATACATTAAGCCAAATATTGTCGGAAAAATTTCAGATATCTTTAAAGAATCGGTCAAGGAGCTCGGTGGTTTGGATATAATAATCAATAACGCAGCCATGATCGACGAAAGAAACTTCCACCAGAGCATTGATACAAATGTCGTAAGAGTTGTCTCTTATTGTTTAACAATTTTTCACCGCGATGCACTCTTAACACGCGAATTATAAAACTCAGACTGCCGTGTTCCGAGCCAACATGTTGGGAGTACAGTTTATGGGCAAAGACTGCGGGGGCCGCGGAGGAGTCATCGTCAACGTCGCCTCGGTTCTCGGCCTCGAAGCTTTTCCACAATTGCCTGTTTACTCGGCCACCAATAACGCCCTCATCGCCTTCAGTCGCTCCTTCTCGGTGAGTAACTAAACTTCATTATCTATGTATGTATTTCGATGTTAATTATCATTGTGCCGCGCATCGCAGCAACCCTATCACTACCAAAGGACAGGCGTGCGGATTGTGGTGCTGTGTCCTGGACTCACAGATTCCAAGGCCTTGGAGTGCTTGAAAAACGATAAGCTCGTAACGAGACTGGAAGATCTATCGGAAGCTATGAAAGACATTCAACCTCAAAGGCAAACTCTTTTCTTTTCGTCTCTTAAAGTGATCGAGTATCGTTCAATAACGTCAACGCGATTAATGTTTTATATCTGTTGTAGACCTGAAACTGTTGCACACGCGGTTGTTTATGTCATTAGGTGTGCACAAAATAGCAGCATTTGGATCAGCGAAGACGATAAACCAGTGTATGAGATTCAGTTGCCGGATTCTCTGCCGGTCAAATCGCAATGAACTTTTTTTTTCAGCAGACATAGAAATTTCATAAGTTATAATTAATTCATACAAACTTTATCACATACGGATTAATACCAATGAAAAGAATTCCACAGTCAATAATTTTATTCATAAAGAATGAGTAGGGAGAGGAATAATCAACAAGCGATACACAAAATTATTCAGAGTATTTGTACTAAGTTTATTCAATAAATAAAAAGTGATTGTACAAATCAATTGCAAAAATTATTCCTTATGTATAAACGCGTGGTCTCACAATGCTTTATTTTGCGAGGAGATTTTCATCTAATAGTTATTTTGTGAAAAAAATCCTCCCACCCAAAGCGTAAAGCTTCACTTTTACTTCTCCTAAATTACAATCAATGCCCGCAGTCGCATACAATATATTTTTTTCATCTGATTACACAGTTTTTTTTTGTACAAATATAAAAATAAATTACAGATTTTAATTCCGTCAAATTTAAACACTAATTTTTTAGACGCACACAGTTGCGAGCGAGATTTTTCGAGATCTTCTGTTTTCTCCTGATCCGTTATTTTAATGAAAAGAAAAGTATAGCCATAATATGATAATAGAACATTACAAAAATTTGTCAAAAATTTTTACAAACTAAAATTACTTAAACACAAAACTACATTACGATGAACAATGCCCTTGAACTAATAATGCATGGATTGTATATTGTTTGCGTAGGGAAGGGAGTTTTACAAACTGGGTGTTAATAAGAAAAATTTGTAAATATTCAAAGGTTTTTCATACTTCGGAAAAACTATCTTATCGCAATCGATTCGTCAATACAAAGTTTTACTATTCAATATAGTTATCAAATATATATTGAGCATATAAAAAAAGATTATTCTGCATTCAGAGGAAATCTAAGATATGACTTTTTCTACTTTATATTTAAATATCAGATTAATAAAAACTGGAGTAGTGTATGAATGCCATGATAAAACAATCTCAATAAAAATATTGAACTAGTGAAATTTTCTTGGCATCATTTGTGTATACATTTTTTTTTCATTATACAATTTAATGATTTATTTTTATACAAAGTAAAAAGAACACAAGTTAAATTTTGATTTTTTAAAATAACAGAAAGTGAGTTCACAACATGTTCTCCAGCGGTTTCAACTACGCTAGTATTCCTAATTTTTCTTGACTAACTCTCAAAAAATGGTATGGAATTCATGACAATCTTGTTTTAAAAATTCTAGCTTCTAGATAGAGAATTTGAAGAAGTTCTAATATAAGAAGCATTTCAAGTTATCTTTAATACAGGTATTAAAACATTTTAAATAGATGTACAAAGATGTAATTTTATATTCACATAACAGGTGTTATTAGCTTGTTTTAATCGAAATAGAAAATGTATAGTAATTCTCTTATACACGAGGTAATGCGGACTATAATTGTTTCGTAATTTACGCAGTGTAATAAGTAATATTATAATGATAGTCTACTTTTTTAACGAACTACTGCAGTCGATGAAGGGTGGTTAAATTATGCGAAGGAAAGTATACCATTTTTATTGCTTATTTACAAAATCTTTGAAAACTTTAGATTTCCACTTTATTCATTCATTTTTTTTTTCATTCAAATATCTTTATAATTCAATGTTCAATAATTTACTTTCAATCGCAGCGATGGCTTTTTCAACTTCAAACTTGAATGTTATGTATTTTAGGTAGCTCTTTACAATAGCGGGTAATATTCTAGCATTGTTCCATTTTTATAAAAAAGAAATATTAATTATCTACGAGTGGTTTCAACTGTTCAAGTATATACATGAATCTTGATTTATTTAGAGAAGGAGTTATTTTACACGCGGAGAAGTTTTGAATTGAAAAATTCAAAATGATCAGTTAGTAAAGATTAAGAATAAAAATTAAATATAACCTAATTTTTGAATTAAGAAGATTAATGCTGAATCTTAAAATACTAATATTAGCTTCATTGTGTGCACAATGTTTACAACGACTTGAAACCACTCGTTGGATCATAAAAACCGTTAACTAACATAATGAAAAGCTGGAGATTGAGGAGCATTTGCCTGTACTAGTATTACTGACGATGGATTTATTTGTTTGATTTTAGACATTGAAAAAATATGATCCCTTATGCTTATGCTTATGTTTCACAATCAACTTAGACGAGCGGTTTTGATAAAGATTTTGCTTGGTTTATATAGATGTTTCATAATGATCTTATGAGAATCCAAGAAGTAATTTTCGTTAGAAAAAGTTACAAATGGATCTTTGGCTCGCCCACTCTCTCCCTCTTTCTTATCCATAATTAACGGTACTCCTTTAATATGCTTGATCAGAATTCTCGTGCACGCTGTAAAAAAAACGAGAGTCAATATTAGTACTAACTTCATTTTTAACATACTTGAAAATTATTATATTGATTTAATTTAAATGAACATATAATTTTTCTTCAATGGATCTAAAATTGCATTATGTTTTACACTGATTTTTTATGTTATTATTGATTATGCTAAGCATTTGCGAAGAACAATGGTTAGTTTTCCAAGACAAGCGAGATCGGTAGCAGGTGTGAACACGACGATTATAAGCAATCTTTGTAGGAAGATTAGTGATTTCTTGTTACATCTGGACTAGAACAACAAAATCACTAGTCTTCCATACAACGATACTCATACATTTCGAATAGTTTCAAAATGCACTGAAGAACCCAAAGATAGGGAGTTGAATCACTTTTCCATTTCTTATTTTCTCTTCTTCTAGCGACTTATAGGCTGTTAGTGTTTACATGTTAGTATGCATGATTTAATCATGGATAAATAAAAGGCAAAGACGTTAATATAAATACTAGATTTTTAGTATTTTCTAGAATTTTTTAATTTAATAACGAAATAACCAGGTAATGGTGAAAACTATTAACAAATTTAAAATATTGTCTTCGACTTTTATTTTACATTTTCAATTAGTTAGTTCATTTTTTGCTACATTTTATGGTGTAGGCACGTGCCATTTTAAATGAAAAGCTTTAAGTAGATCTTTTAAAATATTATTTGTAGGATTTTTTATGTTACAAGCAAACATTTAAAATTAAAAAAATATTTTCACAATCATACAATTCATCATTCTTACTTGATAAACATGAATTATGATCACATTAAATTAGTGTTTTAGAAAAATGCAGTTTCGTTATAATGTAGTTTTAATGAGAAATATTAAAAATTAAAGGTAAGGTAACAAAAATATTATTTACCTTTGTTGCAAGAGAAACTGTGCCATTTGGATCTGGTTTGGCATACCAGTAATTGTGATAATGCGGTCATTACTACCAGGCAACGGCATATCGATAGTTATACCAGCGCCGCTTTCAGTACGAATTTTGCGGATTCGTGCACCTCCTTTGCCGATGATGGCTCCAGCAAGCTATAATAAAGAGAATGAAACAATAAATATTGTATTGAAAATTAAAAATTGGAGAAAAAAAGAAAAAAAAAGTAAAATCTTACATCAGTGGGAATCGTGACTTGAGTGCTAGTGACGTTGCCGCCTTGACCGCCTCCTTGTCCGCCACCTTGACCACCCATTCCACCTCCTCCTCCCATTCCACCGCCGCCTCCCATGCCGCCGCCACCCATGCCGCCGCCACCCATGCCTCCGCCACCCATGCCTCCACCGCCCATTCCTCCGCCGCCCATTCCTCCGCCGCCCATTCCACCGCCACCCATTCCCATGTTACCACCGCCACCTCCCATGCCGTTGGAGTTTCCACCACCCCAACCATTTCCTAGAAGGATATAAAAAAAAGTTGAATAAATTTGTCGAATTTGGCGTCAATTAAATTACAATAATTTATACCATTGTAGTTTCCACCACCTCCGCCTCCATTGCCTCCATAGTTAGGTGGAGGTCCACCGCGGTTGCTATTGTATCCTCCTTGGTTTCCACCACGATCTGGGCCGCCGTAACCGCCAGGTGGTCCGCCTGGACCACCCCGTCCACCGTAACCACCACGGTCTGGACCACCTGGTCCACCTGGGCCGCGGCCACCTGGACCACCAGGTCCGCCGGGTCCACCGGGTCCGCGTCCACCCATGAAGCCTCCCCGGTTCATCGGAGGTCCATCAGGTGGGCCTGAGGGAGGACCTCGGAAATCTCCGCCACGTTCGCCTCGTGGTCCACCACGGTTCATGCCACCTTGGTTGCCGCCACGGCCACCACCGAAACCTCCAGGTTTGCCACCACTACCGCCACCTGCAGGCTGACCGTCGGGTCCAAAACCGCCGTATTCTTCAGCGAAGAATTCTTCATAATTTCTTGGGTCATAAGGGTTGTTAATTCCTTTCAGCGGTGACTAAAATAATTTTATAGACGTTAGTTTAAAAATCCTGAGGCATGATGCATAATTAAAAAAAAGGTAACGGTAATGAATGGGTGCTTACAGTTTTGATGGTATTGATGAGTTCACGGATACAATCCATGACAACCTCAGCTTTGCCGGACACGCTGATGACACGGTCCGAGCTGTGGGGACAGCAGTTCGAGTAGATCTTGATTCTCGCTCCAGTTTTCTGTAAATTAAAGTTAAAAATTCCTTTAGTTTCCTGCCGAATTCCCGCTTACTTTTTTATGAGAGATATGTTTTAAAAGCTTAAAAGATTTCCTGAAGAAACGTTCGATGTATAATATAGGCATCGCGTGAGACTTAATCGTCAACTCGAATGAGTTTATAACAATCATTTTGTTCTTTTTATTTTTATTTTTAGTACTCCCTGTATCTTGTAATCAACTCCGCGCAAACTCACTATAGCGATTTAATAAGGGCTTGGAATTACTTGATCCACTTTTACTAGCTGGTAAATTCGGTTAAGCAAGAGTATAAAAAGCAAAGGAAAAATAAAGACTATCGTGGTACACGGTGCGTATAAACCTTGAGCATAAAAAAAGGAAAATTAATTTCAAAGGATAAATAATCCTCGTGATCTTCAGCTCAGGTGTGACGTACTCGCCGAGCGGAAAGCAATCGACGAATTTTGCGGGAGTTTATCGACATCGAAGTCGTGTGTTACGCGTTCCGCATACACGGCTTCATTTTAATTGCAGTAGCCAAAACCTGTACGCAAATCCTGGCTTCGTACGTAGGATTTGCTACTTGTTATGGATGAAACTTTGCAAGCCTATATATTTTCCTTTGGCTAAACGTTTCGGCAACGCCTATACGTATACGCCTCGTATGAGAGTATCATAATGCTAGGTATATGGAAAGTTCACACATTCGTAAGACTGTCTTTCTGTGCAAATGAAGAGATCCGTTCGCAACATTGTAAGCTCATGAATTTTTTATGAAATTAGAACAGTCTCGTTGGTTACGGGAGCTTTTGTCACTCTTTTCCTCCGCTATAACATTTCAGTAGGTCGTTATTTTTCGAAGCAAGCGGTCATCTCGGTCGAAGCACGATTAGAGGACTCGCCTACGGCTTAGTGCGTCGAGAATATAGTTTGTTTGTTTCAGCGATACCGCCATGTGAGTTGGTTTCAAAAGTTCATTAATTTTTTTTTTTTTTGACCTAATTCGCGAGAGGAAAATACAAAAGGAACGGAAGTTGGTCGCTTCCGAGCAGTGGCATTCGAGAAACTGCACGGGTTTTCGGTATCGCATCGCCATCAAAGTTGCAATTATCGCGTTTATTTTCACTGCTGTGCACTTGAAGCTCAAACAATTTCATCATATTTTACCATAAATGCATTCGATTCAATTTTATCAAGGTTTGCAGTGAACATCTCGCTCCTGCATCCGGACATTTAAGCAGTAAAATCAATTCGGTTCGTTTCCTCTCAATCGAAGCTTTGAGACGTCATTTTCATTAAATAAGTCTTGGTGCGACCTATTTTTACAGTTTTCTGTGAGTGTACGAGCGTACGTAAGTTTTCGTATAGGTGGTGTTTCATCGAATGCGAGTCTCGATAATGATTGTGTAAGCGAATGCGTTTCATTTTGTAATATCGTTCGATTTCTGTGAGAAAAAAGTGACTTGCAGCTTGTCGTGGCACACGAATCATTCTCATTCACCTCACCGAATGCTGCTAAAAATTGACAAATGTCCAAAAACGCTCAAAAATCTCCATTCGATTATTTAATATATCGAAAATTGTGGATATCAATGTGTGCTTGATTGTTAGTTTTAGTGAATATTGAAGAATGACTCGGAAATACGGAGTCAGCGAGGTGACAAAACACAACAATGGCAACGATTTGTGGATAGCTTTGCACGGCAAAGTTTACGATATTACGAAATTTCTAAAGGAACATCCCGGCGGCGAGGAGGTGCTTCTAAATCTTGCCGGTGCCGATGCTACCAAATGCTTCGACGACGTCGGCCACTCGCAGGTATATTTTACAAGAATTTGTTCATGAAATGATTTGTACATAAAAAAAAAAGAAAAGTCATGATACAAGAAAAACATGTTTTACGTAGGAAGCAATCCAGCTCAAAGACACGTTTGAAATTGGACAACTCGAGGGAACTTTTGAGTCCGAAGGCGCTGCAGCGGGTCCATCGATCGACGACGACGACGATTGGGAATACGAAGAACCAAAAAAAGAGTCCTCGCCATTTTTACCTGTATTCATTGGATTAGGTGTACTAGTTTACGCTGTTTTGTTTTATAACTTTTTTTACTGATTATAACAATAAAGTGGCGTGACTCGTATACCGTGTACTATATACTTAACTATCGACTGAAGTTTTTAGTAACTAATCAAATTATTGTATGCATGAGATAATTTCTAGAATGTGTTTCAATCGTAAAATGTCAACAATGAATTTTTGCGTTTAAGTTCGATAAGTTTGTGCAATAAATATTTAAAAATCCAATAAAGAATTAACTATTTTTTCATGTCATTTCAATTAATTCTTTGGCCATAATTTCAGTCACTTTTTAAAATTTCCTGCTGTATGATTAAAATCAGAAAAAGCTTTGAGTGCTTGGATGAAAAAAAAAAAAAATAAACGCTAGAACCGAGGAAACTAACATAGGATCGATTCGCACCGTGATATACATAGGTAATGTTTTTTTTTTTTTGTTTTGTTTTTTGTTTTTTTGTTGTTTTTTTTTGGCATTTAAATGCGCCAAAGCGTTTGGGAGGCAGTAGTTGGCGCGTTAACTTTAAATGGAAATCGCTTTAATTTAATCATTACTTTCGGTCATTTAGAGTATGTCCATTTGAGTGTCGTCCGTCTCGCTCAGTTGGCCGATACGTTTTTTTTTTTAAATGTCTCATCATCTTTGTGAAATTGCCGAAGCACAGCGATCGAATAGGTTTGTATAGGCAAACAGGAAACTTTGAACAGCAACAATACGTCTTTTTTTCAAGTAATGCAGTTTATATATGGAAAAATATGTTTACGTAAGACGAGAGAAAAGCAAGCTCGAGTTGCGACTTATTACTGACGTACACGACTGGGTGCATGAACGAGGGAGCCACCGTTTCAATGCTAATCTCATGGTAGGCTACCACGCGCGTTTCAGACCTATTCTCTATAAGAGAGCATAGTTTCTATATTTCATGCACCCAGCCTAAAAAAATCGAATCTCTGGGAAAAGCGCACGAACGCGCATAGACTCGGACTGAGCCGCGGCGCAATATTTTGCCAAGTTATGATTGTCGTGTGCTCGGCTGACTCTCTTTGGTTCACTCGCACGCAGCAGCTATTACAAGGCGAATCGCATTGGCTGCGAGCGGTGCCGAGCGAAATATAACCACGTAATCGGCAGTTATTATTTCAATTTATTCAAGTTATCGATCACCTTTTCCGCAAAGCTGAATAATAATCGCCCGAGAATTGACTTTGGCGCGCGCGCGTGTGTGAGTGCTGCTCGCACTCCAAGGCAGATAAGCGTGGCAGCTCGCAGCAGCTCGCGCAGGCAATGTCAGCTGCGGCGCGACGCGGAGAGCACATTGTGAATCGGCATATACGTACGATCGAAATAAAGCAGCAAGTCGTTGTGTCATGCCTCGTCGGTCGAGCAAACTCTCAGTCCACAAAGGTGGGAGTAAAAGAGGTTCAATCGCGTCGGGTGCATTTGCTCGCGCGAGTTATATGTGTCGTCGTCGTCGCTTCCATACAACTCGCAGGCCGGTCCCCGTAGCAGCAGCGCTAGTCTCCATATTATTACGCCGAGCAAACTGCGCTACTGCTGCTGCGGTTCGGTGTATACTCGCAGAGATATATAGACGTATACGTAGGCCTCCGTCAGTCTCGCTTCTTCGTCGCTCCAGACGATACACGTAACACGCGCGAGTGTGTACAAAGTCAGTTAGTAGTCAGTCAGTCAGTCAGTCAATCGGTTGCTACGTATCACGTTTTGTCACTTATTTGGCACGATAACTCGGTAGGTATATAGCATCCACATCGTTCTCCATGCATACGCCACAAGAGACTCGATATTCATTCATCTTAGACCTTGTTCGGAGCAGCCTCGCCAAAACGGCCCACTCAATTCGCCCGAAATCGAATAAACATATTCCGTCTTTCTAGCAGACGCGTGTTCGCAAAGCTCCACCCAGCTTTTTTCATTATTACTCTAACGATCTAGAATTGAGTCAAAAAACGCGAAAAGTGTCAATTCATGCTTACAGATAAAACATTCGATAACAAAACGGAGCACATCGCGCAGTATCAGTCGTGTGCAGTGCGTGCCTGTACGTGTGTGCGCGCGTGGGGTATGTAGCTATAGTATACACAAGCCAATAACGCGTAATTTGTACGATAGCGCGTGCAGCGCACATACAGCACTATATTACGTACTAGCACGCGTGTCTCTACCTATAGCAACAATTATTCGTAATTATGGAAATTAGACTAAGGTTTATCAGCTGCCGTCGCCCGAGTGTAGTTTTAGGATTTAGAAAAGCCGATAGAGAGACGGTTTCGCTCCATCTTCCTAGCTTATTTATATTTAGCGTGCTTCGAATGCGCCGTACAGTACAAAAGTCGACGAACGAGTATATAGACGCGCAGACGAGCGAATCGAGCACGATGGAATAGGTGACTGTCGTATACATTTGCCATTGCGACCTTGGTTCTAGTCGGCCGAGAGAGATGCACGGACGATGCCGGCATGCATTTTCCATATATATATATAATATATATAGTACTATATGCAATATGCATGCAGACAACAAGACGCGCACCGATCCGCTACTGCATTAGCATGAGTTTTTCATCGGTATATAAGAATTATTATACGTGGAGATGTCCGTCGTTCATTTGACAATTTCTGCCTCGTCATAATTGACAATCTCTCGTTGTAACTGGGCATAATAGCGCGACCTCGCTTCTTTATGTGAGTAGCCTTTTTTTCTAACGCGCAGAAGAACATTATTGCATTCTTCTGTTGCAAAATCATCGAATAATAGATGCGAACTTTACGAAAATCGAGAACGAAGAGTACAGATCAAAAGACATGGCTCGATTTCTTGTCTTATCGTGTACAAGAGACGCGCACACAATATGTACGGCTTAAAAGGCGCACTGCTGCTCTCGCTGCTTTTTTGTCGTTCCAACGAAAGAGCATGCCATCGTTGACAAGAATCAGCCGATTGATCTCGAAGTTCGTTTCTTTTACATCGAGGAAACTACGCAGGCGGCGTCGTTGTGCAAACGAAGCTCGAGCGATGCTTCAATATTAAGGAAACAAACTTATCTAAGATTAAAACGAATGATTAATAACTGACACACGCTCATACTGCGCACTTTTCTGCGATTATTTAATCGCCGATTGCGCGCGCGCGTAACAGTTCGATCATAATAACGCGCGAGATTAGCGTTTGGTAAACTTTTTCCCACTTCGCGGACCATTGTTTCCCACCTCGATTTGCTCCTCAATGAAACTACTAATTCTCGCCTCAATAACCTAGAAAAATTGTGCCTTGCAGGTTCGGCTTGAGAAGAGTCAACGAGACACAAGGCATTTCACAAATATTCATTGAAAATGAGCGAAGAACAAAACACGACGAGTGGCAAGAAGCAGTTCACTTTCGAGGAGGTGAAAAAAGCCAACGAGGACAGGACGCGCACCGTATTCGTAATCAAGAACAATGTCTACGACGTGACGGAGTTCCTGAACGAGCATCCCGGCGGCGAGGAGATCCTCATGGATCACGGCGGTAAGGACGCGACCGAGGACTTCCTCGACGTTGGCCACTCCACGGACGCGCTCGAGCTCATGAAGAAGTACCACCTCGGCGAGATCGTCGAGTCCGAGAGGCGGCCGGTTGTCGACAAAGAGAGCTGGGCCACCGGCGATCAGTTCGGTAAGCGCAAGGGCGACGAGTCCGAGTCGTCGTCCCCCGTCACCATGATCGTGGTCGCCGTCATAGCCATCTTGATCTTCTTGCTCTACTTCTACAAGTGATGAACTAGCGTGTGTACGCGAGTGTGGCCGACGAATTTCGTCGTCCAGCGACATTTTGGAGCTTCTCCATTAACAGCAAACTCGCGCGGAGAGCTCTCACTCGGCATGATGGCCTCTCGATCGCCAGTCGACCAAATGTATTTGTATGTATTATCGATACGATTATCAGCGTGATTATTGAAAATACCAGTGATTTGTAATTGAAAACAACCTCTGCATATGATCTTCTTTTTAAAATATGTTCAAACGTATTAAAGTATCTTTCGAAGCATTTTGCAAGTTTATTAGCATGTTTTAACGAAAGTATGATATATGTGCCAGAGTCAAGCTAGTGAAGGATTGTAATTTTCTGTCCAATTTATACATTTATACGTTGTATATTGATGTACTCATACATTTGTTCTTTCCAAAAAATTTACTACAAAAAGAAGGTGTCGGTGGTGTAATGTTTTTACGACTCCATGATGAAAGAAAAAATTGTTAAAAAACATTCCATGTCCATGTAGTTTTTACTTGAAAATAAAATTACCCCCATTGACTCCGTAAAAATTTGCTCACAAATAATTTCATATAAAAAAAAACGACGAAGCTCGTTATCGATGCTAATGTATCACATCGTGCGTTGTTTCGTACTAGCGCGCAAGGCTGCTTCCTTCCTCCATAATACTACATGCATACACAAATTTCATCGAAGCGAAAGATTTTAATAGCATACCGGCTGACAAGGAAGCACGCGACTCAAGTATACGCGCGAAATAATGATTTTAAATGTGAAAATATATTACGGATCATTGCAGCTTAGCGCAATGATCCTCTCTTTTTTTCTTTCTTTCTCTCTTGATATTCTTTTTCTCCACGGCTCCTTTCTCTCTCTCTCTCTCTCCCTTTCTCTGCGTGCTTTCAAATTTTTACTCTTTACTCTTCAGAACCTTTTTCTATATGGGAAGAAAACGAGTTAGCTATTGTATTTTCTCGACGTGCATTGTGTATGTGGCAGCCTCCGTTCCGCGAGAACCCGTTTTCATTAAGAATCTTTCGCACGCCTTGCAATGCGCTGCGCGCTGGCTCAACGTGTTATGAGTGCGTGCGTTCGTTTCTTTGCTGAAAAGTGCAGGGCTCGTTACAGGACTCCGTACGGGTAACGAGATTTTGAATTTTCAGTTTGCTATACTATATAAATAGTCAAGTGCACTTTTCGAAAAATCGTACGAATAAACATCTAGTGACAGTAAATCGAAATGAAATCTCTCATACTCGGCCAATAATAAGGCACATATTTAGCCCTTATAAGACCGACATTTGAGAAAGTACTTTTTTCTGTAGAAAAATTATTTGAGGCCTATAACATATCATCAAACTGATGTCAAATACTTGGAGTTCAACAACCTTATATCATATCATATGGCGTATCCCAGTTCATCACAGTAAGAACACATCACTATAATAAAAAAGTTCAACTCCATATTCCTCCTATATTTTTTATATCCATATGCGAATAATAGGGGATTTTTTTGGGTTCTGTTTGTAAAATCAGTCCATGACGTTTGTTACAACAAAAAGTGGAATTCGGTCTTATAGAGGTTAATTCCACAAAGGACAGCGGAATGTATGAATTAAAATGTATAACGAATTGATTAATTATCAGAAATATCAAAATTAATTTTGATAATTCATATGCATAAATGTCTTATGAATTCCAATAAAATATATCTTCCTGTTTTGAGTGTATGCTGCTTTATTAATATTTTCCGTAGAATTAGCAAACTGTAAAAATAAGTTTTGATTTTCTGTTACTAGTCGATAGCTGTATGTGATATAATCTAAAATTGCCATGTACGGTAATGAAAATGTCTACATGTACTCATTCCTCATTCTTTGTAAATTTACAATTTTACCGCGTGCACATCTGATTTTGTATTCAGCTAGTCTTGGGAAAAGTAAATGTGCGCACGGCAGCATCAAGCGGGGTACATGTATCGCTTTCTGAATGACTGACGCTTTGGTGCAGTTCATACACGAATTTGCCCGGAAACAAGCGCGCGAACATGCGTTCTTGCATCGAGTGGGTAAAACGGGAAGCAGATGCTACGATTAACAGGAAGGTTATGCGGTCTTCCGCAGAGCCCTTTTCGCGACGGCTTAATATACGAATCTACACACACGGCCCGTTAATTGTACCCTGTGGTAATATTGACGCTCAGGCTAGTTGAAAAGAAAAATTGTTTCTTTTTTCCTGCGTTGCGTTTCTTCTTTCGTCGACTTTTCGCCTCGCACGACGTGATCAGAGAAATTGCGTATGATTTACGATGGGGGGGTCATATTTTCATTTTAGTATAAAAGAGTTGTGGATTATAAAATCAATGTACAATAGCACGGATGATTTATTCATTAAATATAAATAAACTGCGAGATAAATAAATTCGTTGATAAGAAATTCAACGAGATCAACGATAGGCTAAATCAGTGGAAATTATATTATTTCAAGCGGTCCTTAAAAACATTGAAATTTAATATTAAAGATATGTAAAACCAGAGATACTTAGACATGCTAAAAATTCTGCTCCATGACTCAAAAGTAAAGAGGCGAAAAAATAGTGACTCCCCGGAGACGTTTTCGAAGTATAATATTCTCGAGAGATTTTCTAAGCAAGTACTTCGCTTAAGGGTTATCACGTACTTTCAAACAACAGATGTTACATACATATAGACTGGTATTTTTAGTTTTTTTATTTTTTAACTTAAATGTTCACTTTTGTAATATTTTATTTAAACAAAAAAATAGGTTAAAAAATAAAATATTTTTTAAAGAAAATTAAAAGAATCAAAAGAAAGGGTAGCAAAAAAAGTAGATTTTCCAAATTCTAAATGAGGATAATGGGATTAGAAATAACGATATCAGATTTTTATACGAGCATTAATTTTGAAACCTTTTTTCTTCCGAGCTAAGGCGCTGCAGCGAAGAGACGTTTAATGCGATCGCCCCTCTCTATCTCTTTACTTTGATGTATGTGAAGAAAGCAGACACAGAGCAGAGAGCCATTCACGCGCAGCTTTGTCCAGCTTAATTATGAAAAGGGGAAGAGGGCCAGATGTAGATAGAGAGTAAATGTGTATGCTGCGTGAGACAGAGTGTCATAACGTAGGCGCGTTTTTTCATCAGCTGCTCAAGAATAAGTATGGGCTTTTTATAACATTACTGGTTAGAAGTTATTAAATCGAGTCTTTTTTGTTCCAAGAGAAAAGCTTCGAAGAACATCCCATCCTTTGAAAAACAGTCGCTCGGTTAATTTCCGATCTAGCTCGCGAGATGCACTGCCACTCAAGGGTTTTTCTCGCGTTTCACAATTCTTCTTTACATCGTACTCGATGCACGTGCACTGCGAGCGAGTCCAACTGTGCTGGGGCTATTATGCATTCATACATACAGCAGCGAGTTTTGCCAGGTTCGCATTTGCCACTGCACAGAGTGCTGAAGTCTTTGCAACCTACCCCCTTTTCAAACAACAAACGCTGATGGGAAAGAAAATATGAGTAAGGAAGGAGAGCGAGGAGTTCGTGCAAAATTGCTCGAGTTGTTAACTTGATGAAGTAAGGCAAATCGAGGGTAAATTGCATGTGGGGCAGTGTGTACATTTTCACACTGCTCTCAAAGCTCTATCGACATAACGCGTAAAAATTTAATCGTCGTTTGAATAAGAAAAACAGCTCGCGGCTTTTGCGGAGAATTTTTCGGAAAATTAGTCAATTAAATAAAGAAAGAGTCGATTGAATTCCAGAGGTTAACTCACCGTCTGACATGGCCGATGATCACGGCAGTTTTCAGTCCTCTTGTCGACTCCATGGAATCTTTCACTTGTGTTACTCGATGTCGGTCTATCGAGTCGAGACCGTACAAACAACAAAGAACGAAGTTAACTCGGTCGCAGTTGCTCCTCAACTGAGGCCAAGTAGCACGCGCGACAGGGCCCTTAGGTCCCTACGGACTCTCACAGCAGGTCTGACCGAGGGCCTTGAGGCCACGGAGTGGGGTGTGCAAGCTGCAACGGAGCTACGCACATGCACACACACACACTCATGCACGCACGCGCACACGTCGACAATTTTGCCGCTGTATTACATGATGTTTCTACTCGGCAATGTTTTACCTAGATATTATCTACTTTTTCGTGTATTATTTAATTTTTTTCTTATTAAGAAATGGCTATTTAAATTTGATTTTCAGACTCTTAGTGTGTTTCACATGGATACATTTCCAGTAAAGCCAGTTCTTTGTTAAAGCTAAATTGAAAGATGTGTAAAAGGCATCGCGTCAAAAATAGATGCAAGCATTGTGTGCTATCAAAATCATTATTACAATCATTTTTCAACTTGATCATTAATAACAAGAAAATTAATAATTTTATGAAAACATTTGGTTATACCCTCATTCATCATGGCAGCGGGCATTGTAAAGTCCCTCGTAAAGGTGTGCGCCAGATATTTCAACATAAAAAATACCTCACAGCATTCACAAGCATCCTTTTGCACGAATGAAACTTCAACGAGTAAAAAGGGCTATTCATATATATATATATCTATATATATATATATATATATATATAGGCCATGGGAATCGTCCGAAGAATGAAAAAAAAAAATTCGAGTAAGAAGTTTCACGAAGTCGCTGAGTGAACGGATGCTCGACTTTTGTCTGTCCGAGTCACGTGAATCGACTTCTGCCGCCGCTGCTGCTGCTCTTTTACTGTAATAGACAGTACACAAACAGAAGCGCGACTGACCCTTCTTGAGTCGTGTGGGGTTTACGAGTGTTTAAATTCAACAATGGTGCTGCAACTCCATTTATGAACGAATATTGTACTTCACTTTTTTTGAAAAAACAAACAATATCAACATAAAAAATAAAAATAAATTCTCAAGCTCTATATGTCGAATAATCAAATTTATCTATACTGTAAATTATAAAAAGCAGTCAGAAACGTAACCAGAGTGATTAAGGAGATGGGAATTTCGTTATAAAATTATTGAGATCGTCAGTAAGAAATTTCGGATGCTTGCGTAATGCAAAAGAGATGAGAAAAAAAAGTAAAAAATCCATCAAGATATATTTTGGAATAATCTGAAGCAAGCGAGTTCCTGCTTCGCTATAAGGCCGCTAAAAGTGTATTATTCAAGATGCCGGCTGCAAGCGTCTAGCCTAGAAGTTGGCATAACAAAGCCACCACGGAGGAACCAAGAGAGCGAAACGAGAGGGAGGCTACAGACTTCAAGGAGCCTGCGAGCGTGTGAGTGTGTGCGGAGTGGCCACTGTGCAGCTCGATGAAAGACGCTGCTGCACGCGCGCTTCATCCTAGACATGTATATAGGGGAGGCTGCTGCTGCTGCACGAGGGAAACGAGCCACGCGTCTAGGTTTTTTTTTCACGAGCCAAGGATGCTTTATTACTTTACACTCTTATGAAAAAGATCTCTGATGATAGTGAACACCTCAGGAGCGAGACAGACATTGCTCCAGCTTTTACATTTCAAATTATTCAACGTTTTCATTTGTTGTTTTGTGTAAGCATTAAAGCATATTAACCAATATAATTTCTACGAGTTCTTTGCTTGTTCAAAGTCCGACGTTACTTTTACTTTGATAATGTGTATAATAAATCGTAGAGTTAAATTTAATAGACAGAAACATAGAAGAACACGCGCGATTAATGGTTCTACGGACCTTTTGAGCTAGCGACTAAAATGGAAAAGGATGTTAACCTACTTTTAAGTGAATCGTTATATCGTTCAAGTTTTAATCTTTTTTTTTATAATTTGATAAAGCTCGCCTTCAAGCAGTAATTATTCCAAGTATAATGGCATTTTTTCTCATTAACAATTAACTTCTCGCTATTTCACAATATTTGGTATTAATCCTTAAGGCTATTTATTTAGTGATTGTTGATCGAATTCTCGTATAGAATATTATATTTTGTTAACTTCGAAGCCATTGAGAAATTTATATCGGCCTTGGAGCAATTCAATCAGTCACGAAGTACACAAGCTAAAGCATCTCCCTATTGACATGAGTGCAGGGTCTACACGCTGGCAACAGCAGCAGCAGCAGCAGCAGCAGTAACAACAGTCAGAGACGAAAGGCGGGCACGAGCACACCTGGCAGTGTAGCTGCCGGCAGCTGTTGCTATATACCGGCGCGTCCGTTACCTGAAGCAGCAGCAGCTCACATACACACGATGCACACTCATTTAATGCATGAAAGAAAAAGTTAAAGACGAGGGAGAACACCTGTTTGAAAAAGAGCGCGCGAGGCTACAATATGTCGTCGAGAATTCGCGCCAACCTCTACTGACCATGCAGCCCGTACATATATTATTACAGGCACTGGATCAACCATTCCTTTCTTTGCGCTGTATAAAAATGTAAATAATACGTGCCTTCATGTGGAGCATACTTTCGTAAGATTCAAAATCAGCTGGTTTGGAAGAGTACATAGAATTGGCTCACTTGAAAACGCGTCGGTAGAAACGATGTCCGAGTTACCAGCGAACGATACTTCGGCAGAGCTATCTTTTGCGAAGCTCACCAATTGATTCGATGATTTCGTACAAATGTGTAATCGATTCCATTTGAATCCATGAGTATACGATTTCGCGGAAAAACTCGAGATATATTCAGCTTATATGGCACAGCGCCAACCAACTGATTCGTGAAGAATCGTAGGCGTCGTTGCTGCAGATCAAAGACGAGTTAGTTTCGACCAACAAAGTGTTCATTCACTAAAATGTGCATAATCCCACGACAGTCCCGCGCGACGTACACTAAACAAGTTGAGCATCACTCGCCAAATATATGTGTAACGCATGCGTCATATAGATGCTCTGGCGAGGCTAAACTGCACTCGCCACTCATTATTCATCTTTGAACGAACCGAAGACATCGTGAGCTGAGATATTAGTCGCCTCCGGGGCGCTCGAATGTTTTAAATCGTTTAGTCAAACGAAAATGCTTCGCTATTAGCTTAATTGAAAGTTTTCACTTGAGTAAAAATCGATTTTAGACTTAATTAAAAATTGTATCTAAAAAATGAGGGCACAGCTTCACCATGATTCGGCTAAGAATCTTAGATAATTCAGCCTTGGCTGTTTTTTGATCTTATTATCTTTGATAACAAAAATAAGTTCACTTAATTATCGACTGAAAACACTTATCCAAAGTGCTGAATAATGGAAAAGATGTGTAGCAAACGCGTTTGAACAAGTCTTTATGTCTGTATACTTTTATAGGCCTATGTACATAAGAACTATATATATATATATAGTATAGGAAAGAGAAAGAGAGAGAAAAGAGGAAAAGTAAAGTGCAGTGGTAGAAAATGCACCCCCTGCATCGAAAGTCGAGCAGGCGGGCGCCAACTAGTCGTTCGCGTCGCGTGTACACACAGTTACCCGACTCACTTTCGTGGAATTGATTCGCCCTGTGTGTCACTCTATACCTACTACTGTTCATGTTTATTACAAAAAAAGAGAGAGAAAGAAAAAAAACACATCAGGCACAAACGTATATATAAAGTAACGCTAGGATAGCGTGAAATCTAATTCTATGGCAAACTGGAACTCCGAGAGACATAAAGCATAATGAAGGAATAAGTACGTTATAAGCCGAATATTGTCACTTTACGAAATTTTCGCAAAGGATATTCCGCGCCGAACTCAAATTTCAATCTTGTTCAATTTACCACCCCTCGTCAGCGCAGTGGCGGCGGCGACGACGACATCGACAACAATTTTCTTATCGCCTCGGCTTCCTAACCGGATTTCACGGCTGATCGACACGCAGAAGCGCGTATACACGTATCTCTTGTTCGTCGCCAACCTCCCTCGCGACGACGCCATTTCTCACCACATCTCCCTCTCGCGTCTGTATGAACTCCTCAAGATGATGACGACGACACCCAGACGGAGACAACGGCGGCGATGAAGGCGGCCCTATTACAATGGTCTATTTGCGGCAATGTAAAGAAACTTTAACGCTTTTCATGACCGATAAAATTTTCTCGGGCAAGTGGATTTTTCACATTTGTAGTCGTATCGTATCATGTGATCAAATTTTAATCCGAAAACGCTTAGCATAAAATGAAATCATATAAAGAAATTAGCATTATCTTAACAGTCGAAGCCAATTCCGGTACCGTTCTAATAACAAAAGCTGAAATGTTTCCTATACATTTCGTCTTGATACTATAAAAGAGTGCGAGTTCACGCGATAGATTAGGCCACGTACAACGTGACTGATTAGCTGCGTCGCGACTTTGTACTTTCATATATATGTGACTTTTTTATCGAATTGGTCTCGATCGTACAATGACACCGTCGCTATTGTGCATTAGAATGCATACACATTTAACGAGAACGAAAAAGTACAATTTCGAGAGGTTTTATACTTTATTTCTTAAGAAGATCCGTACTTTAGCTGAAAATTTGAATTTTGAGCTGGGGTACGGATCACCTTAAATTTATTATTGTTTCATTTCTAATAATTCAGATAATTGTATCTGAACACGAAGTTGCTCAATTAGTGGCAAATTACGGTCATTTCATTTTTTATTCTGTTACTACACATGCAACATATGTTTAACGAGCCTTTCTACTCGTTTATATATAAACATAAAAAGTTTCGGTTCCAAGCTAACTCGAGGATTTACGAGACTCCTGGGTCCTATTTCGCGAAACGTTACATCCTCCAAAGCATTAAGACGAAAGCTCTGGGATTTCTCCGATGGATGATATAAACTTGAACGACGTTCTCGAATTATAAACCTCGATATAACATTTACCAATGCGTCAACATTTTCAACAAATACACTTTTCATATTTATCTATTCAGAATTTTGCATTCAACGGATACAGGAACTTTTTGAAGCTTTTAGATTATTGCTTTGCAAACAGATCGTAATGTCAATTTTTAAACCTACCTCACGGAGTTCCTTGATCTTGCCGCCGCCTTTACCAATGACGCAACCAGCTTGGCTCTGATGTACCAGCATACGCAAGTCAAGATCAGCTTCATTTCCATTCTTAGGACTGCTCTGTATTTTGAAAAAGAATATTAGCATTTCGAATTCAATATAAAAATATAATTGTTAACTAAATTGAAAGTTACCTCTTCGAGTTTAGGTATAAGCTCGTTTAGAATAGTAAGAGCCTGCTCCAAGTCCGAACTGATGGTCAGTATCCTAAAATCAAAATAAATCAGTGAGATTTTTTTGTCTGTGAAAGCAAATTTAGAGACAGGAGGTGATTTCAGGGGTCAAAGCATAAAAACTGTGGCGAATCGTCGAAAACTAAGCTTGTTGACGAAGTAAAAATTTATACAGATAAAAAATTACTAGTGATAAAATGCAAAACCTTAAAGGTTGTTGGGAATACTCAAGATAATTTTTTACCAGTTTTACTTATAAATTACAAAGTGGTATTACAAATTTACCATTGGATCAAAGGTTTCGAAAAATTGTACGTTGCATATTAAAACAGGAGCATATGTATGTTACGTTTGAATAAGGTTTTGTTTAAAATATTAACGGTAACTCTTAGTCTGTTAACGAGACTTGACCTCGGGAAACCTTTTTAGCTCTGTGAGCGCTAATAATGATCCTGATATCTGAAGTTGGAGTAAACTTATTCATTAAAAGGGCAATTTACTACCTCTGGTTAAAGTTTTAATTTCGGCGATATATTTTAACGTTGTATCCGTACAAGCTCGCCTGTAAAAATTCTTCAGAAGTAATAATTATTAGTCATGGATGAAAGTATTTTTATTTACTCTCGTCTAGAGCCATTCAATTTTTTATCATGCAGTTCATAAAATTTGTGAATGAAATAGTTTAACAATAGTAAAAATACTTTCAACACATTTCATTTAAACTTATAATTAAAAACCTTAATTGTATTGTCTTTAACATATTGAACTGCCTTTTTACTAAATAACCATTATGATTAGTGAATAATGAGAGGTTTACACGAAATTATGAGCATTCCGTTTGGACTGAGTATCATTGACATGACAGCTCAAAGCTTATTTGCATTTATCGCATGAATTAGTTAATCGGTGTGCTTTTGGATTATTTACAAAAATAAGCAGTTACCACCAATAAACGCATACATAAAAATCGAGGCAGTTTGTCGTAAAACTATATTTGATGACTTTCATCAAATCATCTGGATAATAATATTTATATGTTATGTTCGGTAAGGGAACTTCATAGTTCGGTATAAATCTCAGTTTGGAGCAAATCACATTGAGAATGAAAGAGACCACCTTTTATTAAAAGGAAATAAAAGGGTGAAATACCTCGTACCAACTTTTTCGACGTTTAAACTGAAAATTATGAGATACGCTATAGCTTCGACAAGTAATGAGTCAGAGAAGAAGAATGAGTTTGTAGATGCTGCATATGTATGGAAGAATTTTTGAATTTGCTGCAAAAAATGATATTTTTGGAGACCACCGAAAACTTTCAGAGGGTTTTTGGCAAATAAACCTGTCGATTAAATATTTATGTCGCAGAATGAATAATTTGAGATCAAAATGTTTCTTTTGAAAATTCAAGAGTAAGTGAAAAAGCAAGAAATTATGAATCTACATCAATGCCTTATGATTTGTATCGTTGTACGAAAATTGAATGAACAATGAAATCAATTGTCCTGAGACCAGTTTCGTGGCAATACTTCAGTGTATTTTTTCGCTTATTTCGGCTTAAATAATGAATTGGATGAATCTTTGATAGATAAACATGAGTTAAAAAACATCGTCAAAGATTGAATAAAATATGTATTACTAAAAATAGACATCTTTGATGGAAATAGTTATCTTACCTTTTTAATTCATATAAAGAAAAAAAATGTTCATATTTCCATCAAAGAAAAAGCTAATATTCGCGAACGATTTGTAAAAATAAGAAAACAACCATTACATATCGTAACAGCGATAATATTTTTTGTAAAAATCATAACATAATCGAAATCATTATTTAATCTATCTTAAGTTTTCCTTATTAAAGCTCTATTACAAAAAAGAAAAAGTTAAAATAAAAAATCTAGTATATAATGACGTAAATACCATTGTATAATTGTAATATAATGAGAGAAAAATTAGCGAAAAGAGAATTAGAAACATTAAAGTAGTGGTGTTTTGGCATTACCGTTCGGGTCCATAACAATCGGGTACAGTGATTGAGGCTTTGTACTGTTGGGCACAGAAGTAAGCGACACATCGGTGGCATTGTTGGAGTGGCATACACAGTTGTTTGGTGATATTCATTGTTCATTGGCGTGGTAGTTGGTTGATTGGTAGTTGGTGGTGGGCGAGGTGGTTGTGTGCGTGGTCCCACAGTTCGGTTTTTTTCAGGCAGTTCAGGTTCCAGAGTTCAGGTCACAGGATACGGTGTTGTTGTTGGGTTCAACAACAACGCACAACCCCGTCGTTGTGTCGTATCAACAACACACACGGGACAAGCGGCATCATCGGGGTCATCGGGGCGGGGCCAGGGCACAAATCATATTCAACCAAGTTAGATAACCACCTCATACAGCAAGTAGTACAACGCCGTACTCCGCAATTAAGTACAGAGACGCGCGTATGTTTTTTCTTTGCTTTTTTTTACAATCTAAATTCTTGTATTTTTCTGATTTTCGTGAAGAACTTACTAACTAACACAGACATACCAAAGTAGGTTTGCCTTTTGCAAATTTTTTTGGAGATCGGTCGTTTACAGTTCTTTTCGAATTTCCATCTGGCAAATCGATCCAAATCAATTTTCCTATTAGGACTGATGGTTACGTCGCAGATTCGTATTTTCAGGAATGTATTATAAATATAGGCCTACACGGACAAACGCAAATTTGGCCTAACAACACTTGGACAGTATGGTGGTAATGCACATGTCACATATGCACATAATGCACTGATTGATGGTCAGAGTGAAAATAAAAACTGTTCAGGCAATCAGGACGTGTCAGGAGCCTCATTTTTTATAATCTCAACAGAAAATCGATTTGCATCAGATGTAAAATCGTAAAGTACTGTAGTTTGCATTGTGAATAGACAATTCAACTCAATTATCAATAAACAAGTTCTTATGTAAATAAGTAACAAAGTCTAAGCTACAACATGAAATCTCCAAGTTTTTAATACAAGTGAAAAATAATAAAAAATGATACGTCAAGAAATAGTAAAATCCTTATGTAGATGCTGGAAACAGGTAAAAAGAGAATTTTTAATGAAAATACAGGGAATTTATATTTGACTGTATGACGCAGCATTTTTCACCATTTTAAACCGATCCCCAATGTGATGAAAGTTAGACATATAAGAATAAAGTGCACGACGTGTTTCATTATTTCAAAGGCTCTCGTATAAAAAATATATATTACCACCCTCTACGATTCCCAGCGCTTTTCAAATAGGGGAAAGGTAATGATGGTTAGTGGGTACAATTATTTTTTCTCCAATATCGATTCAGGTGTTTTTCATTTTATTTTTTGGCGAATGCAAATATGTGATAAAATTCATTTTTCTCAATCGTCGAAGTATTATTGCACTAAAGTAATCACTAGAAAGTGGTACCAAGATTGTTATTTGAGGTATTGGAAAAGAAAACGAAAACGAAGGTGTGTCACCGTAATACTACTACTTCGTGGTAAAATGAATGCTTTGAAAAAGATACCAAAATATAATACGTGTTTATAGCTAGTACGAATTTAGTAATGTGTGCATGAGTGTGGGTGTGCAAAAATATACTATATGTGGCACGGTGGTGCACGCGTGCTGCTCGTTTGCCAGCGTACAGTATGTCGATGCTTTGTACAAAACGTACATGCACCCCTAATATATATAATAAGTAGAGGCCACTTTGGATACTACTTATTATTGCACGCACTGCTGTGTATAACTGTCGTGAGGATAATATCTACTATTTCGGTAATTTTTCACTTTTTTGTTACGTTGAAAAGTGCAATAAAAAGATTTTTGGACGCATGTGTCACGAACGAAAAAATTGCAAAATATAGATTAATATTGAGTAAATGTAATGAAGAATGTGTGTACATAACGAGCAAGAATACACAACGAAGTATTGATTTACGGTCAAATGGAAATTCTAATTAGAAATAGTCAGCACAACAGGAAATAATTATGTAATGGTAGATGTTGTTATCTTTGCTATACAATTTTCGAACAACAATTTTCGTAATTTGTCAAAAATAATTATTATTAACCCCTTTTTGAAAGTGCGCACATTTTGGTTTATGATTTCTAGGAATCAAGGTTGTTTTCATAAATTACGAGTAAATATTAAAAAAAAAATCCTTGATAAAAACAAAAATTTGACGTAATGGAATTGAAAAATTAAGCTATTACTCTTCGTAAATGACGGACAATTTGTCATTAAGCAGAGAACCAATCATTGCAAATTTCCCGGAGTTCACACATTAATCAGGCTTTACTTTTTTTACAAGTGTTGTATCAGCTATGTATGTTTTTTTTTTTACTTTTTTCGTGCATTATACCCACACTCACGCACATTTTATTTAAATAAAGATAAAGAATAGGAAAACTGAGGAAGGGTAGTTTCGTAGAACGGATTCAAGCGCTAATCAATCTTATTATTTTTGTAAAAATATTATAAATCTTTGACCTTTTAAGGATATTTTTCGTGATTACATCTAAGGAGAGCGATTCAAGTTAAAAAAAAATTAATAGATCATTTATCTCTTTTTTCTTACCTGACTGCGGAGCTTGGCGATATTTTGACCTCCACGTCCAATTATTGATCCAGCAATCTGTAAATAAAGAAAATAATCAGCAATAAGTATATATATCAAATATTTATAATTATATAAAGTTTTATAAAAGTTCGATTGAATGAGAATATAAATCAGTCATACACCGACTTTTCTTCAACAGATGAATCCACAAAAAAAGAACTTAGTTAGACATTAAATCACAATTGGAGTATGCACAAGTAGAACTCTGCTATATACCACAAGCTATGGCTCTTCGCAGAAAATACGAATCGGTATTTATATAAATAAACAAAAAACTAATGACTAACTTAGTGAAATATTTTTCCAACTTTTAAAAATACGATATTTCTATATAAGTAGAAATTATATTATTTAAACAATCATTTTACAGAATGCAAAGTTTAACAAAAAAATAAACATCGTATCAATACAAATTTTGACGAAGTATGCAAACTTCAACATTTTTATTTTAAAGCTTCGTGCAAGTCGTTGCGCGAGTCAGCTCATCGGAACTTACTGTGCAGCGAAAAGAGGTACAACAAGCTCATAAGCGTAATTACTCCGATCCTCTATTCGCGATAAACTTCGACTCTGGGAACAGCCTGAATATTTTCTATGGATGAATAGCATCACTGGTAATTTTTATCGATGTTACTTTTCTTTATAAGACCAAGGTACACAAATTGTAGTGCGACATTCAGGTCGTTCGTTATGTGTTATAAACACGAAACGGAAAATGGTCAAATGTAGCCCACACCTTTGAGCCAGAGGCTTACATAAGTATCGGTGATGTAAGCCACAGTTACACGCCGTTAGACGTTTCGTCATGCAAAACAGCTTGGGCGTTATATTCAAGTTCAATTGCTCGACGCATCTCTTTATGATCAGTCACATCGCAAAATTATCTTAGTCGTTAGAAATTGATTGTTTTGAAGTAACGATTTTTAATCGTAAAAGTGAAATACTAGTTGAATGTTAACTAATTCAATTATTAAATGAAAAAAAGGATTTTAATTTTTACAAAGGCAATGATAGATATTAAATCGTGAAGATTTAAAATAACAGAGTAACATTCAAAACAACTGTATATCGAGTCTTTGATCACAATTGTATGTATCTACGTAAACGCAGCATCGCAACGTTATAAATTGTGTCTCTTTGCGCATTTGCACGCAACAAACCGCAGAACGAGTTTTTTTATGTGTATTACCATAAAGCAACACCATTAATGCCGTAACTCCGCACGCATAGAAATCTTCTGCAGCTGTACGGTTTGTCTACCGCATTCGCGAGTCAGGATAATACACTACGGAATTATGTATATTTTGTACAACTTATTCAGAAATGCATAATGCAATTGTCGTTACAAACAGAAGATTACACACACGCTGGTGTAAAATTTATCGTTTCTTTCTGCTGATTTATAGCTTTGAAACGATGTCCCATACTCAGGAATGCATCAGGCACAAAAAGAATTAATCTGACAGAGAATATAGCTGTCAGAATTAAAAAGTCGAAACGTTTGCTCTGTCGAAACTCTAACTTTTGCACGAATGCACAATTTACGAGGAACTCTGAAATTGGCAATATTACTAGCAAAAACTTGCATAGATACCACGTGCATATATCACCAAAAAAATTATTCTATGCTCTCTGCTTTTTCCACCGCGTATCTAGAGTATATACACAAATCGTAGAATCATTTGATATGTTCATGGGAGCTTTAGAAGCTTCGTGAAGCTTAGAAGGAAATTCAAATTTGAGTTCAGTCAGTCGACATGATTACATAATGTTTGTAATTTTGGTAATGCTTGGAGAGAAAAAGTTTGCAGCTCTGCAGATATCTAACTGCAGTCAAAGTTTTTATACTCGCTTTCGAGTTTTGGAATATAAGCGAGGCTAGAACGTCTTTTTCGATAGATAAAATCGAAACTCATTGTTTCCTCCGATGAATTTCCCGCTGGAGATCTCTTTTCCTCTCAATTGCAGCTCTGAGTCTCTCGAGAGAAGCTTGCAAAGACGATCGCGAAGAAAGAGGTAATAAAGTTCGCCTAGAAATGTATAAGTCTTGTGGCTCACGGTATCGCACAATGACCGGAAGTCAATACAGCTCTGCCGGGTCTTGAGCTCGTGTAAAAATTAGTACCGTTGCATCGACGTTTTCTGCCTATTATCATCTCATCAAAATTCTTATCACTGATACTACTGACGATCTCTTGAAAACTCGCCATGAGGGTCATGCAAAATCACTCGTACAAAAACTCATTTGGCTTTCGAGCAAATCACTTGACCTCTTACATTCACAGGCAGACTATTACTGTAGAGGGGGTGTCAGCAATTGCCGTTAATTGAATAAATCGAAAAAATCAGCAGGAATAATTTTGAGAAGCTCGAAAGCCCACAAAGATTGAAACATTCAAGAGCGCTGAAGTACCGAAATTGTGCGCAGTGCAATTGTCAGCGAATCCAAGTCGAGTCGACCTGTTTCGAATTTACCGAGTTGGAATAAAAGTGCAATACTCACTCTGCTTGGAATAAGGAATCTTAATTCCTCATCGCCCTGTCTGTAGCGCTTATTGGGAGCGGGGCCTCCAGGGCCACCTCCGGGTGCATCTGCCTCTCGCTTCATTTTTCTGAAACACAAAATTCCAAATTATTATCATTTAAATTTTAAAAATCTGTTTCAATTGCTTGTAGCTGGGAAAGTTAATGAGAAACGTTGAACATTTAATCTAGTGAAAAGAATAATAAAAATTTTTTTTTATATATAATATGCATCTTTTTCATAATCTTAATATAATAAATTTTAAATTAATATAAAATGCACAAGACTTATTTGAGGGCGAGGACGGACGTATAACATGCAAGGAAATAAATCCTTGACGCTTTCAAATCTTTTAAATTGATTTGAAAATTTCCAACTGACACTATGAAGAGCCAAAAAAGATATGAATTAACTTTGCAGTGAATCATAATAGCTATCATTGTTGTAAGTATGAGTCACGAGCACTGGGTATGCAAATATGCTATTTGTGAGAGAGCTATTATTCTGATAGGGTGCAACTGAGAACACAGTTGACTACATGTGACAATTATATCAAGTGGTGTTCAAAAAGAAAGCTTGGAAATTCGTAACAATAGTTCACGAAGATGTATTTCTCTCGCTTCGATGAAACTTATTAGCGTCAATCAAAACGCCACTTATCGAAGAGCCTTGCTAAAATAATTGCATTATATACCTCCAAGTCTGTGGCCATTAAGAAAGTGTGCAGCTCTCATTAGAGTCTAAAACAGTAGAAAAATCTAACAGAAAGAACGAGAGAGAGAAACAAGTTATCGGCGCAGAAACGAAGCGAAAGATCCCCGCTGACTGCAGAAGAATGTATAGACGAGAGGAGTCACGAAGCCGCACAATGTCGATGGCTCGACGTCGACGACGACGCGGACGTTCCACTCAACGGAGCGTGCCATTCTGCACTACGCCTCTAGAATACAACTCGAGCTTATAGGTGTTATCAATGAAACGAACTTTTCCATTCATTGCGAGAGAAAAAGCGAAAGATAGAGAGGCAAAGTGCACGTACGATCGGGGTTAGTTCAGCATTTTTCATCCGCTGATTAGTTATAGATTATAATTTTTTTTTTAATTAGCTACAATGCGAGCACGACTACCGATTAGAAGACAGTTTTAGATTTGCGTAGTAGTATGGATTTATTTTAGTTGAACGTAAATAGAACAGGGCAAAATGACGTTGGTTGTTAATATTATGCTCGCTTCTGCTAACATAGAAACTGTTACGAATCGACACCACGTCGCGAGTCCCTAATTCAGTCATTATATTATATTTTTGTCGTTGCTGCTTCATTTACGCTGTGAAAAGAAGAAAACAATTGGACGCGTGTAAACGGAAAAACTTATATCGTCTTTGTCTGCTTGCACATATTGTTTTGGAACAAACGCGCAGCTGTACGTGCGCTACTATAGTTGCGCATAGAGAAGAGTTTAGGCGCACGAAACCATCGCGATAACAAGGGAAGTATACATTGCGGCTGGAAGTTTTTGCATTTTATGCGCGACGACGACAACGGGCGCAGTCGAGGATGGCCTGAAAAGACCGTGTGGCTGTAGCTCGTGACACAAAGAACGCGAGCGCTAAGTAACGAACTTGCAACGGGCTGCATCACGACCGCGCCAGAGCACGCGTATACATTTTATATACGAGGTAAAAATCACGCATTGTCGTGTTGTCGCTGCGATGCGCCTAGGCCATAAACGTCATCGAGCTACCACGTGAAATATGGAAAAATATTGAATTGACTTTTCCCGATTTCATATGTGGCGAGCATTTTCATCGTCGGATATTTTAATATTTCCAGCTGCAATATTTCGGATGCCAATCCGTTAGTTCGAAGGCTTTTAGCCATCCCACCCATCGCATTGTTATGTCGAGTTTGCTTTGTTTGACAAGTTTAACGTACCGGAATTAGTCTCAACGCTGTATATATACATTTCGAGTATTGTCGTAGGATTTGCTTGTAATTCTCGGCAGATTTGGTTATGATCACCTGTCGATATATAACACTAGAACTCTGTCTATCTGTTTCTCTGCTTTTGGAAGGCGTTAATTAGTGGAATTCCGAAACTCGATGATCCAGGTAATCTGAAGTTGTCAAGGAGATACCGAAACCAAGGTTGAAATGAACATATTCAAAAACGTTTAGTGGTACTTCTTTTGAATATGTTTTTTTAAACTTACATCATGTCTTCATTTTATGGTTTTCCTCATATTCTTGTAGTTATTTTTCAAAAATATTCTATGGAAATACCGGAAAACGCGTTCAAAAATGTTTATTTTAACATTGGCTCCGGTATCTCTTTAAACTTGAACATACAAGTTTCGAGTTCGAGCTCGACAATGAGAATTAGTTACGCATAGTCGGGCGCGACACGCAACGAAGCAACCCGGAATGCAGAAGCAACATTTTTCTGATATCAATTATTGTGGGTGCGAGGAGAATATTCGTCATATTCGCAAACAAGAGGCGTAAAGTCAGCCTATACGAGTTAATATTCCGAATACAAACGCAAGTGTACATACCAGCATTAATTCAAAACTAAGGCCAAGCAGTGCCAATAGAAACTGCAAGAATTTACGCAATGCTCTAGTAGACTCTAGGTTTCCTTCGAGCATAGTTTAATCGCATGAAACTCCGACAGCCACACAGACAGGTACATAATGTTTGTGTGGTATTACGCATTTCGAGTTCAATACCGTCGTCGTAGAGCTCGTTTGAGGACCACTAGAATTGCACTGTCTTACTTACCAACTGAAAGCCTGGCGACAAACCTTTACATAGTAGATAATAACAATTGAAATCTTACAGCATAATTAACTTTCAAGAACCGATTGAATTTATCTGCGTAGTTAAGGCTTTTCAATCGGAGTTAATGCAAACTTTAAACGCTGTATGATGTAACGAAAAAAGTTTAAAAACCGTAACTTTGAGTTTTTAAAACAATTATTTCGATAAGTGGCTCAATTCATGGTAACTTTAATCCACTTAGCTATTTTGAGAAATATACAGTAGAAATCTCAAAAAACTTTTTTAAACATTTTCATTTCGATCTGAGTTGGTATCGCAGAGATTGTGGAAAAATCCTTTCTCATTTTTCAACACATTATAAGTCGGGTGAAATGATTATAATCGAAGGTAGCGGGAAAAGGCACTCGCGCGACAGTGCAGTACATACGATTGCGATCTTTAGCCCGTACGCGTCGGTCTGGCGCACGGATCATTGAATAATTGAAAGTGTACACGCGCGGTAACGACGATTTCGCGCTTAAAGCGTGTGGAGAGACGATTCTCCCGTTTATTTCGTATGTAATATGCATAACTTCGGTTGCGACAATGGTCCGTCGAGGACTTGGATCGATACCTGTGTCATGGCTGCACTTGACGCGCAGAGATAATTTTGTGAATGTTCGAGTATAAGTTGAGCTGAAGAGAATTGACTAATTGTATATTTTGACAGCAGCACAATTGTGTCGATAAAAATCATGTTATAGAATGAATTCCTTTGCAATCGCCGAGAAGACGACTAAAAAGCTCAAACAAACAAACAAAGGGTGAACGACGACAATGTCATCTCGATAAAATCCAACGTACACACAAACGAATTGGTTTGTGCACACAGTCAAATGCTCAGGTACCTTTGATCGCGGTCACTGATAAGCTGTATGCACGATCAAGCTCAGGTATCAGAAGCAATGAGAAATGGGTTTGCTCATAATAATATGTAAGGGGCTATATGTGGGGCGGTGGTATTGGCAATCTCAGTTGACGTTCCAACGATCATGCCGATTTTATCGCACGCGCAAGATCCGACAAAGTGTGTATGTAACATTTGAATCGTAGCTTATTCAAGCCAAGTTATAAGCTGAGCTATGCAGATTGCAACGACGACATAATGAGCTTAAACGATCGCAGATTCAATCTGAAACGCGAACGATATCTTCAGAAGCGGCGAGCGAGCAGCAAAAGCTCTGCTGGCAATGCTTTTATAAACTTTCTTTGTGCATCGCGCTAGAGCGAGCCTGTTCAAACAGCAGCGTCGGCAGCAGTGCCGCATTGTAGACATATCACACGCACGTGCTGAACATTCAAATTCACAACTCCATTAACGTCAATTCGCGCACTGCCATCTCTCGTGCGCTGTTTATCTTTCTCCCGTCTTTCTTCCATGCCGCTCGGTTGAAAAAGATTTCGTTTTCTATGCCCGCTTGCAGTGGATCTTACAGTCTGCACGTGCTTAAAAGTGCCGTTTACGCGAAATAAAAGTTAATTCCTCATTTAATTGTCTTTAACGTGGCGTTCCAACGATCACCCGTCACTTTTCTTGATTCAGTCTCGCCGGTACTAATACCGAATTAAGCTCCGCGCGCTAATACGATTACGTAAAGCGAGTCGACTACTGATCATTAACCTGACGTTAGAAAATTAATGCTCAACCTACAGAAAGCATTGTTACATTTTGAGTACTTTGATACTGCGGAAAGCGTCATTTCGGAATTTTCAATTTCGTTTCATTGGGATTCTTACAAGTTGAAATTCGATAGGCTCTTTATCATGGCCTAGGGCTCACATACAAATAACGCGACGCATGTGTATAATACAGCTCTGTTTCTGTATAATCTCATTAATTGGATACGCAACGAATGCGCGCGTCCCAAGCAAACGCGGATAATTAAGCTTCCTACATTCAATATGTAATGCAAAGCAATGCTTCATTACGTAAATCAAAATCAATATATATATATACATCCGCTGGATTTATCGAGTATTTAAAAACTATTGATTGGAGTATTTTTGCATTTCAGAGAACGACGTGAAATGTTATTGGATTCGCGACAATATAGAGCAAATACGTCCTAGTAATCAGAGATTTCTGTAAAAAATGCTTAAAATGCTTTTACACACGAATCTCGTCGCGTAAGTCACAATAGGCCAGGCTCGTTTTACCAAAGAATTATTGCGAAGAGAAGAAATAATCCTCACGGATGATGGATCGGAATGTGTTGAATTGCAAAGATGCATTAAGATATGACGAAACGCAGCGGGACGGGCCCGAGTACATTAAATTAAGAAAATTCACGATGAATAATTGACACGGCTGTCGGTCCACTCTCCTCTATTACGCGTAGCAAGTTTCGCGCAAGCCACGGAGGAATTTGAATTACCCACTAGAGGGACGGCGCAGTTTTCGTCGAGTGCAGCTCTAGTAGTCGTCGTTATACATGCATACACGGTGTAAAACTTGCCGGGGAAGTTTGGCGAATTCGGTCCTCGCGAAATGGGGCTGCTGTCGGCTGCGTAACAAGCTCGCAATATTATATCGGAGAGAATATATATCGCGCGCGTAGATGTAACCACGCGCTGACGTAGTTACGCAACCTATTCTCCGGTAGCGCGACTCTATGGCTGCTGCAGCATTATACGCGCCGCGGAGCTGCTGCTGCTGCTGCTGCCATGCCACATAACCACTGTGCGCGAGCGGGCCGCATCGTTGTGCGCAAATAGAAAAGCTAATTTGGAAAAATGTAACCAATTTACTCAGAGAGCTGCGTTTGCCAATATACAAAACGAGTTTCGTCTGTTGTTGCGAGGCAATGTATATCTACATAGGCACTTTGCGAGTGCAACCACCCGAAAAACTATAATTCCCCATACGCTGTACCAAATGTCTCACGACCAGTCTATGCGTTTCCTTCCTACGTCAGAGCGATTTACGCATGTTTTATCGATTTGCGACTTTTCGGAATTGGCAAATAATCGATAGTCTGATTATCCGAGGTGAGTTGAATTCAATTTGAAAGAGGGTTTATTGTGGATTTACTTGAATCTTCTCTATTGTTGTTTCATAATGACATCAATAATATGATAAAAGCTAAATTCAAAATTATTCAATACGTAATTGGGTCAAGCCATTTGCAATCGAAACAATGATTTACGAATTAAAATGATGAATTAATTCGATTGAATTATTTCTCTGATTAGAAATGAAAACTAGAATGCACGTTTATGCAAAATATAATTTTCTAATGATAACTGGCATATCTCATAGCTCAAATGTCTTTAAGATCTATGTCGGTCAACTCGACTCCAGTGCGCAGAGTTGCAAACTTTCGGTGTTGTAACTCACTCGATATGAGAAAGTTTGCAACAGTTTTCTCTCCCGCAGTACCGAACAACATACATCTTCGTACATACACTCGAGTCATATGAGTGTATATAAAAGTGTCGTGTATGCACGTGACTTAATTCTCTTCGGCCTGCTTGACCCGAGAGCTACTAGCTGTGACGACGTTTAATGAGCACATCCGCGAATATGCGCGGCTACAGAGCATTTCTTTGCTCTCTGTGCGCTATAAAAGCTCACGAGTATACTTTCAATAGCTGGCGTATATATAAGCTCTGGATAAATCTGATGCAACCCAATGGGTTTCGGTTCGATATTTATTATTTTTTTTTATGCATTTGCCACATGGTGTCATCGAAAATCATAATTTTTCGATTCGGTGTGCTTCCACGGACAGCGAGAGAATCGCCTCGGGCTATTTCATGGGAATCGAAAATTGTTTACTACTATCCAAAAAAGGTCATTAACCGCGTTGACCCATTTGCAAACAAAGTGTTTATCTTGCCATTCTCTTTTATCCATTGCATTTGGTAATTCGTTTTTTTTTCTCAACATTAATTACACAGTGCTTTCAGGCAGATTGCGACAAAGCTACGGCACCTCTCTAGTGCATCTGCGTAAATATCAGTCGACCGAAATTCGCTCGACAGAGCTAAGCGGAGAAGATGACTGCGAGAGAAAAAAGAAATAAAAAAATTCAGGAGGCTAACGTCCTGCTGTTAACCAGTCAGACCACTGCGTACGTTATTACTGCTATCTTCGTTCTAGCTTCGCTACACATACATGTAACTGCAGTATGCGTGCGTGTAAGTAACTATATGTGTACGTTTGATAAATAGGCATGAGTTTATATTATAGTTGGATAGGTACATGGAAATGCGTTTCGCACGTTCCCATCATCCGCCAAGACGAAAGAGAGATGAACGAAGAAGGCAGCGAGAATCCAACTACACTCCTCATACCCCGAAGAGAAATTACATTTTGCGCTTGCAATATAGAGCCATAAAAATCATTGCAACTATTTGGAGTTTAAGGAATTCCAAAGTAACGTTCAGGTAAAATATAATCTTATAGTTTTATTTCTACATCTAGTTGTATTGTATACGTATAATGAGATGTATATAATTTGGATTTAGGAGATGATTCGAAGCGAGAAAGATCGGGAACCGCAACAAGATGAAACTTTCCTTTCTTCCTGCTCAACTGGGGTAGCTATATAGAATAAATACGCTGCATTCTGTTCACGTCTTCGTTTTACCAACGATGACGACGACGACGACAACGAAAACGGCTCCGCTACTGTATGCTGTATATGCGCCTGTGACCAAGTCGGGACTCGATCAAAACACGAGCGTGACCCGAAAATTAATGTAGACAATAACAGCAACGATCCCTCTCTATTCCAGCTGCTTTTCGAGACGAATAATCTTTTCTCGACGCGACTGTTTTACATGTTAATAATTGATTACGAGGCCGAGGATCAAAAGCAGAAAATATCGCGATATATTTTCCGACACGTATTCGAATGGCTATGATTCCGTAAACATGAAATATAAAAGATGCTCTTTCTCTAGGTTATTTTAAGATATACGAGCGCTAAAGCTCGAGCAACTGCGCTGTACGCGTAAACTCTGGAAAATACACTAGAAACAAAGCTGTACATTGCAGCAGTACTGGGGTTTATTTACGCGTAGCATAGATATATGCAGCAGCGGTGTGTGCGTGTTTGCGATGCAAAAGACGTTCACTCGGTTAAGTTGGTCGCAGTTTACACACGAGCTGCGCGCTTTGTTGCAGCTGTAAAGCCGGGCCAAGGTGTGTTGGCGCGCGGCAACCCCAAACAGTCGGATGCAGAGCGTCAGAGTTGGGTTCGCGAGGTAATACATGCACGCGGACGATCGAGCGAAAAATAAATTTGGACGCATTTGCTAAATGAAATTTTTGAAAAGCTGCAGCGCACGAGGGGGGTTGCCGTTGAATCGACGCTTGGCCGCCGCAGTGAGAAGCGAGAAAAAAAGTTGGAATAACAACGAGGGAAAAATCTGCGATTCGTCGGCCGCGCTCAACACGAGCGGTATGCGAGGAGAAATGCCTCGATTTTTCACAATTACGCTCACTGGTTGAAGTATATACGTGGTACAGCACTGGTGCAAGAAGCAGCAGCAACAGCAGCAACGCCGTTCTCTCTCTCTCTCTCTCTTTATGAAGCGCACTCGGCACTCGACAATCGACCTACTACTCAGTGCTACATCACTTTATAACATCACACGCGTGCACAGACACACTCACACATACACTATATATTGGCCGGGATGAGCTGCTACTGCTGCTGCAGACTCGCAATATTCACGAGGGAAATTTATCAAGCCGGGCGGAATTAAAGCCTTCACGGCGTTGGTGCTGCGTTCAATAACAAGCGGCGGAGAAAAGCAGCAAGGTAGTCAGTCGGCAGTCTCAGCGCACACCTCTTTGCTTTGCTCCGAACTCGTAAACTCGGAAGGTCGCAGCACTCCGACACATGCCATATTATATATGAAAATCTACAAATGGTAACACTCGCATTTACAAGCATCAACTCACGTACCTCGTCTAAGGGAGAGAAAGAGCGTAAAAAACAATTTGCCAAGTTTGTTGCGGGTGCAAACGACAGGGATAAAATTCACTCGTGCAAAAGATGACGCGCGAGATGTGTAACGTGTATATTGCGACGGAGCTCGCTGCTGCTCTACTCGGCGCGGTGCGAGTCGCTGACCGCGCGCGCTCTTCGCAGCGTACACGGACTATCCACGCTCGTAGCTACCCGCACTGAAACCCGATGCGCGTCCGCGTCCCCTCCTCGCGTTCGCGCGCGCTCCAACTCTTGCTCCGTCTCGCTCGCTCGTTCACACATACACGGAGCAACGACTGCACACGGCGAAAGAGACGACTACTACTACTCGGTGCACAATGAGCGCCGTACACACACACTCACACATACAAACATACTCGTATAGACCTTGTTGCCCTTCTCTGCCGTGTAACTTACACTTGTGCACACAGCCACAGAGAGGCTCGGTTGTGCGCGGCAGGAGAGAGAGAGAGAGAGAAAGAGATGGAAAGAGAGTCTGCGAAAACAAAAATACGCTAAAAAGAGAGAAGCCTCGGGCGTTCAATGTGCACCTTGACTGCTCTCTGTGTTGTGTACTAGTGTGTGCACCGAAGAGAGGAGGGAGATGTATACAGATGAAAACGCGCGCGCGAGAGCTGAGATTCGAGCGCCGTAGGTAGCGATCTGTGCAGCGCAGAAATCAGCCGTCTATATACCCATACCTACCTACCTGTGCGCACAGGCAGAAATATCGTTCTATCCTACCTGTACTCTGCCGACTGCCGCTCTCGAGATAACGCCGCGGATAAATTTATGGACGCTCGCTCCAACGCTAACGCCTGCCTGCCTCACTGCCTCACTGCCTGCCTCCGTGCCTACCTGCCTGCTGCACTTTCACTGCGCTGCACACACTGCCTGCAATATTGAGGCATTCGAGTGCTGAGCTTGTAATGAAGATTAATGCAGTACCGGTTACAGCTCGTCGACACACTCGTCATCCGATTAATTATAATTTCAAGCTCTTTGTACATATCTGTGGTGGAAAGGCATAACGACTTAAGTCCATTTTTTTCTATATTTAGTGTTTACTTTAATGTACAAGGGTCAGAATAGACGATTATAGCGTCTATCGTTAGTTGCAGCATCGTGCATAACGACTCAAGTCCATTTCGTGAAGACCGGGAAAAGGCAAAACGACTTAAGTCCACCTTCGCGATTTTCAAAATGCTGTAGAGAGTTTAATATGATTTGAAAATGAAAGAAAATGACATTAGAATCTTATACATAGCTCCACACTCTTTGAATGTTGTGAATTTCACTATACGGTTGGTACACTTGATACGCGTGGGGCCATTTTCGCGATTTTCAGTTTGGCCTTTTTTCGTTGCAAGATTTGAGATCTGACGGCAGTATAACGTTAAATGAGCTATTTTATCAATGTGAAATCATTGTGAGATTATGATAACAAACTGCGCGAAATTATCGATATTGAAAAAAGTGTGACCGACAAAAGTGGACTTAAGTGCACCGTGGAAAGGCAAAAACGACTTAAGTCCATATTTTTTGCTCCCTATCATCTCTATGATGCGCCTTTCAATTTCATAAGTACGTAGTTCAAAAGTTACCTCATAGTAGCTTAAAACATCATAGGTTCAGACCTCAACTCGTCCGCGTCTAGTTAGGCTGGCACAATCAACTTAAAACGCGTTTTTCTCGAAAATACGAAAAATGGACTCAAGTCGTTATGCCTTTCCACCACAGATATAATCCCCAATATAATTATATGTGCAATATGCACGAAACGATTGTTGTGCTCATGATTACTTATCTCAACTGTTACATTTGTAATCCTGACTCACTTTTTGAAAGAAAACATTATTTACCAAGCCCACGAACCGATAGGATTATTCCATCTTCAATTGGAAAGGCAATATTGCTTGGATCGTTTTCCATTTTATTTTTCGCAAATGCAATATCGAGAGGTTCGACGAAGCATTGGCGGAAAATTTGAAAATATATATGGTAACGCTTTGGAGAGACTTAAACCAGATCGATATGAAGTTTTTCTGAACGAAAAAGGTGTGAAAGACCGACGATCGTCGTCGCTCTCGGTCTATGGCAATGGACCCCCCTGAGACACGATGATTAAAATACGGCTTAGATTTTCCTATTTTCTGCTCGAAACATCTCAGTTGTACTTATTGAAGTATTTATCTTGTGCCGATTCTTCAATTATGCAAATAAAGCAGTTATCGTGCAGGCTCGAAAATATTTTTTTGTAATTCAATACAATGTGGTTTCCTATTTTTGTGTTTAAAAGCATAAATTTGCCATTGAGTAAATGCAAGATTTTAATTATTACGAGTCGATAGTGCCACTGGGAAAAGTTTCGATTTAAATGGTGTAAATTGATTTTAAATGAAACTCACTTCATTGCTCTAAGAATGAATAAAAGCAAACACATGGCGCAAAGACGATGATCTACGACAGTCATTTGTATGAAAGAATCGCGATGATCAAATTACTAACAACATTTTCTCTTTTATCGTGATTAGTTTGGAAACACATTGAAAGTCTATAAAGAAGAGCTTCTTCCTGTCCTTGTTTTAGTTTCTCCCCCCCAAAAGATGAGTCAACTAATATCGATCCACTTCGTGTAAAGTAAACCATACATAAACCGCGTTGAAGGACGATGTAAAAGTATCGATCTAAACACGTGTCATCTTTGATAAAACCGGGGAAATTATCAGTCATTTTGTCGATAATAAAACAATTGCAATAATTGTAACTGTTGAAAACCCATAGACATTCAATGAAATTTGTTTCGTTTCTGATAATCGCGAAAGCTCATTTTAAAGCAATTTTTCAACTCTAATTCAATTGGACGTTTCGTCTGTTATAGAAAACATACTCTTGTAAAGCTTTGATTAATATAACTCACTTATATGGAGAACCTTGACTTGATGGAGATCAATCAGCAGTTCGGTGGGCCAATGCACATAATTAAATTGAAAATTGAACTTATTGAACAAGCGGATTTTTCATTTTCTTCAGCAATATGTTCATACGCGACGATACACACACACTATTCTATTCGCGGTTTCTTTCTCTTTCTCTCTCTATCTTCGGTGCTGGACTTGCGAGTGTGTAATCTATATATATATATATATATATATATATATATCGATCAGTCCGATGGGCGGGTGAATACTGAGTGCGCTTTGCGAAAGTCACCCCCTTCGACGCTGCTGCTGGTCGTTGCGCCGTTCGGGGGCTCCATATACTTTTGCAAGGGGTTCGCGCCTGCGCACCCATGATGTGCGACTTCTCATCTCATGGCACACTATATACTCTTTTATATAACAGAAGATATTTCGCGCAAATGTGCACTTTTAAGTCTCGCCACTGCGCGCATTTTCTGTCTCGACGGCGCTCCTTCACAAGCTCTCCATTGGCGAAATAAATTATCCAGATCACGCGCAAATGCGCTGGAGTTTTGTGGCTAGTGACAAAATAATTTTGCGTTTGATGCTTTAGCACAAACTTTTAACAAGGTTTTTAGGAAAAAAGACAACTCGTATGATTTCGAACGAAAATTCTAGTTAAAAACTAAGAATATTGAATTCTTAAAGCAAGTCAAATTGTACTAAAATTAATAAACAAAGTTTTCTAGGACCACATAGAAGGAGCTTGGAGTATTTGAAACACAAAATCTTATCATTTTTACCTCTTGAGATAAAAGCTCCCGATTTGTATGCTTGGCAACAACAAAATGCACATCGCAACAAGAAATGAAGAAGAGAGTAAGATGCTTCGGTAACTTCGTGGGTAAAGCCACTGCGAGAAACATCCATTCGCATATACGATCGTTTTCTCATAGAGCAAAAGAGCCTTTCTCTCTCTCTTTCTCGTGCAAAGCAGTATGTGTACATTCGAGAAGCGGCAGCAGTCATGCAGAGCACAAGCCTCGACGGCGACAGCAGATCGACTTAGCCATTAGCCCGAGCTTTGGCCTGTAGGCTATCGTACTATATAACTCGAGTTTATGAACTCTTGCTGCAAGAATCTTTACTCCAGGATTAAAGTTAGTGTTTTGTTTGGCGAATTTTCACACTGTAATTTATTCACTGGTTTTATTTTGACTTTACTCTTAAATGACAAACTTCGTCTTTAGAAAGTCGCCGCTTACGGAGGCAGAAAAATTAACACCTCACGGTACCCGACTTACATCGTGGTGACAAATTACATAAAATTATCAAATACTAAAATACATGTTTTGAACATACCATACATTTTAATTTGAGAGGAAACTCAAGATTACATACAAAAATGAGCTTGTATAAATTTACTTAATATCTTCTATGTTTGCTTTTAAAAAAATGACGTAGCTGTGTTGAAGTCTGACTTGTTTAGACTGTATGACTTGTTAATAAAGATTAAAAATTTTCAGATTGAAGTATACAACACGTCAAAAGTAAAAAAAATTAACTTGAATCAGACAGCCTTCGAAATCCTTATCTTACTCAGTAATTCTCACAGTTTTGCGGGTAATTTATCGACTTGGTGGTTTATCTTTTCAGTTTTCTGGTTATTTTACGGAACGTTTTAAGAAAATTTGTACGAAAATAATTTGAATGTTAGATGGTATCGAGTGAAACTTCATGCTCTGTAAGGAGAGAAAATTTTTAGACGTTCAGGAAAAATATATTTAAAACTCGGCATATTTTTTCTCTAGAAAAAAATAGTTTTCCTGAAACATATTGAAGATAAAATAGAATTTTATTTCAAACGTAAATAATTGAAACGAAAAAAAAAACGCATGGATATTTTTTCTACGAGTATGACCACAATGGGTACTTCATACAGATATTTTCTTTTGCGATGATTGCGTTTCTTTCGAGGCAAAATCCTCAAATATATTAATAACTCCAGCAAAGATGGAGAATATTGAATAAAGTCAAAACTACTTCGACGAAATAACAAAATGAAAAACCTGGTTTTCAATCAAGAGCTGCGTAAAAAATCGAACAATAACAAGTCGAGTAGAGACAATCATGAAAACATTTTACATTTCCTCTCTGGTGGCAGGGGGGAGCTGTTGGCTTGCGGTAACGAATCGTTACACAGCCACTTGAGCGCGATATAGAGCCATCGCCCAGTGAGCATCCCTTGAAACAAACGCGCGGCCGAGTGTGAGCGGGCATATCGTCGTCGCAATGAGAGAGAGAGAGAGAGAGAGAGAGAGACGCATCGGCTACACAATGAGCGGTGGCACGCGATTTAGCCGTTGTTGCGGCCACGTTTGCTAATCTCCTTCAAATGCTAGTACACAATAGGCGCCACTGCGCTACATCGACACACATATGCACGTAGTTGTAACGCGGACTAATGCTTTGGGCTTATTTACACTCAACAAAATTACCTCTTGCTGCTCGATTATAGTTTGACTTTCGACGACATGGAAATCCTTCATATACATGAGGTCGTTTCAATCGGGATAAGATACATTCGATCAAATATCTCTAGATAAGTTCAAGAATAGTTTTTATATGAATTGAAAAATTTTTCATAATCTGTACCCGATATTTTATATTTTTTTTCGGCAGTTGTAAAAAATAGAGTACACATTGATGATTGATAACTTAACTGTTAAATACATCAATGAGACAAATATTATACCATTGGTCCAAAAATAGTTTTTGTAAATTATTCGGTTGTGATTGACCAAAATAACGACACCAGTTTGGTTGATAGACATCCTGGCTCATATCATCATTCATAACGACTCGTGAAATCGAGATAAGTATATTATAATTATAAATACCCTCTATAAAGGTGATATTTTACTTTCTTGAAAACGAGAAAGTTTCGAAAGGAAATCAAAATTTTGTTTACAACTCGTGCTAAAAATACTGAGTACAGATATTATTTTACTCTACACCTCGGGGCAATATTATTTATTGGTACGATAGTACATATAATATCCGTGGCTTCTGCGTGACCGGAAAGCACAAATGAGGTGAAAAACGAGGCAGGATATTGCAAGGCGTGCATTAGTTGCAAGAAAATGGTATTGTGTCGAGCATTAAGATTATTGAATACTGAACGGGGTAATTACATTATTATGTTTATCAATGGCTTACTAATCGATATTAACTACTGCACATCTTCAAAATTAAATCTTGGTTGAGTTCATTTGTTGAATTCAAAGATTTCTATGAAGACGAATAAATGGCGAAGAAGTCGCTTCGCAATCGATGAGTACTAATCTTGTATTTTCAAAGTTCTAGACGAAAATATTAAGATATAAGACAAATAAATATAAGACATGTTCTTACTAGTTTGTTAATAAATGACCATTAAGTAATATTACAAACAGAGTGACACAACTAATTGTAAAATAATGAGCTTTTAATAAAGTCATAAGTTTTCTAAAATGTGTCATTGTAAATTATTTTATTGCAAATGAACTAAGTCGCTTTTCACTAGTTGATTAAAATAATGTATGGATTTGCAAAAAGTACCCGTACTTTTTATTTTGATATATTAGAGCCTGAAGCCCATTTTAAAGAAAAAATGGTAAAGGTCCATGAATTGTAAAAAATAAGGAGTTCCTAAACATTTTTGGGAAAGTTGTGCACTCCGTATTTTATGAGGTATCTTTACATAATTATGTATTCATAAAGTATTTTAGTAAAAAAATCTATATTTTTAATATATCTGTGCTACATGAAACTTGACTGATTACCCGTTTTTGAAAGTGTTAAAACAAGATATAATTTTAAAGACTTACCAACTAATGTCTTTGACTTCAACGTTTTAGACCTCCTATAACAAAAAACAATTCATTGTTGATTATAATCTTGAATGAAGAACAGCTTTTATTAAAATTGGTTATATGTTATAATTTGTTTTATACTCAATTAAAAAAAACAAACGAAATTTGACATTCCAATGTCCTAATTTTTATATCGGATGATTAAAACATTCATTAATTGTAATTGAACGACAAGATAATAAAAGTACTAAAACAATATATCAAAACGAAAATAAAACAGTACAGAGCACCTTTCCTGGGTTTTAAATCGACAGAGGAATTCGGTTTCCAACAATGGAGTTATCTGCTTGCAAGATTAACCTTTCGAAAACTTAGGGTTAAATGCCATGAGATGTAAAACCGCGTCACGCAGAGGTGAGCACGAATTCAATTTAACACCCGCAGGTAGAATAAAACAAACGACCTTCATTCACAAAGAGAGAAACAAACATCCAATTACCATAAGCACAGGTGCACAACAGTTCAAGAAAATCAGCTCTAATTTACGTGAATGCCGCGTAGTCTATCCTTTTGGAAAAGTCTTTTGTACGGTGTAAAAGGCGCCGGCGTACATGTTGCAACTGCGATACAAGTCTTCTACACACTATGTCTAGTCTTCGCTTTTGCCGAGGACACAACATGATGATCGACGTGTTCGCGAACAGCTCGCACGAGTTAATGCAGTGCACTAGAGCTCGTGCAGGTCTCTTTATTTTTCGCACTGTCCAATCAACGTTGAGCCGGTAGAGTCCGTGCTCTGAGTCAATTGGTCGTTGCCTGTGTCGTTACCCTGGGTTACCACTGGTATCAACAATCCAAGAAACTTGTAACCCTCAGGTCGATATATAGCCATAGTCCAGAGTGAGAGAGAGAGGGACTCACATACACCGAGTACTAAAGTTTACCGGTTCGGGTAAAGACTGCACTAGGAGGGGGAAGAAGTTTCAGACGATAGCTTCTTTTTTTATATAGTCTTTGAAAATTTGGGGGTTTTGAAAGTGCACCTTTGTGATGCTGCGTATAAATGGGTTTTATTTCATCAGAAATTTCATAGTCGATTCATCAAATTTATTGCTTGAGTATGAAGAAAAAATTCTAAAGCAAAATTTGTATATTTTTACAAAAATGCTTGCATAAAATGGTAGTATTAAAAATACATCTTTGTATGTTTTAACGAAAAGATATGTACTTAAAAAAATGTATAAACAAAGATAATATTAGCTCACAGCTAAAAATAAGCATTATACGCTGTGTTCAGCATAGACTCTGTCATTTTTGACGCAAAGAATTTGCTGGACTACTAAAGGTGCATATTTAATTGCCGTCGAAGATAATGAGCCATCTCATTACAAATAAACTTGATTAAATATTCACATAATAATGAAGTGAACACAAAAGTTCTTCGATCGACTACTCTCACTTTGATAATAAAAAAGTAAAATAAAGAGAAATGAAAAATGTCTGCGGAAATTGAATGCTAACAACAGCAGTAGTAGTTTTAGTATCACAATAACTCAAGGATACTGAAAAGCTTTGGGCATTCACGACTTTGAGCATAAGTATTTAAAAAAATGTATGCATGAGTTCATCAAATGTAAGCGTACAAGTCATTCACTACCGACTGATTCGATGCTCTAAAGGAGAATTTGATTCGCGCTAAAAATTCGCCCACGAAGATTTGCACAACGCGCTTTGTTGCAACACCCAAGACGCCTGCGAGGTGCGTGTGTGCGACAACTGAACATGACACCATGACGCAAGTTTTACCAAGCTTATAAATGGGCATATTACTGCTTAATAAATGTCACGATACTTAATGTGACTCTCGTTAAGCTCATCGCGGGTTAGGAGAAAATTTAGAGCACGCATAAAGTTCAAATAATTAGCGAAATCGTTCGGTCATGTAATTTAGCATTATTAGATGATTAGTTAGTTTGTTCGGTTCAAATTTAATTTGAGAGAACTTGTTTTGCGATCGTCTGGTTAACTTGCTAAAGAAAATTTTCTACGAAAATATCCCAAGAAACTTCGGAAAATCTCTATAGCGAGCCAATAGCAGCGGTGTAAACGTGCATCGTTTTGAAGGGATATAATAGCATTGGATCATTATGAACACGTGTAGAGAGTACCAAGTATAAAATATATTTCGGGTAGAAATGCTAAATCGAGGTAAAAAGAAGAAGCGAGTATTCACAAGGGAAGTGCTATAGCCAGTCGATATCAATATTTCACAATAGGTGTCCGCTACCTACGGTCGTCGTTCGTGCATCGATCGCTGCTCGCGGCTTTTGCATAATTAATCGACTATACTTGCACGACCGACGACGGCCAAACGATTCAAACTTCCCGCGGTTTCACGTTATTCTTCTTTTACTTTTCCCTGCTTCTAATTCTCAATATCCATCTAGCCAACCATCAGTCCATTCCTATCTCCCTTTCTCCCATTGTCCAGTCCAATGGCAATGGCCGCTAAGCCTCGGGATCTTATGTACATACAACTTGTATATTCATCGAGAATCGACTATCTTACTACTGTTTTTATAATAGCATTGCGATTATTTGAAAGTGGCTGTTTTTCCGCTTTTTCATTTCATAAGGCTTTAAATGGTTCCTTCAATAGTTCGTAAAAAAGACCACGATGTGTATTTAATTTTTTCAAATAATCTTAAGTTAAATGCTAATAATTCGTATAATAAAATGATATCTCGATCTTCTTTTTAAAAAAGTTTCTTTAGCTTTAGCTTAATTATTGTTTCGCTTTATAGGGGTGATAAAATGAAAAGTTTTACGAAAGTCGCATTTTCAATTAAGTACAGGCCCATTTTAATTAAATTTACTGCACACCAGCTATCAATTCCTTGCAAAGACAGTCGCAGTCGCGAGTATTTTCCAACAAGTTTTTATCTTTTCATTAAGTTATAAAATATGCTTCCGTGCACTTCCAACGATACAATACTTAACTATTCGTCCAAGCAGACAAAATTCCCAACGATTATGGCAAATAAAAAACCTGTCGTGTGATACATTTTCTCATAGTACTTTCAAATTATACAATACTAAGTTGGTGTAAATAAAATCAATGCACGAATAAACTACAAGCTCCTGAAACTGATAAATGTTTATCTAGGTGACAAGTACACATGGGTATTGATCAAATCAATAAATAAATAAATTTAAAATATCGATAATCCAATTGTTACTGTAAAGTAAATACCGAAATACGTAAAATCATGTGAAATGAATAATGACCGCAAGTGAAACAATTTATACGAGGCCCGTACCTGACAACTCAGCCCAGTAATGTGGTCGAGTTTTCGAGCTAAGAGGGCTTGGGTCGAAGACAAGTGGTACGCATGGCGCAGACAGTCCAATTACACCAGCTACAATCATGTACACAATTATTTGTACTAAATAGAGCCACCACTACTACTATTTTTTTAGTTACTGCTACTATTGCAGACTTTATTTATGTGCAGTACGAGAACTGTGAAAAGAAATAAAAGAATAGACAGAATGGCACCACTTTTTATTACTTTTTTTGTGGGTTATATGGCAGAGACGAAAGACGCGCATTTTACCGTTGTCGGAAGTATGCAAATGCGCCAAAAGAGACAAAGAGAGCGATGTAATTTTTAGGAAGGAAAACGCGGCGAGCCAGATGAACTTTTTCATGGAATGGTGATTTTTCCCCCCTTTTTTGCTTTCTTTTGGTACATTTGTAGTTTTAGGTGTGAGTTATTAATTTGGCGAAATATGTTTACTCAAAGTAGATATGTGGACGGTAGAAAATATACAGGTTTTAGTGGATATTATCCAAGAATAATATTTGCCTTTCATTAACTTGTTGAGAGGGGACACAAAATTTTAAACAACTTTGTTAACTGCTTTATCATCTTCATTCTAAGACGATTTGTTTCGAGGAATGGTAGATACTTGCAACGCATATAAAGTTGATGAATAAATGAAGACAGAAACTATGGAAAATAACTATTGTGAAGAACAAACAATCTGGTTTTGAAGGGTTTTCAAGTATTTCATGATTGAATAGATAACAGAGCAAAAAGATAATTTACAGCTAAAATACAGGAGTATTTTGGGTCGGATTTGAAAACCACCATACGAGTTTTAGCGTAATATGAATAAATGCGAGGTAGTCAGCAAGAAATAGAAAACGTTACTCATGTCATTTTCAGTGACACTGCAAATATACTTCTGTAGTATAAAATATAAATTAAATTATGAACGATGAATCCCTACTCATGTTTCATTATCGATACATTTCTTGTCATGCAACATTAATACATGATAGTGAGAAATTTACTACATCCGCTAGTTAAAAAGTTGTAATAATACGCAAAGAGAAAAGTTCTTTTATGATCTTTTCATACTGCTACACTTCCAACTTTGACACCTATATGCCACTTAAAGTAGCCGAAATTTTAGAGCTATTTTCATGAATTTACTCTCGACTGGTCCGAGAAATATATCTCACAAGTAAACCTACAAACATGTTCAACTTTGAACTGTACTTGGTTCATTTTTATGAGCAAATTATTTTGAGTTCAAGCAGCTAGTTTCACATACAGTTCAACCTTTAGAATAATTACCAGGGTGAAGTGGCCGTGTGCTTAAGAGACCACACTTTATGTGGGTGAAGATCTGAGCCACTAAACTTTTTATTTTAGCGCGTTTGAAATAAAAGCAGATTGTATCAAGAAAATACTTTTAACTGAGAATAAGTTGATTTTTTTCAACAAAAACGAATTTAAATGTATACGCTGAAGAATTGAATGAAAATTAAGCATGGTTTTATAATAAAATAAAATAGTATAGTCATTTAAGAGGCAATAGTTTGAGCAAATCGATTCACTCTCTTGGCGAAAAAAACAAAAAAAACAAATGACGCAAACCAAAAAGAAGGCAGTACTATCATTATGCAAGTACATACACTCACGTGGAAGAGACAGTCATTACAGGCTGTATCGCGCAACTGCTGTTTCCCCAAGCCAAGCAGAGACGGCAGAGAGAAAAAGAGAAATGCTGTATATAGTCCGTGGTCTCACACACGCTAACATCAATAATTCAATCGCGAATCTATCTCTAACCACCGACCATCTCCCCTCGCGTTATATTACGCTCGGCGCAATACGAGAGAGAGAGAGAGAGAGAGAGAAGAGAAAATACACGCGTATTCTAGAATACAGTCTAATTGCGCTTAATTGTAGGTGTATGCTCGCCGCTCGAGGGGTTCAACGCACAGGGGGCACAGATAAAGCTTGCTTATTTCACAACGAATAAATTACGATGCTTTTCGGACTGTTTTCATATACTTATGTGCAAGAGAGAGTAGAAAACCGAGCTTGCGAGCGTGTCTCGTACCTACGTCGTAAACGGTAAACGGCGGTAAACGTTTAGGCCGTTTACGAACTCGTATACAAATGAAAAGTAAGACTGCTGTTCGTCAGATGCATTTTTAATGCGGAAGTAGGTTTGAAAAGTTTCTCCAAGGGACGAACGTACGCATTTATTGGCAGGTCTTTGATAAGCTTTCGACGTGGCAATTTTTGTTCAGAGAGAATAAGTAGTTTTTAGAGTTTATTAAGTTCATTGGATAATGTAAAGTAGATCTATATGAAAATGGCATTTGTGATTAAATCATAGTAAAACACTTAATGAAAATTCAAGGTATTGAAATGATATTGCTGATTTGGTTCGAGACTATATTTTTTGAAAAAATGTAAAGGTGATTCCTTAAGAAGCTGCACTCGACTAACACATTTTATTCAAACCGAGTTGACTTGACGGAATATCGCAAAAAAAAAAAAAAAAATGAATAATAAAAGACTAAAACATTACACCCGAGCCAAGAGCCTTTTCCTTTTTTGTCGTTACTCACAGGCTCTTGGCAAAACACTCGCCCTGAGTTTATCCTTTCCTCATTTTTCAAGGGTGTGCGTATGTATGATAAATTCTCTCTCAAATCTAATAGACTAAAGAAAAATTTTCTTAGACTCTTTGATGGAGTTTAGGCAGTATCCAAGTGACATATTCTTTCTAGCTTTCAAACTTCCTCTCATGGGCACTTTTCAATTTCAATCCTTATATATCACTTGTAAAAAACATAACTCTGTTCATCACATAAGAAAGCAATTATTTAAACGTAGCAGAATCGACCATATGTATTCTATATGTAGTTTATAACTTTTGTATTTTAAAACGCAATGCAGTCGAGCTAAAAATCGCTCATTGTTAGTAATTTATGTAGATTGAAGATATTCTAGCAACAATACATTTACAAGTAAAGTTGGTTCAAATACCTTCTTTAATTTCAAATCAGAAAAAATTTAGTTAGGTTTAAAATAAAAATGAGAGGATGTAGTTATATTATTGAACTTTGACGATGTTACTTGACTGAAAAGAAAAGTTTTTCGAACTTTCATGACGTGTAACGACCAATGACAGTTTTAAAAACGACTATTTACAAGAAAAAGTGAAACGACTATCAAAGCCAGCTGCTTTGTAGCCATTTTCAAACAAATAAAATCACTCAATAATTAAATCACCCGTTGATAACCTTTTAACCCGAATGATACAAGCAATCACGTTTCAGAGGAAGCGAAAAAAAAGATTACTATCTTCTCTGAAACTTTTCCAGTCTAATTTGGCACATTTCAAAGCTAGTGAGTAGTGGATAATATACGGATGATTGTTTAAGTTCAGGTTAAATTGATCGAACACGTCATCTGCCTCTGAACGCGAGTTTAGTCGTCGAGGCGAATATACTCCTTCTAAAAAAAAGTAAAACAGAAAATTTTTTGGCATCGAGGCAAGACATAATACGTTGATACCAGGCCGATTGAATTTTCATTGACTGGCCTACATGAGTTATATTTTTTGGATAAAAGTAAAAAGCAATCAATAAAAACGATAGTTTATAGGTGAATTAAATGCACTGCTTTAAAATGACATCTTTTGACTATTTGTGTATTTTAAATTATTCATTTGTCACAGGGCCAAGTTTCGGACAATTAAAAGCTTTTTCTAATGAGAAAAAGTTCAACTGATAGCCGATGAGCTTACAAAAATATTACCCAATATGAATTTATTATTGTATCATACAAATGAGATTGATTTAAATTTAAAGTTGTTACGCTATTTTAATTTATAAACTTTAAAATATTAGTCAAATCACATCTGCACTCTACCTTGATTTTGCCCTAAAGTCAAGTTTACAATAAGAGATATGTGTGAATAATCGCGCCAAGGTTACGTCTGAATAACAAGGCTTGATATTTCAATATAATTCTTTTATTTGTAATGGAATGCTAGACTAAGCGTTCTAGTTTTACAGATTACAATCCTTGGTAAATTTGTGAACAACGTTTGTCTCGAGAAATCTGTGAAACCACACGGCATTTTGACACGGAATACCGTACTTTATCGAACGAAATATTTCAATCAAAAACTATTATTAACTTTGAAAATTGGTGTGAAGATCGGGCGGCCAATTTTTCATCCACATTTTTGAATTGCAGCGTATAGTAATGGATCCCAGAATACATGTACGTGCAAGCGTCGCGCAAGCAAAACAGAAGACCCCTTGTGGCAAAAGATTAAGGTCTATATATATATGTCGATTAATCTCGATTGTGTGAAGTCAATTTCATGGCTAATATGTAGGGGATACATTTAAAATGCACCAAATCTTGTCTATTACGGATGAATAGAATTAAATTCCATCGAATTAAATTGAGTTAAGTTAAATTTAACTAAATTAATTTAAATTGAATTAAATGATATTAAATTGATTCAAAAGCTTTGACATTATAGCATCGACTTTGTAATGTAAAAACATCAAATACTCAAAAACAATATCATTCAATTGCTTAAAACGTCGATATGAAATTAGATTCAATAAGAGCGTCGCTAAAAATACCCGTTTTTTGATATTGCGATTCAAGATACTTATGAACCTGAACAAAAGACATTAAAAAAAGAATAAAACGGATGACTATTGAACCTTTTTTGTCTCAATAAGAATTTGTGAAAAATGCATTGTATTTTAATTCTTAAACTAAAGATTATAGATCTATCGTCAAGTAACTTTCGAGTTCGACTTAAAGTCTTAAGTTCTTAAGTTAGAAATACATGCAAACACGAAGGGGCACTTCTTAAAGGAAGATTTCATGATAATCGCTTGTTCAGCTTTTTTTCTACACATATGATATAGAATTTAAATTAGTAAGCCTAGGACGAGGCAAACAGTTGATGTACGTATGATAGAGCGTGGAAAGCCGTTTAATTGCTCATTGCACGTGCGGCGGCAAAGTCCGCTGAACAAGCTCGACCCAAAACCTCTCAGGCTTATCGTATACATATAGTCTTATAGGCTGCGGCATAGTGCGAACAGTGCAGCAGCACCGGCTCAATGACACGTACCAAACATCAAGACTTGTCTCGCTTAAAAGACGCGCATGGCATTCTCTCACTTCCTATACGCCATAGCTTGATGTCTGCGGTAGCTCGTCGTGGAAAATCCACTAATGGAAAGTCCCAGGGCAAAGCCTGATTTTTCAGAATCGCTCTTTTTTTATTTACCAGCAAAGTACTTGCGTTATGACGAATACCGTGACGCGGAACGCGAGCTTGCAACTCGGCTCATACGCCAGATGCACGCACACGCTCGACTAGCAGAGACTCATATTTTTAGATGTTAAATATAATAAATTCTGCATGTACGCGCGCGCGAGCATGTATGGTAAAATTACCTAGGCACACGCCTCGTACATCTTGTTACACGCGCTCGAACCTCGAAACTAATTTTAGGCGGCAAAACGACGATCAGGCGCGCGCTCCGAGCGAGATCGAGAATGTGCATCCTCGCACGAGTAAACTTCCTTTATGTACATTGGAAGTTTGACTTTTACGATGAAATGAAATTCGGGAGAGTTGCTGAAAAGCTCGCGACAACGACAAAAAGTCGAGGCCAGGAAAAGGAGGGGAAAATATAGCCTGCGCGTGGCTTTTTAAGAGGATAGAAAAGTTGCTGCTAGAGCTCCAAACGCTCGAAATTCACGTCGTCACTCGTCGAGTTCGCTGCCAATTAACGAGCTGCGCGCAGCAAATACACGGCTGTGCACGCCACATCGGTTCGCTGCGTGCACTACAGCCAGAGAGCCATGTATTACAGATATATATGTACGCGCTCCGCTGCAGCTACAAGACGCGAAAATTGCGAGGCAAGGCAATGAGCCGAAGATTATGAATACGCTCGCGCGGGCACACTGTAAATTTAAAGGCGTACTGCGTGAGTCTGAACGATTACGTAGCACATCGTCAAAAACAGGTGTTTGAGCGTGAACTGCAAGCTGCAATCGAGCTTTTCAAGAGCCCCTGCAAGTTCTTCGCACTTTGAAGAAGGCGCGACGCGTACACGACGCTCGATTGATCGTTCGAAACGTTACAAATACGGCCTTGTTTTATCAAAGTGTCCCAAAGGCTAGCCTAGAGCTTTTATAGCAAATATCAAGAAGTCAATGCTCGACCTCTTTTCGAGCGCGACTGTAGGCACGTAATGCGCGGATTTTCTGAAACCGCAACATCAATGAGCTAAGCTTATAGCTGCACCGTGTCGATATGGATGGCTGACGAATGCCGAGTAATGGTGTGCAAAAACGTATATATACGCGAGCACAAGGTCGCGAGAGCTAATCCACGCGAGATCGCTAGGAGAAAATTGAGAATGTCTTTTCTTGACAGTGAGACATGCCACCCACCTTTACTTTAACCCACGTCCTGTCTCTTGGAGCAAATTAAATGGTTTTCAAACTACTTTGAATTTCCCTTTCCGCTAAGATACATTTATCTTAATCTCGGTATTTACTTTAGTCGCATGCAAGAGGGAAATTATTAAATTTTAATTTTACGCACTCTTATATCTTGCATGATGCTAAAAATATTTAAACTGATAAGGGAGAATCGCTCAAAATATCAAATATTTAATAAATGGAGGCTTATGTAGATTACGATTAAGCTCGAGTAACACGGACACTGAAACGTTGCGAGGACAAAAAACTATGAGTAGTCGGTATATGTGACAAAACAATTAACTCGAGGATATAATCAATTTTTTTAAAATCATATGTGAAATGATTTCAACTTGACTATCGAGTGTAACATTTACTTCAGTGTGATTGAGCATTGAATGGATCATGAAGTTTATGATGGGAACGAACGAAGTCGCAGCAACATGAAATTAAAATCTGCATTATGATGCAGGGCATTTTTTCAAGTCGTTCTTTTCGCTCTAAGGAATCTGAAAAATTACAGAATAAGTGAGAAGTTTTAATGAAAACACAAACTTGGTCTTTGGAACTTTTGCGACTCAAGGCTTTAAAAGTTTGAGGAAAAAAGTTGACGAGTTTTGTTATTCTCATTGACATTGTTTAATAACTTTGAAAGGTTTGAGATGAAATAATTATTAATGCAATCATCTTTAAGTCCAGTTAGAGTTACATCTAACATTTCGTGCAGATTTTTGTAATTCAATTGTATCACCAATAAATGTAATTAATTTTAATAAGAGTTTTCATACCCAAGTGACTTTCAAAATTCTTTACCCATCTAAATTCTGTGTAATTACGTATATTTTTAATATGCATAAGTAAACACAGGCGAATATGACTAAAAATAATTTTTGAAATTATATTTCAAATTAATAATCTACAATTTAATAATCTGATTCATTATAAAAACTGTTTTTTATTCTAAAAAATTAATTTTATAAGCGTTGTACGTGATTTCTATTCACCTTTCTAAGCGCATAAGAGAACTAAAATGGAAATATAATTTTTTGTTTCGTACCATTTTACCCCAAATAAAATATTTAAAAACTTCAAAAAAATTTCGAATACAAAAGAACTTTTTTGAAGAAAAATCGTACGCACCCTTGACATGTTTCAAAACAATTTCTCATATTTTTTGGCGATACAAATTTAACGCGCAAAGATAAAAATTTAATGAAGGTTTATACAAGGCAACGCTACAGAACATTTCCAGGTTTCAAATTGTGATAATTTTAATAGGCCCAAACAGGTACAATCTACGACACGAAGTCTATAAGATAACGGCATAAAATATCGACTGAAGGAGTTGTATTATTAATCTATTTTTATTTTTACATTTTGTAGGTCGCACACTTTATTAAAAACGTTACAACTCTTTATTTATGAAACAGTACGACTGACCTAAACTTGATAGCAATTTTTTTTACTTATCTTTACAAGCTTTAAAGCCTAGGACTGAAACAATTATAACGTCATTAATCTTATACATCGATCGATATTCTCGTTGTCAAACTTGATGGATACTTGAATGATGAAAGCTTGTGCAGTAACCAAGATGTAGCCATAAATTATCGTTTTCAGCCTGAGGTCATACTAATTACAGGACAGTATACGTAATTTTGGGATTTTAAGTTTGAAACGATAAATTTCTAGACTTCCAGGAAAAGGGGTGGGAGAGAGAGAGAGAGAGAGAGAGAGAGAGAGAGAGAGAGAGAGAGAGAGAGAGAGAGAGAGAGAGAGAGAGAGAGAGAGAAAAAAGACAGCCCAAAGTAGTGCATCGGTTGATCGAACACATAATAATTTAAAGTTATTCTTGTATTTGAAAAAAAGTTGAGACGCGGGGGCGTAAATCATATGCGAATGGAACAATTGGCCAACTCGTGCATAAGGTGTACGCTCATATGTGTGTGTGTGTGAGTAGTGTCGCTTTATGATTATAAATATAATGGTTAAGGCAAAAGAGCACAGTTTTTTCACTTTTCAATCGGCATTTATTATACATTTGCGGTTAAACACGGGCCTCGCGCGCGCGCCAGCTTATAATACTCCTAGGTTTTGTGATGGCAACGGACGAGCTGTAACCACGGCGACGCTTTGTTGTGCGTGTGCGGCTAGACCAGAGTGTGTCCGCCAATATAGGTACGCGCGATATATAGATACACCGCACCGACGAGTGTATACTATTCCGCCACTGACCCTTACGGTATACATGTTGAGCAAGTTTTTCGCTCTCTTACTCTCTCTCTCTCTCTCTCTCTCTCTCGCGCGCTTTTTTTCCTACTTTTTGCAAGACTCTACATTTTTCCTCTTCTTTTTTCATGTTCAAGCCTCGCGAAAAAAGTTTGTGCAACAAAAAAAGTTTGTGCAACAAAAAAAGTTTAGTTGGTTTTGCTTTCCTGGTTTGATTCGATTTATAGGGCGGCTTCTTACGCGCTCGCTACTACAAGAGGATGAAACTGTTTGACTTATACTTTACCGAGCTTGCATTTAGAGCGATCTTATACTGCCATGAAATGTACGAGAGTTTGAAAATCTCTTTCCTCTTTGTTTTGTTTCTTTTGAATTTTCATACAAGTAGATATAAACTTCAATAAATTATAAGAGCCCTGCTCGGTCCGTGATGCAAGTGCATCAACTGGTCTTTGCATTCAAAAAAAGAAGGAACATTTCTATGAGATAAGTTGGGTCGTTGTCAATGATGTTTTATCTGCTTAAATTTTTACCAAAAAATTATTGAAGTTTGGAAGCAATGAAGAGTAAAAATTACTTGGATAACGATGATTCAAATTTGAGATTTGAACAATAAAACGAAAAAGAAAAGCTTCCAAGTCTCAAGAAGAAAATAATTAAGTAAAAAAGTTAGGTAGCACAATTGTCAGTGGCAGCTAAAACACGAAACTGTGAAAAACTGAAGAGAATACAAGAATCTTCACAAACAGATATTGCTGTTCTATCAAGTCTAATTTTAAACTAGTCATGCGCACAGTAAAAGAAAAAAAAATTTAAAAAAGAAAAGAGAGAAAGAATGAAAAAAAAAAAAAGAATTTTTATATAGAAAATTGAAAGTTATGATACAGAAAATCGCTTGTGTTTGACTGCCTTGGCCGAAAGTCGGAGTATAAAATCTGATTAAATTTAAATAGCCAAAGAGAGCCGGAGGTAAAAGCCGATAGCCTCTTTGCAATTGCACGCGGGAGTGAGACGTTATATTATTGTACATATATCTATATTGTGCCGGCTACTCGGCAGCGCGACTTCGACCTCAACCCTCGGTGTTTCCAGAAAGCGGAAACCGGCGTTTTCCTCAATTGCACAAACGTCGAATTATAAATAATGGCACTCGAGTGTTGTATTATACACCACTTGGCTTTATTCATTGTGCTATATATTCAGCGCGTATATAGAAAAAAAGCCACGGTATATATGCAGCCATCCCCCTTCTGCCACACACTCTCTTTGCTCTTGTGTTCCGTGAAGATCTATAAACTACTTACTTATACGTAAAGTATAATATGAAGAGAAGCAAAGGAAAAAGCGAGTCTAGATCGAAGAATACGTACGGCTCTAGCGAGTGAAACTTTACGGAGAAATTGCACCCGCGCGCTATAAATATGATACACGTGTAGGTAGGCTACGTGCGAGCCACCCGCTATTTTCCAACTCGAGCGGATGCAATGCCGAGAGCGAAAATTATTGCTACACCACCACCTCGTCCCCAAGTCCGAGGGAACAAATAAGGAACAATTGCTGTCGCCTGCATAACCCACGGTCATTTTTTTCTCCTCCCTCTCCTCCTCGACGACTTTTTCTCTCTTTCCGATTCTTACGATCCATTCGTATAAAGCAACGCTGAACTGCTTCGATATTGCAATTTTCGATCGATATATGCGCACTCGCTGACATTTATTTGCAGAGTCGACGTTAAATGTTTGCGCATACAGAAATTTTCTCGATGAGAAGCCACAACAAAGCGAGGACGAGCAAGCGAGATTCGAAAAAGTACGAAAAGTGGCGAATCCGCTTTTATTAACACTGTGCGCCCATAAAGTCCTTGCATTAATTTTCGAACAAGGCTCAGAAATGCTTGTAAAAGACGGAAATTCGTTTGTACGGACAAAGAATATAAAATAAAATAAAACATGAGGCGCGTCTACGATGAAACCATAACGTAAGAAAACACATAAACCCACACATTTGCTTCGCTTGAATGCCAATTTCCTTAGCTATATAGTTTCTCAAGATCTTCGAACGTGCGAAATTGAATTTAACAGATTTGACCTTTAGTTTTGTTTGTCATTTTGTAACGACAAATATTGGCTCTGTACTATCAGATCAATTTTAAGAGTAAATTAGAATTCATTAAGAATATGCGTTGTTTCAAGTTCATTAGCAGCATATAAATGAAAATTGTAGTTTACCATATCATCATCATAATGTAAAAATCGCGTGGCTAAAGTATGCTTTTTACGGTTAATTTAACTTTTACGAAGAAATGAAGTCATAATAAAGCGCTTGTCAGATTTTGCGCACGGCTATTAAGAAAAATGTAAACGTAAATGCTAGTGAAAACGTAATCTCACTTTTTAAATGAAATTTCTCATTTTTTCGTTTTTTCATTTATAGAGGGTGCACTAGGAGTATACGAAATCATATCAGGTAGTCGAATCGAACTCATATGGTTGAAATTGAAATATCCACGAATTAATAATGCTCATCATTTATATAAAATATTTGAAAAGTAAAGCAACGTCGAAAGGTGTCGACAACGCAATTAAAAAAGTTAATATTCACACAGTTGGGAAATATTCTTCACGCATGACTTGATTGGCTTTTTCATTGCCCAATTATTACGACGATGCAGAGCGAAAATTTGCAACTAATGCGAATATCTTATCTGACTATGATAAGGAAAGAGATAATGCAAAAATTACATTTTTGCTAGTGACAGTGTGAAAATTTTCAACAATGAATGTCTTTAGTCTGTAAGAATTGTTATTAAGCCGCAAAATGTGGCTAAATTAAAAATTTAATAATTTTAGGACATATTTTTGTAGAGAAATTTTAAGTTAATTTTTGATTTATAAAAAACAAATTCGATTGTTATCAAGAGCACGCTCGAATCTCGAACTAATTCAATAATATAATTTTATCGCAAAATTAATGACAGACTGTTCCAATGGTCGTACGTGATATGATATTTGTTCCAGACGAACTGATTTTTGAGAATAAGAAGGGACAGCAAACTTGGCGCTTACAAGTCATTACACATCAAAACATCAAATATCAAGATATTTGAAATATGTAAGATACGTTTAAACTAGCACATAACCTATGAAAGAAGCGTCATTATAGGACGCGTTGTAGGATAAAATATGGAGCAGAATATGCCTAGATGGTACAATCGAAAGTGTACGATTCGTGCAGTCTAGCAGAGTCGTTGTATCTCAGAAATGTCCCTTTGTTCCCTCTGCAGTGAAAGACCATGAGCTACCCTTGAGAATCGTGGCGCAATATAGAGACGCCGCAAGCATCGGCCGATTATTCCGTGCAAATTAAGCGCAAAAAATTGGAAAAATGTCTAAATGACGAAGGTGACGCGGCGAGACAGCGGCACAACAAATAACGAATGCGCCGATGAGAAACAAACGTTACATATATATATTCTAGATAAATGCGTGTGTGCATGCTGAGCGTGGCATGTAGATGGATCGATAGCTGCGACTAGTAGTAGAATGATGTAGAGCGCTGCACGATGCAACTAGACGTACTATACATTAAACCGTCTAGTTGACGAACAACACCGCACGCTTGCTTTTCTCTCGCCCTCTCTCTTTCTCTCTCGCTCTCTAAGGCAATAGCACACATATAACGCACGAGACACTATATAACGAACTTTATTATCATCACACCTATATGCACACAAACAACACTTAGCGCACAAAACAAGCCTCGTATTCTACATGATAATAAGCAAAGGGTCGGTTACGTACCAAAATGCAGCAGCAATTGGCGAAAGATGGGACGTACGAAAATATCCGTTTCCTTTTTTGGGACCGATGTGACTGTGGTCGTAGAGTACACAAGTGGGACGAGCCGGGAGTAGTAATTTTCAGGAGAGTTTGGGCTACTACAAGTTAGAGAGGCAGCCTGAGCGAGTACAACATAGAAAGTCGCACGGCTGGTACGCGGCAGAACGCTAAACATGCACAGCAGCGCAGCGTCGTGGCGGCATAATGAATATTATGATGCTGGCGATTGGCGATGTGACTGACGCGCGGCGCCCTCTGTAAACTTTTCGCGGCGATGTCTGTATCAAATTTAATCGTAATTTCGCGCTTTCTCGTCTATTCGTAGTTCGTACTTGTGATTTGTTAAGTGTCATGTTTTGGCCGGCGACTTACCGAGTAATTTTCAAATTGAACCAGTGTCGCCATACAGCGAGACTTTTGACAATTATATTTACCACGCAGCTCGTTATCGACCAAAGTCCGTTGTCAATATTTCTAATTCAAATTTATATTCGATCGCGAAATCGCGAATAGGCCTATTATTACATCTCAACTTATCATTTGCACAGTAAGGAGAGTATTTTTTTAAAAATTCATCATGTTGAACGATGAAACGTTTGACGTGCTGATGGAAATACGACAAGTGGACAAACAAATTTCACACTGTAAACATCAAGTTGAAATAGAAACACAGCAATTGGCTGATTTGGAAAGAAAAATCAATCGTGTTCAAGAAGAAAAAACTCAAAGCTCTTTCACTCAAGCATTGCGTTGAGGAGCAGACTTTATACTTAAACAAAGAATTTGAACATATTCATCAAGTATATGATTCATCCATTGAATACTTTGATAAGTACATAGATATTGTAGATAATCTAGATCCCAATGATGGTGATGAAGATTCCAAAGCTATTGCAGAATTAGTAAAGCGCAGAGATACTTTGTTAAAAAATATACAACAAACTGCAAAAGAAAAAGAGGAGATAGCGAGTAAATTGAATGATGTTGAGTTACAAATACGAATGGTTCAGGTGAGTATTGCCAATTTTTACTAATCAATTATGTACATAACAAATCCATTATTTTTACTTGATACTGACATATTCAAACACATTTTTACATATTTACAAGTTTTATATTTTCTTGTTCCTCAGAAAAGAAATGAAGAATATAAAGTTAAACTTCAAAAAGTTTTAGATCAAAAACTTCAAGAAGAAAGAGATCTTAAGGAAAAATTGAATTCTGATTGAATTAGTTAGAAGATTTTTTACCAATTAATTGTTCAACGCACTCCCTGTTAAATTCAATTTTTCCTTTCAACTCTGATAGATCCAGACTCAGTAGTTCTTTCATTTTCTCTCCTATAACATTTACTTTTTTTCTTTTCACGTTAAGATCTTCCATCATTCTTTCATTTTCAATATTTTTTTCATCTATGTACTTTTTTAAGATTTCAGATTCGTCTATGATTCTTTTTGCATCTAGTGTTTTCAAATGTTGTGTTACATTTCCTGGAGGTCTCCTGTAATAAAATATGCTTATTTATATGTACTACTTTAAAAAAAGTTTATCTCAATTTACCATAATTTTTCATCTTTTGGAAATGGAGTTTCTTCAATTAGTTTCTCAAGCTGACTCATACCCTCAACAAGACTCTCATCAGAAACTAACTCTTGTAAATCTTCATTCATTTTGTTAAATAAATCAGTTTCCATGAGTTTGTGCAATTTTTTCAAATTGGATGATGATATTTTCATATCCTTGAAAGCGCTTTTGAATTCATTTTCACTGAAAACAAAATTATTCAAATTATTGTAATTATTATACTTCATAAAATTTATTGGGACTCACATTTGCTTGAAAAATTATATCCTGACACTTTCCTCCATTTTATTGTTAACTATCTTCCCCACTTTGAACGAGTCATTATTATAGTAAGGATAAATTGTTTTTTTTAAAAAGACGTTCTCAGTGACAATAAATAAATAAAGAATAGGAAAATTGAGCTTGATAAAAAAAGAAAGAACGTACTTTGCAGTGCTTGAGTAAAATAAGTGCAAAGCAGTGATTAAAAAAATGACATCTCACCTGACGCATTTTGAGATTTCGTTAAAAATGTTCGACATCGTAGCTTCGAACGTCAACAATTTATTCGATCCAGAGGGCGAATCCTGTTTCCCGGGTGATGACATCGTAAGTTGAAATTTTTAACGTTGGCTTTTTGAGTAAACGAGCAGAAAAGAAACTATGAATTTGCACGGGCAGACGTAAACATACAGACATTCACGGTGGCTTAGCCGTTTTTGTGTTGTTTGCTTGCACCGTAGCAGCAGCAGTGCACATACTGAATCGGGATTCAATAGGGTGGTTATAGAAATGTATGTGTTATTGCTGAGTTTTATGCGCGCCAATTCGCTACTCCCATATCAAATCCTCAAATGCCGTAGGTGCCGGGCTGTCCGTTAGCAAAGCAGATTTAGCAGTACAACATACAAGTCGATTGAATCGTGCCCAACTTGAGTTCTGCGCGCCTCTCCATGTTCGCTAGCGACATCTTGATGCTTCTTACAGAGCTTGATTTTCAAATATTGTATTCATGCTAATGCGAGTTCCTGACATTTCGGAAGCTGCTGAGATGAACGGGACGTTGTTGGCGAATGACAAAGTGATTTTTGGTTTGGTTACATTCAGGGAGCTGATTGGTAAATTGTTTAAAATCATTTATTATTGAAGTTGTTATTACCATGAAACATTGTGGAAAATTGATTTAAAGATACATCACTTTTACAATTGTGTTTCGTCATTCTATAAAACATCAAAATGGCAAATTTTATTACAGTCTAATAATTTTTTTAAATTTAATATTATAAAAATTTCGCAGTTTCCGCATGCCATGCATACTCATTACAAAACTGATCAAATCTGAGCAAATTTTATTTAAAAAAAAGCAATCAATTAATTATTTTGTACTTACATAGGCGATTTTGCACGACTAGATTGAAATATAGGAATTATAACATTTTTTCTTAATTTCACGTAGTATTTTCGTTAAGCTTAAGCACAAGTAGTTCAAAATATAGTTGTACAATAGTTTTTTTGTGCAATATGGTTATAATGTTAGTTTGAAATTTCTTCTTTTTTTTGTCATTTCATTTTACACTATAGCCTCCAGAATGGTGTCATTTGTTCAATTCAGTATAAAGTATTAGGCCTTAGAAACATTGTACTTTGTTATTACAAATATATTGGACTAGCTTATACGAGAAATGCTGTATATTTAAGCGACCCAACGTATCAAGTATATAGTTGAATTTTAGATCAGCAGTTGACGTTTTTTTGTTGCATTAATCTTACTTGGTTCTAAAATACGATATAGATACACACATTTATTCACGATGGCGATTATGTCATAGAGACTTATATTTAATATGCTACTATTATTGTCAGTTACTCGTACTCACACAATCGATTACAAGCGTGCATATAAAATTCAGTGGCGAATTTTTTCTCTATACCAAGAGTCGAAATAAAAATCACAGTTTCGCTAGGTACGTTTGATTTTTCGATGCAAATATTGTGCGTGCTTGATAATATATTACTTATAGCGTAAGCTTTACACGAATAACATGCCAAATAAAAATTATAACATTTTAAAAGTAAATTCATTTAAATATAATCATTACGTAGCTATGAAAGTATAAAATCTTATAATTATCAAGAAAGTCTTATTTAAAGGAAAGCCTTTGGAATAATAGTTTTTACAAGCGCTGAATTAAATACTCCTCGAAAGTTTGGTCATTAGGCTGTATCCAGTTTATCGGTAAGCCAAAGTTTATTCGACTCTCTCGATGCTCGTGTTCGAGGATTTGGCGAACATCAAAAACAGCTGCTCCAGCGTCGAGGAAAGGACCGCGAAGTCTTCGACGCTTTCGTATTTATCCTTCACCTCGGTGCAAGCGTCGAACATACGTCTCCAAGTTGTGTCTTTCGGTATTACGTGGTACATTATATAGCCCTTTGGAAAAAGTTCGATCAACATCCATTATTATACAATCGAAAGCATTAGCTAATTTTATAAATTGAATATAGTTTTTATTCTTGCCTTGTTTTCATCGATGATTTCGCAATGCAGAGCATCGCTGATACTTTTCTTAATGTTTTCAATTTCGTCGGGGGACTTTTCAGGATTCATTTTTATCTGAATATTGTAACCAGCACCGAATCGATGTTTCAGCTCCTGGGATGGACCCATGCAGACGAGTTTTCCTTCGGCCATTATAGCTAATCGGTTGCACAGCGCCTCGCACTCTTCCATGCTAGATACCGAAAACAGGTAATACATTTTTATACCGACCACGAATAAATTTCGATTAATTTTATACGTACCTATGAGACGTTAAAATAACAGATTGACCCATATTTTGGCAGGTCTTGATGACGTTCCAGAGGGCACGTCTGGCAGTGGGATCAATTCCCGTCGTTGGCTCATCCATAAGTACCAAGCTCGGAATACCGATCAAAGCCATGGCTACGTTCAATCGTCGTTTATTGCCCCCGCTGTAAGTATGGCAAGCTTGATGTGCCCACAAATTCAAGCCTTCAAACGAGTAAAGAGTTAAAGCAGTTTGAATTATAGCACGCCAAGCGTCGAGGCGTAAAATTTCTATATATATATAAAATAGTCTTGCGACTCATGAAATTATATACCGACCTAATTTGTCAATCCACTTCTTGACTTCCGCGTCGACTTGATCGTCCGGTATACCTCTTAAACGAGCGAACAAGCGCAAATGATCGTAGGCGTTCAACGAACCGAGCATCGCGTCTTGCTGAGGACAATAGCCCATCTGCGACAAATACTGCAAGTCGAAGAAATTACAATTTTATTAACGTCATTAAGTGTAAGCGATTGCACTTGCGAGATGCAATTGCGTCGCGCAGCTTACGTGATATCGGTGCTGCTTCAGATCTTTGTTGCCGAGGTACATAATGCCGTTGCTGGGCGTCTCTTCGCCCGTGATGAGCTTGAACGTGGTGGTTTTGCCGGCACCGTTGACTCCGAGCAAGCCAAAACATTCGCGTTGGCGCACGCCGAAACTCACGTCTTGCACCGCGACTAGCTTTCCGTAAAGTTTGCGCAACTCGTACGCGAGAAATACGTGGTTCGGTGGGGCTTCTTCGTTCGTAGGAGTGGTACCATTGGTCTCTGCCTTTTCTTTGCCTCCCGTTGTTTCGATCGGTTTTGCTGTTTCTATTGATGACATTGGCATTTAATCTTCACAATGTCTTGGTGAATTATTTATAAAATGCGATCGAAGTACTTACGACCACTGCGAATTTTCGATATTTCTTGGGCGATATTGTGCTTGGTCTTCTTTACCTGCTCCTCGAAGCTCTGATCGATTTTATCCGGCTTACCTCCGCGAATTTCAGCGATCATCGTGGGGATAAATTTAAACTCCAGCATGCAAAGGATGAGCACGTACAGTATCGGTGTGAGGCACAAACTTATGAGACTAGCTTCCATGCTAATGTCTTCCTTGAAACTATCTAGAAACTTGAGCGGTGTGATGCAAGTCCCGTTGCTGCATCGTAGATCTGCAACATTATTAATATCGTATAAAGCCGTCGGTGCATTATTTTGTTGCCTATTTCAATGTAATTTTTACCGCAACAAGGAGTTGCCCTGCAAAGCTGCTCCGGATTGAAATAGTACGACATGCGTTCGCAGTTAGCGTTGGTTTTAGCCGTACTGAAAAATGATACTTGAGCGTGGAAAAAGCCAGTGTAAGGTGCCATGAGGAACAGAACCTTCTGAATTGGTCGAATGATATTCATGGTTTTTGAGTGTCCCATTAGAATCAGTGTTACCGCATTCATAATTAACTCGAGGAGAACTGCAATAATTTTCATTTTTAATAGATTCATTAAGCTCATTTTTTTAAATTATTTGCAAGCTTACTTATTCCAATGGGCAATAAACTCAATAACTTGACTCCTGCTGTCGTAGAACTTTTCCAAAAGCTAAAACAGTACACCAGAGGTAAGAAGCCTAATCCGAACAGAACAAATATGCCCAAGAATACAACTGTAATGGGGTAAATGAAAATTAGTTTGGAGTTCTGACAAATTAAAAGTTTCGTATATTTCAGTAAACTCACAGAATTCGATTCCGCCAAAAATTCTCAATCCCAATGAGCAGTCGACGATTATAAATCCAACCACGAGAATGACGCTCAGCATGATGAATACAACGTAATCGAAAGCGAACATCGTCCCCCAATACTTCAAACACGATGCCCCGGCCATCCTTTGAAGCTGTTTGATGTTGTTGATGTTTTCTCTCAGCGGATGAATAACGAAGAGAGCTGTCAACGGGAACAAGAAAAATACGAGCAAAAGCGCAATCACGTAAGCTTCGACGACGCCCATGTTGGCTTCCAAAATGATCATCGACTCGTCTCTGGCTCTTGGAAATTCTTGCACCGCGAAGCGAATGTTGTACTCGTTGCCTACCAAAGTCTTCAGAATGGTGTTGGTCAAGAGATTGACGGAAATCGGCAGCGAGTAAGCCGCGCGAGTCGGATTGTAAAATGCCGCGGTGACGATGTTGTTATTGGTGCGATTGAACGTCGCGCCGGCTATGTAATTGTAGGCGTAGTGCTCGGCATCGTTCGAGCCGATAGATAATAGCGCTGAAATAATTCAATCGCTCGTCAATGTTGCCTGAAATGATCGGTATTATATAAAAGCATATATGTTACCTTCTTCAAAGGCATGATCTTCTCTCCTCACTTCGACAGGTGTACCGCCGGAATCCCCAACCGTCCACCTGTAGTGACGTCCGAAAGGCTTACTGAAATTATCGATTTTGTACAAGACCCTAGGATCGTTGTATCTGTCCAATCTCATCGGTATTGGCTGCGGATCGGGGTGACGTGGATTATAATCCACCAGTATCAGCGTTATGAATATCAAAGGCAGCAAAATCTGAAATTTCAATGAATTTAAATCGAACCGCGCTTAATAGACAGACAAATTTGAATAAATATTTGATCAGTTATCACTTACCAAAAATAGTTTTACTAAAAGGATTGATACATTTTTATAGGTATATGTTAGTTTCTTGCGCAATAAAGCCATGATGATATTTAAGCACAGATCTTGTTCGTTCAGTTTTTTGCCTACGCTCATAAACGATTCCGTTTCATCGGTTGTATCTTCTTCATCAGCAGTTACCCTGGAATGAAAAAATCATTACAATCATTTATCTACTCATTCTTTTTCATCAACGCATTCGTCGCTCTACCTACTTCGTAAAAACTTGCTCTAAAGTAAGCAGGGATACACTCATGCCAGTGACGCCGAGCTCTTTCTTCCTGTACTCGACTTTATCCAGGAGGTCCGGTAAATCGGCCGTTTGAGGCAAGCTGACAACCATTTTTTCGCTATCTGAGCTGAGTATTTCGCACTGAGAGCCCAAGACCACATGCATTTTTTCAGGATTACACGTGCCATCGGTCGATAGAGTTACTTCGATATTTCCTTGACCTTTAAAAATTAACGCTTAGCATTTTTAAATCTCTGTTATAAAATTTATTTCTGGTAATGAAAGACTTGAAATAATCACCCAGTAATTTTTTCAGATACATCGGATTGCCATAGCTGCTTCTTAATAAACCACCATGTACAATGGCTATTCTGTCACCGAGTATATCTGCTTCCTCCATATCGTGAGTACTTAAAATTATTGTTTTCTTTCCTCTCATTTTCTATAAAATTAAAATAAATGATTTTTTAGATTTACGTTATATTTTTAAATGTTTGTTTAAAAAAATTGAAAAATTCTTAACCAAGAGCACATCCCAAACGTCTCGTCTACTTTCAGGGTCCAAACCAGAAGTAGGTTCGTCTAAAATGAGGATCTGAAAAAAGACAACAAATGAATAAAAAAAAGATCCTAGTTAGCCGTAATAAAAAAAAAGACGTACTTCTGCTCCCCCCACTAAAGCCATTCCAAGACATAATCGACGTTTCTGCCCTCCAGATAATTCATGAGGTAAACTATGACGTTTTTCGAAAAGCTTAAGTTCTTGTTGCAATAGTACAACAGAATTTTTCACATCAGCTTCAGAATTTTTGTTGTTCTTCAACTGGTGTATGAAAAAAAAATTATTTTTTTAGTACTTGAAATTTAAATTAGTTACATCTATTAAAAATTTAAACATACTCTGGCAAAAAATTTTAGTTGTTCTTGAACGGTAAGGCTTGGAAATAGCATGTTTTCTTGAGGACACAATCCCATAGTATTTATTATTTCGTTCATTTTATCTCTTATATTTTTTCCATTTACCAAGACCAAGCCCTCGGTTGGACTTGTCATACCTGAAAAATTGATATTTTCATGAAAATTTTTAAAGTCACTTCAAATATAAAAATTTACCTGATATAATCGACAGGATTGTAGATTTTCCTGCTCCATTATGACCCAGTAAAGCTGAAATTTGTCCTTGATAAAAATCGACTGTGACCCCTCTGAGGGCACGCACTTCCTATAAAATATAAGTATAAGAATTTCGTTATGAAAAAAGAAATTAAAGTTTGATTTAATATAGTTTTTAATACACACCGAACGAGTACAAACATTCGAGTTATAAGTTTTTTTCAAATTTCTGAGTTGAATTCCTGGTGTGTAAATTCCTTCGGCAACTGCTTCGAAAGGCTTGTCAGAATTATCGTGAAATTCAAAATTTTCAACTTTATCGTAATCGTGCGATTTTCTAGATTTCAAGAACTGAAATGAACATGTTTTAATTTAATGCAAATTCAACACAGTGTATTTATAATTATTATCACCTTGAGGAAAAAGAAAGGATTTCGTCTTGCTCCGTATTTCCCGGGATTTATAATATAAATATAGCAGGCCATAGCGAAATGGAAAAGAGCTCCAATCAAAGAGAATATTAAAACTATTCCGATACTGCCTTGAGTACCGTACTCACGGTGACCAGCTTTGAAAATGTTGTTGAAGTGTGTCCCTTTAACTAAAATTGTAATAATTTATATTGATATTCAGATTCATAAAAAATGTTTAATAAATGAACAAGCGCAAAGGGCATTTTTACCGATAGTTTCATAATAATTAATTTCTTCGCAAGCTCGAAAGAGCAAAATGTTTGGGAAAAATATTCCTAAAAATGGTATGACAGCGTGGCCACTTTCTTTCACTCCATATTTTTGTAGTAAATTTGATCCAAAATAAATAACAATTAGAGCGGTTGTTAAAAATAAAGCTGAAAATAAAAGTTGCATGCATTCATTATGAATTTTTATGGTATTTTGTTCTAAATTTGAAAATTTTTAAATCTCTTACGTCTTGTGAAATATGCAGATATGTGCATTCCGAAAGTAATTAAATGCGTAATATTAAAAAGAAGTATCATGAGTAAAATGAATGTATTTCCATAATATAAAAATGGCAAAGCAGTATGAGACGATGTAAAATTGACCATGATTACGATCGGTATGATGTAAAATAAACTTAAAAGAATCCCAGTAACCAACCAACTTAGCAGATTCAAAAAGTTCGGAACGCCATTCATTGCCATTAGTACCTGTAAAGTAGGGGTTGAAATTTAATCCACAATTTTTTAAAACAATATAAATATCTTTGCACCTACATTAACACCGAGAAACTTTTCTTGCGAGGCATAGTAAGTTTCTATGCAAAAGGGAATCAAAAAGGCCATAAGTACAAATAAAATGAATGACTGTCTAAAAAGCTCATCTCCAATATCTATTTTTACATGAGCTGGTGTTGGCATATGTTGTGTAAACATCTAATCGTAATATAAATTCATAAAACATTATTATTGATATCCATTAATTAAAAACTCGATATTGTAAAAATTAAGATCAGACTAAGTACGTACATATAAATTCAAATGCAAGTGGCTAGTTTTCATTCTTATTATGGCCTCGTCTAAACACAGTTGCAAACCTGTTAATCCGCCACTGAACACATCACTTGTGCTTGGTATCCTGCTGTTGTAAATTGATGTTGGAAGTGAATCAGATGTGAGTATTTTGTATTTAAAGTTGATGGTCGAAAAATCAGTCGTTTTATTGTCAAACACCACGGCCATAATGGTTTCATTATAATTTTTTTGCTGAATTTTGTAACTATTCAGCATGTCTTTTTCGGTACTGAAAGCGGTGACGGCTAAAATAACGAGTCATTGGTTTACAGCTAAATCCCATCAAAATTTTTAAATGTCATTCATGTAAAGCTTACAATCAGCCGGTCCCATGTCAAGGCAGCTTTTCACATAATTAATCAAAACGCTGACCGCGTATGTGTCGGGCACCACATAAAGTCTGAGTACACCTTGTACTGCGTGAGGTCTATTAGTTTCCAAGGGGTAAGTCTGATTTTTTGTGATTTTGGTCGGTGGGTGGGCCACCATGTTCCGAACGCCCCATATTGTAAAGAAAAGCAATAGGGGTACCAATACTTCGATCAAAGTTAATTTCCAGTGTCTTTTTCGAACTTGATAATCCTTATAGACCAAAAGCCCGAAAGCTCGTGACAAATTTGAACACATTTTGATTTATTTTTCACTTGCGCGTCTTCAAATATAATAGATTTCCGGCTGAAATTCAGAATGGAAATTCTGCAGTACTATTTTTTATACTAACTTTTAAAATTAATTAATCTACATATTTATAAAAGATATTAATATATACTTTCTTATATTGTTTTATCGTTATTACTAATAAATAATTCAAGGCGATACTATGAGGAAAAAGTGCGAAAAACGCGTCACGTTAGAAAATAAATGAAAGTTTAAACACTCTGAAAATTGAATAATTATTTACTTATATAACAATACGTTGGCCATCGGGTAATTTTTCTAATCAAAATAATGCTTTCGTCTCTAATGTTAAGTACCGGAAATGTTTCGATATTTGAAGCGTAAATCCTTGTAATTTTCATAGTTGATTAAAATAAAAATATGATAATGATAAAAGTTGAAATATTTTGCCGACGGGAGCATTAATACATTGCGATTACTATTAACTATAACAAGATGCTACGCACAGTGTAGTAAGCTCATGCATCGTTACCAAGTCAACGGCGCGTCGAATTGGCCGCAAAGTAAACCCCCTGGAACACTTACCATTTCTCTTTGCACTAAACATATTAATTTTTCAATAATTATCAACGACTCATTGAGGCACTGTTCACAATAATCTCGAGAAATAATAATCTATTGTTTATTATCACTTTTTGGATAACGAAAAATATTGTCTAAAAGTCGTCGCTACGACGAAGCGCGTTAGGTAGCCGCTGGCGAGCTTCGGTTTTCTTTGTTCCAATGTCTTGCCGGTATGGAAGTTTTCCGAGCCGTCGAACTGCAGCCGTTGCTCGAGAAAAACAAAACGATGACACTTGCTACCAACGCGAGTCTTTGATTGTAAAAAAATTTTTTGCAAAAAGAATCGTCGGGATGCGTAAGACGGGATAATTGGCGAAAGAGAGGAGAATCGTCGATGGCGTTGTGCATATAGAGCGCAGCGGCGAATGCACTGCGAGATAAGCGTTCGTATACGCGGTGCGCGCCCCACCCGAGCGGTTCTTCGGTCGTCGGTCGGCGACGACGCTCGACGGCGCGCGTTTTGTTTCCCGCCGCGGTGGCGCCTGGTACATAGCTACCAACGACGCTCGAGCGCCGAGACTGGAGAAAGAGAGAGAGAGAGAGAGCCCCGTGCGCGATCGATCCGCGATTTCGCGCTTTCCGAGCCTGCGACTCGCAACGAAACTCCGCCCGGATGAATCACCGGTCATTAGACTGCGAGGGCGAGTGAGTGAGCGAGCGAGGGTGGATCGGCATTCTCTCCGTCTCTCTCTCTCTCTCTCTCTCTCTCTCTCTCTCTGTGCGTGCGTATATTCGTTTAGCTGCGACACTCGCGCGCAATACACAACTCGTAACGCTGCGCAAGCAAGGGGTGGTATATAGACGACGGCGTCGCATACATATGCGTGCATTACAATCGCAGGAGGTGAGCGAGCAGGCTGCCTCATGCCGAAGGGTCGCACTGCGTCCGATCTAAGTTGCCGTTGCTAACTCGCGGACACCCACTCACCGCTCAACCTCATATTGCTATTATATTGCTTGCTATCGTGTATACGTTCTATGTACTCGCTCGTCGATGCCCGCGTGATCAGTAGGTTTTTGTTTTGTTTTTACGAGAGTCCAGCGCATCGATCCCGCGCTTCGTGCTTTACTTTTTGCCTTGAGATGAAAAAAAAGAACGAACGAGATTTCCAAGAGAGACGAGAGAGCCGAAGGTGAAATCGATTAGAACGTGCCCGATGAGTCTATGCAAAAAGCCTCATCGCTTCGCGCCAATCTCGACAGCGTCGACTTTATATTATTCAACTCATTTGACAAAGTACGGGAAAAACTGATGCGCTGAAAGGCCGACTCATTCAAATGCGCGTTTCATCGCAATGCCGTGTCTCGACGATTGCAATATCCACCCCTCGGTTTTATGCACCCTCGCGATCTTACTCATAGCCTATCAACGGAATTGCCGATATACCAGCTCCGGGAGTAATGTAATTACTAATTGCAGTATATGTTTCGACCTAAATTCTACCTTACAAAAATAATCTTGCGACTTATCTACGTGCTAAAGTACTTTGAGACACGACATCATTATCGACACTAACGTTTCTGATCGAGTTACGAAATCTTGCATTCAATCAACTCAACCCTGAGCCAGCCAACCTGACTTTTGGTAAAAACACGCAAGGAAAGAATTCAAATTTTTTGTATTTTAATTGGCACGTATTCTAGTATTCATTAATTGTCCTCATAATCTATTTAACTTAATATTCAGGTAAACAATTTTCATGAAAGAGACGTTGCAACATAAAACTTACACTCAAATTGAAACTCGCAACCTCTGCGAGTTCAAAATACTCCCTCTCAAATATTACAAAAAATTTTTTTTCGTCGCTGTCGTATTATAAATTTTATAGAACATAAACGTAAAGCAAAACTTGAAAAAAAGTTGTCCAAAAGTTTTAAAACTGATGCATTTTTAGATGTTAGGTGTACCGAGCGCGTAGGACTCCGGGTTAAAAAATATGCTCCGGTGCCAGAGTTACAACTATTTGAACAATACGCAAAAATACGTAAAAACTGCTATTTTTGGACCTTCGAGGGGCCCAAAATTGGGCCCTAAGGGCCCTAAGGCCCTTAGAGGGCTAAAAATTTACCTGAAGGCTATTTTCACATACCCAAATAACATACTAAATTTTGGGGCAGATCCGAGAACCCCCCGCACAAAAGTGGTACATATATAAAAAAACTGCTTATCTATATACATTAAATTGCGAGGACCCTACAAGTACCCGTTAAAAAAATGTTCCCCGTCAATTAAAATTAGTTTTAACGTTCTTTGTTTTACTTTGCATTTTCGTAATTTTCATTTTTTAAGAATCGTTCAGTCTTTGAATCATTATTGAATACTAGAAGATTGGGAAAACTAAATATTTTAAACGTAATCGTACTGCATATTACGAAGATTGAACAGTATTTATAGCGTAGCCCCATGAGAATGCGTGTCAAATTGCATAGTTTAATAATGCTTTCTGTATTTTTTTGCGCCAGCCTAATATTTTTTTGTTATTTCGTCATGAACTATGCCTAAAAATGATATCCTCAAACTTTTAGGAAAAACTAATTGTTTATAATGATTCGGTTGGGCCACCTAAATAAAATGTACTTAAAAGTCAGTGTGCTTCGTATCGTAAACAAGTCATGAATGGCTAATGAATTTCGTGAAAAAAAATTTAAAAATTATTGTGTAATGTATGTATGATAGCTACAAAATAAATTGTAAGCACTTCTCGAAAAGAAAACGCAGCATCATTGTTTAACGTGTTGCCGGCCGAGTGAAAGAGGTCGATAACGGTCAAACTGCAAGATAATTATGCATTTTCGCATCTAAGAATGTAATAATACAATTATAGAGTAAAGAAAATCATGAAAATATTATTATTTTTAGGCGTGAGTCGAATGTAAAATTTTTATAGGCCTATGATTGAAGCGAAATTTCGAATTTTGGCATAGAATTAAAGATTCACGAAAAACGCTCAGAGCACGTGTTTATCGGACTCAGTCTTTGTGATAATTAATTTTTTTGCGCCCTGGATAAATTATTGACTCATAATATTACAACGAATAATTATATTATTTACAGAAATAGTTTAGTTTAGTCAGTTATTTTACCTGCAATTTGTTTAAAATCCTCATCCATTTAACCAAGATCAATACATTTGTTCAGGGAATACAGCAGTCAGGATAAAAAAAATCAGGATAAATAAACGCCCCCTTCCATAATCTTCACACTTGTGACAGTATTTCTAGCAATTTGTTGAAAAGATAAATTTCCCAAACTTATGCACAATCTAAACACATCCACGATACACTACAGTTTTAATATTCACTCTTGCACAATCCCAATTAAACGTATACTATCAGCAGCTGTTAAAGCTATGTAAGTGAGAACACAACGGTGGTTTTTCAAATGTACGCTGCATTCGATAGCTTAAAATTAGAAATAAGTGCACTTTTCATTTGTAGCAATGGCAGCATGAGCAGTGGCAGCAGATGTAGTAACGGTGACGGCGGCGCGAGAACCAGCTGCAGCAGTGTCGACAGAGAAACAATTTTTGAAGTATGGGCTATTTTCTAGAGTTCACATGGAAAACTTATATCTTTTTTTGATACAGTGGGTGGCAGCGGATGTAGCTGCGACAACTGTGTCGTAGGAATTCATTTTTCAATCGTCCTTTGCGCCTTGATTTTCGAAAGTATGACTTGATACTCTAGTAGAATAAGAGATAAATTTGTTGTGCCGTCAATAGCAATGGCGTTAGTGGAGATTTAGCTTTTATAGTTTCAAATCGAAAAAGATTTTGACCACAGTTTTATATGACCGTGAGAGAGCTTCGTCGTAGTTGAATTTAAGACTAAACATGCAGGGTTTGGTAGACACTCATGTTGAAAATAAAAAATTGTTTTGTAATAGCTTTTGGACATTTTTAATTGTCTAGTTTATTTGCAGGCTTCCGTTAACATCTGTTATTTTATTTTAAATAACATATTATCATTTATTACTTTATATGTAACTATATATAAATTATAAATTGTATAGATATGTATTAACATCATAAAAAACTATAAATAAGTTTTTATTTTTGAGTTTATCAATGTTCATTCGTTGTGTTCGTCTTTCGTGGATATTCTTAGTATATAATTAAGGACAGAAAATAATACTCAGTTCTTACTCTTTTCAACGTGCATACTTGAAATCAATTCGCAATATTGATAAAAAAGTTATGATGAAAAGAAAACAGAATCTGTATTTGTGGGAGCCCATGTAAAATATATATAATCACTAATATCTACGCTCATAGTCACCCTCGGTACACCAAAATTACTTTATTTAAATTTTTGATCACTTTTTTGCAGATTTTTATTCAATGCCCATCGTTTATTCGATTTTTTAAAGAACATTCTTAGAGTTTTATGACTACATGAAACTTACTGATTTGCATGAGCTACATGAATGAATACAGCTACATGAAACTTAAAGATACTATATTTGAACCTCTAAATTCGTGGTATCACTCGGCGGAATCATCTAAATACTAGTAGAATTGTTTTGAATTTCTAATATTCAATGAACTCATTGATATGCATAGAGTAAATAATATTTTAAAATATCTCCGATTAATTTTATAGTAACATGTTATAGGTATTCAAATAAATGCCCTACTAGTAAATCATATAATAATCGATCTATAAATTGTAATCGACAAAAAATAAGACACGGTATTAAACTTGAAAAAATTGATAAAAAAGTCAAAGATAAGTGAAAATATGAAAATCAGTTCATCTCTTCGAAGGTTGGGTGGCCGCTCTTGCAAACAGCAGAAACAATTGCTCCAACGTAGACGAAAGTACAGAAAAGTCCTCGATGCAATCGTATTTGTTCTTAATTTCGTACATGGTATCGTACATTCTCCTCCAAGTAATATCGCAGCTCGCAATATGATACATAAGATAGCCCTAAAAAAGCAAAATCACAGTTTGTACGTGCGGAAAATGCGTGCAAAATATAATAATCCAATGAGATCGAGCGGGTTTCGAAACGATACATATTCCGTGGATCAAATGCTTATGACGATGCTTACCGAATTTTCATCGACGAGCTGGCATTGCAGGGCTTGCGTAATTTCTCTTTTAATTTCGACGATTTGCAGCTGTGATTTGCCGGGATTTATTTTTACCTGCATATCGTAGCCAGCGCCGAAACGTTGCTTCAGCTCCTGCGATGGCCCGATACAGACGAGCTTGCCGCCCACCATGATAGATAATCTATTGCACAGCGCTTCGCACTCTTCCATGCTGCAAAACAAAATAGACTCTTAGATACGTGCGACTGTTCATTCAATTTATTTTTATTGCTCGCTCTTTTCTTTGCTCTTTGATGTAATTTTAGCCGTGAATTATTATTCGTTCGGCTCTTGTGCTCTGCGCATCGATCGCGCGTAAGTCTCTGTGCACGAAACAAAACCGTTCGAGAATGAGCTCGTTCTCGTTCATGTTTTGCATTTTAAATGCATGTGCATTGCATTAAATGATTTCAAAACATTAAGAAACAAGTCTGATTCATTTTCATAATTATCGTACCTATGGGAAGTTAGAACAACAGCTTGACCAGTGGCTTGGCATGATTGAATGACGTTCCATAGGGATCGTCTCGCTCCGGGATCGACTCCGGTGGTCGGCTCATCTAGAAGTACTAAACTTGGCAAGCCGATCAAGGCAATCGCTATGTTCAAGCGTCGCTTGTTACCACCGCTGTAGGTACCGCTTGGTTGTTTGGCACAAACATTTAAATCTTTAAAAAGATACAGACACGAGTCAATAATAGTATTTTTTATGTTGATATATTTATCTTCATATTTAACTTACTGAGCCTGTTGATCCAAGTAGCAACTTCTTTCTCGACTTGATAACTCGGTATGCCCCGAAGTCGAGCGAATAGGCGTAAATGATCGTAAGCATTGAGAGAAGTTATAAGAGCATCGTTTTGAGGGCAGTATCCCATTTTTGACAAAAACTAAAAACAGTCAATGTCGCTTGCAATATAAATCAATTAAAATTAATCAAAGGAAAATATTACTCACGTATGTTTTGTTCTTGACATAATCTTTGTCGTCCAAGAACATGATTCCACCGTCGGAGATTTCGCCCCCAGTCATCATTCGGAATGTCGTACTTTTACCCGCCCCGTTGACTCCCAACAGACCAAAGCACTCGCGTTTTCGCACCCCAAAACTTACGTCCTCGACCGCTCGCACATTACCGTATCGTTTTCGCAATTCGTAAACAAGGAACGTCTGGTCGGCTGTTCTGCTCAAGTTCGAGGAGAACTCTTCGATGGTCAAGTGGCTGACGTTTGTCGCTATATCCTTGTGGGCCACGCCGATGTTTTCTGTTTTTTTTTAAACGAGCTTATAGTTAGTAAATGTTACAAAAAAACTACAAATATACTTACTTCCAGTCAGAGCGAAAATTTTTTGCGAGATTGCATTTTTTTCGGCTCGTACTTGTTCGTCAGTTGGATCTATTACAGGTTCGAGTTTTTTGTATTTCTTTATCAAGGTTCCGACGACATTGTACTCTAGCACTGCCAATATAGTAAAGTACAGCAATGGAGTCAAAGCCAAATAAACGAGACTCTCTTCTAAGGTAACGTCTTTGTCAAAATTTCTGAAGTAGTCCACTGGTCTTTCGCACTTACCATCGTAACAACCAAGCACTACAAATATTACAGCGTGATAGACAAATACAAAGTCATAAAAAATGTTAATCATTAAGTTTATACTTACTGCAACAAATATCGAATCTGCTTCTACAGGATTCGTCGTAAAATTCATTTGGCATTCTTTTACACCTTGCATTTGTTTGCGCAGTTATGAAAAAAGATATTTGGTTGTGAAAGAAACTAACGTATGGTACAAGTAAAAATAGCCCTTTTTGAATTGGCCTTATAATTTGGACAGCTCTATAAGCATCTAAATACATATTGACAATCATCATAACGAGTTCCACCGAAACTGCAAAAATGTAAGAATAACATATATGAATAAATTTATTTCAGTTGACGTATGTCTTGTTATAATATGAAAAAGATATTTTACCAAAAGCTAAAGGTATGTAAGTTATTATTCGCACAGCAGAGCTGCTTTCAATATTTAGAAAACTAAAGCTGTAGACTAGAGGCAATGTATTAACTCCAAACAAAATTAACGACATGAACAAAATCACTGAAATTTGATATTATTAATTCACATGATTCATACAGTATTTTAAAAAAAACGGTTATGATTGTCACTTACATATTTCTTTTTGTTGAAATATTCTGATATCCAGTATCAAATCCATTGTTATGAAACCGCCTATTATCAATCCAACTAGTACTAAAAATACAATAAAATCTAAGAGGAGTATCGTACCCCAGTAACTAAAGTACGAAACACCAGTCATTTTCTGCAAATGTTTCACTCCAGTTGACGACTCGCGAAGAGGATGAATGACAAACAGTGCGAGAGTTGGAAAAAAAAGAAAAACGAATATGACCGAGGTTGTAAACCCGTTCAACATTGTGTTATCTTGGTCCAGTTTAGCGCTGGACGGAAGTGGTTGCAAAGAAAAGCTTATAGATACGTCCTTGCCGAGCATATTCTTAGCAAAGGCATTCGAGAGCATATTGACTGATATGGGCAGGCTGTAGAAAGGATTGTTCGAATAAAACACATTGACCAAGAGGGTGCCATTCGATGTTTTGTCGAATCCTGCTGCTGCGATCAAGTGATTGTTGTAGTATTGAAAATTTGTCTCGATTAATTTCATTAAACCTTTGGAGAATTATGTGAGTTAGTACACACTCGTCACAGATACTATTGTTTTATATGTCATCGGACTGATTTAATTACCTTCGTTCAAAGACTTTTCCTCTATTAGTGCGCTCGTGCCACCCATATCGTGTGTCAATTCTTTATACTTCTCGCCATAATCCTTGAAATTATTCGAGTAAAAAGTTTTTGGTTCAAAATACATATCTAATCGGATAGGTGTTATTTTTTCTTCAGGGCTCAAAACACTTGTTTCTCGAAGTACAAGTGAGATGCTCATCAATCCAAAAAATACCTAAAATGAAATTGTACCTTGATATTTTGAAAATATAAAAATTTTATTTCAGTTCATTACCATAAGTATCATTATGAAAATTGTTGACAAATTTTTCCATGTATAGATTATTTTCTTATAAATTAATGCATTGATTGCTTGTAAAAGTAGATTTGTTCCTTTTAATTTATAAACTAGACTTTCAAAAGGACCTATTGATTTTTCTGAGCCATCATCGTCTTGGGTAACCCTACGTAAATTACGAAAATAATGATATAATTGAAAAAATTCATAAATTTATCAAAAATTGATTTCTCACTTTAAGAAAACCTGCTCCAAACTAATTAATGATACACTAAGACCAGATACGCCGAGATCTTTTTTCATTCTTTCTAACTTATCGAGTGCATCTGGTAACTCATCAGAGTCAGGAATATTAAGCTGTATTTTACTGCCGTCAGTGTTTGTTATTTTTCCATTTCTGCCTAACTCATTTTTTATTTTCTCCGCGTCGCACCAAGGCTCAACTGACAATGTGATTTCCAAGTTATTTTCTCCTGCAAATTATATCGTTTCAATTTTCTGTTTTGATAACGCTTAAAATCTAATGATTGATAAATTAGTTCGTACCCATTGATTTTTTTAAAAACATGGAAGTTCCATAACTTCTTAATTGCCCTGTGTGCATTATAGCTATCCTGTCTCCGAGTATATCTGCCTCTTCCATATCATGTGTGCTTATCAATATTGTTTTACGGCCTCGCATTTTCTAATAAAGTATATAACAGATCGTATAAACATGAAATTTGGTTCAAAACTTGAAAGGACTTACCAATAGTATATCCCAGATGACTCGTCTACTCTCGGGATCTAAACCAGACGTCGGTTCATCTAATATGAGTATCTAAAAGTATAAACCCTTTTTTAATTAAGAATTGAATAATATAATTTTTTAGTTATATCAATAATATACTTACACTTGGATCTCCAACTAAAGCCATACCGAGGCATACACGTCGTTTTTGTCCGCCTGATAATTTTTCTGGCAATACGTTTCTTTTTTCATATAGATTAAGTTTTTTGAGAAATACATTGACCGTTTCTTCTATTACAACCTTGTTATTGGTTTTGCCTTTTAACTAAAGTATAAGTAGTTCATTATATTAAATCACACACTCTTTTTAGTTATACTTACCTTAGCGAAAAAAATTAACTGCTCTCGAACAGTTAAAAGTGGAAAAACCATGTTTTCTTGCGTACAGAGACCCATATCATTCATAATCTCTCTGAAATTACTTTTAATATTCTTTGAATTTACAAAAACTGAACCCTCCGAAGAACTCATCATTCCTAATTCATTGAAACAAAAATTACAACTTTATTGTGATGACGAAAAAAACATAAATTTCAATAAACTTCAAAATATTCACCTGTCAGGATGGACATCATTGTTGTTTTACCGGCTCCATTGTGGCCTAACAATACTGTTATTTGACCTTTGAATAAGTCTAGCGAAATACCTTTTAGTGCATTAATTTTCTATAAAAATATTCAACACAACCAAGTATAAGTTTAGTAAAATTAATAATTTTCAAGAAATATTTGCGTACCGTTTTATTAAATAGACCTATGTTGTAAGTTTTTTTTAAATTACGTATCTGAATTCCTGCAGTGTAAACACCGTTTGGAACTGATTCAAATAATTTATCGTCTCCTCTATGAATTTCGTATTTTTCCACATCTTCTTCGTGATTTTTTTTATTACACTATAAAATTTCTACTGTTAAAATTTCGTCTAAAAGTTGAAAATAAATATACCTGTGATTAATTATTACCTGTAAAAAGTACAATGGGTCTTTTTTAACCCCATATTTCCCGGGATTAACAGCATATAAATAAACGGCAAGAGAAAAATGTAAAACTGTCCCTATTATGGTCAAAATCATAATCATCCCTATGCTCCCTCCAAATTTATATGCGGAATTTCCCACATTAAATAAGTTGCTCCAGTTGATTCCTTCAGCTGTAAACAATTTCTCATTAGAATATGGTACAGCTTTTTCGACGTGTAAAACCAAGTTTTGCGTACCTATTATTTCGTAGTAATTAATTTCATCAATAGCTCTGTAAAGTAAAAGATTTGGAAAAATTATCCCCAGGTATGGTACAATAGGAAAACTTTTTTCAGTCAACCCATATGTTTGTAAGGACATCGAGCCAACGATCATGATTAGAAGTCCGAACATGATAAATTGTCCTTTGAAAAAATAAAATATTGTAAAACTTATCCACTAGTGATAAATCAATCCACTAGAACTCTCTTACGTTTAGAAAAATATCCTGACAAGTGTATTCCCATGCTCAATAAATGAGCTACGTGAAGCGTCCAAACGAGCCATATAATCAATATGTTTCCATAATACAGGAATGGCACTGCATGGCCGAAGGAAAATACTAGAAAAATAATACTGGGTATGATGCAGCTTACACTCATAAATATAAGTCCACTAAGAAGCCAACTAAATAAATTGAGGCGATTGGAGACCCCATTCATTGACATCAAAATCTTGAATAAAAAATCAAATAAAATCGATTCACCATTTATGATGTAAAGCATGTATTTTTAAAAACTTACATTTACACCTAAAAACTTTTCATTTGACGCTTTAGCCGTTTCTATGAGCAGAGGTATCATCAATGAAACTACGGCAAGAGCAGCTACGAGCTGTCTAAAAATATTATCAGCTAAATCTGGTTTTACGTGAGGAGGATCCGGCACTCGTTGAATAGAAAACTGAAAAATAATATTTACTATTACTATGTTATGTTTTATGAAAAGTTTTTTAATGACAACAAAATAAGTAATACTAACGTTTTGATTTAACTCGGTACTTTTTGATTTGATTTTTATAAAAGTTTCATCCATGCACGTTTGATATATCAATATGTTAAAGTTCATGAAATACCTGTACATATCGTCATTGAAAATATTAAACAAATCATTAAATGGGTTGGCTGCGATTTTAGTTCTAAATTTATAATGAAAGTGATTAGTATTGTCTCCAACATTATTATCCATTATTATGGCTATAAGTTCATGAAAAATCGTAGAATTAATTTGATACTCTGACAATAATTTTTCTTCTGTATCGAATCCTTTTATTGCTGTAAAAGTAAATAATGTAAGTAATGTTTATCAAAATGTTTTTTCTTTCAAAGCTTATTTTGATTCCGCGAAAAAAATTATTTTACTTACTGAGTTTCTCATATTCACTCATCGGAAGACAGTTTGTGGTAAGTTCTGTTATGAACTTTTTTGTAAAATCATTTTCTGGTGCGTACAATATAGTTTTAACTTTAAAGTTTTGTTGATTAATAATGCTGTCTCTGGGAATACTGTCGTAATATTTAGGTGTGTCGATTTTTGCCGGAAAGACAGCCGTTAAATTTCTTATGGCCCATATTAAAATGATCAGTCCAACAGGTACTAAGAATTCCCCAAATACACTCATTTTCCATTGTCTTTTTCGTATCAAGTAATTCTTGTGCATAAGTAAGCCCAAAACTCTTAGAGATTCCATTGTTGAGTGCTAAATGTTTATACTTATTGCACAATAGATATTAAATGTCAATTACAATTGGTCAATCGATAACGGCTTCGAAGAACTATTAATATAAGTCATGCAGTTTATTTGTTCGGTAAATGACTTTTGAGTGCATTGATATTTTGAATGATTTTTTCACATTGATGACATATCTGCTTTTTAACAGTTTTGTTCTGCTCATAGTCTAAAAAAAATGATCAACCATTACATACATTAATCGATAATCGACAAAAATATCAAAGATATAGTTAATTTTATAAAAATTATTCATTATCGCAAAGCAATAATGATGTATAAAGAATGTGAATGTGTAATGATGTCTTTAAAGAATGCGAATAAAAAATGTATACTATCTCTATGAAAATGGCGTTATCTTTTGAAATGCAAATACCGAGTGCACCTGTCATTGAACGTTCGATGAGCGTGCAGGAAGAGTGCATATAATATTCAATGGATCGGCAAGCAAATTATTGATTTTCAATTGCATGTGTGTATTAATACAAGGTTCAAAGACTCGCACGCGTAAAGTCGTTGCCATTTTTCATGTGTACATTTTTAGCGAATGATTCATGGGCTTGATAGGTGAATTTTATACTTTGATTTCCTCTTCGATTACTTATCAAAGTTGACAAGTTATTTTTAATAAAAGCCGCATATCAAGTAAATGAAACATAGAAATTCGTTATTAGACAGCTATAACGATTTAAATTGGTCTTTGCCAAATATCCTGAGCTTATTGTAATGATAAAGTAATGAAGTCACATCACTTTTTAAATAATTTTCCAGAAATTTCAACAGTCGAAAAATTTCACATTCCATGACGCACAAGTAAAAATTGAAAAGTAAATCCTTTAACGAAATAAATGATTATTACATACCAGTTATACTTTCAGCGTGATGTGGGGCTTTGTTTATTAATAATTGATTTTGTCTTAGAAAACATGAATTGTAAATCTTTTTCAAAAATCATTTGAAAAATAACATGTGGTTGAAGTGATTCACAGTTCTATTGTACTCTAGATTTTCTGCTCAGTTCCAACTACGATTTTATAATACTTGATGTTTTTCTCTTTATCGCAAACCAATCTGTACGCAATGGTCAACACTCGTAGGAAATTTTGAAGCAGAAAATCATTAACTGCGGTAACTCAATTATTCACTTCACTGAGTATTTGCAAAAATTACATTATGTACACAAATGATCAACTCCACAAACAAATTATATTTGCGTGATTTACTTTTAAAAATGAGACTACAATCTCATATTATAAAAATAACAATAAGTTTTATCGTATTAAGAAGTCAATCGTTGATTCGTAATTGATTATGAATTTGAAATATTTGGCAAACTATCTATATGCCAGTAAATCTAGATGACAGAGCTGTTGGGTCGATCATCGAGCTCTCGTATACTAGATGGAACTAATAAGCGCGCGACAATCGTATCGCAAAAAAGTATACAGCTGTGATAAAAGATGACATCAGTTCAAATACGTGTGCGATGGTCACCAATAGCTTTGCACGTGGGGTTTTACTCAATGTCCGTTTAATCAGATTTTAATGTGACGAATATTACATTTTAATCTTATCTAATCTTTATATTTTTGTACGAAAAAAAAACTTATCGAGTTCTATTTTACCATCAATAAATATATCCTCGAAATTATTTTCAAGGACACCTTACCTATCGATTCAATTCATTAGTATTGAATAGTTTACAAATAATTACATGTAATGCAATTGAATAAAGTAAGTAGAACTTGCTAAACGAATTGACGTAATAAATAAGGACGTCGTATATTATCACGAGCATTCAAATTTCATTGTATTGTTTTGATTGCATTACTTACTTCTGAAAATGAAACACCTCACAAGTTGCAGTTGTGCACCTACTTTGTGCGGCATATCGTGTGCAATAATGCGTTTGCTCGTTCGTATACTTACTGCCTATGTCAAATTGCGAATTTTCAGACTAGCAAGTGGCGCTCTCTTGCACTAATTTTAATACTTACATATTTATGTGTATGCATATAATATAGCAGAACATATTTGCGTAGTTGATGAACTGTGCATAGTTTGTAAAAGTATCGTAATGTCCAACTAACCATCTCAGTATTATACATTACTTTTTCGTTAATTTTCGTTCGAGATCATTGAAGGATTTTTTCTTAAAATTCTTTGAGTGTATACTGTATATCGCTAAAGACAAATAGTGCATATTTTATGACGTTTTTTAGGAAGTGAGAATGGGCTTTTTTCAAGATCATGTAAACAAGTCGACCTGTTGAGTTTTTAGTGTGATTTCCATCAATTCGATTCATCATTCATTGAAAAACTTCTATTGATAATAATTGATGCAGATTATTTGAATAATAGTTAGACTTGACAAATTGAAATGGATATTTCAAAATGAGCTCATAACCTCTATGAGTTTATCTTCATACAAAATCACTGATATAAATTTAAAATATTTTTTTAGACCATGGCAGTAAATGTCTTCAATGGAAGTCTATTTTTACGTCTCGCAATAGTTACAATAAGCGTTATATTGTTTATATACATTCTTTCAAAGTACGATAAAAAAGTTTACATATAAACCTTGTTTTTTCATTATTATAACAAAGTCAAAGTACGAATATTTTTGTAAACACGTCGAATTTATTCTATTCTGAAGGTAAAAAAAAATTAGTTAAATTTGTTTAGACTTACGATGGCGCTTGAACTACTAGTATTTCTTAGTTATGTTGTGTGTCTGTTTTTAAGTTTTTTCTCATTATTTTATTTGTTCGCAATTTATAAACAATCTTACTGGTTAAAACGTGGGATTTACACGCCTAGTAAATGCCACTGGTTTTTCGGTCATTTCAAAGATGCATTTTTATTAAAAAAATCGTTTTCTCAAGTTTTCGAGGACTTGTATAGTATGAATACTGATTCACCAGTTATTGGAATATACATGTTGCAAAAACCATTCTTAATAGTTCGAGATCCTGAGCTTATAAAACAAATGTTCATTAAAGATTTTAACGTGTTTTGTAATCGATACTTCGCTTCGAAGCGCAAAGCCGATATAATCGGTAGCTCAAATTTATTTTCGATCGATAATCCCAAATGGAAGTATTTGCGCTCAAAATTATCCCCTGCATTTAGTATGGCTAAATCCAAAAAACTTGTGCAGTTGATGTTGAAGTCAACTGATGGCCTCATGAATCATTTAAGTTCTCAAACCATCGATGGGAAAACATCAACAATCGAATGCAGACAACTCAGCGATAAATACACTACGGATGTGATAACTTCGTTTGCTTTCGGCATTCAAACTAACTCGTACTTGAATACAGAATTTTATGATCGTAGTAAGTTGCATACATATCTTGATGCATCAAATCAATTGTAAATTCATATTTAATTTCTTTTGAATTAATTTTTTTTTTATTTAGGCCGTGTAATATTTGATATGACAGTCCGTCGTGTAATTTTGACACTGTCAGTTTTCTTTTTTCCTCGAATTGCCGATATTCTGAATGGTACGTTTTTAGATTCTTCGGAGAAATTTTTTAGGAACGTTTTCTGGAAATCTATGAATGAAAGAGAAAAATCTCGAACCAGCGAAAGAGGAGACATCATTGATTTACTAATCGATTTGAAAAATGAAAAACAAGATCCCGAATTCAGTAAGCTTTAAAGTCAAATAATATTATACATTTTTACGTTCGCCGATGAGTTTCGCGAATCAGTAAAAGAAAATGTTAAAACTTAAATTATAATGCAGGTTTTAAAGGTGATTATCTTGTTGCCCAAGCTGCAATTATACTTTTTGCTGGTATTGAAACCAGTGCAGTTACCATGGGATTCACTCTTTTGGAGCTTGCTAAAAATCCTTCAATGCAAACGAAAGTACGTCACGAAATCCAAGAAATAATTGCAGAAAACGGGTTTACATATGAAGCACTTTTAAAAATGAAATATTTAAATCAAGTTGTATGCGAAACTCTCCGATTGTACCCTCCACTGCCAATTATTGATAGAGTCGCCAGCGAAAATTATAAAGTAAACAGTAACTTACATAATTTTTTGAAATTCTTAAATAAACAACTAAGAAAAATCGAAATTATATAAATACAGATACCTGATACGAGTATTGTGCTAGAAAAAGGAACTGCTGTGTATGCCGTCGTAAATGGGTTGCATAAAGATCCACAGTTCTATCGAGATTCCCATACATTTAATCCTGATAGATTTAGTGAAGAGCTTAAACAAAATATTAAGTCATGCACTTATATGCCTTTTGGTGAGGGTCCAAGAAAGTGTATAGGTAAGAATTTAAAACATTTTTTGATTTGTGTCAGAAATTTTAATAATGAATATATTTACAGGTATGCGAATGGGTCAATTACAATCTGTGGTTGGCTTAGCAACCATTTTAAATAATTATGAAGTTGCTCTAAATTCACAGTACGTGACTAAGATCAGCAAGAAATCTATGATTTTGGCTCCAGAAAATGGTATCAGGCTCGATTTTAAGCGAATCACTTCCTTATGAAAATATGTTAATTATCCAATATGTATACTTTTCATCTAATTTTGGAGTAAACTTAAACTCCAAATAGAATTGTGACAGTCGAAAAAAAACGTTTCTTACATTTTTGATATACATATTTTTTTAAATTAAAAAGTTTCAATATGCTGTTGATAATAAATTGTTTTTTCGAGTATTTCCTTTAAATTATTAATCATAATTTTTCAATTATTTCATGAAAGTATTTATAATTTTGTAAGCGAGCGATAAGAATTTCTCAATTAAATGCTTCAATGTATATATATTTCTCAATTGATTTGACAATTTTTCAGTGTGATCACAATTATTTTTGAAAAATAGAGGAAATGATTGTTCAAGAGACATTGAGGAAATTGAAATTGTTTCAATACAATCATATTTTCTCTGCATTTCCTTTTTTATATAGTACATTTTTTCCCACGTAGAATTATTTATTTCCACAAAATAAATTATATAAATCTGAAAAAAAAATTAATTATAAACATTATATAATATATAATTATAACTCGAAAGTTTGAAACGTACCAGATTTTCTTCGATTATTTTGCATTCCAAAATTTGTTCGATGTTGTTTTTTATTTCATTTTTGAGGTTTTTCGATTTTCCTGGATTTAATTTTATTTTTATATGGTGTAACCGGTTGTAAAACGATTTAGTATGTCTTTTGTCGGTCCAATACAAACAAATTTACCGTCTATCATAATTGCTAATTTTTCACACAAAATCTCACATTCTTCTACACTGTAGATACAAAAAAAAATTTATTTAAAGATCTTAGTGGGTTTCAAAAATATTCAGGATTCATAACCTTTTTGATGTCAATAAAACGGTTTGACCGTTTGTTTTGCAAGCTTTGATAACATTCCAAATGAAATTTTTAGTTTCAGGTTCTACATTAGTCGTCGGTTCGTCGAATAATATAACATTTGGAGAACCTATGAGTGCCATTGCAAGATTTAAACGTTTTTGATTATCATTTGAATAAGTACCGCTTGGTTGATGGGCACATAAACTCAAATCTATTAAATTAAATAGTTTTGCATAATATATAATTATTAATTATATGAAATAAATATATATAACATTTTTAAAAATAATACATACTGAATTTTTCGATGCACTTTTTCACTTCTGCATCTATATTGTTTTCCGGTATTCCTCGTAAACGAGCAAATAAACGAAGATGATCGTGAGCGTTTAAACTATCGATGTGAGCGTTATTTTGTGGACAGTACGCTAATTTTGAAAAAAACTAATTGCAAATTTTATTAGATTCCGAAAATGTTTTGAAATGGTTTAAAAATAATTATAAATTTTACTTACTTCCCTTTTGCTCCATCTGAAATTTATTTCATCGACAAACATAGTTCCACTATTGGCTACTTCTTTCCCGGAAATTAAATTGCAAATCGCGCTCTTACCCGCTTCGTTGTTCCCAATAATACCAAAGCCTTCATTTCTATCTACTTCAAAATTAATATCTTTAATGCTGAAATTATTGTTAAATTTTTTTCCTAAATTAGCCACTAAAAAAGCTTTTTCATTAGCTTTTTTGAGATTTGATGAGTATTCTTGAACTGTGATTGGATCTAGTTTAAACTCTTGCAAATTTTTCTGCATGTTTTTTTTGTTATTTCCTATAAAATATATTCAATTGATATTTTAATTATGCAAAATAAATATAAATCAAAAAACATACCACAGTGTTCTAACACAGCCACATGTTTCATTACTGAACGTTTTTCATCAGTTATACTTTCGTCCGAATCAATATGATTTTCTTCTTTCATTATTTTTGGTACGTTTTTTGGAAGTAGTTGATATTCCAAGACAAAAAGAATTCCAAAGAAAATAATGGGATTGAAACAAAGATAGATTAAGCTTTCCTCCAAATTAATATCTTTATCAAAATTGGTTAAAAGTTTCTGGTTTATTAGACATGCCCCATCGAAACACTTGAAATCTGGTTTTAAACGATCAGTGTGATATCAACAAAAAATTAGATCAATTAAATATTGTACGTACTGCAACAGGAATCAGAACTCTGATTTTGACATTCTATTTCATAAAAAGCATTTGGCATCCATCTACACCTAGTATTCGTTTGAATTGTTGTGTAGAAAGATATTTGACTGTGTAAAAAACTGATGTATGGCGTAAGAAGAAATATTCGTTTTTGTATTGATCTAATAACATGAACAATCGAATAAGAGTTCAGAGAATTAAATACTAAATGCATTAGAAGTTCTAATGAAACTGAAAAAAGTATCGTCGTTAAAATGAATAATTTAAACATTTTCAAATAAAATACATATGTAATTACCTATACCCATCGGCAAAAAAGTTAGTATTCGAACGATGGAGATCGTAGGTAGATTTAGAAAACTAAAAATATATACCAATGGCAATAAACTAGCAGCAAAAAGTACAAATAAAAATAGTAGCAAAGCTGAAAATTCAATAATTTGTTTGGTCGATTAAAATATTTTCTCGCGCTTGCTATACGCTCAGAGTTAAGTATCAATAAAAATCTTACCAACTTCTGATAAATGGTACAAATCAAAATTTAAAGTAAAATCTAGTATAAGTAAACTGCCCAATAAAACAATGACAACCAGCATGAAGACGAACAAATCGAAAATAAATATTGTGAACCAGTAGGCAAATCCAGAAACGCCGGTCATGCGTTGCATGTGTTTCAAACCCAATGCCTGTTCGCGAGATGGATGCAAAACGAAGAGCGTCAGCGCCGAAAAGGAAAGGAAAGAAAACATGATTGCCACTGTTAAAGCGTTCTGTTCCGTTGAATCTGTGTAAACGAAATCATCGTATGTTGACAATTGTTGACCAGCTATTTTTATGGAGTAGCTGTCATTCATCAATCCCTTTAAAATTGCATTGGACACCAAGTTGATTGATATCGGTAGGCTAAAGGTCATTTTTTCTGAATAATATATACGAGCGTTCAAATTATTTTTGGAAATGTTTAGAAAAGTAGCCCCTATCAAGTGGTTATCGTAATGTGAAAAGTCTTGCGAGGCTCTCATAAGCAATTCTGAAAAAATAACATTTATTAATAAATGATTAATAACTTGGGTATGAGTTGAGTTCAATTAACCATTTGAAAAATTCGGATTGCTTATTTTTATGGCCATGCCATTCTGTGCCTCTGTAACAAGCTTATACTTGGCTCCAAAAATCTCATTGTTGCTTGCGTAACAAGTCTCAGGACTTTGATACAATCCAAGGTGAAAAGGAATTATCTCTAAAGATGGCTTTGTGACACTAGTTTCTTTTAAAACAAATGTTATACTGAGTAATGCTTTAGGGACCTAAAGAAATATTAAAACAATTAGTAGTATTTATAATTTTTTTTTCTTATTTGTGAAAATCAGTGAAACAATGAAAACGTTTCAATGCATTGGATTTTATTTTTGTCCAAATACTAACCATTAAAAATATTAATAGGATGGTAATCAAATTTTTTTTCGTATATGTGAATTTTTTCCATAATAATGCACGAATCATTTGAAAAAAAAGTTTTCTACCGCTTGCTTTCTTTTCACTATAGCTAAGTGTTTCATAACTAATTTTTAGATCTTCGTCAACTTGTATTGCACTAATACAAAATGTTTATTAATACAAATTTATAATAATATAATATAATAATTAAACTAGGTTAATATAAAATATTATGTAAATGCATTATACTTCTAGTTCACCTTAAGTAAGCTCGTTCTAAATTAAAATTAAAGACAGTAACATTTTTTATTCCATATTCAGACTTTCTTCTTTCTAATTTGTCTAAAAATTTTGGTAGTTCAGGAAATTCATGAACTTTTATAATTACTTTATTTCCCAATCTATTTACGATATTTGTTTCACCATTGAATTCTGTTAATATTGATTCAAAATTGAAAGAGTTATCGACAATTAAATTTATTTCAATGGTTCCTTCTCCTAGTAATTTTTGGATTAAAAAATAAATTATTTATTTAATATAATAACTATAAACTTATAAAAAGTATAATTTACCTAAAAATTTTTTCAAAAAATCTGACGTTCCATAACTCATCAAAAGTCCACTATGCAGAATAGCAATTCTATCACTGAGTACATCAGCTTCTTCAATATCATTAGTACTTAAAATAATCGTTTTCTCATGTCTCGTTTTCTGATAAAATAAATATTATGAAAGTAATATTTTTAATTGATGTTAATTAAAATCGAATTTATTATCAAAATACCAATAAAATATCCCATATTAGATGTTTATCTTCTAAGTCCAATCCGGAAGTGGGTTCGTCCAGTATTAAAATCTAGAGCGAAATAAAATTTATCTAAAAATTTTCATAACTTGATTAAACTAAAACTTACTTTTGGGTTTCCTACTAAAGCCATCCCAATACATAATCGTCTTTTCTCATCTTCACGCAACGTTTTTGCTAAATTATCTTTTTTATCATATAATTTAATTTTCATTAATAGTTCAATAATATGATCTTTGGCTTGATTTCGATCCTTATTTTTCATTCGTAGCTAAAAAAAATTATTTAACGGGATTGATTTAACGCAAGATCTAAAAAATCGTAAATTGATAATTTATGAAAAACCTTTGCTAGGAATTTGAATTGCTCAAAAATGGTCAGATTGGGAAAAAATATTTTACTCTCCATACAAAATCCTGTGAAAAAATTTTTCTGATTAACTTTTTCTCGATCGACGTTTACAGAACCATCAGAAGGATCAACTAAACCTTAAAACATGTTTGAATTTAATTATTTTGAAAATATCATTTGCGTCTAATATTTGGCTTTTACGTTTTATATCATTACCAGCTATGATGGATAAAAATGTGCTCTTGCCCGATCCTTTTCTGCCTAGTATAGAAGTTATTTGTGTTTCATAAAAGTCCATTGAAATGCCATTTAGTACATTGATTTTCTACATTTTTGTTTAAAAAATTACAGTTTATCTAAATCAGTTTGGTAAATAGTTGTCATCAAACATTTTCCTACCGTTTTATTAGTCATCCCAACATTGTATTTTTTTGTCAAGTTTCGCACTTTAATGATTGGCTTGAATGATTCTTTATTTATAGGTTCGATGTTTTTTTTATTAATTTCGTTTTTTTGATAATGCATTTTGATTATCACTCGAAAATTTATTATTCATGCTTGTCTGAAATTTAAATACCACCATATTTTTATTCATTAAATTTTTTATGAAAAAAAATTTATCCAAAAAAAAAAATAAAACTTTACCTTGAAGAAAAATGAAAATTGCTTTTTAAAACTATATTGTCCAGATTTGACTTTAAAAACGTAAATAGCCGAAGAAAATTGAATGAGGGAACCTATTAAAGATAATATCCATAATGCACCTATACTCCCTGCCAATCCATAGGATTGTTTACCAACCACAAACATATTATTCCAATGAACCCCTTCAGCTGTAAAATCAACCTAGTTTTGACTTTAGTTTCGTCTTGAATTAATTAGAATAAGATAAAAAACTCGTAAACTCACCAATAGTTTCATAATAGTTCATTTCTTCTAGAGCTCGATGTAAAAGTATGTTGGGAAAAAGTACTCCGAGATAAGGTAACAAAGGACTTCCTTTCATTCCATGTAATAATAGTGACATTGGAATAATATTAGAAATTAACAAAGCCATTGACACAAATAAACCTGGAATAATATGTAATTTGTTTAAATCCTAATTAACACTTGTCCCTTTTCTTAATTTTACTACTTACACTTATTGAAGTAAGCTGAAAAATGAATTCCACTTGCCAGTAGGTGAACAACGTAGCAACTAAATATCATCCAGACGATAAAGGGATTACCGTAAAATAAAAATGGAAGAGTTTCGCCACTTGGCATAACTAAGAAAATCATTATAGGTAGTACCACAAATGTACTGATGAATAAGAGCCCGCCAATTAAAAAGCTTAGAAGATTTAGGGCATCAGAAATCCCATGAAGATATAATAATACCTTTAATTCAAAATTCAATTTATTTTTATTATAAAATTATGAAAAAAAGCTTAATAAATAATAATTTAATAGATATTGCGTTTACATTGAGACCAAGAAATTTTTCGCTCGAGCTTTGTGCAGTTTCTATCAGTAAGGGAAACATGAAAGCTACCACAATCAGAATGCAAAGAATTTCTCTGAAAAGATCGTCTGTCCAAATTCGTTTTGTGTAGGGAGGGTAGGGCAATCGTTCTATTGAAATCTACGAGAAGCAGCAAAAATTTTGTAAATATTAAACCTTAATCGAGTCTGCATAAAATATTACCTGAGTTCGGAAAGTCGTGTCGTTAGTTTTTTTATTTATAAATTCTTCATCTATGCATACTTGCATCTGCACGAATAAATTTGTTATCGAGTAGTATTCCGACATATTTTTCAGGGACAAAATATTAAAACGTTCGTATTCATTGAAATGTCTAGTTCTTATTTTATACGAAAAGCTTGGGTCGTGTTCATCATTGTGAAAAACTACACGACTTTTCTCGATTTCCTCGACTCAATCTCCGCAAAGGCGAATTCCAATTCTTTCTCAGTCTCGTAGCCATGCAGAGCTTTGAATATCAATAATTCGTCAATCATTGATAACGATTATAAGCTTACAACTAAGAGTCAATTTTGTACATACTTATATTACGTAGATTTAATCGTAGACAATCGGTTGCCACTTTATTTATCAACGATCTGGTGAAGCTGTTATCTGGAGTGAAATATATGTGTAGGTGATCCGATCCAATGCCAATGTCAACTAATTGGTCTTTCGTCAGGCCCTCGTACAGGGTGTTATTGTTCATATTTACAGGAGCTCTGGACGTTAAATTTCCCGCCAAATGTCTTGCCATCCATAGACCCAGCACAAGCAGGATGGGAACACATATTTCACCGATAAAGCTTGTTTTCCAATGTCTTTGACGCAGTAAAAGGTTCTTGGCAAGCAACAGCTTAAAAGTTCGCAATGTTTCAAAAATAATTGGACGACTCGTCATTGTTTTGACTGCTTATCAGACACGATCGCGATCGTTTTGTATTGTACCACCTTTATGATGAGCATGCGAGTTATTGAAAAAAAAATTAACGCAACACCTTGAGGCTAGAAATATTTTGAGATATACAATACACAAAGTTTAATGGACGCTGCACTTGTGATTCATGTATGTGGTTTTATGACATTACGTCACCGCGTGTCGCATTGTTGTACTTGCCGAAGAACCGTCGAATCGATGTATATATTTTTCTGTGAAAAATTACCAACTGTTAAATCATCTCGTCACGTGTATCGAAAAAGGTTGCGTTATTATCTTCGAAATTTTAATGTTCTCTACCTTTGATATTCTGCAATCTATATATGTTTTTGAGAAAAATCGAGCTTTTAAATTAAAACACAACACATAATAAAATAAAAAAATATCACCGACGGTTGTAGATGCAGATGCCTCTCGGAGACAGGAGTATTTTTTGCGGTCAGCTCAGGGAAAAAAATTCAAGCTCGGCTTATATCATATCACGTTTTCAAGGTCGTGTCACGCAGCTAATCACTGATCGCGCGCTATCAAGAGCAAACGGAAACTCCACCTTAATTCTAAAACTTTCTTCGCTCGATGTAGGTGCTTCACAACCGATGAATAGTTCACTACACTATATATGACAGCTGCAAAACATGCAATGACTGTGTTTCGTGCGGTAAGTTTACAAAATATTAAATGCTGCATGTACGGCTCTTATTCGCTCGGCGCATGAAGCAGATATTAAAACACGATAAAAAACACTCGATGATAGTTGAGATACGGCCGCACACGAGTACTCGACTCGTAACGTATAGGTGTATGTATGTGCGAATGCGAGACTAAGACACCTTCTTGCCGTGCGGCACCACACGCTCTCGCGCACTGTTTTACCTGACGTCATAATTATACATACATGTTTACTCGTTTTGTCAGTGGAAAAGCGAGGGTTTATGTCATGGAAGTATAAACATTGTGTAGCATTGTCTGCTTCCTATTGTCTATTTTAACGCAACAGACATACACAAAATGTGTCTGGTAAAAGATAAAAGAGTCACTTTGGCTGATTAATTATGAGTATGTGTTGTAATTAGTCAGTGACAAAATTCTTAATTTCCAAGAAAGTGTGCAAATTCAAAAAATTGCACTTTCTGTGCTATAATAATATTATCCAATTCGATTAGAAATTATCTAATAGCTTGTTATGCTTGTCCAATATCGAACAATAATCGGGGAAAATTACTCTTACATAAGGAGTCGAATTATCTTAGAATTTTTCGCCCAATCTTGAGGTTTATAAGAGGACTCGACCTTGGCTCGCGCGTTATTAGATTACATGCAGGTAGATACCTGGCAGATGATACGATTACGTAAGGACTACTGGCGCGCAACTGCGCAACGAGCTGTATAGCTATTTCATAGTGCTTTCTTCCAAACTCCTGCTGCATCTATAGGTGCAGGCGGAAAAGAAAAATTGCGAGCGCACGTCTTTTAAGCTCTCTCTCTCTCTATCTCTTTCGATATTTCTTACAGTATACAAACACGTATACTTGTATATGACTGATTCTTTGTGAAATTCAGCGTCTAAAAAATTTGTTTGATAGCATGAAAGACTTGTTTTTCATGTCATGCTAATTGCAAATCTTTCAAAAATTCCCAGCTCAGTTTTAAGTAACTGTAGAGAGAATTCCAACGGACACGAAAAATACAAGAGAAAAATTATAATATGCTAAGATTTGATCTTTTTTGACATACTTCGGACGTTTTTTGATAATCTCGAATTTTCCCTGACCTTTAGGTTAATAATTTAGGAGATAGCAGTTTCACACTGAGGAAGCTCTATGATTTTTTTGGTGACGAAGGCCCATTCGAATTCGATTCGATTTTAACTTTTATGTTGCTCTCTGTAGCAAAAAGATTTTTAAGGGCTTATATATAGTATTTTGTTTCTAAAAGTTTGAATGAATTCCAGTGAAAAAATTCTCAATCTTTTTTCACACCTACGCTCATAAAACGGAAACTAAAACTATTGGGATACTTCGCACGATTTCTCGTGCTACCTGCGTGCTGAATTCAACATACACTCACACTCACACACACATTATAATATATTGTGTAAGTTCGCGTAATAGGTATCGATCATAGTGTCGTCATAATTCGACAAAACACCTGTTCTTTCTGATAAGTGCCCATTGTAATGAACTATTTCTTATATAATAATATAAGTCTAACACTTTTATCGCGATATTGTATTGGGTATGAATTTTCGCTCGCTATTTCGACGTATAGAACGATTGGTAAATCGAATTAATGCCACGACTCATGCGATATTTTCGCAAAATTTAATTTAAAGATTCATCGTAATACTATGAGTTTACAGCAATGCACGCTTCAAATTTGAAATGATGGTGCACCTATGAAAAGTAACATTTGTATTGTATTACAGACTCGTATTGTTTCCATTGGTTATTCAAACTACCAAGCAATGCATTACCGCAGGTTTTATACTTATCGAGAGTTTACGGATTTTGCCCTCATCTTTCGTCCAAAATCGTTTAGATCGCCTTTTAAATTAGTTCGATCACACCGCGCAAATTGATCAATCAGTAATTGAATGATGCTCTGTTCTCCATTCTAGATCGGTAAACTCTTAAGTGAAATTATCGGAAACATCAACCTGAAGATTATATACTTTAGATTTCTCTTGAGAAACAATCAATTAACCACGAAGAATGACACTTGACTCGGTACAAAGCGATCGGATCAATCATTTAGCTGACTATTTTATATCTGCATGTTGTATGACTTGTGCTTGGCAACTACATAGCGCAGCCTCCTAATAGCTGTCCGTACATTTTTTTGATAAGTTGTTTCTCGAAGTAACCGCGCTGCTCACGCGGAAGATCCTCGCGGCGCATTCGAAGCACGTTCCTATCGAACCATGCCAGAAGCGTATGATATACGTACGGGGCCCGTCTCCGTGTTATACAGATACGAAAGAGTGAGAGAGAGGCGACGGTGTAAGAACGCGATGATGGTAATCTATTATTCTGCGCTCGCGCTTATAAATTTCGCAAGCTCAAACTATCGATGAGTCTTGGATACATGAGCGTCGGCGGACCGACTATTCGCCAATCTCGATTTTGATTTTATCGTCATATCCTTGCCTTGTTCGTCCATACAATCATAAGGAGACCACTTATGATCATTCAATTTTTCGGTTTAATTTATAAATGAACCCATTGTATTTCTATCAAATAGTCCGAATCAAAGCGCTACTTTTTGTAGTAAGCAAATATTTTGTAAAAATGTCAAAAGTACTCCCCGAGCAAATTTTAATAAGAATTCTAGTGGTGAAACTAGCTAGATAGGTGCGACGAAGTCAGCGACAGGAGTCGCAAAAATTATGCATGCCAAAAATCGAGCTGTTTCGAAAGAAAAGCTATATGCCCGCGCCGAATCGTGTTTACAATAAATCTAGAGACACTCATGTTTCGTACACCCACAGCTACTGATTACTATGATCTTCATATAACATATGTGTAGCACACAACACGTATTTTACACACATTTATTCAGGCAGTTCTCTCGGCTCTATCTGCATTATTATGCCGTTACATCAGTGGAATGTATTTTTTTGTAACGTCTGATGTATATGAGGGAAACACGAGAAGGCCCACGATGAGTCTCCTTTTCATAACTTGTACCCTGCCATGGTCCCCAAGGATTAACATTGAATCGTCACACACGATCTCAAGCGCTGGCTCTTTATTCATTTTCAGCTAGAAATAAAACGGCGAATGTTCCAAACATTACTCCCGTGCTTATCTCAGTTTAATTATCAAAGATTTTCCATCGTGATTTTCGTTATAGTTTTTTGGGCTAAACAAAAAATGAAATGCAAAATAGCAGATGAAAAATTGCGAGATATTTATAAACATTTTTAAATTTCAACAACGATTATGGAGACACAACTCGATCAAGTATGAGTTTTCTATGTGGCAAAAACATACAGAGGTATCATTTTTAGTTTGATGGTTTTATTGGCATTAAATATTAAATTTACATAGCCACTTATACAGAGATATCATAAATTTTATTAGTAAGCAGAGTTACCTATTGAGTTAAAGAACAACTACAGGTGTACTTATATGGTTTGATATTCAAAGATATCTGCTGAGTTGGTACAGAGATACTTAAGTATTGGTCGGTAATCGGTATAGAGAGATACTAAGTTATTGCATTAAATAAATTTTCCTTACTTACACTCATACTTGAAAAATCAATATAAATTTTTCCTTAATAATAAGTGCAATGCTACAAATAGTCTTTTACTATTGTTACAACTCGACGCTTCCATGCTGAGTATTCTGTTGTCACATAATATATATGCTTCATTCGGAAGTAATTTTATACTGGTAACTCTTATAAATAATATTCATTAATAGCTCGAGGATTTAAAATGTAAAATAATAATAAAATCTAAATATCTAGAATACAATAAAAAAAAGATACTAAAATTAATCTTCACATTAATTAGTATTAACGATTATGTATCGAACTGCCAAGTGAAGTACTTAGGCTTTTTAAATTTTTTTCCTCGTGCTTTTGAAAAAAAATTTCGTGCACCCAATATTGTTCTTTTTACAACTATTAGTTGAATAAAAGACCTTCGATATACTGATTCTTTTCTATACTGAACAGATAAACTTTAATCATGCTGGTCCAATGAATTTTCTAATATTACCAATGTATTAGATATTTAAAAATGTAAACACAGAGCTGAATAATATACACAAACTAGAATCTGTGTTGATACATTCAGTGTCAAATTGATCGCAGTTACGTTCAATCAATTTTCTTATTCTCAAGTGCGTGGTTACAAAGAGTCAGCTAAAGAAGAGAGTTTTTAGCGATCCCCAAGGGCTGATTCTGTCTAAAATATAGGCAAAAAAAATAATCATCTCCGTAAGTATGGCCTTATTACATTGTAAACACCGAGTCCGAACAATGGCTCATAGATGGACGTTACGCACTCTCGCGTGATTCCCTCGTCTACGAGAGATGCACGGACGCTTTTTTTTCGACCAACGTGAACTCTTACCTTTCTCGAAAACGAGAGTCGAATTAATAAAGGCGCACGCCTGGCGTTGCGCACTTAGGAAGTGTTCGTCTGTACTATTTTTTTTTACGCTACTCTACAGTTTACTCTACAGTACACTGTTTAGAAATTTATCAAAGATATCATCGGGGCATGATATCGTTTTAAATTTTAACACTCAACTTGCACAACATTGATTTTCATAACATTCATGCGGTAAATACTTTCAGTAGTAGCTATTATCTACTTAGTCCGTTAACGAAGCTCAAAACCTTTTCAACTCTGATACTTGAGAGAGCAGAGAGTTTTAAAACTCCGGTCATCAAGCGTGTTGAAACGTTTCAATTTTTCTCATTACACTCCAGGGCAAAAGAAGGCTTAAATTTCAGAGAGATCTAGTTGTATGTGTATGCCGTAAACACGCTATTCTCATAATGATGATAATTGAGTTGCGAGGCTGTTGCAACCATCCCTCTAAGCTGTCCGCGCGCCACTTGTAATAAATTGTTTGCAGTTCATTAATAACTTCATGCGAGCATTCGTCGAATTTGTACCGAAAATGACATAAGTAAGGGATGTGCAATCTTCGCTAATTTTTAATTACTAATAACTTTGAAAATAAAATCTTTTATTTCTTAAATTATTATTGATTATTTTCATTATTGAATAATTTTAGTGACCTGTTAGATCTTTTTCATACTACTGGGAATCTGGTTCTCTACTTTAAAATAATAATATTTCACATACAATGAATATGTATCCTCAAATTGATATGAAGCTTTTAGTTGGTAACATTATTAAAGCACCTCATTTTATGAAAGTGTACTTTAGATACAATTCTGACATCTCGCATATGATGTTCACACACTGCGAGGCTATCGATCTTTTTATCCATGGTATGCGAATATTTTCTCTAATATAACTTATCCTTATATCGAGAACTATATGAACTTAAGAGCTACCACATTTCTACTTGCTCGATACTCGAAACCTTGAATAATTTTTTTCATTGCAGCGAACCATCTAATTTATTCCTTGGTGAGCTTTTAACGTTACAGTTTTCTCGCGATATATACCACTGTTTTATGTCAATGTCAGATTAGTTCAATCACTCTGATATCGTGCATGCTACCGTACAGTCCGATACACATATAACATAGAAAACTCATCCTCCACTTGAGTTGACACTTGGCAATCAATCGCTCGCGATGTCTCGCGCGAGATGAGACGAGTGAATTTTCAATCTCACTCCTTTGTCTCGCCTCTATGGACAAATACGACAGTTGGCAGACATCGTTCGAACGCAATTCTCTCTCGTACGTGCATCATTCGCGTGCTCGTGTTACTATTGCGGCCTCTCTTTTCTTATTACGGCACGTATCCATGTATTGTAACGCTCGTGCCTACGCTTAATAGACTTTTTGAACGAAAGATGCTGCGCGGTCTCTCGGGTGAAGGGCGCGTATACAAACAGGCTGGACACGCGTATAAGCGACCGTATTACATATTACGGCTACAACACATGCTAGATTTGCAGCACGCGAGCGGCAGCCTGCAGCCTCGGAATGCTGAAACGAGCTTGAGGCTCCGTTTACGAAAATTCCATTCTAATTGAAGTTTATCGAGTTAACGTGCGATGTGATGCAAATTTCCCGCCCAACGATCCATAAGCGCTCTACACTGTAATGTAGGACAGACTTGGTACATTTTCCAATACTTCATACTTTTTGACATAATAATGCGCATTCTTCTTGTTTTTTATTAGCATATTCCTTAACTTTTAATTAATTCATGTATATTCTTAAATTTTAGATTTTCTGCGTAGAGCAAACATTCTTGGATAATCCGTGAGGAAGGCTAAACTTTGTTGTATTCAAGCAAATGAAAATTACTAAACGAATTAATAAACATGGATCTTGGTGGGTTTGCTTAGAATTTCGCATTTTCAAAACATTTTCACGCATTCAATTGATTTCATTTATTTTGATATCGTTCAAGATGTTTCTACGAATCTGAACAAATCCATTCAGAAAGGAGAGTTCCAGGACGTACGCGATATATTGGACGTGAGTGGAGTGCCGCCACAAGACGACACGTGGGAGGATTATCACATTTTGAACGAAGCCCTCAGGTACGGGCACAAGGAAATCGCTAATTTGCTCATCAGGCGAGGCTGCAAACGAATCAATATCACAGACGAGGACTTCGCCGACAACACTCCTCTGCATCATGCCGTCGACACTTACGACCTGGAATTGGTGCAACAGCTCGTGTCGATGGGCGCGTGGCTCGACGCCCAAAACAAGAAAATGGAGACCCCCATCCATCGCGCCGGCAAACATTACTTGATTCGACACGAGCCCGAGCTGTGCAAGTATTTGCTGGGCTTGCACCTCGAAACTGCAAGCTCCAACTTGCAGGATCGCAATGGATTCTCGTACTTTCACGTTGCCAGCGCCTGTGGCGACAACGACTCCATCAATACATATTTGGACTGCAACGTCGACGTGAATCAGAAAATACGTTCGGGAAAAAGAAAGGGATATACGCCACTACACTTGTCAGTCATGTATAATCGCTTCGAAACCGTCAGATTATTGCTAGACAATGGGGCCAGCGTGGAGCTGCCAAACGCTGTCGACAATTCGACTCCGTTGCACATGGCATTCGAATGTCAAAATAAAAAAATTACCGAAGAATTAATCTCGAGATTGGATAAAAACTGCAGTAATCTGACTAACAAACGTGGCATTTCACATTTTTTCATAGCGTGTACCACCAATAACACCGAAATTGTCCAACACTTCATAAACGATGGTGCAGAAATTTGCAATTACATCGACTACGCCGATTCAATTTACAAGGGATACACCCCGCTGCATTTTTCGGCAGAACACGGGAGCATCGAAACAACCAAACTTTTACTGGATACAAATCCCCAGTGTTTGTTTATGGATACCGCACCTGTGGCTCCGCTGCATTTAGCATTTCGTTACGGACACAACGACATAATTGATCTCTTATTAAAAATGTACAACACTGTGTACCAGTGCAAATCGTCGCGAAATACATTTGATATCTCGCACTTGCATATTTCGTGCTACAGAAATAACATTGAAAATGTAAAAACACTGTTAAAGTTCAATCAAGCACTACTACAACAGAGGTTTTGGGAAAATTCCTTTGTCGGCTATACGCCGTTGCACGTAGCTGTCGAGCAGCAAAATATAGAAACTATCGAATTATTATTAGAAGATTGGGCCGAAATAGATGCCCGAGATAGCTTTGGATCGACTCCGTTGCATTTGGTTTGCCAAGGATCTCAAGTTGGTATCAAGATGTTGCAAAGAACACTTTTGAAAGTGATAAAAGCAGGAGATTTCGATAAAGTCATCGATGCGATTATATCTGCTAGCAAGCAATGGAAAATAATGAAATTATTAATGAGCAGCAAAAATAAAAATGTGAATCTAATGGACAATTTTGGAAGGACTCCTCTCATGGAAACTTACAACAACAAGAATAATTCCGTAATTCTGTCCTTGTACAATAATTTGGATACTAGACCGATGGATAAAAAGAGAAAAAAGTTAGGAGAAATCATCTCCCTTTTAAATATTAGACATAAATTGTTGGTGCAATGTCTTGTAGATCACGGAGCAGTTCTGAATCAGCAAGACGCGTCCGGCCAAACCGTACTGCATTATCTGGCGAAGAAAAGTAAAAATTTTATGAAAATCGAAAAGGACCTGCTGAAGATGTTCATCGCCAAGGGAGCCGACGTTAATTTGCCAGATTGCACAGGTCACACGCCGCTCTACTACGCGGTGTGGAACGGCCACAAAGCGATCGTCGATATACTGCTGAGGCACAAGGCCGACGTGAATTGGCCCGAGAGCAAATACATGAGGAGTCCGCTCCACGCGGCGGTGATCGCGGCTCGCTCGACGCAGCACAAAAACGTCGACGATTACGTGGCCATAATCGAGAGTCTGATCGAGCACGGGGCCGACGTGTACGCCCGGACGAACAAGGGCCTGACGGGTCTGCACCTGGCGCTGCTGCGCGAGGGCAAAGATCGGGGCTACTTCCGCCCGGAGCCCAGTACCGTCAACTACCGCCACCGGGGCTCGCTGGCCCGCAGGATCTATCGCTACTTCGACGTGAACGTGCGCGACTACCAGGGCATGACGGCGCTGCACTACGCCTGCCTGGACCAGGACGTCTTTATGGTGCCTGCTCTGCTCGATGCGGGCGCCGATTTGAATGCCCTGGACCACGAGGGCCGAACACCCCTGACCATGTGTCTCGACATGAAAGAGCGTCTGTGCATCCACTACTTCTTCGTGAACCACGTGAAGAAGCTCGAGCGAATCTCCGCGCCGTTGATCGACAAGAATTTGCAGGCTTACCTCGAGCTCCAGAACAGCCAGTACAACAAGTTCTGTCTGGTGAAGTTGCAGAGTATTCTGGACGTCTGCGATTTTCACTACGTCACCGACGACGAGTGTAACGAGGAGATCGAGAAAATCATGTCCGTCCGAATCGACGACTTCACTCGACTCTACGATCTCATTTTCATGAGCTCGAATCAATTGGTCTGTTATATGGAAAATGACATTCTTAGGCAGATTTTGTCCGATAAAAATTTGACCAATAAGTATCCTCTTTATGGTTATTTGCTCAAGTTGCAACACGCCAAAGGAAAGGAAAGGTTGCAACTGGTAAGGTGTGTGGGACCATACTTGATTAAATTAATAGGTGCCGAGCTACCGAAAAATTGTTACGATACGATAATTTATCATATAAGCGACGAGAGTTTGTTGTACCTATACGACTGCAAAGAAAGTCAAATACGTACCGAATGTAAAATCAAAATTTAATCTTAATTGTCGAATATTTTTTTTGTTTATGCGTCGATATTTGTTGACTTTTTTTAATGATAAATAAATTTTATCGGAGATGAATATTTTCAATATAATTGGTTTTTAAGATCATTGGCGTTAAATTATTCTAGTCCGACTAAAATTCAAAAATTTGACGAAAGATGTGTGTGCACACAATTGTAAACAAAACAAACCAGCTTCATTTTAACACCCGTCATGATTCTGCAAGATTATTACAAAATCAGAATAACGCGTATACTCGTGCATGACTTATCCATTAGATCTTAGATTTTAACACAAATTCATTATACACTAATAAAATCAAAAGTAATACATTCGTACGCGCAGTAAGATTGAGCAAGCACAATCATATCAGTAGAAAGCTTGAGCTGACACTGTGGCATTCGTATGATTTAAATGACAAGAAAATATGAATCGATTATAAAACACTTGCGTTTCGTGCAGAATGCAACTACTGAGTAGTTTTATTTGTCTACTTATCTTCGATTATTTAAACATCCGCGCTTAATAAAAAGTGAACTAATTGAAAAGTGAGCTGCCAGTGAGTACATACATTACATAAATACGTATACGAGGAGTGCGTTTATAAACACACAAGCGCAATATTAATTTATGAAGATTTATGAATAGATGTTTGGCAGATTTTTATCTAGATGTATAATCGTTCTGACAGCGCCTCTTAAAGTATCAGCGCGCCTTAACAAAGAGAATCTCGATTTCCCACAATTGCTATCGGCTCGTATCGTTAATGTACATAAGTACGCTTCACGCGCATGTATATAATAATATATAAACTTTTCGAGATTTATTTTATTTGCCTAATGGCACGAGCAATAGCCACGATAGGTGTCATTTCCATATTGGAAAATTAGTTTAGCAGCGGCGATTACGTAAAGCACGTACCGCGCGGCGCGTATACCTATGGAAGAGTCCGCATGGAAGAGAATTATTCACCGCCGAAAGACGTCAGAAATATCGTTAGCAGCATTACCGAGAGCTGTACACGCGCGAGTTAATCAATTCCGACGAGAACTGCCAATCCAAGAGAGTTCACGCCATATGCATCTGTGCTTTTTCAAGTTAGTTAAATAATTGTGTAAACGAAAGCGCGGAGAATTCAATTCGTAATAATACGCGAAACGATTTAAAATGTGGCCTATTGTCGATGGAATAATGTTTGAACTGTAGCCGAGTAGCAGTAAAATCACGCTTGGATTAATCGCGAAAACTGCATAGATCGACGCTTCCACGTCGAATATAACGCGCTTATACCGGATACCCATTCACTTCTTCGAGATTCGTAGTATAGAAGCAGCTATCAGTGCAGTGCCATAAAAGCACAATCGCACGGGAGAATAAGCGAACAATCATATAGATTACATAATGCCTTGACTGAGGTCGAGTGCGGCCCAGAGTTCCTCGCGTGGCCACAACGATTCCCTTCACCCAGAAAAACTGCACCAGTTTTCATGCGGGAGAAGTGTATCGATTCATACCTACGATGTCGCACAGGTGTGCTTGGCTTTGTGCATCTGACTCTTACTGAGCATTGGTATTTGTTGATATGTTACTCCATATCAACGTTTCCCAGTACTTGCAATTTTACTTTCGAGGATTATCCCAGAACTTTTTACACATTTACACCAAGTACATATTATTTTACTGCGTGTTGTTTTAATTAGAAATAGGCTTGCGTTTGAAAGTAAACAATCGTTCAAAATTAAAATAATTTATAGGCAAGAAATAAAGGCTTCAACGTCAGTTGGATAACAATGTAGAACAATTAAGATCATGAAATCCGTGTCAAAGATGCGGATAAGCCTATGTATGCAAAGCTGCAACGCAGAAACGTATGATAGTATATATACTGGCTTCGATTGCATAGCAAGGCAAAAAGAGAGAAATAAAGTGCAACCGTCAAAGTATGAAAGAAATTTCTCTTGCAGCTGCGGCACACGAAATGCGCCTCTCTCATTGTAAGGAACTCGTGCAGCGGCAGCAAAGGCGTGGATGGAGATTAGCACACTTTATAAAAGGGCCGCGGCGCGCGTTAGAAAGTCGTACACACATGCTACACTGCCACGTATACATGCTCGTCTATCGCTCGATGCAGAGAGTCTCTATTGCATCGGCGCCTGCTGCATTTCCGTCAATTATGAGTGCGAATCAATGTTATATGGCATTTGGCAAACTCCATTGTTTGGCAAGATTTTTTCTTCCTTTTGAATGAGCTCTGCTGCCGTTGGAGATCGATCGAAACGAAATGCGAGATGAGAGACGCTCAAGGTTGACCCTGGAAAATGAAACTGTCTACGTGTACACGTTTATTTGTTATGTTAATTTAAACTTTACACAGAATGTAGAAAAGATTCCATTAAACGTTTCGTCGATGTCGGTGTGAGTTTATAAAACTGGTTGCTTTCTATGCACTTGACGCAAATACATTAGTCAATATCTTTATGCATGCAGCAAGTATTTAAAAAAATCATAAATAAAAGAATATATTATTACTTTCAATCATAGATATTCATAAAAAAAATGTAAAATTGAATCATCCTCGCATCGTTATATTACACGTATACATGAAGAAAGAAATGCTATTTCATTTTTTAGCGTGAAATGGTTCGACTGATTAGCACATTTCAAAGCTCGTAAACTTTACATCGCCCATCCTTCTCATCATCCTAAATAACAATTTGTCCGACAAACAATGTTGCGTCCCAGAACTGGGAGCATCAACGGGAGTAAAAGGATATTGCCCCGTCTCATAAATATACTCAATCTCTCATAAAAAGCCATTTACCCAAGCCTTTAACGGCATAATTCTTCGCAGAGGTAGAAGAGAGAAAAAAGTATGTACACACCGGGGGAGGCCTACAGTAAAAATTACAATATTTTATAACAGAAAACCGTCATAATTTGACTTTGTACAACGTTTCCCAGCGAACATGGAACTTTTTGCTATAGACCTGCTATAAGAGTGCACGAATGCGAGAGTCACGCGCTTATTGCGGCGACTCTTTCCCGCGTGTGCGCACGAACGCAGGTCCCGTGTGCCGGGAAAATCGACTTTTGAGAGGTGCGCGCGGAAGGCCTCGGATATCGGAATGGATTGGGTAAGCCACGCGTAAAAAATATAAAATATAATTCAGTTGCATATTCGGGCGTTATCTTTTTCTCCCGCGGAGCTTGATAAAGCCGAGTAACTCCTACATGTACGCAGTCGATCGCGCAACGGGAGATGTGTTGCGGTAGGCTGCACGCGCGCGACGTTTTCTTATGCATCGCTTGTAAATCCAAAAACTTTTCGCACAAAATTTTTAACGACGATTGTTTAATTTATAAGTGGAGTGGGCAAACGTGGGCAGGTCGTATCATTATGTAACTTTAGCGCGATAGATAATTTTGGTATTATTTTTGTATATATATATGATAGTCTGGAGAGACGCAGGTTCCAAAGTGGTGTCATTAGGCTCGATTCTTCCCACGATAAAGCAATCGTTATCGGCCCGATGATCTCGTTTTATCCTAAACAAATATTATATGCACAGGTAGGCGAGCGTGTAGACACTGGAACGAGCAAGAGGTCAAACGTTTGCTTGCATACATCGTACTCGAGAATGGGCCGCACGATTAAGCTGTGCTCGCGCTTGCGGCGGGCGGGAAATTACAGCTACCGCGGACCATAAGAAACGATCGCATAAGAACACGAGCACGAGGCCGTCAACATCTCGTACGTATAGGCACGTAGCCATGCAGACGTGCTCGAGTCGGAGAAAACGTCTGAGCTGCAGAAAATCGAAACGACCGGCAATGTGGGCGAGGCTCGGCTAAAAATTGCACTTGCCCCTCATTCTTCGTCTTTCGACATTTGAGCTCTAAGGTGCATGATGTGCCTCGATCGAGAGAGGCAGCTAGCACAGCAACGTCGTACATACGTAGGAGTACTTGGATGACTCGTGGCTCGGTGCAGCCAACGCGCGGGGGGAGAGATGGATAGATAAAAGCCAGCGATACGGCGTTCGCTGTAATTGCCGTAATAAAACGCCCCGGCGGTGCGCTGCTGCTTATAATATTTACGGCTGCAATACTTGTGTGCATCGCGTCGTTGTTGCCAACTTTTTATTATTACTTTTTTTCTCTCTCTCTCTCTCTCTCTATTCTTGCGAGCTGCTCTCGCGGCGGCAGCGGAGTCGTTTCGATCGAATAGCGATATATATACCGATGATGAAGCGATGAAGAGAGGCAATCGAGCTGCGCGAGCCCCTAAACAATGAGTAGCTGCAGCTACATGAATATACACTCGTCATTCTAGACTCGCGGCGTTGCAACATTTTTTAATCAAGTATCGGGCGGTTTTTTCGTACATTATAATGCATGCACTTTGTCTGCATCGACCGACCCTCTGGGGATTTCCTTCGATTCGAATTCGCGTGAATGTATAATCTCCTCCTATAATATAGCCCGTGTACGATTTATTCTTATTACCATACTGTTCTATTGATATAGTCTCTCATCGAAGCTCGAGTAACCTCGTTCTCATCGGAAAAAGAGGGGGAGCCTCATTGATTATTGCAAATTAATAATGCGATTGCGCTTCAGGTGCGAATTGAAATATCGAAGTAACTATACACGCGCCAAATCGAAATAATATTTCGGTTATTATCAGCGTCGTAATGATGAATTCGTATACATAGTGGCGCTGAAAAAATTCACCGAAATTACCCGATAATCGATTCGCGTCGAAGCTCGCATAGACCTGCCGTAGATGCCAGTGAAATATGACGATTGCGAGTTTCATCATTTGGTCGAGCAGCCAAGCTGGTGTATAGACGCGCTGCGAGAAGCGCATCCATTATACACCAGGCGCGGGTATGTAGCCATAATTGCATCGAATTTCGTGACCCGGAAGACGTGTTGCGCCGTTTACTCCGACGAGAGCTGAACTTACACCTCGTAAAAGCTCGTATCAATCGCGGCAGTTCATTACGCTGCGCGCCTTTAAAACTCGCTATAAATATAATGCAATGTAATGTAGAAAAAAGTCGAGTGGACTTTTGTTGTTTGTAAAAGCCGACCACCGACCATTGATTAAAGGTCTTCTCAGTAATTTGCATCCAGCTACGAAACTGCGCGAAGCGACGATTCTCCTTTCCGATCGGTGCCACGACGTACCATGAGCCGCATAGCACCGACTACTTGCTGTATATGGAGGTATATATATCGATCATACTCGGCGCAAGGATGCGGCGACGTCGTCGAGCGCATTATATTACAGGCTTGTGCTGGCAGTGCTACAATATATAGGTACGAGCTTGTACGGAGATTGTAAGAGATGTAAAGCACGAAGATCGGCTCTCCCTTGCGGCGCTGCGCAGAGCTCGCACGCGGACGAGATGATCATCCTCCAGCGCTGTGTGCTATAGGCACGCGTCTGACGCAACAACCTCCACAGACGAGTTGGATCAGCGGGACGCCGATACGTGGTAAAACTATCTTTTCGTATTATTACGTGCCTTTTTCTGTGTCGGCCTCAGCACGTGAAAATTCGATGGATCATTTTCGTTTTTTCTTCCGATACGTAACGTCGAAGTTTAATGCACGAGTCGCCGATCATCTTTTTATGTGCATTTCTCAGATGCAGGCAGGCCGATTGGCGCGCGAGAGCTCGGCTGAAAATTTGCTACACGTATACACTTTGTGCGCCGAGGCAATCAAGCCGCCTGATTTTTGTCCATCGCTTTAGCCAATTTCAGGATGTTCGTACTCGTTATAGCGCACGCGTAATATCGCTCGGGCTTATTTTTGGAAAAGCTGATCGATCGTAATACCTGCGCAGCTAATAGAATGCGTGAGCGAATAATGGGAAAGTCGAGCGCAATGTTAAAAATGACGACGAGCTGCCCCCATTGAAAAGTACGTCATGATCCTCGCGGCGGACTTGTGCAATTATTAATATAGGCGCTCTTAATCGTATTAGCATAATCGATGAGTAATTATAATTCTGTGTTGCGCACGGAGCCATGTGTAGATAAGTAATAGATGCGCAGAGTCAAAAAATGAATGATCCATTGGGCCCGAAGCGGCCCTCGGCTCCACATGCAAACAGCTACGCAGATCGGGCGAGTAACGATACGCTATTATTATATACGGGATCGCGAGGCTTGTCCTGCCTCTGTGTGCGCTGCCTACGCTCGCGAGACACGCTAAATATATATCACTTTCGCGCATACTTACATAAAATCGTTGGCATATTCGGCGCTGCCGCCGTCAGCTATATCAGCTGTGCTCGCGCGCGCGAGACGTAATATAATCACACGGATCGCGAGCCGCACGCGTTACAATTGCTGCTGCTGCTCTGCTGCACCTATTCGATCGTCGATCCTTGCACAATACGCGCGAATTCATCCTTTAATCGAGCCCGACGCGAGCAGCTCCGGCGAACGTTTATGATATAATAATAAGAATATATGATCGACATTCGATCGAGTACGGATCGGCACGCACCATCGAGCGACTCTGCGCCTCTGCGCCTCTGCACACAAAGGGAGAGAGAAAAATAGATTTTAATCGCTACCTGCAATGAGTGCGCGACTTTTTAATTGCAGAGATTCACGGTGCGAAATTTTAGCCCGCGCGCAAAGTTGAGTAATCGGGGGAATGCCGAGGCGGCCTCCTTTCCACGCCTGCTACTCACTCGCACTTTTCTCTCTCTTTCTTTTGAATCAGCAACGCAACGATTACGCGCGATTCGGCTCCTACGCAGACACCATCTTTACAGGTGTTGACTTCTTCTCATCGAACCAATTTTTCTTTAGCAGATTTTGTCATTTGTTTGTTTCATTTTGCTGTACGCGTATCCTGAAACATCTGCGAGGTGACCTTGAAAATTTACTATTATTACTTCAAATATATTTTATTACGAACATTTTTTCTCATTTAAATCGTATTTAATTAAGAAAATTTACTTTTGATGAACATAAGTTTAGAATTTTAAACGGAATAAAAGAAGGTAAGTTTCGCAATTGACGTTATCATGGAGATGAAACAATTAAGCAGCCTCGAGTTGTACGTACAATACAGCACTTTAGCCAGCAAAACGAATCGCAGCTGCCATGTGATTTTCAGAAAAGATCGCATGTATGAATTGTCAAAGGCACACATATGTTCTTGGCGCGACGCATCTCTCGTCTCTCTATGGCATATAAAATTGAACACGCGAACGCAGCGCAGCATCTCTCGATCGGCAAACAATGGCAAATTAGGCGTGTTCGTACGCGATCGTTTGGCGCGTCAAACCCAAATCAGCTCGTATCGCAGCTGTCGTCGGCACGCATAAACGATCTCCGCGACTCGCGTACATATCTGATAAAAAGTACATGGGTACACGTGCAATATCGAGTCGCATCTTCGATGCACGCAGGATGTGTGCAGGATCATGATGCGAGGCAAATACTTGCGTATTATATAGCCTGAGGACGATCGTTGCGCATCGGTATACATGAAATTCATCGGCATTCCGTCATCGTCGTTTTGCAAATCGAAATTTCACGGCTCGAAATTCAAACTCGCGCGCAATACTCTACTACAGGCCTGCGTGCTGGTCTTTCCCCACATGCATTAACCCCCTGCAGCCGACTCATTGTTTTCTTCGCAGCCGAGCAGTCCTGGACAAAAGGCGCGAAATATTTTCATACACATAAATTGCATTCCTATTGATATGCAGCCGCTCAACGTCGTGTACACGAAAAACCCCTTTCGCGAGAAGTGGGGATGCAGCCGAAAGCCAATGATTTTCCAGCCGAATATCAAGTGTCCTGTTTATGTATGTCGGCAAATTTTACCCGCATCGACGTGTGTAGTGCGCTCATGAGCACGGGGGTGGGAGAGAGCCCAGAGATTTGAAGATTTGAACGGCGCTCCGTGTACAAAGGATATAGTGAGAGGATGATGCGGTGGTGTGGCGGTGGTACACTTGAGAGTACCATATAAAAGTGGCCGATTGCTCGGATTGCGCCGACAATTGCTCGGTGCCAATTGCTAGTGCACCTCCTCGTGGACGATCGTAGTAACGTATCAACAGTGTGCGAGATTTTCAAGAATATTCCTTGTCCCGTCGTTTGCCGTCGATATGAAGCTGGTAAGACAAGACTCTTCAATTCTCATTGGTTCAAAACTTATTTTTCTATCGTTGTTTTTAGTTATTCATTTTTTGTTTTATTTTTTTATACATCTGTAAATTTATCGACTCAATTTTTGGGATTTGCGGATGAATTTTATTGAAATTATTTTTCGTTTATATATATTTTTTCCCCCTTTTTATTTAATCACTAGCCGATTCAAAATTATACACAAGTTACTTCTATGCATTGAAAATATTTTGTAAACTTAACATCGTTTTGGAAAACATAGTCTTTCTGGAAAAATAAATTTATTTCATTCAAAAAAGTGGTAAAATTACTGTGAATTCAAATATTGGACATCTTTCAAAGTGACGAACATCAATTTTCAAGTGATTCTGTGGTGCTCATCTATTTTTAGTGCGATCATTTATCAGTGAAATAAATCAATACAGATCATGTATTAGAGTAGAATTGAATTTTTTATGAAATTCGCTTCTTTGAATTTAGCCGCTAGCAGTAGTTCTGCTAGTCGCGTCTCGGACGTGCTTAGCAGCTCGCCTCGACAATACATATCTGCCACCGGGCAGTGCAGGATCTGCCGGCGGTAGTGGCCTGCAGGCGCCCAATAAATTCGGGGGAGGCTTCGGAGGTGAGTTGCTCTACGCGCGTAAGATCGCCACGACGATATTTTTCGATTATTTTTTGTAACGCGAGCAAAAAATATCAGGAAACGCCGGTGGCTTTGGCAGCAGGCCCGGAGGAGGTTTTGGCGGAGGAGGATCTTCGGGAGGCTTCGGTGGAGGTGCCGCTGGATTTGGAGCTCGACCCGCTGGCGGTGGTTTCAGCGGAGGTGGCGGAGGCTTCGGCGGATCGTCCGGCGGCGGTGGCTACAGCGGAGGTGGCGGAGGAGGTGGCAGTTTCGGCGGCTCCAGCGGACCCAGTGGACCACCCATACCGATCGTCTCGTTCGATGCTCAGAACGGCGGTGACGGAAACTACAGATACAGTTACGAGACCGGCAATGGAATCCAAGTTCAAGAGCAAGGACAATCAAAGAGGTTTCAATTTTTCACCATTAACTTATAACTCTTATCGTTGTTTCATTCGCTTTCGAGCCTTTTGGAAAGATTCGATAAAAATTCAATCGCAAATGTTTCAGGCAACGCCGAAGCCGTGAGCGGATCCTACAGTTACACCGGTCCCGACGGACAGGTATACACGATCAATTACACCGCCGACGAGACGGGCTTCCACGCGCAAGGCGCCCACATACCCACCCCACCTCCGATCCCACCGGAGATTCAGCGCGGAATCGAACTGTCGCTCGCTGCTGAGGCGCGCGGTGAGAACCAGGACGGCGCATACAGAGGCGAGGGTGGCAGCGGAGGTAAGGATCCAATGTAGGAGATCGACTATGTCCCGTCAATGAATAATTCATCATTGATTTTCATCCAAAGGTGGCTACCAAGGCGGCGGCGGTGGCGGCGGTGGTGGTGGCGGTGGCTATCAAAGCTCCCAATCTGGCGGTGGTTACCAGAGCTCACAGGGCGGCTACCGATACTAACTACGACTTCGATACCGATCAAGGCCAGTTGTAGAGGCCCATCGTGTCGAGCGAGGCTCGATCCTTCGAGACGGTCTTCTGATTTAATTTCGAGGTCACGATTACCCCCGCACGTCTTTCGGGGTGTGATAGTGCATTACCGTAAAAACAAAAAAGTTGCATGCTATATTTTGTACATATTTCAGATATGCTTCTTTATACGCAATATATTTACGAAATGTTTACACCTGCACACGCACACCTGCGCGTGAACGTCGACGCACGAAAGTTTTCTCTTTTAATATACCTTATACTCGTTGCGAACTTTTCCAATCATTTTCCTATACCATCGTCCGACACATATGGTACTGACATTTGGTATTTTAATGGAAAACTGTACGTGTGCGATAAATATGATACTTAGAACCTTTGTAAGTTTGTACTTAACGTGAAAAATAAAATCAAGATTCTAATGAATCGTGTTTTTGAACTGAATTTATTTCCATTATATTTTTACTTTTTTTATATTTATGCATAATTACATTTATAATACAACTTATTTATTCTGGCATTTATTTAATGTAATTAATTGATTACCGGTTATCTGATAATACTCAACTTTTCTTTGTTAAATAAGTATCTAGACCAGGGGAAACATGTATAGGATAGGATATTTTATCCTATATACTACCATAAATATTTTTATGTCTACAATTTTTAATTTTCAATTCAAATCTCACCAAATACTTTTTCTAATGTTTGAAATGATAAAAATGAACAAGAAGCCTTGTACAAATTTTCAAATAAAATTTATTTAAATGAATCAAATATACATTCTTGATTAAAAATCAAATGTGTGAAACGTGATTGAAGTAAAATATATCAACCGAAATTGAATAATAAATTTAAAGTAATATGTATATTTATAAATTTATATCAAAATATACATTATTATTACTATATTATAAAAAAAGTGACAAAATTCATTAAAATTACATTTAATACGTACAACATCGACTGATCTAAAGATTTAATACAATATATTTACAATTATTTTAATACAAAACTTTTTGTATCATTGCACTTAAAATTATATTGCGAAATTTTCGTTACATTATATATTTGTACAGTCTGCGGGAAAATTTAAATTACAAATTTTAATCGCCCACTGAAAATTTTCAATACTTACAAAAAATTACTAAATTTCGAGAGTACAAACACCAAATTGTACTGAATGTCTAATACTCATTTGATTCTCTTCTTTCATTATCTAACAATTTATAAAAATGTAATTTATATATTTACTCGATACTTGTGAAGTAATGGTTATTCAACACTTTTCAAAATTATCCTAAATTATCTCAAAGAACTAAAAAAAAAATAATAATAATAATTTTAAGTCATGTTTTAAATTACAAACACTTATTTTTAAACATCACTCAGATCTATGTGCAACAAAAATTTTACATCATACTTTAAGACTTAATACTCAAAAGGCACATAATTATAAATTTATTAACCAATTCGAAACCTGATAGAAACATTAATTTTCTATTTTATCCATTTTTCAACGCTCAATATCAATTTACTTTTGTTTTTAAAGTTTAAACAACGAAAGTTTATACCTATTGCTTTAAACTTTTTTCAAACAATGAAACTAATCTATAAGGACTTTATCTTTCAGTTTTAAACTAAGCAATAATTAATTTAATGCAGTTCTCATAGACTAAGCAAATTATAATAATACATTTAGAAACTATCTAACAATATTAAAAAAAATAATTTTAATAATTTCGACCTTAATCACAGTACCCAAAAAATCTTGAGTAGTTTTTTACAACCAGTTAATGAATTTTTTAAACATAACTAACAATTAAACGCAAAGACTATTAAACATTACAAGTACACGTTGTATACATTTAATATACATAAACTATTAAAATATATATTGCGGCAGTTTAAACTGTAAGCAAAATTTGAGAAAATTGCAATACTTTTGACAACTTACTTGAGAAAAGATGAAAAATTATTGATGGTGTCAATTAAACCAAAACTGACTCATTAGAAAATCTCAGATTTCAAAGATGAAAAGTAATTATAATGACACAGTACATTAACATTTGAAAAAATTCGTAGTAAAAATCATCGAAATAATCAAATCGTTAGTGCTTATTTCAAATCGTAATACTATGAAGTGAAAATTTCTAAAGATAAGTAATCTGTGCCCAAGATACTTGGTTAAGAAAAAATACTGATGAAGATACTCCAATACTTCAAGCGAATCTGGATGCATTTGTCTCAGATGAATTTTACTCGAATGGTCAATCGTTGATTTCTAGTTTTTTTCGAATGTATAAATTCTATATTGATTTTTATAAGTAAGTGTAAAACACGTTCAAAATTGAAAATTTCAATTACAAAGACAGTTTCTAGTATAACACATAAAATTAGTCTTAGTTATTGATCCTTTGGTTATTAATTTACATTTGTTGGTTTCCCAACAACAACTCATCACTTGTAGGTCTTACGATTGGAGCGATTTGCTGTTCTAGCAAACAGTAAAAATAGCTGCTCCAAGGATGATGATAATACGGAAAAGTCGTCGATACTAGCATATCTGCTACGAAGTTCACTCATTAAATCGTACATTCTTCTCCACGCTATGTCTGGTGAAGTTACGTGATACATGAGAAAACCCTGTTTCAGTTGAGAACAATAAAAATTAAACATTTTTGCTTCATGAAGACGAAATAGATAAGGTGACATGTAATAAAGTTCTTACTGAGTTTTCGTCAACAAGCTCGCAGTTTAGTGCTTGCTCTATATCTTTCTTGATATTCTCCATTTCAGAAATTGATTTTTCTGGATTTAATTTTAATTGAATATCAAATCCAGCGCCGAAACGTTGTTTTAGTTCTTGGCATTGCCCGACGCACACTAGTTGTCCATTCACCATTATTACCAATCGATTACAAAGTGCTTCACATTCTTCCATACTAAAATTGTTTACATATATATGTTTTTGTATTGAATAAAAAATGCATACAAATAGAATTATGGATCAGTAATTAAAATAAAGTATTGATTGAGACTATAGATGTTTAAAAAGTTACAGGAGTTTGAAGGTGATTCAGGTGGTTATTGTAGTTGATTAAATTGATGAAGGTAGAAAAAAACAAAACCATAATTTGTAACGAAAAATAATTATTTAATTCACACATTTATAACACAACCATTGTTACTATGTTATATACTACTAAAAAACTCATTCACTCAGTTAACAGTCTTCAAACAAATTAATAACTACGTATCTACATATCTACATATCTACAAATTCTACAATTTACAATTTATTATCTACAAATAATCCATGCAAAGTGCTGAACGTTTTTTGGGTAAGTGTTGAGCATACAGAGATCAATTTTATTAAATGAACTAAAAACATGCGGGTGATTGAAAAATTAGCTATACTCTCACCTATGTGACGTCAATATGATAGCTTGACCAGCTGTCTGACAAGATTGAATGACGTTCCATAAAGAACGCCTGGCTGCTGGATCAACACCTGTGGTCGGTTCATCTAGCAGTACGAGATTCGGATGGCCAATCAATGCCATTGCAATATTGAGGCGGCGTTTATTGCCACCGCTGTATGTGCCACTTGGTTGTGATGCACAAATATTTAAATCTAAGACAAAAAATACCATGTTAGTTAATAACGCGAAAGTTGAGCCTTATGTAGTTTTGAGGATTTTACTAACTCAGTCTATCGATCCACTTTTTAACTTCATTTTCCACTTGAGATTCAGGAATTCCTCTCAGACGAGCAAATAGTCTTAAATGATCGTAAGTATTGAGACACTTTACTATAGCATCATTTTGTGGGCAATATCCCATTTGTGAAAGACACTAAAAGATGAGATCAAAATGATACTCTCAAAATAAATATGAAATTATTGTTTTTTATCATACTAGATCAAACTTACATGTTTACGATTATTTGTATAGTCCTTATTTCCTAGGTACATCAATCCGCTATTAGGCACCGATTCACCTGTCATCATTCTAAAAGTCGTGGATTTACCGGCGCCGTTCACTCCAAGAAGTCCGAAGCACTCGTGCTGCTTAACTCCAAAACTAATTTCTTCGACAGCGAGTAGCTTGCCATAACGTTTGCTTAGCTCGTAAACCAAAAACATGTAGTTGTTAGATGTGTCATTATTGGATAAAACATTGCTTTCTTCGCAAGGCGCATTCCCATTCGTCTCGGCCTTAATTACTGCTTTTGCTGACTTTTTCTTTGGCTTGACTTCGACTAAAAAATATGAAAAATTAGGAAAACTGAATACTTCGATAGGATTTTTCTTTGATGTGCACATAGAATTTATCATGTCATCTTGCACTTGATTTAATAGTGTGAAAATTAAAATTTTTGCTTATGACCAGTTGTTGAGCATTATGATATGATAAAATTCTACTGAAGCTACAGTAACAAAAAATGCAACTAATACTTGGACAGAGGGCTGTATGTAAATTCCGCGAGCCAATGGATTTCCTTTTTCCGTTGTGAACGAGTTTATGCATTTCATCTACAATTCATTATGATATTGAAAAGTGCTAGTGTGTGCATATGGCATATTTATGAAAAATTAATCAAGCGATCTTTATTAGCAAGCGTTTTATAATTGCCATGAATTGTTTGAATTTAAAAAACTATTGCAAAAGTAAAAAATTTTGGTTGTGAAGTAGAAAATTACATCAATTTTTACACTTACAAAGTGTTTTGGCCTTAGCAATTTCAAAAGCAACCGCGTGCTTTTCCTTCTTCACTTGTTCATCACACGGATCTTCGAGAGCTTCGTATTTGCCATTTCGCATTCTGGACAGCATCAAGGGTACTAATTTGTATTCGAGTACAGCAAGAATACCGAAATATAGAATGGGCGTGATGCAAAGGTACGTTATGCTTTCTTCCAACGACATATCATCTTTGTAGTTTTTAAAGTAGTCCAAACGATGTTTGCATTTTCCATCGGAACAGTCTAAACCTAGGGAGACAACAGTTATCGGTCAGTCGTTTCTTCTTGAACTTTTAATTTTTGGACGAATTCGTGACTTTTAACTTACCACAACATACGTCTTTGGTTAAACAAGCTACAGCGTGCAGCATATTGGGTAATCGACGACAACGGGCATTTTTAGTGGCTGTGGTGAAAAATGACACTTGACCATGGAAAAAGCTGAGATACGGTATTAGTAAAAATACGCCTTTCTGGATGGCTCTTAATATTTTGACTGTCTTCACGCGGCTAAGCATGAGAGCGATCACATGCATTATCAGCTCGAGCGATACCAAACCAAATGGTAGAAGACTCAAAAGCGTGATGACGGTGTTCGTCGACTTTTTGAAAAAGCTACATATGTAGATCAGCGGCAAAACGTTGATGGCGAAAAGTACTAGTATCAGTATTGTTATACCTGAAACATGAATGGGTGAAATTAATTCATGTCGTCATTAATGGTCATTATGGTAATCAATTAGCGAAGTTTCACGAAGCCAACGAAAGGCATCAGAATATTGCATCGATTATATTGAAATAGCGCGTTGAAAAATGAATACGAAATGATTTCCGACGAATTTTCTCGTCGTTTGGAAATTGGCTAACGTTACAAACGTGCGTAATATGTACTTGACGTCGAACTCACCGATTTCCGTCGCCTCGTACAATCTCAAATCTATAGCGCTATCCATGCAAATGAAGCCGATGACGATACAGGCGATCGTCACGAGAAACACGGCCATGTCAAAGGCGAACATGGTGCCCCAGTAGCTGAAACAGGACACCCCCGTCATGCGTTGCAGCTGTTTGACATTGCTCAGGGTCTCTCTGAGTGGATGAATGACGAAGAGCGCGATGGCTGGGAAGAGGAAGAAGACGAAGAGCAGTGCGGTACCGTAGACGTCGACGTTGTCCTCGCTGGGTAGAGTCGCCTGCAGCGAGTGTGGCAGCCGATGGACCGACAAGCTGATCGAGTGCTCGTCGTCGGTCAGTGCTTTTAGCAGTACGTTCGACACGAGATTCACCGACAGCGGAATGCTGAACATTGCGTAATCTGAGAAGAAGATGTTAGCCTGGGTGACGTTCTCTGTCACGTTGAACTCGGCCGCGCTGATCAAGTGATTTCGATAGGTCGCCATGTCTCGGCTACCCAAGTCCAACATAGCTGAAAAAATCATAATAATTTTTTTGTTCATTCTTTCTTCTGCACGTGAGAAAAATAAACATCAGCAGAATTGTCTCTTAGTGAATTATGCATTCGAGATAGATCGTACAAATTTACAATGAGTTCGTTGAATATTCTTTCAGCAATCAATTCTCATTTTCAAGCATGCGCGCGTGTGCATATATACACTCGCAGACGCGTAATATAATCAAAAGAAATGACCGCCAATATTCTTAGTCTTGACGCTCGCTCAAGACGTATTATCATGCAGGCATCTATTGACAATCATTCTACAAAAATTATTTATCATGCTACACTGAATTCAAATAATAATTTCGAGTTACGTACAAATTTTTAAGTTGAGTTGAGTAATTAATTCATAAAAATAAAATTATTTTTGAAAGTAAATTAAATTTTATGAACTTAATATTTAATTGAATCGATCAATCTCAATTCAAAACTCACGTGAATACGTTTAAAAATTAAATAATTTTATTTGATGATAAAATTATTTACCAGTGGTAAGGCTGCTAAAATCAGAGGCATCGTGAGATTCTGCACCAAACATTTCTGTTGTATATTTGAATTTTTCAGCAAGTAATGGATTTTCACTCCTTACGTAAGTCAAGGGCTGCGGGTACATATCTAGATGTAAAGGCATCGGAGTTGGTGCATCATTGGACATATTTATAATCCATAGCCATGAATATAACGCACAGTATCGGCAGTAAAATCTACGAAAAAAAATAATGAAAATCACTTCGAAAATCTTCTTCGTATATTTTTTTTATTTAAAGTACTCACTATTAGGGCAACTGTGATTATATTTTTACGCGTGTAGGTAATTTTCTTCCGAAGTAATGCTAGTATTGACTGTATAAAAAGTGATTGACCTTTAAGTTTCGTAGTTTTATCCAAAAACGGTTGGCAGGAATCAGTAACATCTTCGTTATCTTTTGTGACTCTGTTAACATTTAATGAGTACTTTAATTTTTACTTCCAACAACAAAGTACTAAAAAAAAGTTACTTACTTAAGAAATACTTGTTCTAACGTAATGAGAGAAACACTCATTCCAGTAACACCTAATTCTTTCTTTTTCTTTTCCATTTTATCTAAGGAATCGGGTAGTTCTGGAGTATAAGGAATACTCAAAACTAATTTTCCTCCATCCAGATTGAGTATTTGTCCTCTTGCATCTAATTGGTCTAAACATTTTTGTGCGTCACACCATGGTTCGGTAGATAATGTGACTTCAATGTTTCCGTGACCTAATAATTTTTTCAAAAACATCGATGTCCCATAACTTCTTAATCTCCCCTGGTGAACTATTGCTATTCTATCACCCAGAATATCAGCTTCTTCCATATCGTGGGTGCTTATTAATATTGTCTTTTGTCCTCTCATTTTCTAAAAATATTTAGTCATAATTAGTGACATTGAATATTTAATTTTTATATTTAAATTATCAAAAATTACCAATATTATGTCCCAAGTATCGCGTCTACTTTCTGGATCCATACCAGAAGTAGGCTCATCCAAAATTAAAGTCTGAAAATATTATTACAAGTTAAAAATAACATATCATTTAGTATTCAAGTATTCACGTAACTTACACTTGAATCACCAATTACTGCCATTCCAAGACATACTCGTCTTTTTTGACCACCTGAAAGTTCTTTCGGCATAGCGTTTCGTTTATCAAATAATTTCAGTTTGTCTAACAAAACTTGTATATCGTTTTTGATGGCTGCTTTCGATTTATTTTTACCTTTCAACTACAACATAGATATAAATATTTAAAAAAAGTTTTTAATTAATTAGTTGTGAATATTTTGAATAAATGGTTAAATTTACCATTGCAAAAAATTCAATTTGTTCGTAAACCGAAAGATTTGGGAATAGCATATCTTCTTGAGGGCATAAGCCTAAATCATTCATTATTACATTTGATTCTTCTCTTACATTTTTACCATTTATTAAAACCGTTCCAGTTGTAGGGCTAATCATGCCTGCAATAAGAAAAATTAAAAAAGTTACTGATGCTGTTGCTTCAAATAAAGGGAACAATATTTTTCAATATTAAAAAAATTTACCTGTTAAAATAGACATTAATGTAGTTTTTCCAGCACCATTATGTCCAAGTAAGGCAGTAATCTGACCTTTATAGAAATCAACTGATACACCACGGAGGGCTTGTACTTTCTGTGAAAAGAGATAAAATAAAATCAAAATTTCGAATTAAAAAAAGGCCTTATAGTTAAAATGAAATAAATATTTTACCATTTTACTCATTAAATGAGTTCTGTATTCTTTTTTAAGATTTCGAATTTGAATTCCGGGAGTATATGCATTCCTTGGAACTGATTCAAAAGGTTTATCTGCGTCATTAAATTCATAATCTTGCATTTCTTCATCGGCAATTACTTTATTCTTGGTTTTACCAAACTAATCAAAACAAAGAACATTTGAAACAGGTAAGTCAAAAAATTATTAATATAAAAAGTATAAATATTTACCTTTAAAAAGAATAGTGGATGTTTTTTGACTCCATATTTTCCTGGATGAACTCCATAAATATAAACTGTCATCAAAAAGTGAAAAACAGTGCCAATGATAGAAAATATCATCATCATTCCCACACTTCCCGCTGTTTTGTATACTGGATCTCCAACCACAAACAAATTTTTCCACTGAATTCCCGTCACTGTAACATATCGTTTCCTCATTACAAAATTGGTTTTACATTGTGAAACGATGTGCATCTACTATAATTATCATATCAGATTTACTTACACATATTTTCATAATTATTGACTTCTTGGAATACTCTAAATAGCAGAATATTCGGAAAAAAGATTCCAAGATAAGGTACTGCTGCAAAATAATCTCCTTTAATACTGTACTTTTGCAACATACTTGAGCCACCGTATAGTGCCAAAATTCCAGATACCATAAATAAGGCTGGAACATTAATTAAAGATAAATATAAACTTTTAATATCATTAGTTAAACATTTTTTTTACCAAAAATTTCAAGTATTACATACATTTGGAAAAGTAGGCAGAGATATGCATTCCAAATGTTAATAAGTGACCAACATGTAGTATCAATGTCAACCAAAAAATGAAACTATTTCCATAATACAAATAAGGATGGACATTTTCAGTAAAGGCTATATTGAATAATATAATTAAAGCAGTCACATATGATACACTAAAGATTAATCCACTAATCAGCCAACTCAATAAATTTAAATAAGTTGGTACTCCGTTCATTGCCATTAAAACCTTAAAAACAAATAGAATATGTAAATAATGTAGCTTAAATTGATTCTATGGTTTTGAAAAAATAAAATTTAAATTTACATTTATTCCAATGAATTTTTCTTCTGCTGCAAAAGTTGATTCTATGCATAAAGGTATTAAAAATGCAATTACAGCAAAGCCACAAAACATTATCCTGGTTATTAGATCGGCTTCATCTATTTTTATGTATGGTGGGTATGGCATTTGTTCCAGTGATATCTAAGAGCAATACAATTTTTATTATATTAATATTTATTTGATAGAAATGACATTAAAATTAATCTTAAATGAATTATCATACCTGTGTTTTAAAAGGGGGATTTGGAGCTTTCATTTTAATGAAGGCTTCATCTAAACACAATTGAATCTGTGTGAAAGGTATGATGTCATTGAATATTTGTTTCACAGAATTTGAAAAATTTTCATCTTCTATTTTGTACAATATATTAGGAATACTATAAAATGTTCTAATTGCATAATCTAATCGTTTGGTTGTAACATTAACGTGATCCTTATTAAATACTATAGCAACAACATCATTCGAAGGACTTTGTGTTTGATATCGAGCATACATTTGAAGCATTTCTTCTTCAGAGTTAAAGCCAGTAATTTCTAAAAAAAAAAAGTATTCAATTATTTTTATGTTACTTTATTATTAAAATATTGTACTTGGTAATCCTTACTTCCAGCTGTGAATTTTTAAGCACTTTCTAGTTTTTTCTATTAAAGTTCTAGTAAATCTGTTTTCGGGCACGAAGTAAATCATAGTCTGATAATTGGCTGATTGTATAAGGTCTTCTTTGCTTTCAGTTTCATAGTAAGTGTTGTTTACAAATTCTTGAGGCTGTTGAGCTGAAAAATCTCTACAAGCCTGTATTAGCATGAATAGCAAAACAGGAATCAAGATTTCTACAAAGAGACCCATTTTCCAGTGCCTCTTGCGCACCAAATAGTTTTTGTAAAGCAAGAGCCTGAACATTCTGAATTTTTCTTTCATTTTGTTGATTTAATTGAACAAATTTGATCCCAAACAATGTGTTTTTTGTATTTTGTAGTATTCTATGTGTTTGCCATTGAGAAATCAGTTGGGTCAAACTGCTCTGATCTGATCAGAAATGTCCTTGCTTCGCTAGACGTTCAACTGTCTTGACTTGTGACTGGTTGATAATCATTGCCAATGCAAGCAGAATGAAGAATGCAACAAAAAGAAGCCTGAGAGTGGTAATTGATCAAAGACCAAGTAGATACCAAAGTATTTTGCAACCTCTGCAAGTTTTTTGCATGTACTGTGACAATATATGTATATAGAAGATCATACTATGTTGCCATGACAATAAGTATAGTGACAGAATATATTTTCATGAATATTCAACAACATTTTGCACTCATAATTGAAGCGTATCAGCCGAATGTTAATCAGCTGATAGATCGAACTAGGAGAGACATATATCGAGACAAGCTGTCAACAATGAGTTGTACACAACACTCGGACGTGTGCAATCAATCTGTCGGAGTTTTGAATCACATATTATACAAGAATTGTATATAACCTCTCGCTCGGGAGACGTCAAATTAAAAGAGCCTTGAGCTCTTGAAGCAGCGAGAAAACGTGTAATTCTGAAAAATTAATGTAAAAAACGTGACTGCCATAGGCTCTATAGACGGTATATGTACTTGAACTATAGAGCAGTGCGAGGTGAGAGCAGAAAAAGTGTAAATATCGGAGTCGCCCGCGCGCGCATATGTACACAACTCACAGCACACATAAGTCACAACACACCGTTGTATAGGAGTTTTGACGTATCTTGCACGCGCGCACGAGCAGCTCTAGCACCTCAGCGATGCTCGCGTTATGGCGCTTACGGGCAGACTAGTGAACTTTCGCGGCTCGGCGCATTATACGAGTCCAGTGCAGAGAAAAAAGAGAGAGAGAGAGAGAGAGAGTCTCGCCGCAGCCGCACTGACTGAGCCTCTATATACATGTATATAGAAATTGTATGCGCAAGGGGGTTGGGTATAAACAAAACGTCGATCGGATGTTCGGGCGACGTCACGCCACCTCGGCCAATGGGAGCGCCCGATTCCCTTAGTACCGTTACGGAATTTCCCCACACACACCGCGCCGCCGCCGCTGCCAGTGCTCGCTAAAACTCACTATATAGTGCGTCGGCTTGGTGCAGTCGAGCCTCGGAGTCGGCTCGGCCGTGGTCGCGCACATGTACACATATATATATCCTTCTATACACGCGTGAATATTTAGCTCGTATATCTGCCTTTTCAGCTTGTGCGCAAACTGCAAATATAATAGCCAGAGGCATAGAGAGAGAGAGAAGAGAGAGAGAGCGAAGTGGTGGTAAGAGTCGCTGCTACATAATACGCGCGAATCGGCAAACGAGTGTATGGTCTGATTTTTTTACAACCGCCACGAGGCGGCAAAGGCTCGCGCGCAGGCTTCTGCAAATATATGTGCAGCGTCCGTATATGCCTATATTTATACTGCCTTGCCACTTCGATGTGATTCAATTCTGCATAAATCTATTGACATAGTTCTCTACGATCGGCAAACCGATTGATTGTTGTTTTTATACGCGGAGCAAAATATTTTCCTGCATGAAACTTTGTTTATCGAGATGACAATATTCCGAGATGACAATATTCCGAGAGGACAATTCAATGAATCCGTCCACTATTCACGTTTGGTTTTTCTCAAATAAAACGTAAAATTATGAAAGGAAAAAGGAAGCGTCTTGGAGAAATAAGTATATAATTTATTCAGTCGATGCAAACAAAGACGAGGCATATAATTCAGGATTGTATTCACAAGATTTGGCTGCACGTTGGCAGCTGGCATGGCGAGTCTTTGGCGATACTTATTGCACGTGGCGTATTCGCGCGAATTCCCAAAACTGCAGCAGGCTCGCGCCAATGACTAACTTTGCTCGCCTCTCATTTCGCGCGCTAATGCGATGCCAAGGCAGAACTGCGGCGGAGCATTCCACGGTGGATTGGACTCAGACTCCGAAATCCTCGAGTCTTGGAATCCTTTTATTTTCCCCGCGGCAGTGTACGAACAACGATTCAGTCTTCGACAATTCGAGTCGGGAATAGCTAATACCGGATTGCGACCCGCGATCTCGTGCGCGCGCGTGAAACTCGCGGCTAATATTAAATCGGCATTATATCATAGCATCGCAAGCACGTTATTGAATAAATATGAACGATAATTGTAAGCATTAAAGACGCATAATGCACATCAGAGACACTCTAGGTTTTGTCGCAGTCGATCGTAGACACGTATAATTAAACGACGCGGCATCGCCTATTAAGTGTACCGAGCGTGTCTATTTATAAAAATAAAAATAAGGAGACGTACAGTCGGTGCAGTCCATTTAAAGACAAGACTCGTGATTTGCAACGATCATCGACTCATTCGTCCCGATCAGCGAATTGTCGCGCGCGCACTTTCGGCCTTTTTCCTCGAACGACGCGACACACGCTCTTCATCGCCGACTGGACACACAAAAAAAAGTCATTCGCAAATGCGAGCTACTTCAAAAGCGAAGATAAGCGTCCAGGATGGACAAAGAGAGCATTTCAGGCAAAAATCTCTACATATAGGCACCTATATATTGCGGTATACATGTAATAACACTTAATGAATCATTGGCAGTGGGTTGAGCAGCGTATAATGTATAGTCTCGTGGCATCGAGCCTTGCTCGTATTCGCAACACAAGTTTGTGCGTGCGCCCATGTGTGTGCCTGTGCGTGTGCGTGTCTTTGTGTGTACAAAAGTCACGCCACATGCGGGTTATTACACCGCGTCGACGGCCGTCTTGTACTTCTGCGACGACTTGTGCCGCCGCTCACATGCGCTTCTCTTCATATATACATTCTGACGCGCTGCTGCCTGCTGACGATTACGAATACACAAATTTGTTTTTAACTGCCTGTGGCCTGACGGTAGTTAGGCGATCGCGCGATCAAACAATTGTAATATTTGATTACCGCTCGCGCAAGCAAAAAAAAAAAAAAACGAACAACTTTGTCAGCGGCAGCAGCAATTCCGGCTCACGCTGTCGCGACAAAAAAAAGAGCATTTTTCTTCGTCCGCAGCGATTTTCGCGCGTGCAACATACACCAGCGCGCGATCGCTGCACAAATAGGCGCGTATTTTCGAGCTGCTAATTCACCTTATACTCAAACTCTCGGCTTATATATATTTATACCTATACTAGTATGTTTCAAACGCGCTCCGCGCGTGTTAATTTTTTTATTCGTGTTTCAAGGTTAGTTTAAGATTCAAAAATAGTAAGTTTCCAACGTGCTTCGCGCGCGTCTATTTTTTTCATTCGTGTTTTGAGGTTACTTAAGTACTAACTGTCTGTTGACAGTTAGCAGCGCAGGCGCTCGTATCGAGTCGGCTTGCATCGGGCGTCGTCGTCAGTGCCAGCCAATCAGAGGTCGTTTTACGCGGCTTCACTTTTCGGCCGTTCTCTTTTTTATAAGTAAATAAAATAATAGTAAAGTCATCAGATTTGAATTGAGACATTAGTTCGCGGCATGTAGTTCGCGGCATGTAGTTCGCGGCATGTAGGGGTCGCTCTACTTTTAGTCTTAAAGTCAAAGTAGTCGACCAATCAGAGGCCGAATAGATTGGCTTCACTTTTAGGGTCATCACTTTTTTAAGAAAGGAATATGTACAGTACACGAAAAGAGACACTCGAGCGAGCGGAGCTATACAATGTTAATTCTAAGAAGCGGTCGAATTGCTCGGCTGAGCGGGAACGATGCAAAAAGGCTCCTTGCCCGTCGTAGAAACGAGATAGGTCCGTTCCGGGAATTCGTACTTGTCGGCATTGATGCCCATTTCGGGGCAGAACGAGGCGTAGCAGGAATCCTCCTTTGCTTCTGCCTGCTGCTCCACAGTGCTCCCTAATTGCCAGGGACGCGCCGTGAATCTGCATCGGGCCGCCTCTTGTTTTCCCTCGCCGTAAGCTACCTGTTTCACCGACTCGATGAAGACGATCACCGAGTGGAAGTGATCGCAGATTCCGCCGTTCAAGGCTGCGCGATCGAGAATAGATCGGTAATTTTTTTCTCAAGGACCGATTAAAATTGGAAAAAAATCGATGCTTACCGAAGGGAAAGAGTTTGTGGTAGCTCAAGTCCGTCATGGTGCGCTGCTTCCTGAACACCTTGAAAATGGTCAGCTTGTTGCAGTCAGGCTGGGGGCCACCTCCGTTGACATAAAAGTCCGCGTGACCTGCAACAAATCGGTTGTTTACACAGAGCGCTACCTATAGCAAGCTAAGCTATAGCTGCGCCAATTCGTTGCCAACCCACCTAGAGGCTCGAGCAGGCCAAAGGCGCTGTTCTTGCTCCTCGCCACGGCCGTGTGAACGACGTCGACGAATCGGGCGCTGTCGTTGGACAGCCTCAGCGGGGCCTTGCCGATCGTCTCGAAGCAGGGCTCGGCCGGGTCCAGGCCGGTCACCCGGTCGATCTCGAAGCCGTCCTCGTACTTGAGCAGTTTGGCCGCGTGGCCGACGGTGTGGGCGCCGAGGCTGTGCCCGATGAAGTGCACGTGGCCCCAGTTCTCCTGCAGGATTCGGGTCTTTTGCACGAAATGCTGGTCGAGACTCTTGAACAACCTGTTGGATTTTGTTGTTGTCGTTATTTACGTCGAGCTGACACGCGTTATTAGGAGGCTCGCTATGACGAAAGCGCGAGCCGAGTGACGAAAGTCGAAAGTTTGCTCGGCGTCTCGCGTGCAATATAATTACGCGCTGGCGAAACTCCAATTTCATCGTACCATTAACGCTCGTGATGGATTAATTAAAAATTGACTCGATGCGAGGTCGAGCTAAAGATTTTCCTCATTTTCTGTTCGTTTTTGTCGTCCCTTTTTTTCTATTCTTAATTCGTTGACAGTTGATGTCAGTCGATTGGCGCAAATCGATAAGAGGCGTCTGGAATAGTTTTTCGAGCACGCGTACATAGTTTTGTTTGCTATATCATGTAGACGATTCGAAGGCGCTTTACGATGGGTCGACGTGCGGCTTCTTGAGAACGATTACCGCTGTGCACGTCTTGGTGTATATAACAAACGGCGCAGTAAGCATTGTAAGCATCGAGGTGTACATAAATCAACTATCGTTTCAATAGCCATCATACTATGTTCGGATGCGTATGATATAAATAATGTCGTCGTGCGTCGTTGCGTATACACGTATGACTCGAGTCGTTACCACTGTCATTTGAATATTGCACACTTATGCGCGCGTGTATACGCTCGAGTGCGGCAGTCATGACGAGGAAATTCTCAGCTCGAGAAAGAGCGCATCTGTCCAACTTAAACTATAATCGCGTCGTGCGCAGGCTGAATTTTAAATGAGCATTATAGAGAGGCTTTTTTGTTGGAACACGGTACGCGCGCGCGACTTTGCACTTTCATAAGCATCGACGCCGCGCGCTGAATTACAAACACCGAAAAAAAAAAAAACACTGTCGATGTAACTTCTTTCTTTTCGTCTTTGTGCGTTACGAGTGTGCAGATACGATGCTCGTCGTTGCCTACCGTGTAAACTTGTATTTATATATTATTATATTATATGTACTCACAATCGAATTTGCTTAGCCACAAACTCCGTGTCGGCAGCCGCTCGCTCGTAGCAAAATAAGTTTGTGCACACTTCCTCCCAGCGGACAATTATCACGTTCATGTTTTGCTGCAAACCCAAATGAATTAGCATAATATTGAAACTGCTCGACTCACAAACAACCACACGCGCACCCACTGCTCGGCGTATAAGCTCGATACAACTTCGACCGCAAAGATTCGTATCGTGTCCTTGGAATCGGTAATGACTAACCGATTTTATTTCGATTTCTTTCGCTTACCCAGGCGAGAAGGTGCCGCTTCAAAGCTCGCATCGGATCACCGTAGATTTTGCCCAAAAATCCGTGTACCAGAACTGCTGTCCGGCGATGTGGCTTGAAGTCATAGTGCTGCGAGTCGAACTCGTTGTCCAGCGTGTACAGCTGATCGGACTTTTTTCGGCTCGAGAAGAAAAACTTGACCTTGAACGTGTCGTAGCTCAGCTCGGGTTTCCAACAGTTCAATTTTCTTCCCAGATATTGGTCGATCTCTTGATTAGCGCTGGACAGATGAAAGGACCCGCAGAAGAGAAACAGAGTGGCCACCGAGAGCCACGAACGACGCGACTCGCCCATCATTTTCGAATGGGTATCTTTGCGAATTCGATGGATGTTGGCTCGGAGCCGCGCTCAGACCGTTTTGAGCTCTAATTTGCGCTACATGGATTTTTATACATATCATATGGACGGTCTATAAACGAGCTCGCGGCGTTGATAAAAATATTTATTCAGTTTGACACGAAATAGTGCTGTAATGTAGGTAAAGGTGAACTTTATCGGTGTGCCCAAAAAGAAGCACCAAAGAAAGAACACAAAAAAACCATCATCTATTTTTCTAGGTAAGTAAAAAAATCCATCGCTTCGCAAACATTGTATGATATTAGCGTTGTGAAAAAAAATGACTCGTCGAACGATAAATCGAGGGACTACCATTCGCGCTTATCTATATTTCGCTCTGAGCACGTCAATGAATTTTATCTTTGGCCATTTGTTTTTTATTACTTTTTTTTATTCAATCTGCATTCAAATACATTAAATTAAAACATACTAAACATCAAGGAGTCTTTCATGGAAAGATGAACTGTATAATCGGACTTGACGTAGTAAACGTTGTGGCGATTGTTTGAGTACTGGTATTTCTCGGCGTTTATTCCCATTTCTGGGCACTGCTGGTTGGTCGAACACGACCTCAGCTGAGCGACGACCGGCTGCTCTCTGGTATCGAAAGTCAAATTCCAAGGCTGGGCTAGGTACGAATGCTGGTTTTTCATCTGGTTATCCACCGAATCGATGAACACGTAAACGGCGTAAAAGTGATCGCAGACGCCACCGGACATGACTGAAAAATACATAGCTCGTGTACAGTTAATGCGACCAGCTAGAAAGTACGAAGGCGCCAAGTACGAGTTCGTGAGCCGGACTCACCGAAGCGCGCGAGCTTGCAATAATCCGAGGCGCAGCTGGGCACGACGCTTTTGAAGATGCTGAGTACGGGTCTGGCGACGCTGCTCACGAGATTGACCAGGGCGACTTGGCAGCCAGGCTGGTGCGAGCCTCCGTTGATGTAAAAGTCGGCATGGCCTTCGATTAACGCGTGGGCGTAAACAAGAGGAAGGAAACGATTAGCTCGTAGGAGTTAAGTGCAGGTATAGGAGCGGCGCATAATAATAAGTACCCAGTGGGTCGAGCAGACCAAAGGCGTCGTGTTTGCGGTGGGCCACGGCCGAGTGCAGCACGTCGACGAATCGGGCGCTGTCGCGCGACAAGCGCAGCGGCGAGGCCTCGTCCATCTCGAAGCAGGGCTCGGCCGGGTCCAGGCCGGTCACCCGGTCGACCAGCACTTGGTCGTTGATCTTTAGCAATTTGGCCGCGTGACTAACCACGTGAGCGCCGAGACTGTGGCCGATGAAGTGCACGTAGCCCCACTGGCCGCCGACTCGCGATCGCTTTAAATTGCTCACCAGCCTTTGCGGTTCGGTACACAAGACAGACAATTATTCATAATTATGCATGCGAGGCTCGATATAGACAAAGAGCGAAAGATCGAGAGAGAGAGAGAATGAATGAATGAAAAGAGCACAATGTGAATGTCTCGATTATGCAATAATGTTGCGCTTACAAGCGGATTTGCTTGGCGGTGTGCTGAGTATTGGACACTGCTCGCTCGTACTCAAAGGTGTTCTTGCAACCCCTCAGCCAGTCTACCAGAATAACGTTCGCATCTTGCTGACGAGAATCATATTCGCAGTACAGAAGATGAGCTTATTTCATTGTGAACGGAATACAATATAGATTATATACCCATCGGAGGAGGCTTTCGGCGAGCTTCTGCATGGGATTGCCATAGATCGGGCCCCTGAAGCCATGGCTCAGCAGGAACGTCCTCTTGCTCGGATCGAAGCTCCTGAAGTGTCGAGTCGCGTCGAAAGCCTCGCTGCTGTTGAAAAGCTCGTGTAGTCCAATTGGATTTCCGCGACGGTACAGGTGAAAATCGATCTGGAACTCATCGTGCTGATGCGCTGGCTGCTGCTGCTGCTGCTGCGTCAGAGTCTGCTGCGGCCAGCAGGCGAGATTGCGCCTGATGAGGTGCAAAAAGATGCCGCCGACGATTCGAAGCGTCACGGCCAGTGCCGCGATGACCAGCGCTCTCCTCAAGATTACGTGCGATTTTTTCATGACGAGCCGGTGACGCGGTGCAAAGAGAGAGAAAGAGAGAGAGAGAGAGAGTGCGCCACGCGATGACTGCACCAAATTTATTCTCTATATTTTGCGGAATATTCAATAAAATTTTCAGTTGTGTTAATATTAATGCATGCGCGAGTGCACTGAGATGCGACTAGTCGCTAACTGCCATGCAAATGCATCGTGGCGCAAAAGTATAGTCATCACGATTTGTGCATGAAAAGAAAAAGAAAAAAAAAGGAAACAGAGAGACAGAAAAAGAAACGATAGTTTTTGTACGTTATAGTGTTTCTTGCTCGTTTCGGCGACTCGTGCACCACCGACACCACATCAGCGCGCGGAGACATTGTATTCGTGCATTATATGTATATGTGTGCGCGCACACGATTTTTGCAGTTCGTTACGGCTTATTATATTATCGAGCCTCGGAATCACTCTTCCGACTGGTAATTGATTGTCCGACGATCGTAAGAGGACGTTTCGTGCGAATCGTGTTTATATTATGTGTCGATTGCCTCGAGACGTACCCGCTCGCGTACAGTTGCAGCCTCGGTCGGCCGTCACAGCTCTCGCGTCACAGCTTCCGTGTCACATCCTACTCGAAATCTTCTCTGACTTACTATACACTCGGGACTGTTTTTGCGCACAATTTTTACGGCTCGGAACGATCGAGCTGCAACAAAGCCCCCGAGACTCGTTCATTAAACGATACTGAGGCTAGCGTATACTCGATGCGCGCAAGTATAATTTGATTGCGAATGCAGTATGTAGCACTATCGGCACTCTGTCTCCGATGTATGCGCGTATATATCATGCATGCGAGCAGCGATTCCCCACTACCATTTTTTATCGCGCGTCCGAGTTTTTTTTTTATATGCACGACAGGCCAAGAGATATTTACCCTTGCGTAAACGCATATCTTTCTCACAGCTATGATCTTGGATATTATTATCGTTTTTCTACAAAGACCCATAGGTACGTTCGGATTTATGGCTTTGCATTCGTACGACTTTTACGCGACTGACCTTTATGAGGGAACCCTCAAGATTTTGAGACTTACTAAAGCCGCGATCCTAATGTATGCCTGTAAATTGAGCACTCCTTATGAGCATGGTAAAAAGTATGCCACTCGAGGTGATAGAGTCGTAAAATAATTTTTAGCTTTTATTGACTTACAATTATCTCCTATAAGAATACTGTAACGTTTATATTTCTATTCAATGCCGCATATTTTGTAATTGAGCCACGTACATATATATTCATTAAAATATCGACCTTGAGACAACTGCATGTACACTTTAAAGCTCTCACGTCGAGTGTCTAAGATCGATAATTTACTTTCCATAAAATGCTGTTATCGCACGAAATCATCGACAAGCGTGAAAAAAATCCGGTCAAACTTTACAATAAGGATCGGCATCGTTGGTAGCCACGTAAAAAATTCGCGAGCCATCCTTGTAGTCAAAGTTCTCGGCCTCGATTCCCATGTGCGGGCAGCTGCTGGCGTTGATGCAACCTGTCAAGCGTGGCTTGCTATCGCCGAGTCGCCAAGGTTGCCCGAAAAAGCTGCATCTCTTCGTGATGGCCAATTCAACGGACTCGAGGTAAACCAAGACGGCTCGAAAATGATCGCACACGCCACCGAGGAAGACTGCGGGTTAATACAGCATGATCGGTCGTGAATAAATATGAGATGAATTTTGAAGGGAGCGAAATTCAAATGAGATATCTTACAGGCGTGAGGTATGAGGAAAACGTAATTGAGATCGGTTGGAAAAGATCGGTTGATGATCGCTCGCTTGGATCTACCGAAGAGGTTCGTGATGGGGTTGCAGCCGGGTTGGGGTCCTCCTCCGTTCACGTAGAAATCCACGTGACCTGGCGATCGACAGCTATCCTATACGGATCGATTCTTTTGCAAAATTTCAACGGCAAATATATTACTCACCGATGGGCTTTGGCAAGCCGAAGCCGTTATTTTTCCACCTGGCGACATCGGTGTGAATGACGTCGACGAACTTGGCCTGACGCTTGGAGAGTCGAAAGGGCGACTTTCCCGGAGCCTCGAAGCACGGCTCGGCCGGATCCAGGGCGCTAATCCGATCCACGCCAAAGTTATCGGATTTTCGTAGAAGCGAGGCCGCGTGACCCGACGCGTGAGCCCCGAGGCTGTGGCCGATAAAGTGGACTTTGCCCCATTGTTCGCGGCTTACATTTCGGCCGATCCAGTAATTATTTAAGCTGCTTAACAGCCTGACGACGACGATTTATTGTTAATCATTATTATTATTTTTGTTGTAACCCGTCGGCGAGGCCGCGTGCGCTTAACGAATATCGCGCGATTTTTGCGCGTCTGTAAATATTTATCGACTCGTCTGTCTGCGGCCGACTGTTACGATCGACTCGCTTGCAATAATTAATTGCTCGTGAACGAAAAAAGCACGCAGAGATAAGAGTCTACAAGAGAAGCAGGCACAGATCGAATAAAAGTCATTGAGCCGCTTTAAATTGTACGAGTCATTGCGGTATCTCAGTCCGAGTCTATGAAAAAAGAAACAAAAAAGCTCTTACGATCTTATGGTCAAGGCCGTGAATTCGGCGTTGGCAGCCGCTTGCTCGTACAGCAGAAGATTCGAGCATCCGGCCTCCCAGTTCACGTAGATGACGTTCATGTCTTTCTGCATGCATTAACATATGGGCAACGTGGGAAAATCATCTGGATTTTCGATTGAAAAGAAAGACAGCAAGTTTCGTACCCAGGTCAAAAGTCGCTTCTTCAACTTATTCATCGGATCGTCGTAGAGCTTGCCCAAGTATCCGTGTACCAGCAGCGCCGTCGGGCGCCTCGGCTCAAAGTCGTACCTGCCGACGTCCAAATTGCCACCGGCCGTCCAAACTGCCTCGTAGCGTCTGCTGGCGAAGTGAAAATCGATCTGGAACTCGTCGTACCCGAGGAACTTGGGCCAGCACTTGAGCTTGCGAATGAGCCCACTGGCGTAGGCCGCGTCGCTCGTACGAGACGGCCAGAGAGCCGCCGACACCACGACCACCAGTTGGATCAGAGCCGCCGTGTCCATTTCGGCTCATAGCATTTTTTTTGACAAACAATTTGCACGACCAGTGACACTTACATATACTCGAAACGAAGATGTTGCTCGCTGCAGCGAGTCGATAACGACTAATAATTGGAGCTTATCGGTGGCTTTTAGCTACTTTTTTTCTAATATGCGTCGATTAATGCCATAATTATAAAAAGAACGAATATATCAACCTTATCGCGTTGTCGTGCGTCTCTGTACATGGTTGCAATTTGAAAAAAGTATATCGCTACACGCCTCGTTATCCGTACCCACAAGTGGGATGAGAAGCCCGCATAATTGACTTTGAATCGTTTCAGATCTGTTTCGAGTCAATTAATCGGTATATTTTTAGCGAAACAATAAAAATGTATGAGCGAGCTCTGGTGTTTTTTCTTCGTGACAAAAATGTACAAGACGTGTTTTGACGCATGCATCGCGACTCGAGCTCGAGATCGATCGTTTTCAGAAAATTATATAGGAATCGAGCGATTAACGCTCGTTAATTTACGGAGCTGCTGCAATTAATTTGTTTGCGAGATCGCGACGTTACGCTTAGAAAACATCCTTTAGTTTCCCAGTGATAACATTTGCTCGATCAATTTTTGTTTGTTCTCTCTCGAAAGAAACGAGCGCCTCCGCGCGAGCTTTTGATCGACGTCGTTCGCGAAATCGCGCGAAACTTTCACCTTGACATTGATCTATAGCCTCACAGGTGCGTATACGTGTACGTAGAGTTTTTGTCCACGAGTCTTTATCAATCGATAAGAGCGCGTACATGAAAAGACGGCCCAGCTACGTTACGCGAGCCTGCGTGGGAGCTTTCGAGCGAATATGACTCGATCGAAAAATTTTCGCAATTATTTTTGCAACTATTGCACGAAAACGGCGAGGCGCGCGTGTTTCGATGATCGGCCTGGCAAACTCTCAACGCGTCGCCTAAATATCTTATCTCAAGCATTATCTGTGTGTATAATAATGCAAATACGCATGTGTCAGTCCTCGCACTCGCATATCACGGGGATTTTGTAACTCCACGCGGAGAATTTGCGCAAATCGCACGGCGTAAGATAATCAATTTGTCGTTTAGTAATTGTTATTTGCCAAATTTCAATTAGGACAATAGGCAGTGCAAGATAAAGTATCCTACAGCAGACTCGAACCCAATACGATGAAACATGCTTCTATATTATGCGTAAACAAATACACGCGTGACTGCGGCTGCGGCGTCTGTCAAGGCCACGCCGACGATCGACTCTCTTTCATGCATAATAGATTTTCGCTCGAAAGTCATGAATTATAGAGCTGTATGCCTTCCGCGAAGCAGATCATACAATATGCACAACTACTCGAGTAAGCGCTTTATTAAATGCTGCATCCACACGCTTATAAAATACCAGCAATCGGTGACTGATTGCTATGTCGTATACTACGTCTGCGCGCTAAACCCGAAAGGGTAAAATCTGCAGCCTAATTGACATTTAATTTGCAACTGATTAAAAAAGTAAGGCACGTATGTGAAATTGCCACGTATCAATTTACCACCCAATTATCAAGTTAATTTTTCGAGATGTGATAAGCGGACGTAATGCATCAGACTTCTGATTAGTTGTCAATTCGATATAAATTGGATTTTCACTGCAATTTTCGACCCTTTGTTATCATCACATCGATGTAAATTAAAAACATTTCTATGAAATATTTTACATAATAGATGGCACGAGCGTCAAAAATAGAACACGCGAAACTTAGTTTATAATAAAAACGAGACCGAGGCCCTTGCTCTTGCCAGCCGCAGACGGCCAGCTATAATATAGGTAAAGACGTATATATAGCGCAGCTGCAGCATGTTTCCTACGTACGACGCATCGCGTGGCCTAACTTCCGTCGCTCGAATTGCAGCCCATGTAGCGACTTGCACTGCATACATTTCTTATATTATTAATAGTTATAAACGACGACGACGCGCAAAGCCACGCGATTATATGCCAGCTACGACTGTAGTTTCATGACGCTCCGCGACTGCTCGCCGACCGACCGCCTTCTGCTGCTGTCACGTTTACGCGTGGCCACCGCCGCCGACGCTCGCGGGCTCGCGGCTCGCCTCAGCGGACAAAAGTTGAACATGCCGCCTTGTTGACGTTTGCCAATGCGACACATGCGATACGCTTGACGAGTCCTCCCACGGTTTTCAACCTTTTTTTTTCCTTCCCAACCCCTGGATGATGAGTGAGAACATGGAGGATCTATTCGAGAGAATCAAAGCACTGGAGAATGAGCTGGCTGAGGAGAAGAGGAAGAACGAGGGTATGGCCCAGACGAGAGCCAAAATAAAGCAGATGTCTAGCGAGGTTGTCGACACCAACCCTTACAGGTTTGTGCCCATTACTCTTCGGATTTTTATAAATCGTCGCTACAAATACCCAACTACCTCTCATCTTCTTCACTTTTTATCAATGAGCCCTTTAAAAAAAGCAGACGAAACTTTTTCCATCTCGGCCATTCATGATACGCATTCAACATATGTTTCCATTATTTTACGCGTCAATCCAGGTTGCAATGATTTTCCAAGGACTAAATCTTTATTTATTGTTTCAGTCGTCTATTGGCCCTTCAACGTATGGGAATAGTACAAAATTATGAGAGAATACGAAAAATGACAGTTGCTGTTGTTGGTGTTGGAGGAGTTGGAAGTGTCACTGCTGAGATGCTGACCAGATGCGGCATTGGAAAGGTAACTTATTGTTCTTTGCCAATCTACATATTTAAGACATTATTTTTGCACATTCAAAATGTTTTTTTAAACATTTATAATTTAATTTATATAAATTTATTATTTCAAGTTATTTCTCAGGCTTTTAGATATAGTTGTAAAATGTTGTCATTTTCATTTCAGTTGGTCTTATTTGACTATGACAAAGTAGAATTGGCCAACATGAACAGACTGTTCTTCCAGCCCCATCAAGTAGGACAAACTAAGGTAGAAGCTGCAGCAATAACTCTGAGGTTCATAAATCCAGATGTAGAAATTGATACGCACAATTACAACATTACTTCAGTAGATCACTTTGATCATTTCATGAATACAATCAAGTATGTAAACTAATTGGCTCATTAATGATGCTGATTTATAGAAAAAAATGTTATTGGACTAATTATATTCATTAACTAACTGGGGTATTGTTCAATTATTATTTCAGTACTTCCAGTATTAATGGTGGTCGAGTAGATTTAGTACTTAGCTGTGTTGACAATTTTGAAGCTCGTATGGCAATTAATACTGCATGTAATGAACTGAATCAAAAATGGTTTGAAAGTGGAGTATCAGAAAATGCTGTATCAGGGCATATACAATTTTTAGTTCCTGGAGAAACTGCTTGTTTTGCTGTAAGTATATTTTATGTACAATGTGTATAAAACAAATGCTAATAAAAATACACATTTTTATTTTTTGTCAGTGTGTACCACCTTTAGTAGTTGCTGCAAATATAGATGAAAAAACATTAAAACGTGATGGTGTTTGCGCGGCATCACTACCTACAACCATGGGAATTGTAGCTGGATTTTTAGTTCAAAATGCTCTAAAATATTTACTTGAATTTGGAACTGTTACTCCTTATCTTGGATATAATGCAATGCAAGATTTCTTCCCAACAATGAGATTAAAGCCTAACGTAAATTGTGATGACAAATTTTGTAGACTAAGACAATCTGAATATGTAGCCAAACCAAAAATAGAGAAATGCGAAGAATGTGTAGAAGAAAAACCTTTACATGAAGATAATGAATGGGGTATGTCAAATATTTGTTGTGAACACACAAAATTAAAAATCACATCTGAATTAACTCCTTTTTTACAATAATTGACAGGAATTTGTCTTGTTGATGAAACTGTACCTGAAGAGTACGAAACGAAGAAAAGTGTTGCACCTGGAATATCTCAAGCTTATGAACTACCAGATCAAGATATTGATTTTGATATTGGGGCAGAAGCTGATATTGATACAAATGAACAGAGTTTGGAAGAATTAATGTCTAAAATGAAATCTATATAGTTTTTTATATAAAAAGCTAAAAATGAATACTTTATTTCATTAAAAACATGGACAAAATTTTTTATACCACATATGTTTTGTTTAATTTATAATTAAAATATTTACAGTATTATAAATATGTTGATATATACAAGTCTAAACTTAATTATTTTTTAATAAATTTGATGCAATTTATGTATCAAACTTATCATAACACACTGCTTGGCCTTCTTCTTCATATTCTTCTTTTTTAACAACCAAGGAAGAATAATTAGAATCATTTGCTAATAGGCTTCCACCTTCCCAAGCATATGTAATAGGGCTAAAAAGAACATCAGTTATTATTAAATATGCTACTTTAATTGATCACAATACTGTATACTAACTTTTCTGGCAGATAAATATTTATTTTATATTCTTCCGGAGCTAAGCTTCTAACATCTTTGAGAAGACGTTCACGAAATCCAGGAAATTTAGCGCAACCACCAGTTAGAACAATATTAGCTAATAAATGAGGCCAAGTTTCTTCTTCACAAACTTTTATAGAATCCATTATAGCCTCTGGTATACCCATTTGTTTAATTCCAACATCAGATGGATGAAATAAAATTTCAGGAATTGTGAATCTTTCATTATTCATGCGCAAAACCTGAGAATCTGTGTCAGTTCCAGGATCAGTAAGATACCCTCTCCTTATATTTGTAAAATCAGGTAGTACATAATCTTTGACAATTGAATTTTCCGAAATTTTCTTTTTAGCGATTTCCATGTCATTATAAAAATCTTGAGATACAAAGCAAGAATCTTCTTTTACTTGATTAACAACGTAAGTTTCATCCATCACATGTAATTGTCTATAAGATAATATTTCTTTCAAGTGATTTGTCAGTAGCTTTCCACCAACATCTATTCGTCTTATACCAGCCTTTATTTTCATATCATTTACATAAGGTACTATATGAGTAAAACTGTAACCAACATCTATTACAATACAGCATTTAGCAGTAGGATTCTCGTGTCTGTAGTGATAGCAAGATAATGTTGAAGGATTTATCCTCAGTAAACTAGCCACTTCAAAATCTTCAAAAAATATCTCAACCATTGCCTCTTGTATGGAAGAAAAATTAAAAGGTGGCTCAGTGATGGTGATGGAGGTTTGACTCAGATTAATTGGGCAACACTCTTTAGAAAAAATGTAATCCCAGACGGTTTTTTGGATGTCCCAATTGACTATGTAACCCTTTTGGAAGGGTAGCATGAAGTAAAGGGCAGCTAAATCTCGACATTCCTCAATTTGATTTCCAATAAAAGGTCGACGCCGTTCACTTTTGGCTTTCATAATGCAATTTGGTACAACTCTGTTAAAAGTAAACAATCACTATCGTCTCAAAACATTCTCAAAACAAATTTAGCGCGAATAACATAACCAAAAATTTTGTTCGACTTCTACTCACGTCGGAGATGCAGTGGCAAGTCCAGCTTTGGCCGTGTTGGCACCGTTATCCAAAACAAATACCTGTGTATTCATTATTTAAACAATTTCACTCATAAATTTTGAAATAATACAATAAAATAACAATTGCACCGGCACACTTTACGCGAATTCTCAATTCGAAGCACACAGTTGTTTACGTTTGTACGATTGGCTTACACAATACATATGTCAGGTGGAGAGACGCAACGCAACTCACTCAAAACTGTAGTCTGCTAATGAGCAAAATTTACCGTCATTGAAAAAGAGAAAACACAATGTGGGGGTTCGTTTTATGCTTTTTTTCAGCATTTGCTTTGCAGCTTAAATTTTCAAAATTTAATTTTCTGTCATTTTTTCTTCAATCAATAGCTAAATAGGTATTTTAATGGAGTTAAAAATTATTGAAAAACTGCGAAGTATCAAAAAACGTTTTATTTGACATTTTAAGTAATACATAACTTGGGATAGAATAGAAAAATGCAACGTCTTCGTAATGATTCGATGGAGAAAACTTACTAAGATATTTATTTTGAAGAAAAATAGAAAAACCATTAATTATTCTTTTAATTTTCAGATAATATGACGTAAAAAATCAGTCGTGTAGGTACGCTTAACAGCATCAAAAAGTTTCTTACATTTTAATATGTGAAAAATTAAAATGCAAGCTTTTTTAGTTACATGATAATAATTAAAAATTAAGAAATGCAAAAATCATTATACGAAGCGATATCATTTCACTAAAGGCTGATCAAAACTTCATATGCCAATTTTTAAATAAATATTTGAAATTTGCACATCATTCTTACATTTTTTAAAATTTATATTATTAACTTTTTTTCATTTTAAAACTTTTTTAAGTATATTTGAAGATTCAAATGTTGAAAATAATGAAATGCATCGAATTAAAACTCGCGATAAAAATATCGAGAAGCTTCTCTCGTTAATTCCTACCGACTTCAAATTCACATTAGTTAATGAGCAACAACATCTTTTCTATCGTCACCAGCGTCAATTCTTTGACTTTCCAAGTATTAGATACATTTTTATGATAAAAATTGAATGCAATATATATTATGATGAAAGTTACAAGATATTGTTGATGATTAAACGAACAAATTTGAATTTTTTGTCATTCTTTGATATTTCCGAATTTTAGTTTGATTAATGGGCCAATTGAACAAAACTACAACATTTACTGTAGAGAGTGATTGACAAAACTTACTGTTACATAAATTATGGTCGTTTTTACTCTCTTTTGCCGATATTTTGTTAATTTAGGATAAGCAATAGAATTTGAAAATTTAATAAATTTTGGTCAAATAAATTCGCAAGTTCTCGTGTGGTATGCATTGCTGAATATTGTTGCGAGTAAGAACCGTGGAAAACTTGTACTTTTAAAACAAAAAAGGTGAAAGTGTTTTACAATTCAGAAGTGATACATTGCTCATTTATTTTTTCAAACTGAATGGCGCAAAAGTGCATAGTTGAGGATATTTGAGATATTTTGTAATTCTAGATACTTTGAAAAAGCAAAATCGAAGCATTAAAAATCAAAATGTTCGAGCTCAAGTATGTATGCCGTAATACACAACGGAAGTGAAATTATTTATATTTTTTCTCATTTCCGGATATAGTTAATGACCAGTTACTTAAAAACTGGTACGCTTATATTTCTGACAAAAGTCGTTCAATACATTTTTCAATTTTCTCTTTTGCATCGATATTTGTTCAACATCGATTACCTAAATAATTTTTTTTTATACATAAACTCCGAGTGACATGTTGGAACGTTTAAACACGTTCGCAAGTATTCGCAAGTATATCTCTGTCAAGCTAATACAATCTCTCATTTATCTCTTTCACTTCTATGCAATCAACGCTTTTTATAAAGTTAACGAGGCAGTTTACTTTACACATAGTTTCTTTAATGTTGTTAGAATTCTAGATTATACAAATAGTACGTTTCATGTGTAGAATACATAACGCATTCTTAGTTGCACACTTAATATCTGTGAGTTAAAGTGTAAATCCCCAAGTAATCAGTGAATAATGTAAGATCGAAATGTAAAAATCGTAACAATTTCTACGAAAAATTATCCATCACTCGATCATAAAATAAGTTTTCATGAATAGTACGTATGTAAATTCGATCATGGTAATAGTTCACACATTTTATCATTTTTATATGGTATGCAAAATTTCCGAAGTACTCATACGAGAATCGTGTAAACGTATTATATATTTATATATAAATGTAAAATTCATCAGTGAAATTTCGGCAGCTGCCGGCTGTGATTCTGCCCGTATACGAAGCGCTGGTAGGTCGTCACGCAGCTCCGTCGTTGAGTTCTCGTCGGTATAACGCGATCGTCAACGGAGCCGGTGGTACAGATGCTGACTTTGCTGCTCCGTGGACGAGGGAGCGGCGGCGGCTACTCGGATCGATCGTTAGAGCTGCTGCTGCTCGTCCGATGCCAAATCGTCGAGAATGCTCGCGTCGTCGGGTGATGGCAACAGACCACTAGCTTCCGCACCGCATGATGAGCCATCTGCACAGAGCAAACAGAAAACGCACAAACGGGTTGACGCCGAGAAAGCGCAACCCTTTCGTTAGGCCCACAGCTGCTCTGTTTTTTCCAGCTCTAGTGAATTTTTTTTATGATGTAGATGACGGTGAAGAGAGCGGCAGCACGACGTTAGGAGATGAAAACAGGTCTTAGCCAAGCGCTAAATGTATTTTCAATCAAGAATGCAGCTCTAGGTCATACACGTCTTACATCCTATACACAAGGGCCATGCATGATTTCTAAGATGATCTCTCAAAAAAATACTTGCATTTTCACAAGCTCTACGTCAGACTGAGCCAGACTATTGTCGAAAAAAAATAATCATCAATTATTTTTTCCGCATTTCTTGGAAATCTTGAAAACAAGTCCAACGATTTCGTAGCAAAGTTCAAAGAGGATTCTTCTAAATTTATACCTACCTTTCAAGATTTCATAGAAATAAGTTAATAATAAATGGAAGCAATACACGTGAATTTGATTAACATTCCATTGAAGTTGAAAATATAAATTTGAATTGGAATAAAAAGATATAAATCATTTCATTCATCTAAATTCTACAAGATGAAAATGGATGAATCGGATAAAACTTCAACTACAAGCACATATATGCAAAATGCTGATTAAAATAACCATAAAAAACAAGGAATGGGTTTGACACAAGAGAACAATTTATATTAATTTGCTAAGTATTATTGAACAACATGTTTACAAAAATGATTGATAAAACTACAATTTATATAATCAAAAACTGAGTTTTATTAATCGTCATTTATCAGAAATAAAAATAATCATTTTATTTGTGTTACAGCTCTTTTAATTTTTTAAATTTCTATTTTTCTTCAAAAACTTCATTAAATTTTATATTTTGAAAACCCACTTAAAAAAGTATTAGAGCTAATATAAAGGTTAAGTTTTACAAAATAAATCAAGTTTAACGTGTATTTCAAAACATTAAAATTCAATAAAGCTTTTAAAAATTTTATGTACATGTAACGTTATTTGTCACCACTTGATGGACATTACAAATTGTTACCCTAACTAATGAATATTTATACTAACAATGAATATCAGACGTACACCAATCGATAATTAATTGTACATCACATGAGAAATGGTCAGCAGGAAAGATAGGACTATTGAATAAAGAAAAAGCAAGTTGATAAAACTTTAATAAAAAAAATAATTTTCAGAATCTGCACCTTTTTATGTAGATTTGAATTGACTTTAATGTCTTGAAAAATACTCAATTTCTATAAAATAAATATAGTCAACATACAACAGCTTCAATCCTTGTAGGTGCTTCAATAATTTATTTGATAACTAAAGTAGCCTTTGAAAACATGACAGCCCTGAGTTGACTTCAAAAATTAATAATTTAAATGGCTTAAACTAACCACATTGTCTATTACTGAGTTCATTCGGTATTGTATAACATTTATTCAAAAATTGTTAAGAAATACTCAAGTTTTTAGCGTTATCTGTCTTATTACTGGCATTTAGACTAATGATTGCTTTGTTACACAAATTTTATACACAATTGCTCTTACTTCTTTTCTTTGAACAAGTTGATAAAAAAAACCAATATTACAAAAAGAATATTAAAGATTTGAAAAGAGTAAGGCATCTTTGTGGTATACCTAAATATAACTTTACACATTCTAAAATGTTTACATACGCAATTTCAACATGCATATGCCAAAGCATGTAAGTTACTGAAGCCGTTATGTAATATGTAATGACAGATTGGTTTTTACTTTTTTGTTGTTTTGTGTTGTATTAGGTAGAAGCAATTTATGGTGATGACATTACCTGGGCCGCTACTCACCTACAGGCAATGTGCCTGTCATGGGAGTAGGGGATGACGAGACCATGGCCATGCGGCCCTGATCCTTCACTGAAACAATTGGAACTGAAACATTCAAATATTTTATTTCGGTGACTCTTTCACAATTGGAGCTGAAACACGAATTTAAAAGAAAAAAAAAAATTATTTTAAAAAAAGATTAATCATCTACGTTTATAGAGCAAATTAATTTGTATCATATTTTCATTTTTTTTGTTATATTGTTCTTTATTTTTTTTATTAGTTTGACGATGCAGTTGGGATTATAAAGAAGTAAATTACTTACAGAAGTATGGATGATCCATGGCTTCGCGAGCAGTCAGTCGCTCGAAATGATCGTAGCGTAACAACTTGTCAAGGAAATCAAGACTCTCAGGAGAAACGAGATGCTGATTGTCCGAGTGCACAAAACGCTCCCAACGCTTACGCGAATGTCGTCCGAGTATGTCATTGAAGCGAGGATCAAGTTCAATGTGATACTTATCGAGATACTCGAAAAGTTCTTCAGTGCCCAGCACTTTAGCGATCCTTACTAGTTGATCATAATTGTCATGTCCATGAAAGAATGGTTCTTTTCTGAATATCATACTAGCCAACATACATCCTAAAGACCACATGTCTAAAGAATAGTCGTACATCTGTGAAAGTATGAATGTTAAAACAATGTGAAAAACTAAAAGGCAGAAACTAAAAATCATCATTAAAATGTACCTGGTAATCTACAAGAAGTTCCGGGCCTTTGAAATATCGCGAAGCAACACGCACGTTATATTCTTGACCCGGATGATAGAATTCAGCGAGACCCCAATCGATCAATCGCAGTTTTCTATTTTCATGATCAATCATTACGTTGTGTGGTTTTACATCTCTGTGCATAATACCCATGCTATGGCAATATTCCAATGCCTTTTTGTAAAAAAAATGTAGTTAGAAAATAATTATAAAATACAAATATGTTCACTGAATGAATAATACCTTCAAGAGCTCATAAAGGTAGTATCTAATATCATAATCTGATAAAGTTTGATAAAGCTGTTTGAAATCTGTATTGTTGACGTGCTCAAAAATTAATGCAGGTGTTCTAGAGACTGGATCTTTTACAACAGCTTGGAGTGTTATAATATTGGTCCCACCTCTCAAATTTTCAAGAATTTTGATTTCCCTCTTGATCTTCTTCTTTTTCACTGGCTGATATAATAAAAAACAAAATTAGTTTTTCTATAAAAATTATTTGAATATAAATAGATAATAAAATTACCTTCAATATTTTTACAACACATTTTTCATTATTTGTAATGTTGATAGCTTCAAATACTTCGCTGTATTTACCACGACCCAATTTCCGCACTAATTGGTAATCATCTTGTTGACTATAAAAAAAAATGAAAATATTTGTTTACTTTTTAAACTGTTGAGTGTAAAACTTTAAGGGTTGAAAGACTTACCCCCAGTTGACAACATAAGATTCATAATCCCAATATTCTCTGGGCTTATGTGAATTAACATCTGTGTAAACTCGTGCTCTACTTGGAAGCGCCATTGTATCAAAAAACTGAGAATCCACAACACAATCGTCAGTGGTAGTATTCGGAGTCCAGCCGCCTGTATTAACTATAGAAAAAGTTTGTGCTCTACCAACTTTTCTAGTTTCTTTCACCCAATCTCTAATAAACGAGCGAGCTAATAAACCTGAAAAATATTATCACAATAAAAAGATGAATTTTTTTTTGTTTTTTTATATTAATGGGCAGCATATTGAAGCTGTTACAAATAACAAAACCACTATATTTGTTGTAAATTAAAGACTTTAGTTTTTGTCTGCATAAGACTGGTTTTGTACTCATTTGAAATGTAAGATTAAGTTTAGTTTTAAATGAAGTCTAATGTTATTTAAAATTTAATAAAGGATTAAAAGTTTAAATAATATTAATTAAGACTGAAATTTATAGATAATACAAAACAAAAGATAAACCATACTTGTTAAAAGTTATAGCAGCAGAGAAGAATGAAGCAAGAGGGTTTATTTGCAAAGTAAATAAGCTTATCCAAAGCAGTAGAGTAGTATTGATGTACCAAACCATATCCAAATAAAATCCCAGCTACATAAAAATGATAGTTGAAAATATAGAAATATTGTTAACGATCAATTATTTGATGTTTAAATGAAAGAAAGTAAAGTGATAAAGCTCTCGTGCAAAAGTTAGAGCTTTGCGAATCTAACCTACAGAACTGATACACGGAACACGACACCCCTTTTAAAGCCACCCTCGTACAAAAAGCATTAGCTACAGATTTTATAGTCAAATAAGCATAAAATAATGAGCTCTCTCTCACTACGTATGACCCAAGTGTGAATTTCTAAAAATGGCTCATAAATGTTAAATTTCCACGAAATTTTAAGCGAGAGAGAAAAAAAAACGTGCCTGCACGAAACAGAAGTCGGTATACACGCACGCCTTATTCGTTCCGGTGTCTTATAAGGCGAGACCGTAACCGCACATGCTCGTCGGGCTCGGCGAATTTACTGAGAGCGACCTACCTGCACACGACACACGTTTTCTCGCAACTCGGACTTGCAGCTAGCAGTACACTGCTCTCAGCCGCTCATGTTCATTTTCGCTGGAACCCAGAGTAGAGCCGAGTGAGAAATAATCGAAGGATAAAGCCGATATTAGAGCTGAATTGGCAAGTAGCATCCTCTTCATCGAGGCACACGTAGGCACGCGCGCGCCGCTACAGCGTACGAACGCGAGTAGTAGGTATCTGTCTCTTTCTCTCTTGATACTTTGGCTCGATTCCGTCCGTCTCTTTTTCACTCTCTGCGCGAATATTGCCATGAGAGCTGGCCGCACATACACGCAAACTATATTCTATACGTGTATACACACGTTATATATGTTCACGTACATATACGAAGATATTTACACTCATCGAACTACTTCCCAAGCGATAATATGCAAATGACGACTTGTCTCGTGCAAAAAGTGCATTATAAAACGCATCGCGGCGTTACGCTCGCGATACTCGTGGCGAGCGCGATTATGCCATGAGATGCTAACCCATCGAGTCTGGACTCTCGCAAGCATATTCTACAAACGCTCTTATCGAGTGTAATACAACAACTTGGAATACACACCACTATACCAATGCCACTATATAAATTATAGTCAACTAGTCTACTTGTACTATTACTACGAGTACTACAACGCATGCTATAGTCAATAGAAAAATAAAAATACTATTATTGCAAGAAGCTTAGGTTGGGCAACGGTTGCTTTATAACCCAATGTATGACGAAGGTGCATGCAAAAATAAGCGAGGTTTCGCTGGCTTTTTCTTTCTGGCCACTCGCGTATCGGATCGATGAATTGGGCTGCTCGAGATCTCTCGAGCTGGCGTTAAAACGGCGCCGCTAGATGATAGCGAAAGTATAAAGATTGAGAGCGAGAGAGAGAGAGAGAGAGAAAGAGAATGGAGACATACAAAAAGACAGAAGCAATGTTACGTACATACCTAATGCATTCCGGGCTAGAATGTTGATGGTTTGTCGGGAATGCAGGGCAGAATTGGGCAGTAGGTTATTTTCAGGGAGAGCTGTTGTGTACTTGTGTGTGCAGCAGGCGGCAGCTAGCGCAGCAGTTTTTTATTTTTTATATATATCTTGTACGTGCGTGCGCTACTATTGTACGCTGACGGCGGCCGAGACTGGAGTCGGGTGTACAACCGAGCTGCTGTGGCACATACGCGATTATGTTCGACGAGCCAATTTTATTAAATGTATCGTACGGATAAGAAGACGGTGTAAAAGAACAGAAAAAAAGTGAATCGCCTTCCCGCTTGGTCAGGCTAATGTAATGTATAATTTTTGTATAGAATTCGGTGTGCCTCGTCGGGCCGGCTCCGCCGAGAAGTCTTAAGGCAGTTGGGCTCGACAAGCACCACACACTGAATCGCTGAGCAGCGACACGAAGGTGTGCAAAACTCTCTGTATACAGCAGAGAGCACAGCAGCAGCACTCGGCAGAGCGCACAGCAAAGAGAGAGAGAGAGAGAGAGAGAGAGAGAGACGGATCGAGAGAGAAAAAGATAGAGCAGCGGCGGCGACGGCAGCGGCAGCGGCAAAGAGAAGTAGGAGAATCCAGCATATATAATAATAATGAGAGAGAAGTAGGAAATATAACGCGAAGCGATGAGCAAAATGGCAGCCGGCACGCAGGCAGGCAGCGCGAAAACAGCCAGCAGCGGCGGCGCTGTGCGTCGTGATACTTGTGTGCTGCCCTGCTGCGTTCGCGACAGCCGACTTGCGCGTTGCGCGCCGATATCGGCCTCTAGTTACACGGAAAAAAGCACCACATAGCTACCACCAGGCAGCAGTCAGCAGAAGCAAGGCAGCAGCAGTACGTCACTCTCGCGTAACTCGACACTCACGGGCTCTATATTTTCCATATCGATACGAGCCGATATCTGCTCCAAAAGGTCTATTGCCTTATATCGTACACGGGACCGACGATTGGACCGTTATATACTGCAAATCGCAACTTGTTGATTAAACCTAAATCTACACTCGATTGAATTTTCCCTTTGAAGATCGAGTATGTTATTTACCCTCTGTCACATGCCTCTCTAATTTAGCAGGCTTCATCGCGTTCGTACCCTACTAGTCAAATTCTTGTTTGCGAATTAATATTGGTAAGGTTTACTTGTTTGTCGTCTGCTCGTGCCCAAAAGTGTGAAGGTCTGCTTTTTGCGACTCCCATTTGGTTTTTGTCGATTCTATTCCACGAAAGGAGAACAACTTTGTTTACAAATTGTATCTAGTTAACTGTATGGGAGAAATTTTTGAATACTCATAGTTTTACTAGTACTAGTATATACCTGCAATTCAATTACAAGCGCGTTCTCATATGGGCTTTTTTTTAAGCACACTAACGCAATTTCATTTTATCCTTTTTTTATTAAAAGCAACGATCCAACTTTAGCATGAAAATTCCTGAATTTTGGATGGCGTGGTTCTAAAATTATTTTAAATACTCATATTGGAACATTTTTGAAAGCAAAGGACGTTTTTTTATCATCTTACAGTTTTTTATGAAAGCTAAGCGTATGTATCTGCCCTATCCTACTCGAAAGGGAGACCGATCTAGTAAAATTTTTACTGAAAATCTAAATTGTATATTACAGTATAAGTATACAGATGCAATTATGAAAAATTATAACGAGTACAACAAATTTAAATTGATTATTCAAAAGATTGTGATTGTAAGTATATATGATACTATACACCTAGACAGTGAGAATTAATCATAAAGCATAGCTAATATTGTATACATTAAGTAAAGCATCACAATTATTTACAAAAACGCGGGACATCTACAGCTTTAAAATTTGCCGATATAAGCTTGTGTAGACTTCTCAATCTCTTCGTACTTATACTTCAATTTTGACTGGGTTTGATTTGTGCCATTGTATTCCGGGATAAAAAATTATTATTGTTGTTAGTTTTTTACCCGGAGCCTCTGTAAATCTTTCACGATTGAACCCATTAATTGTTTAATTTCACAAATGAATAAATCCGCATGGAGCAGCGTTTTATTGATATCAATGCAAATAACTTATAATTTTACATGATATGGCAATCAAAAAACGATGGTTTTTCCACTCAAATATAGATTTCAATTACAGGTAATCTATCAAATCAAATATGATGATCGATCCCCAAATTAAAATTGTTCATTACGTACATAAAGTAATTTCCGATGAGAACAATCTTAGAATTAATTTTTTCTAAAAAATCGAACAGTTCTTAACTGAAATTTTATTTTCATTTTACAATTCATCAAGGCACGATAACAATATTTTAATTATTTTACATCAACGCACTTAAATAGCACAATTCTATTCAAATTGTTCATACATTTTTAAAACTAAAATTATTTTTTGTTTCTTGTCAATTGAAGAAAGTGTCTGAAACTCCTTTCATCGAACGAAAAAAAATTCTAAGATGATAATTTTTCCTTTGATTTAAAAAATATTACCATTACATATACAGACTTATTGTTACATTACTCATCACCCCTTCTTCAATTGATGACGAAGACTCTGACGCATAGGTTTGGAGAAAAGCTTTGTGTAACGAAAATCAGAATGGGAACATCAACCTTTTCTAATGTAACCACCCCATCATCGTTGAACATGAGTATCTATGTGAAGAAATAAGAAAAAATGGCTTACGTGCGGCTGAACTGATGTATGTTTCTGGTCGTAACGTGAACGAGTGCAAAAAGTTTGGAATAAAGAAATAAATAAAAATTATTTCATGTTTTCGTTCCACAATGAAACCCACATCTTCGAATTATTCAAGCAGCATAATTTAAAAATATATAACAAAGACAAAACGTTATTTCTCAATTAAAATATATTACTAAATGATTAGGAATCGTAACAAAAAATATCGCTTGCATAAATCGATTGCTTAAAAAGGGTAAATTGAATGTATTTTGATACTCTGCTCTTTATGGTTTTCGATGTCTTCGGGAAATTTAAGAAAGTGACATGGAAGACTAGCATTGCGATTTTCCTCTTCTGCTATCCAAAAAAGCTTAGTTAAAAAATGTTTAGTTTAAGATAATATCATGAAATAATCAATGTAAAAACAAAAATTTAAGATTCTCGAAATATCTTTATTAGAAATGAGTTTGAAGAAGCAATAAATATGAAATTGCTCTTGATCGATCGAACCTCGTAATCAAAATAAAAAATATAAACAAAAAATATTAATTGTCAACAAGTAAAACAGGCTTTTGCAGTTCCAATACATATAAAGTTAGTGGGATTTTTTATTTGTGTCAAAACTCCAGATTCACGATGCTTCCACGTTAAAAAGATATCACATTTTACATACACACGCATGAGTTACTTGGTACACCGAATATACACTCACATATTTATAGCCGAATCGATGGTTGCTATAGATTTGAAAATAAATTAAAAATATTTGCTTTGAATTTTGTTAGAAATATTATTGTGTCAACGATATTGATACTCTGGTCAATTTGAATGCAAATAGTAAGGATGAAAAATGGGTACGTATTGCTACCATAAAATAAAGACATTAATTTTGGAGTTCAATTTTAGAGCTCCCGTGCAAAGGTATTCTGGCCAGGTTGATATATTTCTCGGAGTTGTGTGTGTTCCTGATTGCCCTTTTGTAATTATCGGGAGATGGCGAATTGATCGTTGAGAGAGAGAGAGAGAGATTAAGAGAGGGGTAGACTGAGAGCCCAGAGAGAGAGAGAGAGAGAGAGAGAGAGGAAAGTGTGGTAATGTAAATGAAAAAAAGGTAGAGAGAGGGTAGGTAGCCAGATATACTAAAAAAAGAGGCATCAACAGATCACGAATGAGGTATAGAGCACTCGTGATGGTATCGAAATTCTGTTTATTCCGTTATAAATAATTTGTTATATACATTTATGTTTGAGCAAATTTAGGTAAATTATATTTACGCTTCGTCTCTGTTATAATGTTTACTGATTTGACAATAACAAAGTTAGTAAGAACCGAAGCGTTGTCATGCTCGCATCACTATATTTTTCTTACATTCGAGAAAAAGCTGATATTAAATTTGTGAATCTTGAACCACCGAGAAACTCCAATAACTTGAAGCCCAAACCATTTTTATTTTTTGGTGTTGTAAATTCCAATTCACCCATGTATCCTGAAAGCATGAAGCCCGAATCAATGATGTTCGACGATACTCAAAAAGTATTTTTGGACCGAATTTGTCAATATATAGACGAAGCTGAAGAAAATATAAATGAAAAGGACTTTTATGAATACAATGCCACGTATCAGACGTCGAATATAAGGTAAAACACTTGCAATAAAAATTATCAATCTTTATCAATGGAAAACGCTCAAACAATTTCTGTTCTTGCATGTAGTAATGACTCATCTGCTTTACCAAACATAAATGTACGGGGAACATTAAATTACTACCAATATTATACAGGTCAAGATAATTTAGACCATGTGTATGAAAATAGTTCCGATTCGTCGATTAATTTAAATTCAAACGAACAAACAAAATGCGCGTATAATCAAGAGTCTGCAGATATATTGTCTGCACTCAATTTAAAAGAAATACCAACAAATGATTATGCCTTTAATCCTATGTCACTGATTTATCCAAACGAAATCACACATACAAATTCATACGAAAAACTTGATGATATGTTTGAAGAAATGTCTGCTGTGTCCCCTGCACAAGTTGAGGGCAAAATAACAATAGATGATTTTGAATTTGATCCTTTCGCATTAGTTGACCCAAAATTAATAACATATTCAAATTCGTACGAAAAACTTGATGATAAATTTGAAGAATCGTCTACTGTGCTGTGTGAAGACAAAATAACAACAAATCGTTTTGAGATTGATCCTTTTGCGTTAGTTGATCCAAAAGAAACAACATATTCAAATTTGTACAAAAACACCGATAATATGTTTGAAGAATTGTATGCACAAATTGAAGACAAAATACCAACCACTGATTATACCTTTAATCCTACGTCACTGATTAACTTAAACGCAATCACACATTTAAATTCCTACGAAAAATTTGATGATATGTTTGAAGAAATGTCTGCCGTGTTGCCTGCACAAATAGAAGACAAAATACCGACCAGTGATTTTGAATTTGATCTTTTTGCATTAGTTGATCCAAATGAAATAACATATTCAAATTCTTACAAAAATACCGATAATATGTTTGAAGAATTGTCCACGGTGTTGCCTGCACAAACTATAGACGAAATAGAAACAAATGATTTTGAATTTAATCCTTATGCATTAGTTGATCCAAATGAAATAACATATTCAAATTCATACAAAAACGCCGATAATATGTTTGAAAAAATATCTGCCGTATTTCCTACACAAATGGAAGTCAATATACCGACAAGTGATTTTGAATCTGATCCTTTCTTATTAGTTGACCCAAACGTAGCAATGAATTATAATTTAAGTTTAACAACAAATTACGCGGCTGAAGAAAAGTTTGCTGCATTATCGAATGAAAATGGAATACCAACAAATGATTTTGAATTTGATCATTTCGCATTAAATAACCCATTCACTCTTTATGAGTTTCATAAAAACATTCTTGATACATCGTTAGATTTATGGACCCTGCATGAAAATCAAGAATATTTGAGGCCCTTTGAATTGAACACCTACCATACAACAAACAAGGCTGATAATTTAATTAGTTCAGATAATAAGAACGTAGAAAAAATGAGAAATAAAATCGAAGAAAATATTGCAACATCTGAAAGAAACATCACGGGACCAACAGGTCATTCGCGAAATGAAAAAACAGACTGCATAGATAAAAACATTGAAACATCAAACTCTATTATAAACACGGTAGTAAATCGCCGTTACAGCACCAGGTCTATGACCAAATCTACCTCTTTCCCTTATAAGAATGTGGATGAAAGTATTTTAATTTCAAAATCGAGTTCAGATAACCCTGTGAATATTTTGTGTAACGTCAGTTCTACCACTTCAAACCGTCTAAATTCTATGAAAACAGATAACTGCATCAGCCGTAACATTAAAGCAACTAACTTCATCCCAAAATCACCTGTAGATCTTTTTGACAATAATAACAATCTTACAACTTCAAATGATCGAAATCTCGATACAATTACATACGATAACGATGAAAATACAATACCATCTAAATCAAGCTCAAATACCCCAAAAAGTCCTTATAATATTAGATCTGTCGTTAAAACTCATCTAAATGCTTCGAAGTGAAAATAATAATCCGGAAATTCGAATCGGACCACACAAGTCATTTACAACTCAAAATTATGTATTGTACCATATGTTGTGAAAAATTATTTTCTCTCTAAAGAGGACAATTAATTACGTCTAATTTGTTATTAGACAAGAAATAATGAGCGAAAATAATTATTTGTTAATATTATTAAAATATTTGTTCATATATATGTATATATATATTGAAAATATGCGTACATAAATGTATACACGTGTGTTGTAAAACTATTAACTTAATAAAAAAAATTTACCATGTAAGAACAACAAAAACATACTCAATATTTGATAATTTTTCTCAACAAAAAATGATTTTATTCCTCGTTTATGCATTTTGATGAATTGATTAATAAATATAGTTAAACTAATTACTAATAATATAAGATTAAAGTGGGTCTTAGTTTCTTACAACTTTTATAGAGTATAATAAAAATTGCTCATCAAAACTAATGTTTTGGAATCAAATAGGTCCAAATATGGGTTTTTATACTTGTGCCTCATAAAATTAAACCTTTTATAATTGTTTGCTTTGTTTCAATCGTAATATATATTTTAACAATATTAGATATTACTGAATACACTCAAATACTTTGAAATTCGAAACGTATTATAAATCGATACACAAGTTTTTTTTTATTATTATTTATGGTGCTTTCACTCGCTAAGGCATTGCACTTACTTTATTGAATACTGCATAAAGCTTAGTGGTAACATTAAATTTGATAATTACGTTAATTATCATTGAGAAACATACGTAATGAAATTGTTAATTATTCACGTCACCGCGGAAAGCCGCTACTTCCAAGAAGTTTGTTTATGTACCTGTAGGTATTGTTTACACGGTTTAAAGGCCTCGATCTGTCAAAATTGTCGCTCGCATGCTTACTAGCAGAGCAGTAGTTCGGATTCGGTTGCGCTTATCTCAACACTATGCCCGTGGTATCCAGTATCGTTTCAGACGGAAACAAACTTCTGCTCGACGGCTTCGTTTATATCAAGTCTAAAGAAGTTGAAGGTAGGATTTATTGGGAATGCGAGCGCAAACACGCGAAACGCGACTGCAATGTCAAAATCGAGACGAGCTATCCCTCTACGCACGTCGACAAACTCCGCGTCTTTCGACCTACCAAGGACGAGCCTCATTCGCATCCTCCTAGTCCCATGGACTGCATCGATGAATACCTCAAGGATACCAAGAGACGTGGCGATCCGCCTGGCGTTTATATCACGGAAATAATAACACCCGCTGGTGGTAACCAAGGTTGGTTGAGTGCATCGTCTCGACAATTTCATATATTTTACGTATCGTAAGCTCATATGTACCTAGTAAGTATTTATAAGCAAGCATTCATCATCGCGCGAAGAAAAGAAATAATGAAAATAAAAATAAGTGTCTAAGTGAAAAACTTTCATAAATCTTGTTGTGTCTAAAGTTGCTTGATTGTGAGTAATGCGTGACAGACTAACCACTTCTAAAACTAGCTGGAAAGCTTCTATGAGTATAAGTCAAGTTCCAAATTGCACCTTCATGTAGGGCAGAAATATTTGGCTGCTTCTTTTAGCGCTTTTCTAAGATATCGTTCATCATTTCTTCCGCGTTGTGAAATATTCATGTCTGGAAGTCTGTGATCTATAAATTTCAAAATTACTCATAATCATCGGGTTATTTTTGGACTGTAGGATCAACGTAAAAGATGTGTTTTAAAATGTTTTTGAAAGATCACCTACCTTCTTGTGTGATAAAGTTTCTGTCTATTTTCTTATGAAATTCCCTTCAATATTGAGGATCGAGTCCTTAACGTTTTTTAACTTACTAATCGCAATTAGTTATTATATACATAAGGTATATAAAAAATTGAAATTCTACAATTTCATGAAATCCGATTATCGATTGAATAATAATCCAATTCTTTATCATAAAAATGGACTTGTGTCTACTAGTGATACACAGGAATAATCGATTGATAAAAACAACAGCGTCAATGAACGTATCGTGAAATTGTCGCAAGCAAAAATTTTTAAGATCCCCTGTAAATGGTAAGTTACAAATGTTTTCATGCATCCGAAAGTCACGTACTTGTTTAAGATGCCTGAAATATCGATTCCAAATGACAGAACGCGATAAAAAGCGAGCGTACAAGGATGAGTAATCAATATATGAGCCGGTGCGGCTGCACACCGACGGCGACGGCAATTGGCGAGCTACAGCGCATCTTCATCCTTCGCGCTGTGCACCACGAGATGCTAACTCGCTGCGGCTCGACTCCAACGCGTTCATTGCACGCGTCTATCTATGCGTGACTCGCGCACGGGGAGCTACTCGTATTCCGGTGGCGCGGGTGTATATCTCGTGCATTACACATGCCCGTGAATGACGCTGACACAATATACAGCATTATGGTCATTGTAGTTATGTTAGAAAATACAGCACTTGTCGCGCGCTTCGAAACAGCGCACGCATACTATAAATATATAGCTACTGAGCGCTGCACAATACAATCACACACACACACACACACACACAGGCAGGTACGCTCGCGCATCCTCTCAAACGTATTATATGATACACCACAGTTGACATTGACATGCGACGCCGCTCATATATATAGTAGCGACTCGGTTAACGTCAAAATATACACGAATCCAAATGAAAGTTTGGTAAGACACTCGTGTGTGCATGATCGTGTTATATATTGTGTTCGAAACAATAGTAGACCTCGTTTTAGAATACTTGCGGCTCATTAACTATGCTATGTACGAGATGATTCTTTTTTCCAAATAAGCCATTACGTGGATAGTCTCGTTTTGAAGCGCGAGAGAGAAACATTTCGCTGAGTTGAGCGAGCTTCTCAATAATCATAATAACAGCACATTACGGGTACTTCATTTCGAGTGGCCGCGGCGAGAGCGAAAGAGCACCGAATCGAGCGTTCAATCAAATTGCCCATAATGTTTGCTATAGGTATGTAATATGAAACTATAAAATTAAAAAATGCCAATGTAATGTTAACACTACAAGCCAGACATGGACATATTTTTACGTGTAATACACGTCTAGAGCAACTCAGGTCTATGATACTGTTATAGCAGGAGTACGTATAGAGAGAGAGAGAGATGCGAAGCGTGTGTACTCTGATACAAATACGGAGTTATATGACATAGCAGCGCGTTATATCTGCGCACAAGTGCAGAGTAGTGTGCGAAAAAGCGGAGCCGTGGCAAACTGTGCGCTATAGAGCGCGGAGTCGAAGTGAGCTGCTGCTGCCGCTGCCGCCGCCACCGCTCCGCCGCGCGGAGGAGCAAAAGAGTGCGAGAAAGAGAGAGAAGAGAGAGAGAGCGAAAAAGCCAACGATATACATATACCATTTACATTGGCATACACAGTGTACCCACGGAACGAACAGAAAGAGAGAGAGAGAGAGAGAAAAAGAAAGAAGTGCTACAAAGGAGTTCTCTCTCTCTCTAGTCTCTAGCAGTTCTGAGTGCTGGTGTACGTGCGTGCCGCGACTCCCTGAGCCGTTCTCGAGCGTGCGTGTAAAAGGGACGGCCGAGAAAACGAAGGAAACGCCGTGAAAACCTCCTCTTACACATCGCAACTTCGTACGGAGGCGCAGATTTTTTTGTGTACGCGTGTGCGCACACGCTTCTGTGTGTATATAACAACGCGATTGCTGTGCGCGAACTCGTCTCTCTTTCTCTCTCTCTCTCTCATTAATGCAGTCGCCGTCGACATCGAGTTGAAAATCGTAATCATCGAAATTGTTGGCTGCATTTGAGGCATCGTCGTCGCGACGCGCGGTCTGTGCAGCGCAGCTGATACACGGGTGCCAGAGCATCAACAACATCGACGAGCTTGAATAAATTATGCTCGTTGGTGCGAGGGACGACGAGAGCTGTGCTGACTGCATGAACCGTCCGCTATCGTCGCAGCCACGAGTCAAATTGTTCGCCTAGCAGCAGCAACAGGGCAACAACGCAGCAGCAATAGCAGCCGCAGCAGCATTAGCAGATGAACGGCGCCAGTCTGTCGCGCTACTGCTGACTGACCACGATATCAACGCTCGCGCTTGTGTATTGTGCAGTCGTCGGCCCACAAACGTCGACGACGCTACTCCAACGCAGCATTCGTAGCAGTACTTGCTAGTTCTTTGCGAATAAAGGCCAAACAACAGCAGCAACGACGTCGACCACGGCGACCACGACGTTTTGTCCAGCTGTAGTAGCTACTGCAGCTCTTCAGGTCTCCACTGCCGCCACGGCCTTCACCGACATGGTCGGACTTGCAGGCGGGGGCGGCCATCTCTATCCCTCGCCCCCGATGCAGCCGAATCCTCCCGAAAGTAAGTACAGCATGAGCCTTGCTCGCGTTTTTGTCCTCGCTTTGCCTCACGAGTCGAGCGTGCTTCCCGCGATAAATATCAACATTACAGCGACAAAAACATCATTTTCGCCATGGCTGTACAATGCAACTTGCATACAACGTAATACGAAAGAGGGGGCATGTGTACGTCGCGTGTGAACTATGCTCACAGCTGTCAAGATCAACGAGGTGGGGGTCGTGGAAAAAATTAAATGCCTTACAATTTTTTTCCCCTCAACTCTCTATTTGTTTTATATTTTATTTATGTTATACAGTAAAATGAACATAAAATGATGAGCAAGCAAATTTTAAATCATTCAAAATAAGCTTTTAATTATCTAATTCTATATTTTTTGAAACCTTTGTTAATCTCAATGGGTCAAAAAAGTTTTGGTGAAATAATAACTTGTAGAATATAACAATTTTAATGCTTAGATAAAATCAGTACTTAAAATGTTACAATACTTTCAATAATATTTCACTTTATTTTACAGTGAGAGAATTACCTGTGATCAATAGTGCAGCTCCAACAAGCGCTGATGCTTGTCTTAGTATAGTACACTCATTGATGTGTCACAGACAAGGTGGAGAAACTGAAAGTTTTAGTAAACGTGCTATTGAATCTCTTGTCAAAAAATTGAAGGTATAACATAAATACTGAATTTTATTTCTTTTTATTTTGTTGTTCATTTTAATTTTTACTTTCATCTTTAATCCTCTTATAAAATACATAGAATAATCATTGAATTCTTTAGTTTAAAATTCTAGTTTACTATTTTATTTTGTAAATTACAAAATTATTTCATTGATATTGTGCAGTGTAGCCACGATTCATCATTATTAGAGTTTAACTATATTTGATTATCTTATTTTTAGGAAAAGCGAGATGAACTAGATAGTCTAATAACAGCAATAACTACAAATGGATCCCATCCTAGTAAATGCGTGACAATACAAAGAACATTAGATGGACGATTGCAAGTTGCTGGGCGAAAGGGCTTCCCTCATGTGATCTATGCTCGTATTTGGCGATGGCCTGACTTGCACAAAAATGAACTGAAGCACATCAAATACTGTCAGTTTGCTTTTGATCTCAAGTGTGATTCCGTTTGTGTTAACCCTTATCACTATGAACGTGTTGTTTCACCTGGCATAGGTACGCTATCTATTATTGGTTAATGATACTTTGTTAATATACATGGTGGTGGAAGTTAATTGCTGCTGCTTTGATAAACAAAAAAAGCTTTATGCGACTGATAATTATTTAATTAGTTGCTCTGCTCTATAATTTGCTGGAAATTTTAATTGCCTATTTCTTAAAGTATTTAATCGAAACTCAAAAAATCAAATATTTGTTAAAAAAATAAAATATTTAATTATACTTGAACATGAGCTGCATGATAAATTTTATTGATGATTAAGTAAATCGCAATTAGTTTTCAAAATGTGAAAATTTTTCTAGTCAATTTATCACTTCGAAAATTAATATTTTTAAGATTAGATTTTCATTAGCGACAGAAATTTAATAGTATATATCGTCGCCCCAGCACAGAAAGGTATCTCTTTAAGCTTAGAACTAAAAAGGTAACTATGTCCTATGTTATAAGATAGGAATTTTTTTGCCTCCGAATTTATTAATTCTGCTCTGAGGCAATATGCATATATATTACTTACCTTTTTATTTTTTAGTAAAATTTGAGCAATATTTTAATAATAAAAAAATGAAAACTAATCTTAAATATTTTAATTAGTCAAAGCCATTTATATTGTTTATAAATCTTAAACTGCTTATGCATACAATTATTTTTCATCGTTGTTGCTTTGGTGTTTTTGACGAAAATCGTCGTCCTCTTCCTCCTGCCCCATTCTGCACAAGCAGATCCCTTTTTTGCAGATCTATCGGGTTTGACGTTACAATCAGGAGTGTCTGTGTTACCTGGTGGACGACTTGTAAAGGATGAATACAGTGTTGGTGGAGGAGGTGTTTCAACTTCTGGTGTAACTGTTGGTGGGGGCATGGATGTTGATGGTGAAATGAATCAAACAATTCAACATCATCCTCTTCCTCAGTCATCATCTCAATCAAGTAACTCGCAACAGAGCTTTGTATCTGTATTACCCGTTACTGCAACTGGTAAGTTGAAAATTTTTTTTATTATTTTACATATTGGTAATTACATTTAAGCTTTAGTTTTTCTGTTACACTTCGTTTCTGCTTTTTTTATAAACAAAAATTTGATGCCTTGGCTCAAATTAGGCTTTCAAATTTATTTCAGTGGTTCAATTATTAAAACATGTAGATACTATTATTTGTATTATTTGTTTTTACCTTTACTAAAGCAATTAAAAACTAACTTTTTTTTATATTTTCTACTTCTCTATTACAACCTGAACCTTCTCTCCTTACCTACTGCTGAGCTTAATACCTGTGATGCATAGGGTCAAAACAAGTAACTACAACAACAAACTCTGTACCATCAAGTAGTGGCAATAATTTGTTTAGTGGAACTGAATCCAATAATACAAAACCTAACATTTCATTTGAAGGAATCAATAATCAACAGAGCTGGGCTGACTATAAGAAATTTATTCAACACTCTAGTTGTATGTATCACAGCAAAGTGCTTTAGTCCCTCCTAAATTATCATCCCAAAAGCTTACTAGTTATTCACAATTATATATTTTTTTCTTTAAATTCTACTCATTGTACATGATTAATGCATGGCAATTTTATTTAATTAAACTTATTTAGTTTTTTGCATTTAGATTCTTAACTTTTCAAAATATTTAAAATGCTTGATGACATATGAAAATATGTTACAAACATTAATTTAATGTCTTTTAAAAATCTCGGTTATTGAATTAGTCACATTTATTTTTTCTTCCATAAAATAAGGGAACCAGCCACAAGCTCTTAACTCAAGTAATGCTAGTAGTAGTGGTCAAATACTTACTTCCTCAACACAAGGTCAAAGCAATGAGTTTTATGGAACATCATCAACAACTTCACCGCAGGACCTTAATCAAAGTGCACCAGCATCAGTAGATTCACTAGCAGCAACTTTAAGTGAGTGTTTAAGATCAAAATGGCTATTCACGGAAAATAATTTAAAGAAATTTACAATTTTTCACCATTTTTTTATAAACAAAAATTTTGATGGCATGATTAAATATAAAGAAATGAAAAAATCAAAAATAAGAGCATAGAACAATCAAAACAAAAATCAGGTTGCAGTAGGACATTTAAAAGTTTTTCTTTGTTTTTTAATGTTTTTCATTGACTATAGCACTAAAAGAAACAATTATAATTGTAATGTTTTTATAAAAATTTTAATTAAATAAAAAGATATTGCATTAATGAGTTTTTAGTTAGGACCAGAGGTGTTGGCAAATTAACAATAATTCAACATGTTACACTGTGTTATTCTGTGAAATTATATTTTACATGTGGTTAATAATTTTTGAGCCACGTTGCCGTTCTAATTACACTTAAGTGCATGTTTCTTTTGCACAAATGTGAAAAAAAATTAAAAATACACAATACAAAACTTTAAACTCACGAGTAAAATGTCAGCATTAAAACCTAAATCAGAATGTATTTTGATATAAATAAACCAAGTATTTTTGATGATTTTTCAATGATTTTTTTCGAGGTAAAATTATTTTTTAGGATTAAAAAGTAAAATCTTCAAACTGTTACTTGCGTTTTTCTTTAATTCTTCACAATATTCTGAATTAATTAAAGCTGATTAAAATATAATAACTCAAATTTTAAATAACTCTTTTTAATTTTTTTATAAAAATAAAGAAAGATTAATGATATTAAAAAAACCAAAAATGCAATATGTGTTTAAAATTAGTCGATTTTTTACTTCGTGACTAATTGGAAGTAGCATCAATGTATTCTCAAAAATTTGTGAATGTACACCGTGATATTCATAAAAATATTCCACTCTTTTTTTTATTTTTGGATTGAAAGAAATTAACGAAGATATAATGAATAAAAAATGTGGATGACGCCACTCATTTTGTACAATATAGATGCATTGGTAGGAAACCAAACTGTAGAATCTGATTTTAAAATTTTTTTATTTATCTAAAAATGTTCTTGTAATTTGGAGAACTTTATTCAAAAACTCGATGGATTTCTTACGAAATTCAAATTTTCACGGCTTTCATCGACTTCATTAATGTTTCTTACTATTTTTTACACTTTTACATTTCCTAGTTATTTTTTCATCTCGACAAAAGATCATTTTTAATACTTAGTACTTATTTTTTAGACTTACAGTATTATATATAATATTTTTTATTTAGCTGCAGGAGGAAGTCAAGGTTCTCCAGTCTCACCAGTTCATTTGCATCATCAAAATAATGGCTATAACGTAGGAACAGCTACTAATCCATATAACACCGGTGCACCACAATGGACAGGTGCAAATACACTTACGTATACGCAAAGTATGCAGCCACCTGATCATCGGCACCTTCAACGTACGACACCATATTGTAAGTTTTCATAATCAAACGATTTTGGTCACATTATAATAATTGTATATGCTTATTATTTTTGATTGTCATAGGGGGAAATCATAGTAGCGATGTGACTGGTAATATGAGTGGTGGCTTACTATCAACTCAACCCGCTCCCGAGTATTGGTGCTCGGTAGCTTATTTTGAACTGGATACTCAGGTTGGCGAAACATTTAAAGTTAGTAGTAGTTGCCCGACCGTCACAGTTGACGGATATGTTGATCCCAGTGGAGGGAACCGTTTCTGCCTCGGTGCCCTCAGCAACGTTCATAGAACCGATCAAAGCGAACGAGCCCGGCTTCATATCGGTAAAGGTGTGGTGTTGGATTTGAGGGGCGAAGGTGACGTCTGGTTGCGCTGTCTCAGCGAGCACAGCGTATTTGTTCAGTCGTATTATTTAGATCGTGAAGCAGGACGTGCGCCGGGTGACGCTGTTCACAAAATTTACCCTGCTGCCTACATCAAAGTATTTGACTTACGGCAGTGTCACAAGCAAATGCGCGGGCAAGCAGCCACAGCTCAAGCTGCTGCTGCTGCTCAGGCGGCTGCTGTAGCTGGTCATCTTACTCCTGGTGCGCCGATTACGAAAAATCTCAGTGCAGCAGCTGGTATCGGCGTCGACGATCTTCGTCGTTTGTGTATTTTGCGACTGAGTTTTGTCAAAGGATGGGGCCCAGATTACCCTCGAACGAGTATCAAAGATACTCCTTGTTGGATAGAAGTGAGTTGAAGTTTTTATGCTTTACAAACACGTATTAGAGTACTTAGTATATTGATATTTGAATTATCATTGATCCGCAGGTTCATTTGCATAGAGCTTTGCAGCTTTTGGATGAGGTATTACACACAATGCCAATCGATGGTCCACGTGATTAACAAATCGGCAGCATCGAAATAGCATCGGTTCAAAACATCTAATTTGATGTGACGCGAGCTAGAGCATTGAACTTAACATGGATGGCATAGCTCAAGAGCTTGAAAGTGTCTCACAGTTGTATGCTCGCGATTAGAAGTATAAAAAAAGCAGATTAAGCTGAAATCATTGAAACTGTCAAGTTAAAGCCTCGAAAAAAATGAAAATTTTTCCCGAAGATTAGAAACGAATCCAATAACCAGCGACATAATGATTTATTGTATAAATATATTGGATAAAATATATAAAAAAATGCAATTGAAAAGTTTATTGATTAGCTCGGTCGAAGAACAAAAAATTATTCAATTGTTGTTGGGGCAAACTTGTTTTGGTGAAATTATTTCATACGCGCCTCTGTACATTAATGAAAAAAATATTTGGAGACCAATGACGTGTGTGCAGATAGTTTTTTAAAGTGGTATTGCGCGGAAACGCAGATGAACGTACAAATGAAATTTAAAAAAAAGTCTACTGAAGATTATATAAATCTTCCCAAGCCTTTTTATACATTATATTCTAGAAAACGTTACGGAAAATAATTAAAATCGTCTCACGTGTGTTGTTCTTCAAAGGAAAAAAGCCTGTGGTCAGGCAGTGTGATCATGTATACGTTATTCATTTATAAAAATAGAACTATAGTGAGGTATATGGGAAGGTGTTGTATAATGGACAAAAATTTAAACTGAATAAACATGATGAATTAATATTAGCCTTCCTCCAAAATTGTTTGGATGTGTAAAAAGAATACTAAGGGATTACTATTATTGTGTCATCATCCATATACTTTTCAGAGGTGGAACAAACTGTTGTATTTTTTTATTAATGATTTGATGAGTTATTTCAAAAAGTATTTCATCATTTTTATCGTGTTCTTGTCATGTTCTTCCTGAGGTGTTTGTTCCTCCTCACGTATGTTTTTTTTTAAAGTTACTATATCATGTAGTACTTGTTGAATACTTATATATATTTGCTGTTAATCAATTTTTTTTATTACATTTATCATATTATGTATTCATATTCGTCGTGATTCAATTATTGATATTATATAAGAATTAGAAAAATAAGTGCAGATTAAAAAAATGTAATTATAATGATTCGTTAAATTATTAGAATCATACTCAGTGCATTAATTCAGCAATCATAAATAACGAGTGTGTAGCCAAGAAACAAATACAGTTACGCATTCATTATTACTTAAGACTACGTCGATTAATTGTTTAATCTAAAAACAAAAACAATATCCATTTAGTAGTGCTTTGCTTATTTTTCTGCTTTATTTGAAGGTAATTCACACTGCATATATGAGCATTGTTTGAGTTTTACTGTCAATTGTATATGTAAATATAATTTATATGATCTCAGAAAGGAATTTAGCTTATTTAAAACAGTCATTAACGTGTAATTTGATAATGTAGTACTGAATGTTAATTTAATTGTTCTTGAAATTCAGAATAAGTATTACATATTTTTCAAATCAAATAAAAATTATTCACGTCGTAAAATTTTCGTTTTGTCTAATTCAATGGCACTTAGATAAATTATCGAAATTATTATCTTGTGATATTCCGTTCTAATATTGCATAATTAAAAAATATTTTCAAAAATATTAAAAATCATCTGTACAGTGAAAAGATATATATCTTGTTCTGAAGAATATTGAACAAAAAACATAAAACTGCTACAAATGATTGAGTGCCACTGTGATGTTGAAAATGGATTTTAAAAAAATAATGAATGCAGATAGTAGAACCTTGAATATACAAGATGCATTATATGTAGTTGTGGGTATAAATAGTACCTTTTTATATATTAAATAAGAATACATAGAAAAATGAAAAAAAGTGAAAAAAGAAATGATGTGAAACTGTTGAACTGCCCTTAAATAAGAAGAAAAAGAATGAAAAATGTGGTACAAAATTAACCATTGGTAAAATCAAGGTGACAAATTTTTTCTGTGACTCTAATAAACGAGTATAATACATAAAGAATCACTGAATTGTAGTGAATAGTAATAATAATGATCAACGTGCCATCTCTTAATCTAATGAAATATTAAATGATACATTTACATCAATAAAAATATCTAGAAATTTTTTACAATAAAAAAGAATTTGCTATACTGTATTTTTCACGCATAAGCAGTACTGAAAATTATGAAAGATGAATTGTTTAGAATGAATACGCACGTCGAACTTTTTCTAATTCTGGTGCTGAACATATTACATAATCGTTTTTTACCTAACTACATGAGTTTAGATGAAATTTGGTATAAGAGATCGTTTCGGTAGGGGCGTAAAAAATCTTTTACATGTACAAAATAAGGTATGTAGTTTCTAATTGAAAGTTGCTCGAAATGCGTTGTAATTCTTGCGATATTGTATCAAATTTTATTTGATACAAATAAAAAAATACGTCTAGTTATGTGTAATATAATTATTAATATTCGTGCTTCATGCTACCAAGTGGTCAAAGTCATTTTGATTAAAACAATAGTAAAAATTATTTTTGTATTCATTCAAGACTGCTACTTTTAAGAAAAATGTTTAATCAATTACTTCAAAAAATACTGGAATGAGTTTCAATCTAAGTTGCATTATGGTGACCAATTTATCATGTACAGCTGAGCATGAATTTTGATATAAATTTGTTAAATTTTGCGTCGCCTACCTAACACTCTCGTTCATTTCAAGCAAAAAAAAGGAAAGGAACAAAATTCAAAGTTCATAAAACAATTGTATATAAATATTGTTTATTGACCAAAAATATTCTCGAGAAAAATGACGCTTTTGTCAAATTTGCATCTATTATTTTCGTTTACATACAAATGTAAAAAAAATTTGAATAAAAAAAATTAGCGTCTACATCTGAAGCGTGCGTTTCGATAAGATTTTTAGTGTTCTATCAAGAGTTACAAATGAAATCAGTACAAGATTTATAAGCCTGCTAGCCTCTATATTAAATGAGTAGATATATAATCCATAACGACGTACCTAAAATTACACTCATAAATACATATATATGAATCGATATATTATTGAAATTTGAATGGTAAAATAAAAAAATTAACATACGTAAGCTTATTTTTTCGTTGAGTATGTATTTTATAACATGTAGGTACTGTTGACGCATCTTCTTTTTATACCCGGATCGACATATAAGTGCAATATATGAATCACTGAAAAACGTATTTAATAACTATGTGTAAAACTTGATATGATTTCATACGAAGCTTTTTATTATTTATTCATGGAGTATCTTATAAGTGTTTGTAAAAGTCATTGTTAGAAAAATTGTTTGTGAAAATTGAAATTGCTACTGTTATAATGTAATTATGCGAAAATTATATAGCATTGGAGCTTCAAAAAGTAAGTTTTTGTTAGAGTACTTTTGAGTTATTGCGTATCCATTAATATATATATTATATATTATTTGTCTGTAAAAACTGTTTGCAAAATTGAAGTGTAGAATAAAACTTTTTTAATATACATTTTAAAAATGCAGAAAGTTTTATGTTAGCTCAGCTATCATGTCATTACTTTATTGTAACAAAATTCTGTAAGAACCATAAAACGTGTGTATAAAATTATTATTCATGTACATTATTTTTTTACATTCTCCTTTTTATTTATAATATCCTTATTGCTACCTTATCATTTCAGATAAATTTGGTAAATAATTGGTCATACCTTTACACTTGCAATTGAAGTACATGGATTTCTCGTTAAACCGAAAAAATATCCTGTCTATCGTTTGCAAATGCATGCAAATATAAATTTATTTAAAGTATATAAAGAGATGAAAACGCAAACCGAGTATTCTATATTTCGATTTTAATGTAACTGGATATTCAATAATATTTGATAATTATATTTGAATAATTTCACGTATGAATTGATTATATTTACAAAGAATGATATTGTAAAGCAAATACATTATTAAAATAATTTAAACTCACCAATTGGTACAACCCTTCACGAAAAAGTGATAAAATAATTATACTTGTCCAAATTAAATGCTTGTATATCTATTAATTGTTACATCCACTGTGCATTTAATTACATAAGCAATCACGATAATCTTGAAATTAAAAAATTAAAAACAAAAATGAAATAGATTGATGAACTGCTGAATGATGAGATCTCTGACTTTTGCAACTTTTGTTCATAGATATAATTGAATAAAATGTACAAGTGGACTTTTTTAAGATCTGTATAAATATATATAATTCATTTTTCAATACGGCGTGTAGTTTGCTATAAATTAAAACCCTTTTCACTTTCATTTTTTGCAAGTACAGAAAATATAAACAACCTAAAAGTCGATTAATAAAGATGCTCCAATTATATATTTACAACTTGCTGCATTATGAATCATTTTGGAAATGTATAATGAGGAAAAAATGTATCCTATTATACTCTAAAAAAATTGTTTAGAACTTATGTTTATTAAATGCTAAACTTAAATTGCAAATTTTTTAGCTTTTATCAAATCTTTATCAACTTTTTTAATTAAAAAATGATCAAGATATTTATTCTAACTTAATTATGAACTTCCGATTCATCATAAACATTATTTTGTGCATGCTTTTTTATCATACTTGACGATACGAAAATTCGTAGTGATTAATTAAAAATAATCATTATAAAAATACTCAATAAAATAATTTCAACGTCGATTGATAATGATTTTAAAATAATGTTCGCCGTTCGCGTACTCGGCATAGTTGGCACATGCGTAGTAGATATGCATAATCACATATAACCTCTTTTATGCTGCAAATATCAATAATAGCTGTCTGCTCTGCTCTCCGGCACGACAGCTTATTGTATTGGCATGTCATTATATTTATAATTAATTAAATATATCAGATGAAAACGACTAATTATTAAAACAGTGTTTTCTTTTATTTTCATTTTTCGAAATTCAGCTTTAAACTTTCTGTGAGTCCCATGATATTTATTTTTTAAATATTAATAATTAGGTGTGTTTAAATCAAAATTGTATCTAATTTTCAAGATAAAATGCAAGCTCTAAGACTTCAACTTCAAACGCATAATTGCAACTTTGTCAACCTTACTTCCATATATGCTCAAAGTATAAGATGGAAACGCAAACCAATTTGGTTACCTACTGCCAAAACCAAAGTGTTCAGAGTCACCCAAAGACCAAAAATACCTGAAGAAGAATTCCTAAAAATTAAAAATCTTTACAACATTTATAGAACTTCTATGAAATCAATCAGGTAGCGACTCGTGAATCTTTATTTTAGTATATACAATTTTGACAATTTTTAACAAACAAAGCTCTAAATGCTTGACTTTACTTTCAGGTTGTTATTTTTACAAATAGGAGAAGCATCACAAGTACAAGAAGACAAAGGTTTAAAGCAAAAAGAAATGGAAGAAGATTATCACAGATGCTTTGCATTGAATGAGGAGTGGAATAAAAAGATTGCAGAAGAAAGAGAAGGTAGACTAGAACAAGAAAGGAAACAAAAATTAGAAAAAATAAAAAATACTAAAGTAAAAGTAGCTTCAAAATTAAAAAAGTTAGAAGAAGAAGCAGATGCCATTGTTAAAGAAGCAAAACTATTGGCCCCAACATTCATTACTAGAGATAATATTGATGAAGCAATAGAAGCAGCATTGGCCAATTAAAGTTAACTATAATAAGGCTTTGAATCCAGATGGAACTTGGTTTATAGAAAAACCGGTGAATACTAATCCCAGTGCACCAATTGTAGATGCATCTGTTAAAGATGAACAAAAAAAAATAAAGCTAAATTTGTAAATAAATAATGTTTTTAATAATTACATGTATAGATAGATCAAGACTAAAAAAACAATCAAATAATAAATCATTTTTGTTTATGTCAACCTTGATAAAAATGTATATTATTTAAGTTTTTTTAGTGTAAGTTGCATCAATTCTAATTAATAGCCTGTGAATTATTAACAATTTGTCTCATTCAAAGACTTACCATGACTCTATGGTTAGTATTTACATGGATAGTATAAATAATTTAGTAAAGTATATAATTTATAGAAAAACAACAATTATCACCCTTAAATAATGTTTATTGCTGTAAATTTATGACACATTCTTGACGATTTTTGTTCTAAATCCATCACCTTGCTTAGTACATATTAGATTTTGAGAAAGAAATTATTCATATTTCTATAGTATTTATTAACAATTATTTTTCTATACTCAAGTAAAAAATCCACAAAACCCATTAGTTATGATAAAAATTACGATCGCAAATTGAAATACAATTATTATAATCTTTATTAACTAATGATAATAAGTTTAATTTGTAAATAATAATCAATTAAGAAATGATTTTTTTTGCATTCTTATAATAAAGTAATGAAAAATTAATTGCTCGAAGGTTATCAGCCTTTTATTTTTTTTCAATTGCAATGAGATTTTCAATTTATTTTTATACATTTAGCTACATTTTCGAATTTATTATAGAATTAAAAGTTTTATAAAAACATTTTTAGAGCAAGTATTTTTTAATTAAATAATTTATAATAGTATAATTAATTCAGATTTAATTCGAGGGAACGTTCATTTTTTTTCTAAAATGTACACATTATTCCTATATACATTCAAATGTTGTAAAATGGATTAAATGCAAGTTACTACATGGTAGAATACATTCATAGTAAATGTGCATGTTAAAAATGTACTTAGTAACGTCATGTCAATTTCTAAAAAGTTTCAAATATCTTTTTAGTAGAGTAAGAAGACAAACAACCATTTCATGAAAATTTATTTACACATTATAATGCTTCAATTCATTATTTATACACCTACTGCTCCATAAATTTGTATTAATTAATCTAAAAGGTACGTTGGCCATAGACAAATTACAGAGTATATATAATTTTTCAAAGTATCTATCAACTGAAAAAACAAGGTATGAGTATTATAACTAAAATATATTCAGTGTACAATAATTAACTATAATTTTGATGTAACTCGGTTTGCGAGATGCTAATAATTATTTCGTATCAATTCTAATTTGTTTTTCACAATCTTTGAAATCTTTGAATTGAACGCCACAGTAACAATACAATACTTTTTTATACATCTTATATTTCTGACTGAAGAATATTGATAAATTCTGTTAAATACCTGATTTGTAAGGTGTTTTCATCATTTTTAAAGGTATTTTATTAGAATTATCAGTTTCTTTCAATTGGGATATAAAACTTAAAATAATTTTTCTATTGAATATAATAAGATATTTTTTTTTTAATTAATCGATCTATAAAATCTCGATATATTTAATATTTAATTTTAACAATGTCCTGAGCTTAAAACAGTAATAATGAATTTATATTGAAAAGAATTTTAAATTTTATTTTATACGAAATCAAGTTATAGCTTTTGAATTTTTAATTATATGCATACATATATTTATTGTTGAACATTTTTGAAAGACTCTCTGGGTTCATAAATAGATCATTAAATTCTCTTTATGTCAAACAATTAATTAAATTAAATTTTTATGAGACGATAAAATGTTTATTTACAAACGCTATGAAAACACCGTAATATATCAATTAAAAAGTTTGGTATCATAGAGTCAACGTAGTCTAATAAAATAATAAAACATTAGAATCTGAGTACTTCTTTTATAACATCAGTAAATGATCTATTTTATAATATATGCAAATTTGGCATCATCCATGCTCGTGTTTTTTTCAAATTTTTATTATTTTTTGTGATAAAACAATTTTTGTTAAAAAAAAATTACATCAATCCCACAAAATTTCATAATTTTTAATATCAAAAAGCGCTTTACCTCGCTCGTTCAGGTTATCAGAATATTTCCAAAAATGTTTGATATTAATTTAAAAAAAAACCATATGGATCTTTTATAAATCCATATATGAAAATCTGAAATTTTGGGAGAGCCAAGGAATTTTTTCAGTTTCAACGCGTAATAAGTAATAAGATTTCAAACAGTTGAGTATTAACAACGATTCAACTACATATAAGTGTAAGGAATAAATTTTTCTAAAAAATTATCATATAAAATTTATTGGATGAAGAAAGTTTGTTAATACATACCACAAAATGATGTGGTCAAAAATTGAAATACTTATATAGCAAGTTACAGATGATTTAATTGAAAAAAAATTGAACATTTTTTTTACTAACATATTCTATCGTTTTAATGGGTATAATGAAAAATCATTCTTTGAAAATTTAATGTATTCATAGACTTTTTATTTACATTAATTGAATTTATATTACATTAAATGCAATACATGGATCGTAAAGATCTCTAATGAAATCAAGATTTCTCGTTTGCAATTGATCACAAACATAAAGTGAATTTTTTATACATTAAAATTCGTTAGCACTCAATTCATGCTATTTCATGACTATTTCAATACGTTCTTTACATTTTCACAACATTACTCGTAACATCATACATTTGAAAAGAAAATGAAAACCAAGAATAGTATTACCAATTCGATTACTAGATTTTATTGAAATTTTTTAATTTAGTTTTTTTTATATTTTATATTAAGGTTTAGAATTAACTGTTCTAAAACCATGATTAGTTTAATCATGTAATCTTTACGTAATCCAATGATAATAATTTTTCGTTTTTTAAATCATATCAAGTGCAATTTTATAGTTTATTTTTGTTGTATTTAGGTGAAAAGACACTGCAAAATTTCAGCAGAAATTAAAACAATTAGTATCGATACGAAAATTGCCTTAAAATTATTATTTGGACAAATTTTGGAACTTTTGTTATCAATTCCTAGAAATGTATAACAATATATTAAGCCTTAGAACGTGGGGCTACTCGTGTACGCGGGAAGCAGCGAACATTCACCCTTTCTCTGGTTTTAGGTTGAGTATCTTAGATCACTTTTCTATGGAAATAGCGAACTGCAAAAAATTCCGGACTCGAAGGAAAAGTATGTCGAATAATGCATAGGGTGACAATATTACCACGACATAATTAGCAAAGCCGTGGTTTACTCAGCGCATTTGCCTTTTGAAGAGAACAAAACCATCATAAATATTGCGTTGATCCACAGCATCCACGCCGTAAACTTAAAAATGATGTACTCGAGGATAACTTATGCCACTTCACAGTACGGTATCAAGCGTGTCAAAGCTGGCCATTAAATGCTCATCCTTGGAACACCACTGGACCAATTCATCGATCGTCACGAATCCGTCTTTGTTGGCATCAATCAACTATGAAAATACAATTTTATGGATTTTTATTTCGACTTCACTTGCTACTGATGAAGTTTTTATTTATTTTTAGGTACTTCAGGTATTACAAATTCTAATATATGATCAATTTTTTAATCAGATTGAGTAGCTTAACAAGTTTTATTTTGGCTAACACGATGAATAAGTTGTCTGCTAGGTCACAATTACCTGTTCATCCTTGAGTGAGAAAGTAAAAGATATATTTTTTGATAGAAAATTTTTAAAAAGTCAGATAAAAAATTACTCTAAGCGGACTTGAATATTATTAGTATTATTATTAATTATTATTAGACTTGAATACTATTAGTGGTGAATTTAATGCGAATAAATGTTAAATTCAATCTTGATATTATGAAGAAATTTCGTCTAAACATGATCGTTAATGCCGCGAAAGACGAGGTATTATCATGATAATTAACACAAAATCGTTGTTTGGCCCATTTGATTTGGCAGTGAAAAGAATTTATATATACTAATTATTAATATCAATACATCATTTACTCGTTAATGGAGTGATAATGACAGTATTAATTGCGCATTGTCTATCGGTATGAAAAAATAATTATCATTTTTTCAAAATGTACTCGAATAATCGTAAATTACAAAGGAGTCATGTTCCGAAGCTTCGGTCCACTTATGATTTATGATTTTAACTCGGGTAGTTTTAAAAGCGCAAGAAGTTCGTTGCGGGTAATGTACTTGCAAGACAATATCGTACACGATGTATAGCAAACATTTCCACAAAGTCACTACTCACTAGAGTCTATAAGGAGTTAGGCGATAGGGGGTTCGGAGTTCGTTGTGCATTCGCTTGTAAGAGAAGGGTGAAATGGAGAGAAGATGAGGAGGAGGAGGAGAAAGAGGAGGAAGGGGTTGCAGGCGAGGGGGGTAAAGCGAGAAAGCTCATTCTCTATAAAGGACTGCGAGACTGGCTCTTTATAAAGGTTATAGAGCTGCTGCAAAAGTTGAGCTAAAGATAAAAGCGCGTCATACAGCAGCAGCAGCAGCAGCAGCTACCTCTGTGTACAGAGATCGAGGTTTTTTCTTTCTCTCCCTTCCTCATAGCACGTATCCTCGTATGTGTGTAAATGCGTGTAGATGTGTGTGAAAAGACAATGGGTGCGAGAGAGGAAAAAGCTCGCTAGAACGAGGGCATCGTCTCAATTACACGGGTGTTACACATCCCGTACTACTTCCCCCGTGAAGCATACAGTAAGCTCAAAACTCCGCGATGATGATTTTATACGCGAGCTGGCTTTACGAGTCTTATACGCACGTAAATTCCTCGAGCTCGAAATAACAAAACGCGAGGCATTGAACTAGTTTTAGTATTTGCGCGCAATTTTTCAGTACGGCAGCAGCAACGTTTTCGTGTTAATCCATTATTTCAATATAGATTCAATTATAATTCACGCGGGACTTTTTGATAAACATTCGGTCGGATCGCGATGCTTTTGATCGACTCAATTTTTATGCATCAATGTGAAATATTTTATCGACGGAGCTTTGGGACACTCGTTCCATTTTTTTTTATCATCGATGCTTTACGCGATAAAACGCCCGTCTTTGGCGCTTCTGGATCATAAAGTATACGCTACACATTTAATTAAACTCGAAATCGAATACATTAAAAAAAAGTTGGGGCATCTATGACGCGCTGAAATGGATTTTCGAGTGTGCACTTACGTGAAATATACGCTCGACGTGCTCTCGGGCCGCTTGATGCGGCTCGTTGATGTGCGGAGTCGTGTATCGTCCTAGCATGTCGTAAATCGAGCCAACTACGTCGATCATTTCTTCCTTGCTGATGAGACCGTCGCCGTCAAGATCGTACAGGCCGAATACCCACTGGAGCTTCTCCTCGACTGTGCCGCGCGATATGTTCGACAGGATTGTCAGGAATTCCTGCGACCAAGCCCACAAATTGTTTTGTCAAAACGAAAAATATTTTGTTTTTTCATTTGTTTTGGATAAAATCGATCGTTTAACATCATGAATTGAATAGATATAGCTTATAAAAAGCTTCGTTTGAAAAAAAGATTGATGTAATGTTCGAAGAAAAACAATAAAATGGAAAATCCTTACTTGACTGATATGTCATGAGTAGATTAAGATTGAACATTTCATATTAAATATTTTGAAATCGAGAGCTTCTGTCAGTGCTTAAACTACTGCTAAAACAGCAATTTCAATACTCTTCTCCGAATTAACTTGACTTTTTAACTCGAGCAGTTATTTAATCACTTATTCTTTTCAATAAAAATTCACTCGGTTTTTATTCGATTCACATTTTCTCGTTAAAACCTCTTATACTTCAATACACGCTTATGCAATAGAAAACGTATACTATCGATTTTTCGTGAATGTGTACTCTTGAACAAAGAGGAATATTTTCTATACTCAGCGTTCTTATATCGAACTGATTCTTGCTTTATTACGAATAAATAAAGTATAATTTTTACTATAAAAATTTAATCAAACGAATTGTATCATTATTTTTTAACGACTGAATGGTTTTGCCAATCTAAATAACATCTAGTCGCTCGATTTTCTATTTAAAATGTTCCGTGACTCGGAAACGAAGACTCGAGATATTTTCGATAGATTGCCGAAAAGTGCACTTTGCTCACGTTTCAAAAATATTCATTTAAATTTATTTTACAAAAAAAAATTTTTTTCAAGTTGCATCAAGCGGTGACATTTTTATGACGAATCATATATGGAAAGAAAAAATGTAGGCGAAAGAAAAAGACTTACTTCGAAGTTTATTTTGCCGCTAGTCTGCTTCTGCTTTATTGTGTTGAATACGTAGTGAGCGTATTGACTCGCATCTGAAACCAAAATGAAACAACCTAATAGTTTATGCATAGTGCCATATTTATGCACAGAAAGTGTAAACAAATTTGCCTCGAGGCTAGAAAAGCATACAATATCAGAATCTAGTTGGCTACGTCACGCTTCTATGGCCTGAGAGCTCGCGAAAATCGAAACATTTGATACGCGTCACGAGTCACCGGCCCGTTGGACGCATTGTCGTCGTTATAGCTAATTTATTGATTAAAAAGCTCAGCTTTACGAGAGGGAGCTGAAATAAAATTTAAAAAAAACGAAGGAAACGACACTCACCGCCCTGCGGGAAGAATTGTGAAAAAATGTGCTTGAAAGCGTCCTCATCGACGTAGCCGGTCGGCGCTTCCTGCTTGAATCCCCGATAAATCATCTGTATTTCCTTGCGACTGAAGCGCGTCTTGGCTGCGAGAGTGGTCAACTCCTCCGGCCGATGGCGCATGGCGATCCCGAGAGTGCCGGAACCCCCTAAAATCCCGCCAAGATCTTCTATATCGGCTTCTGGAAAATGTCAAAAGCCAACCACACACGGCGACGCCTTTAAAACGACACCTTGATCTCTTTTCATATCTCGGGATTCGAGTCAACAACTGCGATGACACGCTGTGTGTTAACATACTCGTGTCCCATTTTCACTCCCGTTCTTTTTTTTTTTTTTTTTATTCTGCCAACGACGCATTTTTCTAGTGGGAGCAAGTTAAGTTAGGTATGTTATACGTGCAAGAGCGAGTAGAGATTTGGTGAATAACACGGATATTTTTTAACTAGCCTTTTTTTGCTTTAAACCTTGAAAATTTACCTGTTTGACTTACTCGCAAGCTTCACATAACACTAACGCTGGAGGATACTACTCATTTACATATAAAATGATCACGTGGAATGGACACGTATACATCATTATGCATGATTCGAAAAAGTATTCTTAAATCATAATTTCAATTTATATATAAAGTATTTTTTACACAAAATAAATTGAAAGAGCATGAAACTAAGTGCGCATTCAAAGCTTCGTCAGCTTATTGGTATGCTTCAAGCATATTTTATCGATAAAAATTATTTTCGAAAGTATCTGCGATGGTATCCGCAATTCACCAAAGATTTGCATTGCATAAATAGAATAGGAGTATTTAATTCAACAGAATCATAGCATAGAGTGCGAGGAAAAATATTACCAGAGTTAAAGATATTATTTAGATATAGTGCAAGACAAAATAGTTCTATAAGCTATGTTTTGGAGGTTTATTTATTGTAGTAAATCTATTTTCTACCAATACAAAGTATTATTACGGTGAGGTAAAAAAAAAGAAAAAAAACTAGAATCATGCTGCATTCTATACATAGTAGTGTATTCGAGTAAGACTGATCTGTCGGTCGCTTCGCGTGGACTTGATGTCAGAGAGAAAAAGTTTCACAAAAATTAGGTCTGTCGGTGGCCGCGCGGTGAAAAGCTCAGGTCTAAAAGTTGCTCGGCGAAAAGAACGGCTAGAGGCGGTGTGCGAACTCCACATGATGTATAAAGGCAAAAGTTCATGTAGCCTCTTGTTCCAGCTACAGCAATAAAGGTAACTCTGATGCATACATGTATGCACGGCCGAATCATGTGTATACGTTTGAAGGAAAGGCAAGGTGAGCTCGACTCTCGCTCGTCGCTTGCCAGTCCCTCGGCTCCTTCAGCTTTCGTCGCGCGAGTATATATTTTTGTTCTTTCTTTCAGTTTTTCCTCTCTATTTGCTCGCTGTTTCTTTTTCATTTTATCATTTTTTTTCGCCAGACGAGAGTAAAAAACACGTTGAGAAGGAAACGAATCCGGTGCAGGTGATGATGCGGGTCAGAGGCAAACTAAATCCGCTTTTGTTGAAACTGTACTAAATTCTCGAGGATGACGAATAAATTGTTAAAAAAAAAATGAATTTCTCGCCTTTGTATTCGTTGTGCGTGCGATGAGAAGCGAGGATTTATGGCTCGTAATGGGAAAAACGAATCTCATTATTCATCCCGAGTTTGTGTACTTGTGCTCGACTTGTTAATAATGCCCTAAAATTATTAAGAGACAGATGAGAATATATGTTTGCTCGAGCTCGTTGTAATAAGGCAGCCAACGCGCATCGGCCAACGCGACTTTATAATATATACATGTAAAAATGTGTATAGATATAAAGAGCAGCAGCCGAGCATCAAAGTCCTTTTAGCCTTGCGATCAAAATGGAGGATTTACATCTTGCGAGGAAAACTCATAAAACAGCTCCGAGTCATTAACGTCTGAACTTCGTTAAAAGTTGAAAATCGATTTTCTCGACACAACAAGTTCTGCGCGGGCGCTGCGTGCGGCCGCTATATAGGATCAAGGTTCTTTCTAATTTCTGACTTACTGTTTTGTATATACAAATCTTCGCTTGTATTATATATACACCGAATGTTGTACGGGGCAAAAAAACTTGTCGTGCGAGATAAACAAATTTAAAAAAAAACAACAGAGCTTAAACGAATGCAGTCTGAATGCATCGTAAAATTTAGTTCACTCAAGGAGAAATGCAGGAAAATGCGCATTTCTCCGATAGTGCGACACATACACGCTGCAACGACAAGAAATTGTAAAAACACTCGAAAAGAGAACGCCCAAGTGCATCGTATATCTCGCAGTACTTGCGTCTCGTTTGCCGATGGCGACGACGTTTAATGCATTTAATCCGAGACGTTGCATATTATTGTCTGACGCATTTGTACGTGGTGAAAGTAAAATCTCTTAGCTCAGAAGAAATAGAGTCTCTTTGAAGTGCGAACTCAGCACGTACATTTCCTCAAATAGGTGCAGTTCCAATTGCTTAATCAAACGTAGGGCTATATTTTGAATGATTCGAGTAGGTACATGGTACGGAGTGTATGCTCGAGGACGACGAGGAGTCTTTTACTTACCAGCCGCAAACACGACACGTCGGTAAATATACATTAATTCATCGAGTTTGCAGGAAAGGTACTCGGTATATGTACAATATATATATATTATATATGTGTTAGCTCGAGTTAAACTCGGAAAAATATCCCGGGCGCCCGACGACGATGACGACGTGCTGCTAGTAATAATTTTGCGGCCAGGCCAAAGTGAATTTTCATGAAAAATGGCTCGGCACGGAAATAAGTGAAAATTATACCCCGAGCTTTTGCTGTGTATACAACGGAGGCATATGCGACCGAAACGTACACGCAATGCGGAGTCGAATAGCTTCCGTTTACTTTTATTTAATTTTTTTTTTTTTTCAAGCTGCGACGGAAAGATTTTTCTGCAACCCTGGAAATCTTTCATTTTACCACGTATCCGCTTTATACAGTTTCAATCTCAGTGAGTTTGTAACGTATGTGTTGGGTGGTTGGAAAAAATTATGGGCCCAAAAGTAAATTTTCTTTTAACTTCTTCCGGATGCTAAAAATCGCGTGAAAATTAGTCTCAAGTGTAATTTATCAAATTATTTTCTACAACAAACGTCTGTTGAAATTAAAAAAAATTAATTAACAAAATTTTCAATTTCAAACAATGCTATCTTAACAATTATATTTTAAAAAGGTTTGCTTTTAATTATATTTTCAACATATACTAAAAGTTACATGAAAATGTCTCGTCGTTCAAATGAAATTTTTATATACTTAGAAAACGAAAAAATAAGAACACGAGTGCGCGTTAAATCTTGTATTATTTTCTGACATCAACACAGATTTTCTATGTATCATTCATTCTCGCTAATTGCGTTCAGTGTAAATTAGGTCAGACACCTGCGCGCTTGGAAAAGAACAATACGGTCCGAAATGAATTGTATTTCGACATGTATTAAAATCCCATCATTGGATAAAATATTACAAATTTCTAGATACGTGTCATTATCATTTATCAATGAAACGGAGTCATTGGGCATTTTTGTAATAGTTTGAAACATAAATTTTGAAATTTGTAGCAGTAAGTTTGAAAATTTTTCCGTAAAAGTTATTGTATACCTTTACGAATGCGTAGTTTTTTTTAAGATGAAATATGATAACTGCAGTTTGCCAATCATACAATAAAAGTGAAAAGCGAGAAAACAAAACGCATTGAAATAAAATACATAGAGTAATCGATATCAGCTGTACTTTTCTTGCAGTATGCGATTTCACTTTTTTTGAAATTTATTTAATTTTTTTTTCTGGATAGTTGCTGGGACGCGAATGAGACATAAATTGCCCTTTTTCGGTCTATTCAACTATTTCGTTTGAAATGTTTCATTTCTGACAAAATAGAAATAACTGCAATTGATTTGAAAATTTTCGGTCAATATGGAAATGAAGAAAATGTGTAGTGCAGTTGAAATTTTTTTTCACCAAAAAGATGGTACTTGATTTGAAATTTTATATGATTTTCGAAGGTGATTGTACGTAATTTTCTGAATTGATCAAATAAATAATCCCCATTAAAATCGAGTAATATAATCACTACATAATACCACCATTAGATGCATTTGAATTAACTAGTTTGTTCAGTAATCTTTTCAAAAAGATATTGAGGCGATTGTAGGTGTTGGTTGATTGCCGATTCACGGAACGATTAGCTATAATTGTTGGAATAGAGGCCCTGGGCGCGATAATTGGCGTGGTGTACAAGTTTCGGGCGCCATAACACTTTTGCGCTTATATCGCGGTACACGACCTACTTAGAGGCTCATTTGCGCCGTTCCGAATCGACGGCTTAATAGAAATTGTTTTTTCGCTGGGCTATTTTTCGCGTACACGTATAACACGTCTTGCTCGAGTGCAGCTCAGGCGAATTATTGTCCTGCGCGAAACGAGCTCGTGGGCGCGTTTAATGCGCCGCGTCGGGCACGTATAAAGGAAGCTGCACATTGAATGTTTGCAAGTTGCTGGACGAGCGACATGTCTCGAAATCGTGGACGAGATTTTATATGGGCTGCAAACGCCGTTATGTTAGTTGTTCCATTTTCGACAGTCCATGCGCACGCCACGGATACGTGTGTGCATGTGCCGAAACGAGGATATTATAATGCACGTACATAACGTGGCGTGCACAGCTGCCAAAACGCATTGTATAATGCGGCCTCGTTCGCGCACGAGTAGGATTTTACGAGAGCAAACTAATATGTTACGGAGCGCGCGTCGAGCCTCGTTAGCCACCAATGTGGATAAGTGGATAATTAGTAATTGCCCTTTGCAGCTTCTTCATCCTCCCCCTCTTTTTTCATACTCTTTTTTTCTTCGCACACTCGTGGCTAATTGTAGATGAATTTTTACCTCGAGCGCACGTGAGTGTACTAATTCGAGGCTATATAAGTAAGTGTGTACTTGCGGAGTTCTTTCCAGGCGATTATTTTCGTGGCTGCGATTACATGCCATTCTGACTACGAGTAAAAGCTACGCATACGACAGGTTGATGTCAGAAAAAGTGTAATATTTTAATGGGCGCGGGAGTAAAAGGAGCTGCTAAGAATAAGCACTTTTGAGCTTGGCTACCTTGAACCTTTTTCGTCGGTCTAGTCAATTGAATAATTTATGAATTATTTATAAGCCGAGAATCTCGAGGGGCGAAAAAAAGTGAAAAGCTCAGCGAGATTGGTGGAAATACGAAGGGATTGCTGGCAAGACTCGAAAACTACTTGCTCGAAGTACATACATATGAGTCAAGAGTCGAGACTCGCATTTTTTTTCTTCCTCGCGGTTATATATGTGCCGCGAGAGATAGCGAACTAATCGTTCTCCAGAGAGCTTTCGCGTCGAGCTTTGTTGACGCTCGTAATGCGCACTTGTGCTCACAGAGAGTCGCAACAACTGCACAATAACAAGTTCCAGGCTGCAGGACGTCAGCTCTCGTCCTCGCGTGGGAATGCAGAGCATACATAAAAAATGACACGGGCTAGGTAAGGCCACGCATCTGTGCGCGCGTTAATTTGCCTGGCCGCGAGTAGCGTGCACACACGTATACGGGGCGAGTATTAAAAATGCCTAGCAATGACGCGTCTCTCGCGTGTAATGCGGGCGGACGGCCCGAGCTGCTCGAGGCGCAACTTTACTCGCGCAATGCCCTCGGCGGTGCGTAGCTGCACACCCGTATAATATGTGTGTGCGCACACAAATCTCGCGTACTAGCTGCTGCTGCAGAACGAAAGAGACAGCGAGAAAGAGCGAGAGAGAGAGAGAGAGGCTGACCTTGCTCTCTGCGGGGCTGTGTGTGCAAAAATAAACCCGGCAGCAGGAACGGCGGCTCCCCTCCGCAGCGACGATGCTGCTGCTGCTGCCTGGCTGCCTGCGCGCATCCGTCAATCGATCGCTATACGTGCCTCTATTATATATACCTATATACGTAGATGATACGCGCGACGTTCATCTAGCACGTCGAGCCCGTAAATATACATCTATATTCCACGGCGAATGACACGCGTACGCGCACACAAAGCCGAGCTTGCATTATCTCTCTCTTTCTCTCGAGCGTATTTACGAGCGTACGCCTTCAACCTACATCATTCTGCCAACATTTTTCTTGCGATTGTGCGAAAAAGTAACGACCATGAAATATTTTCGACTCATCGATGAAATAGCGACGCAATTGTTCCAACGCGGAGAGCAAAAATATAGGCGAGCGACCAATTTTGGGCTTTCTGGGCGCATCGCGGTCCTTCTCGCGAATCACTGGACTCTCTCGAACCTATCCCGATGATTGCGAGGATCGCAATCAACTCGATGAACTCTGACACCGATGCAACTGTACTTTTTTCATAACCTGATCTTTGCCATTCGATAAACGTGACGATTTTTTCAATCTCGATCATTGATTACGAATACCCCACCAGTTTCATTGAAATTCACGCAGCTATTTTGAAACGTCGCGCACGTACGCGACCTCGTGCGTGTATGTTGAGCGCGTCGGGCCTCGAGATCTTCAGCCCCGGCGTATCGCGCATTGTCATCGCTCGGGCAAAAGATTAAATGAACAGTAAACATGTATACACGCTCGAAAAAAGTTAAAACCATCCTCGATTGTCTCGTTTACCTTTTCAATAATCCGATGAGTGTGATTCGTTTAATTTGATAATTAATTTGAACAATCGTTTCGGTAAATGGAATAAAAACGGCGACGATAATAAGCATCATCGAATGTTTGATTAATAAACAGCAACGTCTCCCTCTCCATTGTACGTATCGAATCTAAAACGCGATGCGCTGCGTCGAAGCGCTGCGTTAATTAATGACGAAAGCCACAGCAATAATGCAGCAACAGCCGCATACGAAACACGCAATCAATAATAGGCCATATCATTTGGCTCACATTCGTGTACGTGCCAGTATATATATTACCAAATCGGACAACTCTGCATATATGACATAATTCCGAGCACTCGACAATTGAATTTATGTATATCGGAGCTGTTGGGGCTATGTATATATATGTATATGAAAATAACAGGTGCACTCGAAAAGCTCGCAAATCTCGAAAGCTAGAGCGCGTCGATGAGAGGAGCTCTTACGGGTCAAGTAAGAAGAGGAGAAAAAGAAAAATACGAGTGCCTATATTACGATCGCTCAATGTCACATGCAGATGGCTCGAGTGGCTGGGATACGTATGAGAATCGAAATCAATTATCGCCCAGGGCTTTTCCATGGCTAAACGATTTGCCCGTACGGTTTCACATGCGTCGAATAATAATACGTATAGCTCGGCAACGCACGACGAGTCGCATGTATGCGCGATATACTCGAAGCAGCGTAATACGACGCAGCAATAGCGGCTTGACCTATTCTCGAGGAAACAGCAGCAGCAACGGCAGCATCGGTAACAGAGCTCTGCTGCTCTCCCACGCGTATATATGTATTAATGGAATTCAAGAGTTATATCGTCAAATTAGTCCGAGTGCATGATGCACTACGTTTAATGCTATCCAGACGATTTATTAGCTCTTGCAAGCACGTATACTATACTCCGCGATTACATACAGCTATATAATACCATCATGCATAAGCAAGGCGCGCGTATAGATGTGCGCGACTCGGCTGCCAGCAAAACTCGGGCTTCTGCACACACTCGAATATATATAAGCAGCCCGCCAAGTTTTCCCGAATCAAGAGATGAATAGAGAGAACCGCATAATATAGCCAATCCTGGAGACGTAGCCCAAGTTTCAAACTTACGTTTATATAGCTGCGAGTATAAGCTTTGACTATATCCAATACACATGATAATATATTTAACGTTCAAATTTAATCAAGTGCTATATGTACGCGAGTCATTTAATGAGAAAAAGCTGAATTTTATTTGTAAATGACGTTTCGTGTAAAATCATTAGTCTACTCGTGCTCCATTCGTATAAGAGCTTTTCGCTCGAACGTGTATACCTATAAGGATCTGCAGTCGCACACTACAACTTGGACAATGTTTGGCTATTGAGTTAGAGACATCTCCCCCGAGCATTTAACATACACTTGCCCGCGCGCGGATGAATGCCCGAGAGGCGCCCGCTGCTGCTGCTGCTGCTGCTGCTTTGAGCCAGAAATACCCACTTCTGCCCGCCGACTCTCGAATATGATCGTTTCAACTTTGATTTGCGCGATCGGGAGCTCGAATTTTCTCGATAGTATATTACGGTCCGAATTGGCAGTGCCAGTAGCAAAGTGAAATACGTTTTCCATTGCTCTGGGATTGAGCGAGATATAGCGTTCAAAGTTCTTTTAGCAAGTACGTAAGGAGCGTAACAGCTCCGACAAGCCGAGCTTTCAACGAGAGCCAATTACTATATACTCTACTGGCTCACCTCGACGACATACATCAAAAGGCACTTTTATTTTTGCCGATATATATATATAAGGACGCACACATACGTATACAGCGAGTGTCGTGGCTCGCCAGCTTTTGCCACAATGAATCATCTTTTCTTTCTTGCGGGACTCCCTCCCCTACCTCGCTTGCTTCAGCATCTTTCCACTCGAACGTGAAGCCGACGCTATCGTGCGGCTAAAGAGCGAAAGCAAGATAAACTTCTAACTAGTCTCTCTCTCTTTCTTCTCACTCTCCCTATATGTTCTATCCCTTCTTTGCTCACAGCTACAGCTGGTATTTCATCCTCTCGAATGTAGAGCGTACGTATATAGCTACGTCGCAGTATAGGGTTCGAAAGGAATTTCTCAAGATAGCGTCGCGTCGCAGCAGTTTCACTATATATATCCCTAGCTGTGTCCATATAGATGTGCCAATGGAGCATATTACGCTCGATCGATTGGGTCGCCAAGGAGCTTTACCTATACAGTCACGTAATCAATCGAAAAGTTTTTATCTGAAATTCAACAAGATTCAGAAAAACGCCCCCGTCCCCGCCCCCAAATAACTCGACTTTCCCCAACGAGAAACGGATATTTTATACTTTAGTTTAAATTGAGAACACGGATTATATTTTTAACGGATTCGGCAAATTTCAATGATAGTATTTAGCTTTGGAAAACAGTAAGTTTTGCGTTCACCTTGATGGAAAAATAAACGATCGAACCACCTACTTATCATCGGCAATGCATATTGTACGCGCGACTCTTGCACTCGCAATGAAGAATTGCATTGCAAGTATGACTGAATAATATACGAATGTATACAATTTTCTATGAATAGTTTCCTCCTCTGAGGGAATTCATCAATATTGTTTGATGAAGTCTCTCCACCTGTGATCTTCGATTATGTCACGAGCTTATCTGCACCCTTCGTTGCCATCGCGTATCCGTTTGTTTAAACAGAGACTTGTGTGTATTACGTGACAAAATATTGACATTAAGCTTGGATCAAATCAGCCTGTCTTGCGTCTCGTTAATATTCTAAGTAAACATCAAAGTATCTACTTGGAAATTATAGCAACTATAAAGCGTGCCCCAAAAAATCATACAAGATTCTCATTACATAACGAGTTCAACTTTCGACACACATTTTAATAAAAAATGAGACGGTAATTTTGAAGCGCAGGCAACGAATTAAATCTTTAATGGACACTTTCACTGTGTGCTAAAATTCTCTTGTAAGACTAGTTATTTCTTTAGCGAGTGAGCGTATGAAAAATCTGCGGCAAAGTACTTGGAAAAAAAACCACTAGTGCGCATTCAGTTGTACTTAGAACTTTATTTTTCTCTGCTTCGGTTGTATGTACTTAATTCCACGGCCACACAATATACGAAAACTCATCCCCTGTCATTATTTCCAGCATCAAAAATTCAGGCCACATCCCGAATGCATAAACTACGTGGCAGTTCATATAACGTATATAGAAAATATACCCGCGCAGTAGTCATAGTCATGCTACGGTCAGACACTCGGGCGGATAAAAAGAAGTGCTCCTGTGTTTTATTCATAAAGAAAGAGGGAGAGAGACCTACATTTTCTTTTGCAGCAAATGCATTTCCTGCAAATCGAAACTTTATGCACGTAATTCATTTTAAACTCGAGTTTTTTTTCACGAAATTTAAATAGCAACGAAATGCGGTTTTTGCATTCCTCACAATGACTCGCGTACACTCACAAAATCATCTATTACACATTTCGTAGCTTAATAGACACTAACAGAGTCTACATTAATAAGCTAAACTTCTTTAAAAGCTTTTACTCGAAGAAACTTTAATTTAAGAAAAGCTTGGCACTCTTAATTATTGGTCGAATGGGTATTGTTGATATCAGACGTAGGTAGTTAGATTCTCACTAACTACTAGAAAAGAATTGATGTAAATTAATCGGAAGTAAAGTATCGATTGAACTGGATGAAACCCCCTTTTCCCAATCATATCGATCAACCATTGTGAATATAACAAAAGAAAATGTATTGCTTTATACTTAAGAGTTTCCATTCGAGTAACTTCGAAGCAAAGAAACATCGAAACAAAAAACAAAACTGTTTGCCTTTTTTCATCTTTCCATTTCAAAGGGAAAAATATCTTTTTTAAAGAAAAACAATGGAATCGTTCCGAGTCATAAACTCTGGAACTACACTTTGTTACATGATCGAAATAAGCATTACAAATAAACATGCTTGATAGTTTAAAAACTTTTAAGTCACAGTGTTTATATCTTTGATAAAATCGTGAATGATAATAAGTTATCAAAATTTTTCAATTTCGATAATTTTCACGTGTAACATTTTTTTTAGAATTTATCATCTTTAATTTTATTCGTTTCGATAAATTTAAGAAACTGTAACTGTATTTGAGAATTGTAAATATGATATGGTAAAATAACAACTGTTTACATCATGTCCACAATTGTAGCTGGGAGCGAGTAAACAATCAACCACATTCTTATTGCCGCAGAGTATAGAAATACATGTACAAATTGACAAAATCGACGTTTCGAGAATCATATAAATTTTAAAAATCTTACTGCGGAGAAAAATATGATACAATTACATATAAATGCGTAACATCATTGAATTGTGTAGTGTAATGTAAAAAAGTGTGCCAAATCATAGTAATCGCGCATTTTATTTTGCGCGTAATCAATAAAATCAATGAAAGAATTTCAAAAGGGATATTTTTTTGTATCTCAAACGAATCAAAGGATGCGATTATAGCATCATCAAAAGTTTTGAATTTCACGATGTTCAATTAAAATTTAATATTTACGTAATATTGAGCTTAAAATTTGTATATAAAGTGAAATACACCATGAATATCCTGCACAAAGTTAATGTAGAAAGTATTTTCGTTATTCGGATGAATAAAGAAGAACATTTACAACATTTTAATGCACTACGGAAAATGATACGAGCTCTTAAATATTAATTAAAATAGAAAATTTGGAGGAATACTAGACCCACAAGAAAATGGAGAACAGCAAGTATAAAACAATAGCGTATCAGATCATAGAGCAGAGGAAAATGAAGAACTCGTCCGAACGCAACATGAAATAAAAAAGGATCGAAGTGGTGTCGAGCAGTGAAATCGCAACATTCGAGCGAAAGTCCGCATATGAAGCTCACGCAGTGTGTGGAGCATCAATTACGCGCGAGTTAGCCCTGCTCCGCGCACGTTGGTATATGGCCATCATAAACCATTGGGCGTAGCTGCGAGTGCAGTCCGACCCACGGTTACTGCAATTCGCAGAGAGGCCAAATAAACGGCATGCGTAAGTACCGGTGTGCGACATGTATACTGGAAACAATTCCGAGCTTGTAAAGCGACTCTGGCTGGACATTGGTATTAATGCAGGGAGAAACATTTTAATTGAACAGCTATTCTTTTGAAGCATCGCATAGGGAGGGTTCAAGTACGAGGATACTGCATTGTGTACTGGCGATCTTGTACATTTTGCAGGCGTGCGCCAAAAGAGGCAAAATCGATTTTTAAAAAGTTTCAGGAATTTCGCAAGTGCTATCGAGAAAACTATTTCGAGGAACTTACGACACGCGGAGTTGAGAAATTTTTCCCGAGGAATAACTTGGACCAAAGTTTGGCCGTTTTAGCCAGATGCAGGACTCTTTTTGCGAAGTTTCTCACCAAACGTCGGATTATTCTTCGCGCCGCTGAAGATCGTAAAAAATGTCTTTATGCTTTCCGATTTCTCTCTTGGCTCGGGAGGAAAATACGTTGCGCTCTTGTTATAACACTGAAAACCCTAGAGAGGCGCTAATGACGTTTTCCACAGTGATATGTTGCACGGATATTTTTTAGGAAAAAATATGTTTTACGATAATTGCTCGTCGTGCGCACAAAATTTTTCACCAAGCCAGGGGCTAATGAGTCGCTCGACTTTCGCCCGTGAAAATTTATTTGTGGCCCGGAGAAAACGGAATTAATTCTCGAAAAGGTAACGAAAATTAGTTATTTTCCGCATTAATCTCAGGGCTGTGCTGTTGGTACATCAACGAGTTTGCCTAATGAGCTGTAATAAAAGCGAGACAAACAATCGAGTCACTGAATCTTTTTTGCCAAATTACGCAGCTACTGTCGTTTCTTACATTATTCTTCGGCCGTTTTCGCGAATCCCATTTGAAGGGCTTATTCTCGTTGCCTCTATAGACATCTTCTACACACTCAGTTGAAGCAAGACCGACAGAAATGACGCGTATCGGCGCTCTCGTGCAGCCAACTTGGGTAATGCATCTACTTGTTCGAAGCGTATTGAGAAAAGCACGTGCGAATAAGCAGTACACTCGCGTACGGTGTGAAAAGTTCACGCACACGCATCTACACTCGCCAGAATATACATGTATAGAGATAGAGCGAGAGAGAAAGAGAAAGCCCGGGTGGTTGTCATGGCAACTTAAGAGAAAGAGAGAGAAAGTTGCAAAGCTCTATCTCACTCGCGCGAGAGAAATTTACGTCTCAAGCTTATCTCTTGAGGGCATAAACATCTTTTTTTCGTCTGTGAGGAATTGTTTTTGTCGATTGTTAATCATCATAATTTATTAATGTCGATGATACACGCGTTCCGCGTAAGCTCGACCAAGCGAGTTTATAGACGGGATCTCTGGCGAGCAAAGCTCCGCACGCCACTCGTAGGCCACGCGCGCTCCGTATCGACGCTCATAAAAAGGATTTCGGAAGCTTTTATGCTTGGGTAATTTACAGATTGCTGCGCTTTGAAATATCTATAGAAGACAAGCCTGCTGCTACTGCTGCTGTCGCGCGGTGGAATATTGAAAAGAAAATAAAAAAGTTATTGCGTCAGCCGCAAAAAGGCTGCTATCTGTGCGCGGGCCATTTTTGATTTTACCAGTTGGATAGATCATTCGAGTTCTCATTAAAAAAAATTGGAGAGTAAAAAAGTGAGATGTGTGTAGTTTTTTGTGACACGGCACTACTTGTCATGTAAGGCCATAATCGTATAATAATCGAGTCATACGAAGGATTCAAGTCGACTTTTACCCAAATTCACTGCATTACACAATTACGACAAATAGAATTATACGACATAATAACTACTACCTGCGACCTATAGTACCTCTTTTTCGGTTAGTTAACAAGCGTAAAGTAAAATTCATCTGTCTTTGCGTATCTGCAGTTTAACTTTCGCAATGTCGAGTCGTTACAGCAGCCACAAAAAAAAACAAAACAGAACAAAAACTTTAGAAAATAATTCCAGTTTGCAAACGAGAAAACGGAAATTGAATTTTCCGAGCTTCATATTTTGGTCACTCAATGAGTCAATTGAATACACATCTATTTTATGATTTCTCGTACGCAGAATGTCTCCTGGGACATGTATATTATTACGCGTTTCATGAAGTTTTTATTGTCGTGGTGCCTTGCGCCGACAATCATGTAAAACAATGCTGGCGGTCGTACAGGATTCACGGATGCACCGTTACAAGCGCACTTGTTAAAATATCACGTTAGCCACGGATTATTTATTATCGAAACGTCGAAAATTTCTGGTCTCATTACTCGTTGACATTATATGTTGCCGACATTTATTCCACGGTTTTCTGATTAAGCGTACATTGTCGTTTTCAATTAATTATACTGCTGTAATATAATTATTTAAAGTTATCGTCACCATCACGAGTTGTTATAAATTACAAAGCAGCATACAAAGCTTAATTTTCTCGGATTTTGCAAACATTATAAAAGTCTACAATTTTGCGTTGAATTAGTGGAAATTGTTTTATTCACGATTACCGAAATTTTGCCGTACCCCAAAATAAGACATAGACCTTATTTTGAGCCTCAAGAGAGTATAAGGCATGTTTTGAAAATAAGGCGTACTCTCAAGCGTAGAAAAAATAAACTAGATACAATTATTGAAATACCGGTTCGATAAAAAACTATTTTTCAAAAATAAGTCATGGCTTATTTTCGGTAAAAAACGGTAAATCTTCAAAAATGAATTGTTTAAGAAATAGCTTTACGAGTTTTATAATTTTGTAAATTTTAAATGTTACTTAATATATATTCTATTCTATAGAGGGCACATAAGTTTGATTTTACTATATAATATTACCTCTAATTTTCAACTCTAAAGTGTCACGAAAACGTTGTATTTTAGATTAGTTTCTAAAACTTGATCGATTAAATGTCAACGACAAGCAACTTTTAATGTATATCTTAATGCTAGTAAAAAGAATCATTCATCAATGACATTCTTTAAGATATTTTAAGTTAACATTTTTGTTAAATTTTTCAAATATTCATGCATCATTATTATAATACACATTCGTAATACCAATTCAACAAATTGATAACATTAGTTTTAACTTGAGAAAATGCCCTCTCACGTGTAACACGTCAGACACGTACTTTTAGTATGATTGAAGCTCAAAAGGTTGAAAGGCCTTTGATCTTTTGTTTTATGGTCGACCTAATTTCTGTAGGACCCAGGAAGAGTGTACCGATAATTCAGAACAATTTGTCGAGTTTGTGTATGCAAGCAATTAATAGAAGTTGGTACAAGTATTGCTAAATATTCCACCAACGGCTTCATTTGCAATTCCGTATTTATGTCAATCAAAAACTTTCATTTTATGAGTAAGAACAAACAATTTTGGGAGAAAAAATGTTATGACACTTTGCCAATTGATTTTCATCGAATCGTTGTTAATCTGCAATTAGTAATTTTCGATCAGTATTAACATTTATTCTTTTTTTTTATCAAGCAATATTCAGATTGGCTCGGGGTTTCGTCTAAACCTTCAAGTACACTTTACCCTCTGAAATGCAGTACAAAATGTTAGAATAAACATTCTTGATTTCAAAGAAGCTTCATGCTTGCGGCAGATCTTCATTCATAAAATATTTTTTGATCCAAACACTCAAACATTGGTTTTTATGCATTTTCTCAAAAATACTGCAGCCTACCGGCAGGAGTAGATTCTTTTGAAAAAGCGAAAAAACGAGAAAAGCTTCAAGTCTGGTTTTGATTTTTCTGCGTGGCGGGGCAAAGCCAAGTATAGACCTACTTAAATATAGGCAAGTATATAAGTATAGGTACATATAGTCAGCGACGAGTATGCGAGTAGGCGATTTCACGCTGTGCTCGCGCGCGTCCACTCTAGCATGAAATCCTCGCTCGGTTCACCCTTTTTCGCGTGGTTGCTTTGCGGCCACATTGTACTACTAGGGTCACCGCCGGCAACGTGCGACGACGAGCAAATTCTAACTGATTAAGTTGCTTTTCAATGGAATCGTATTAGACGCGTTATTGTAATGGAAATGTCCTCTCATTGTCTTCTCTTTTATATATTTATATACATTGTACAACAGGGTTTGATCGTTTTGATTAACGGGAAAGATTTTCTTATTACGATGTACATTCGCATGACTCGCTACTTCGTCCGGAAAATTGTGTAAATGAAGGGCCATTAATTACACGAGTGGAGCACTGACGCGCGACCTGAGCTAAATCCTTTACTTATGTGCCTGTTGTTCCATCTTTAATGAATCGTTCATTTGATCGATCGCACTAAAAATTGAAATAATAGCGCGGGCTGCGTTAATTATTTTATTTTTGTACTATAATTGATTGAATTAAATTCATACAAAAGTATTAGGCACTCGAAAGTTAATTCCAGTGCATGATTTGCAGCAAATAGGTTTAATGAGTGAGCGGTAGCCTGTTTTTAATTTCAAATTCTCTGAAAAGAATTAAGCTGTATTCGAGTTGAGTGCAGCTGAAAAAAGTATAATCAACAAATACGTTTGAATCGTATATTTAAGCTCAGTAATGAAATATTAATTGAAAATTCAAAAAAGAATTAAAAAAAACTCAATAATTCTGTTGGGAGTGTTGTTAATTTTTAATATGAAATTTTTCTCGAAAAATAATAATGTTTGAAATTTTATCATCAATAGCATTCTCCAGCCGAGTACTACGTCAAAAGGTACAATCATCTCTGAATCATAGGTATGCATTTTTGAAATGCCTCTCACTTCATATTTGCAGTATTATTTAACAAAAACATCGAGAATACAAAACAATTACGTTTCCTATCCGGGTGCTACACGAGGTTTAACTATGGTTGGAGCAGCAGCAGAGAAAAATGCATGTCATTTATCTACCGAGGAAGCAATAAACGAAGAATCGTACATCTACAGCATTATAATGGTACTATTATTGCGTCCCGTTCCGCAATAGTCCTGCGTATACGTTTCCCTGACTTTTCGGGGGAAAAGGCAGAACGCAATAAAGTTTATCACGGAATATTTATATATGTGCTGCGTGAAATGGCTTTGTTGTGCATAAACAAGGTTTAGTCGAGAATAAATTGTGCTCTTCCAGCGTTTTCGATCTCGACGTACTACTCATTTACAGCTTGATCCATAAAAATGAAAATTCGTTTTCTACGCGCCGATATGGTTTTGTGCGGTGTAGTGAAAAATCCTTCAATTCATATGTAAGAAAGTAAAAATTTCATTTCATATCAAGATCAATTTTATACTTGACTGCAAAGAATAATGAAAAGAGCAAACGCTTTACCGAATTGAATACTGAGCTTGAACGATTATGCATTTGTGATTATTTTATTATTGAATTCAGTTATTTTAGAATGGATTGATAATATGAATTGCTAATATTTGTCAAAATAAAAGTTATATCTCGAATAAACCCGTTTGAGCATTTTAATTTATGAACCCAAGAAAACATTAAAAATATTACAGTATTAGTTTCAATTGAATAAATTAATGTAATCGATATTTGAAAAGTGTTGAAAATGGAAAGAAATTAGCGGCTTCATTATTGTAAATGAGTAATTTATTCGGATCATCTAAAACGAAATACTCACAGATGCGAACCAATGCAGGATACTGGCCAAAGTGTAAATTGCTCACAACCACCACAACTTTTGGAGCACAGCATAGGTAGTTGCGAAAGAGGCGCAAAAACCGCAAAGCATACATTTATCATCGCCAACTAAAAGACTGCGAATGCCACACGTTGTGTATATATAGGAAAGTTTACAATATATATCTCTTGAAAATCTCAACTATGCAAATCGAGCATATAAAGTTGTACACTTTTTCCTTCTCGAATATGGCAACTTGTATAATTTCCCACAGCGAGCACATATTATTATTCGAGCTTTCAAGTTTATAGATGCAAATTTTTCGACACACAACATTGCGTAACAACTTTTGTTCTGACGAGCTTTTTATCTCGCACATGAATACATTTTGATTAACCTCGAGTACAGCGTGTACTTTCGTTAATGTAAGATGCATTTGAAATAAAATGTCGACCTTTTAAATTATAACCTTCGAATTTCAAGACGCTGAAAAATTATTCTACAAAAAATCGTTCATCAATTCATAATCCAATATCTAAGACGTTATTTATTGTACCTCAAAGACGTGACATTTCTGTCGCAATAAAAGTTTGAATCATTTTATCGATTTAGTAAGAAAAGTAGCGAGACTCGATCAGTCGGCTAAAAGTAAACCGCAATGGTAGAGGGATCAGTCGAAGAACAACAAAATTTGCATCATCGATTTTAACCCTCGTCCTCGCCGTAAGTAAAAGCAGCGCATCGCAAATAATAATAGATTTTCTCGCATCCGGTTCATCTGTATTTATCGAGCTACTTGCACATGTACTCAGTGCATCTGAAAAAAAAGAAACGAGAAGATCCGATCAATTAACCAAACACGCTCCGTTAGTACTGTCCGAAGTTTGTTTTACCCTACCTATAGAGAGCCACTTTGTCACGTTGGAGAGAAAAACGAAAAAAATGGGCGAGTTCGACCGAGCCAATAAAAAGGACCTATACATTTTATTGTTGCGTATAGTGGCAACATTATATACAGACTAATTATCACAGCCACAAATTAGGGTAGTAATCACGAGGATACAGTTTGTTAAAATGATATTAATTAAATACTTCTCGAATTAGGCATTTTTAGATTGCATCTTTTACAGAGAAAAAATAAAATAAAACAATGCCTAAAACAAGATAAGATGAATTTACTTTTTAAACGAGCAGAATCTTGACGCAAGCGGGCTTCAACGGAAGAGGATTCAATTTAATGAAAACTTGTTGAAATAATATACATGATATACGTGTTCATCTGATTGCTGCTTATATATTTACAGCTATAATACAGAAAACGAGCAGCACCTGATGTGCAGCTTGATTACTTTAATGGTGAGATAATTGAAAACTTTTACAATGAAATCTTATCAATTCAAATTTATGAAATTAAGTTGGAAAAAAATTACCGTGGATGTTGGAAAAATTGACGCGCAAAAAATTTAAAAACCTTTGAGTTACGAACCTTAAGTTTTTTGCTGTCTCTCGGGACTTTTCGTGTTCAACGATGAGTTTTATGCCTTTTTGCGCGTCTTATAAATAAAGAGAGACAGACGGGCGCACAAACGAGATTTTACCAATCAATTTCTAAAGTTGAAGGAAAGATGCGCATTTAGCTGTCAGAGCAGGGCTATGGCTCATAGATACATCTATTTTTAAAAGAAACACGCGCTGTCGACGGAGCGAAGTAAACTGTCTTCTTTGCGAGTCGTAGATTCAAATGGCAATGCGCAACGTTAGGCTCCTCGCTCGATTTTATCGCAAATATCTCCATTAGCTTTTCATAAGCCTCTCGAGTAAGAGCATTTATTACGTGTTACGCATTCAATTTACAATGAGAGATCGAAACATGCTCATCTAGAAAGAGTTTCGGGTAAAGATTTGCTTCTTTTCCATTCAAGGTGTCATAGATGCGTCGTGTGCCTGACTTTTGTCTATTTGCAATGGGGGGGGGGGGGGGGGGGGGGGGGGGGGGGGGGGGGGGGGGGGGGGGGGGGGAGAAATGTAGGTAAAATGTTGGGTTTTGCGGAAAATAGAAAGTAGAGTATCGAGGAGAGGATACGTACAAGCTGTGGCGATGTAAATTTTCATTAACGTTATCAAAGATTTTATATTTATAGCGTTGATTTTTGCCGAGCTTCCGTCGAGAGCTGCGCGACGGCATTCATGTTCAGAGTATTCCGTACATTTGAATGAATATTAAACATGCATATAGATGGGGTATTTAGTAAATTCTCTCAAACTCTGTGCTTCTATCATTTGAACAAGGTGGAAAATAAAATTCATTTGCAAAGATATAATTGACACAAGAACATCAGTACTGTCGAGTTGAAACGTCATTTGTTTTTGGTAATTTACATCATCTGACGAATTCAAGTGCACTTTAGGACTGCGCATATAAACAGTACTGACCTCCTGCATACTCTCTCACGATTCTTGTGCATGGATCGAGGATGCGTCAGTTTTTGTCTATAACAATGACGATCAAACTCATCCTCGAACAAAAAAGAAAAAGAAATAAGAAAAGAGCACATCCGCAGAGGGGCATCAATAGATAATAAAAAAAGTAAAAGCGCAAACCAATAAATAAGTAAGCGAAAGCAAAAAGGAGCTAAGTGAAAATCACTGCAATATATCGTATGAATTATAAGGTATAACGAGCAGGAAAGATAATAATAATTTATAAAAGAGGGACACTTGGAGGGACGGAGGTTGTTCTGGACTCACTCTTGTCATTTTTCTTTCGATTTTTCACGGTCGTTGCCGGCGAGCCAGGCATGGCGCTCTCGACGTCGCCCGACAGTTTGCGGTCCTTCTTTTTATTACTCAGCCTCGGGCCGTTTCCAGTCAATCACGGGGGATCGACTGTCGATACGATACTATCCTGTAGAGCTGGCTCGGCAGCTGTTGCTCCAGCAGGTCGAGCGTTACGCCGAGTTTATTACGCCAGTAGACAGGCTAGGTCGGTTGCTGCTCACGGCCTCCGTACGCTACGGTTGCACACGCGGTACTGGCGCGGAGAAAAGCAAAATATCGCGTTTCGCGCGCGCACACCAGTACACGCAAAGGCAGGCATGAGCAGCCCCCGGCCGAGATAGAATGACGCGCGTCGTGGCCTGCCTGTAGCCACCTTCCGAGTCTGTATGTGTGGGTGTGCGTGTGCAGTCTTTGCGCCTGTGTGTCGCTACTCCACTGCTCTCTATATCTACTGGTCTACTACTACTACTACAGCTAGTGCTACCGTTGATGCAGCAGGGGGGAGAGCTAAAGAGGGCAGTGAGGGATTCTGAGAGTATGATCGAGAGAAATGGGGGGGGGGGGGGGGGTTGCGCGCATGCACACAATTCAACATCCATACGGTGTACAGGCATCTATATTTTCGGATTCGAGAGCCGAGCGAGAGGAGGAGGACTGGCGTCGCCGATAATGCACCGCTATATAACGTGCCGCGTTACGATTACGATTCCCGACACGCGTTTCTGCAGTCCTCTTAGGCCGCCTATCCCACGTTATGCATAATACCTTTATATACCTGCTGCACACTTCTGCAGCCAGATGAGTATTCGAAGCGTCGATTGAAATAATTTCTCGCTGCCGCGCACCTCAATGCATTCGGTATATATATTATGAGCCAATGTGTGCTGTAGCGGCAAAGCCACTCGTTTGCCTATATTGTATGCGAACAACGACAGCTTCACCGAGATGGTGTATTAATCTATCGATCGACGAGGACAGTCAACTGTACGAGTCAAGATGGGCTAACTTTGCCTCGAGATCAATTATTGGGAGAAGGCAACGATCGACTACTTCGCGTGTGTAACGCGTCGAGTTGTAATAAGGACGGAGCAGAGTGAAACTGATATTTGTTTGGATTTTTCGGTACGCTTGAATCGGGGGGCGTGTATTTTACTCGGATCGTGTTGTAACGATGCATGATTCTTTTGGAAAAGATCGATCAGTTCTAATGATACGCACTTATTGAGTGAGGTTTTCAATTTCTCTGAAATTATCGATCTCTTTTAACCGGGAAGACTCACGATCTGCTCGGAAAAATCATGTGCGAACATTTTCGTTATTTCATCTAAGAATTGGACCGGAAAGAAAATTATTACCCTACATATTATCACTCTACATCTTGCGCGTGAGTGATCGATTGCAATAAAAAATAAAAAAGAGAGCCAAATTTCTCTCGCTATTCACGTGGACTGTTAGTGATAAAATTATAGCTTGTGCAAGGGAGTTGTATTTTACGCGCGGATCTTGAATCCATTTTCAAATCCAAACCGTCCATCAAAATTTTCGTTATCGCATTTTTCATGAGCGTTTTTTTTTTGCTAAGTAAGCGCGTTCCCATTTTTTTTTTCGCTTAACTGTCTCATCCTAGACTCTTATAGAGTACAGGCTGCACGCGAATAGTATATTTATATCGGATCACTCGAGACGCTCTATCTCGAGGCGCCTTATCCACGTTTAAAGCGCAAGAAGCGCAAAAAAAGGCCGTCAGTCGCGCCCAAGGGACGCAGAGAGCTGCGAGAGTGTGTGTATAATGCATCCGAAAATTTTCCTCGAGCCTCGAGGTATATCTGGATTAAAGATTAGCGTCGAGAGTGCAATGTGTACATGTGCATGCTGCACGCCAGACACTCCAGGCACTCCATGTACATAGAAAAAGACAACTGCAGCTTTCGAGTATTGGCGTCGAGGGAAACACTATCCACTTGTCCGTGCTATATACAAGCTAGAGATGCCTACATAAGACGAGATGCTCGCAGCAGTACGTTTGCATATAATACCGACGGTGCTCGTGTATACTTGTACACCTGCGCACATACACCAGCCCGATAATGCAAATAAACGCTCACGAGGCTTCGATCGATTTGTCTTCATCGTCTCGATTCGCTTTGCGACTTGCGCGAGAAAAAAAGATATCCGTTTGAGACTCGTATCCAAATGCAATCTCGCGTCTTTTGCTCCCTTTCGCGCACGATACGAGTACCGATAGATACTTGCTATACGCGTTCGACGCTTTAACGGAAGTGTGAATATTCATTCTAATACAAAAGTAAATGTCACGGATAATCTAGAAAAAAGCATCGATAAAATCACTCGAAAAGCAAATATAACACTAGGATACGAGTTACAAAGTTCAGCTTGATTGGTAGAGAATAAAAAAAATTTTTCACTAAAATTGATGGGAACGTTTTCTAGGAGTACAGAAACAATTGAATAACTGACATTTTTATTTTCGAAAAACCCTTCACTCCGTCAAACCGGACATTTCCATTTATTTACCCTTCACCATCTGTAATGTTGGAAAATTAATGGAGATTTTGAAACACGTTTGGCCAGGGGCTTTCGTTTATTCGTTATCAACAAGTCGACGATTCAAACACAATGTAAAAAAACTGCCTGCCTTTTGTTAGATTTGGCGCTCTCGACGTTGAATCCAACAGGCTTCGTAAAGAGTTCGCTCGATGGATTAGCATCCGGGGAATAAGACAGCTGCTTTTACCGATATTGGATTTAAGCTTGGCTCGTGACCAAATCTTTGATTGTCCCTCGGATTGTTGCACATGCTTCACACTCGAGTACCTACATGCTCTTTTCTCGTCAACTGTATTCGGTGCTACTGTATGTCACTCGATGGAGTTTTGAGATCGTGACAAAATGATAAAAGTAATTGGTACAAGGCTTGGAAGTATCGACGTAATTGCTTACCATACAATATAACCGCTCGCGTCGTCGTCGTCGTCGTCGCAATCTGATTTGGGAGCCGAGAGCGACTCTCAAGCAGTCCAGCAGTAGTTAAATTTTTAACTCGTGCAATAACACGCCGCACATCAGCGCCTCTCAGCCCTGCAGCACGGCTCTCACTTGTTCCCGTCGCTTGGGTACTGCTCGCAATTCGCACGGTACCTACCTCCGATAATAATATAAATCCGATATTCGGCGCGATAGTATATACACGTGCAGTGGTGTGCAGTGCGCGCGTCACCTGACCATACGCGTCTGATCCGGCTGTTCGAATTCTGACCGAGTCGTCTGATCGCCGATAAACTCGATTGCTTCGCGCAGCTGATTTTCCCGGCAGCGAACGACGAATTTCCATGTTCGCATGTCGAAGATAGTTCGATCGGATTAATCGGTGGTCGGTACAACAAATTCAATTTGCGCTGCTCCAGGCGGCATATACTGTCCAACGGGCAATCTCCAAATCATCTCGATGTTGGATGGATGGATCGATATTTTCATAGGTAATTTTCGGCAAAATTTTAATTCAAACATCTGCGCCTATTATTTATTATTGAGTCATTTGACAATAGGCAGGTTAGATATAATTGCGCATTTCAGTAATGGGTTAAAGTCATAGAAACTATATGAGGGCGCATGTGTTGCGACAAATAAAAGTTTAGCACGTGGTAACTGCTGATTGCAGACTATACTCCATTATCTAAAATACGCAATACGCACTACTTTTTACGCGTTAACTTACAGTTAGGTTATTTCAAATATCCTATTGTAGCGCAAATTTGAACGATTCGATTTTTTTATAACCGAATCGATAAATCATTGCTTTGAACAAATAAAAACGTATAAAAACGTATAAAAACGTATTATTTATTTGTTTTAAGCATTATCATTGGGCAAATAGTTTTTTTTCTGAATGTTTCAATAATTTAATTGCAGACTATTATAACCTTTATTTGGTTAAATAGTTTCAAACCGTTCCAAGTTATTAATATTTTCAGAAACTCATTTGACAATTTTATCATTGCCAAATAGTTAATCCGATTATTTTTTGTTGTACAGAATGAATTATTAAAGTGCTCTTTGGAAGTCTTGCTGAAATGAAAATTTGTAAGTCAGCAAGAATTTTTAACTAAAGTTCAACGTACTTACATTGTACCGATGCTGCTTATATTCATGGCAAAAATCGAACGAAATCGTGGAATGTTCAAAATTTTAGTGAGAACAGCCAAGTAACTGACGTTTTAAAATGTGAAAGTAGAATAGAACGCGGGCCTCTTGATCAGTTGAATAGATTCGGAATGTTAAGGATTGAATATCGAATTGTTGAAAATCTCAGTCACGTATTAATCGAGTGTGCGTCGATACAAGTAAGTAATAGACGTTAACTCGCAAACCGCAGTTCGCAAAGTCGTCGCAGAGCAGGCAACAGGCAGCATGTATAAGAAGACCACGTGCGCGTGATTATCCGCTCTTTGCGACGTACGGGGCGGGGAGGAGGGTCGAAAGGCTCCGACGAACGGCGATTCAAACGAATACGCGAAAACGCCGCATTTGCGCTTTCTCCCTCTTTTACCTATCTTGGCACAAAGTGCGATACTTTTGCGCGGCTGTCTCTATCCCTCTCGTTGATCCTCGCAATGGCCTAACTATAGAATTTCCCGGCAACTTCGGCTAGAACCGCTGCTGCTGGGTCGGTCTGCACGCGAAACTCCCATCGGCCACTCAGGCTTATAATACGGCATAAATGTGTTCATTTATTCTAGTCAGCCGTCGTGAGTCGTGGTATCATCGTCTTGTGCACGTCGCATCAACGCAGTAGCCTTGCAGAACACATCGATCGGCTTTTCTCACGGCACTAGACGGTCAACAGTTACGACGACGCACGTCGGGACCCAGCAAACATTCGACCTAATAGCCTATCGTTATCGACGCCACTCGTATCTTCACCTGTACATCTGTGACACTCTTCCTTAATGCGGCAACAAGGAGGAGATGACGGATGAATAATGAGCGCCACCGGTGAAGATCTTGCGGTTTTGTCGTACAAGGAGCTGCAAGCGTTAGCCGCCAAGTACCGTGTGCCTGGCAATATCAAGGTAAGTGTGTACCGCACACGTGAAACGGGCTGCACACCCCGCGCGTAACGCCCACTACTTTTCTTTTTCGTCCTTTTTTCATTTTTTTCTCTTTTTTTCCGGTCTCAAGCGACTCTCTGTTTCTTTTTTTATATTTATCCCTATTTTGTTAAATAATAATTTCAATAATGCCTAGAAATTCGTCTTAATGAAAGCAGTATTAGGCAAACCACGAGGTCGATGATCTCCGCTCTGACGGGAAATTTATCAGACAATTGGCAACGTCGCTAAATCCGATTACCTGTATGATTTGTGGCAAAATTCATGAATTTTCTTCATATTTAATTTATTGATCACGGTTCATATTTGATTTGATGTAATATGCAAGAAAGATGTTTTTTCATTCTCTGTTATAAAATTTGGAATAATTTTCATCACAATATTTACTATTTCAAATAACTCATACCTCTAGCATTATCATTTTTAATGATTATTCTACACTTTCTTTATATAGCTGTTGTAATCATCATAGATTTACAAGCCAAAAGTATGAAGATTCATCCAATATTCATAAAATACATTTTACTAATTGTTCTGTATAACTTTGATCTTTGGTACGAATATCAATGCGTTATAGATTTAAATTAATTTCTTTAATTTTAAAAAAAAAGTATTGATTTTAGTGATGTGCTATTTTAATTGTTTTAATTGCAGAAACAATCTTTGTTGCAAGTTCTCTATGCAGCAAAGGCAGGAAATTTGCTTGAGGTATCAAAATTACTCTCAGACTTGAAGAAAAACAGAAAAAAAAGGATTAAAAAGCTGAAACTTCAATCAGAAGGAGAAGTACAATCAAATTCTACTCTCCAAGATTCACCAGAACTAATTGTTCAGCAAGATCCATTTTTGTTTTCTATGCAACCGCAGCATCAGCAACAGTACCCATTCCAGTGGGTAAGATTGGAAAGATTCATTAATAAGATTTATATAAACATACCAACTATACATTTTTAAAAAAATTTGGTTATTCTTGTGATTTTCTAGGTAGGAGCAGAAGAAGAAGTCAATACTAATAAGTATGACCCATTAAAGTGTAGTTTGAGTTATAATGATATAAAACAATTGATTCTATCAAGCTCAAAAGACCGAAATAATAACGGTTCATTGTTAGATGAAATAATTGATTTACGAACTGAAGCACCTACTATAACAAATCATACCAATACACTAGTTACACAGTCAGAAGATTCTAGTGCAAGGATGTCTTTATTATTAAAGAAAATGTTACAAGCTCCTGTTGGAGCAAATCTTGGTGAAATCGCCAGCCCTGTATCGAGTAAGTTTTTATTTTTGATTTATTAATCCAGTACAGCAAGCATAGATGAGACTTAATTTTATGATTTTCTTTTTCTTTTAAAAATAATATGAACAAAAAAAATTATACCTTAATTAATATAGTAACAGCAAAAATTTGAATTGTTCGTTCGATGATTTATTGAGGAGATGCCAAACTCGAGGCAAAATCAAAGTTTTGAAACCTTTGCTTTAGGACTTTTACATAATGTTTTTGTTAATACTTTGATTTTTGTTTTGAGCTATCATGGAGCTCTTTAAACAAATATTAACTCAAGTCTTCAGAAGCAGGTTTAAGGATTTTTTGCCTTGGCTTTGGGATTCTCGCAAATTTGTATTGCATCAAAATTATTGTATATTTTAATATTAATATCTCAAAATTTTTATGTGATTTTGAATTTAGATTGGCCTCTCGATACTTATCAAATAAGGGAACAGCCATCACCGGATAATTCCGAAACAATGACAGCGAAATCCGACATAAATGAAAATGACGAAATTTGGCAAGATAATGTAACATCTGTTACAGGTGCCTTACCTTGTGTTTTTTCTACAGATCAAAGCTACAATAATAACAACATTAATGATAACTACAACAACAATAATGGAGTTTTATATAAGCGTGAACACTGCCTTTCATTTTACAAATCGCCATTAGATAATATTGTTGAATCAAATTCAATAGTATGTAGTTTTCAACTATACGAATCAGAAAATGATTAAGGCAAACACTTTGTTCAATAGAAATTATTTATTTTCAGTGTTATAATAGCCAGTCTTATCAGTTTGAATTTGCACCCCAACCTGATTCTCAAGAGCACTGTCGCAATTGGTTAGCATCAAATACCCTTGAAATTCCTGAGCCTCCTGATTATGGATCACGATTAATGGCTTCTGCACCTGAAACGTTTCAGTATCCAAGTCCTGAGACTACTGCTGATGTCTTAGACACCAGTCCTACGAGCTGTGCATCAAATGTAAATATTATGCAATCGAGTGGTGGATCTTATTGCTTGAATGACCAGCCTTATTTGGTAAGAGATATGTTGATTTCATAATAATTTTAAATGATTTAATTTTTGAAATTGTTTTAAATAATGATTCATTTTTTACCATAGAGTAGTGCAACTTTGCTGGACCCCACTAATAGTATTGTTCCTGAAATCCATTTTGATCCATTACGTTATTACCAAACGCCACCGTCATCATCGGTCCAACCCGTAGAAACCCAAGACTATTACAGAGATTTGGGCCCGTTTTCAACAAACAATTGTGAAAATCAGCAACGTCAATGTTCTACCACTACAGAAAATTTTATGCCTCCAATCTATGGCGTAGATTTAGAATCGGCTCCATATGATTCTGCTTATTATCAAGACCCTAATACATCCGTGAATTTAGATGTCACCGATCCTCTGCGTCAAGTTCAAGAATCATCAGGATTAGATGTTTATATGCCACCTCCTACATCGGTTATTCAAAATGAAATTCCACCTCCTCCACCTTACAGTAAGCATTATCTTTAGTTTTTGAACTAATTTTCGTATCTGTGAATAAGATCACGATGTACATAAATTTTTAGTAGGAGGTTGACTTTGATTTGATAGGAACAATTTTTTATTAGGTTCAGCAGTGCTTGATCCCTACTGGCCTCAGTGGTCAGCAGCTTCCCAAACAATCACTGCTGCACGAACAGGAGGAAAAACTTTAGAAAATACTTTGAATTTGTGCTCTTCAAATTATATTGACTATTCAAAAGTAAATGAAACAAGTTGTGTCAGTGTCTTCAGTACTACGCGAGCACCTGTAATGACATTTCGTCGAGGTGAAAGCTCGGTACCAGCTACTCAAGAACCAATTTCCGGTCCGGGTGAGCAAAGACAACATAATTTTGTTTCCAACTGGCTATTATATGACGATGATGCTAATGGTAAAGGCTTCTCAAGATCTGTGCCCCTGACGACTATGAACGGCCTTACAAATTTTTCTAGTATTGTTTAATGCAATGTATAAAGTGCAACTTTTAAACAAAATTATGCTCGGGTTTTGTAGTGTCATTAACTGTCTTTTAAAGGTATTGCGTTCCTTTCATTAAAAACTCACTTTTCTAAATAATTTTCTGCCTGTATAGCTAATAATACGAATTCTGCAAATGATTCAATCGCATTTTTTAAGTTGATAACTTTGGCCGATGCTTCTTTCGTCTCTTTGTATAGTTTTTTTTCACTTAAGTGATTTTTATGAGAATTTAGCAGTTTAACTGCTGTTTACTGAATTATGTTACTTGAAAGATCAAAATTGGATTATGTTGATTATGCTTACGTTTAATCATTTTATAGAGTCGAGATTAATGCATCGAAAAAGTTGTATAAAGTTCTACAATTCAGTTGCGAGAAAACAAAATCGAAATTATTTTTTTGCTAAAATAAATAAGATGTGTGTCACAAAGTGTTTTATTGAAGGTCTTTTGGCGTAAGTTGTTATAACAAAAGTTATGGTTAATATGATTCTTTGTTTAAGCACTGAACATTAAATATACCTGCTACAGTCATTTTAATTCATAGGTTGAATAAATCTAATGAAAAATATTATACAAATGAGCCGCAAGTTATCCAGATCAAAGCTATCAATAAGCACAAAACTGTACATAATAGTTAAGTAAATTTTTCACGCGTTTAGTATATAATAATGAGCTTTGTTAAATAGATAACTAATTTTAATCTACAAATTGCAAATCTTATAAAGGTTATCGTAAATGCAAATGGATAGATATTGTAAAATTATTTATCATATACAAAAACTCGTTTCGTAAATTGCCTAATATGATTAGGGTGTATGAAATATAAAATTATGTATAAATCGAAAAACAATCATTACAAATGAAATGAAAATAATTTTCATTTTTTTCTTAATAAAACAGCTATATTAGCCATTGTATTATTTTTTCGAAATATTTCGAATGTTTTATACAGATAATAAAATTTTTTCAAAAAACATTGCACTTTTTAACTTTACAAAGATCATTCGAAAATTTTTAATATTTTGAAATTTTCTTAGAAAAACGAAAATACGAAGAAAGTTTATGAGAAATTTGTTGTGCTTGAGTAAAAAAAATTGAAATACTGCTCTTACCAGGCTGTGGCTCTGGTTGAAAGTGGTGTCTTATGTAGTTGAAAATCCGCAATGCCAAGGATTCTCTTCTTCTCTCATGGTGCTGTTGCTTATAAACGATCTCACTGTCAGGTGGTGCACCTGGGGCTCTACCCTCGTGTGGAGATCTGGCCGACACATGCACCGAGTACATTCCACTACCTTTCCTTTGCTTTTTACTACCCGTCTTGACGTTTTAATTTTTTACTATTTTCTGTATTTCGCAATGAAAGTTGAAAATAATTATTCATTTTATATGATGGAAATGTTGTCACTAATCATTTAATTCTACGAAGTATTGATTGAAAGAGCAAAATTTTTTCTTCATGTGGTGATTAAAAATTGGTGTTTAAATTAGAATACGACGCTGCAATGCCGAAGGAAGTAAGCGAGATGCCTAGAAAAATCTTATGCGCATTCAAAAGGTACAGAAAGAAAAAAAGAAAGATGAAACAAACTCCGCAGTACGCATTGAGCATGCATATCCAGGTAACTAAAGTTAATTTTAAAAAGTTGTAACTGCATACTGTTCGAATTTTTTCAAAAACGGTTCTTTTTTTTAAGTAAAAATTGTAAAAATGATATGCATCATGAGATCGGTTGAAATATTTAAATTTTTTTAAGGCTAATTGAGCTAGTAGGATAATGTAAAAGACACTATTTGAAAGAACACAATAAAATAATTGAAGTGTTTAAGATTTAAGAAAAAGATTTGCTGGTGGTATGCGTGACTCACCTGAAAAAATCACGGAGTAAGACTGAGTAAGTATAATATCTTCTTTCTGGCGTTATACTTTGTAAAATATCGCGGGTGCGCAGCTGCATTGCAACTATTTTATACATAGGTATATGCACAATGCACACCGTATGTGTGGCACATATATATATATATATATATATATATAAATGTTGGACGCCGACATAGTACCGAGGACTGGTATTTCTGCATATGCCTAGACATATGCATTGTATGTATGTGTAATGAGCCCAAGTGCGGGCCGCTCTAATTATCTCCATCTCTGTCTCTCTCTGCGGAGTCTGAGCAGCTGTTGCTCTCGAGTGGCTATCCTCTTATTATTCTTGTGCTGGTTAGTCAACGTGCAAAAAACAAATTTATATTTACTCCTTTCGTCTGTTTTGCATCACAACCAGCAACTTTTAATTATACTTACAAATCAAAAGTTTTTTCAAGTACTAATAATTTCCAACGTAGAGTTTATACATTTTTTCCCTTGTTCAATTGGAACTGTGTGAATATAAAGTTTGAAATCAGTGCTGCAGGATTGTACACGTTTTTTTTAATAAAGTATAAATTAAAATGCTAATTTTTCTTTTAATTAAATCAGACACGTAAACGTCAAAAATTACGTTTTTAATTGAATTTTATGTAAAAAACGTTTACTTGAAATATTGAATATTTATCAAGAATATCTTTTGTAGAAAATAGGAATATCGGAGCTTTCACGAATATTCATTGTATATACTCTTTTTGTATATTACCTTTATATAAAATACTATTGTTATAAATTTACAGTATATTATGCTTACATTATGAGCTTTTTAAACATTTCAATCGAAGAAAAACTGAACAAGTTTAAGCTCATTCGGCAAATAATTGTTAATTAATACAGTGGAATTTTTTATTAATAACTGCCTAACTATCAAAGCTGATAATAAAAAAGTTACGCCCATGAGTTTGATATTATTTACAAACGTGCAGTCATCGAAAAACCGTCAATGTTATGTCGCGCCGATTATTGCGCAGTTGATTATTTTCAATGTTGATAGCGTCATGGATAAATGGATTGGTATACGCTCGGAATGTATACAAACTCGTTATATTTTCGAGAACACACACTCTTCACCTCGTAAACAAAGAGTTAACAATTATGGCATCGAGAAATTTCAGCGAAGCGTAGTAGTCGTTGGAAAAAGTGCATCTGAAATAAATTGAGCCGATATATTACACAGGCAGCATCCTCATCAACTTTGTTATCGTTGAATTGCACTTTTTACTAATGACCTATCTTGGCTTTATCGGTGAATAATATTAATCACTCGTTCCGTCTCTCATCGTGCTGCTGCTCTCTAAAACTATACTCGTTTATGTGCGCGTATGCAAAAGTCCATACGTCCATACGTCCATGCGCGAATTCGTACAGTGAACGTCAAAGTTACGAGCATTAATTTGTATTGTATCGATTCGTGCTGCGAACATTTCCAACTTTGACCTGAACGCTGTTAGCTGCGAGACAAAAATTATACCGCCAACGTAAATCATATCCGCGCGTAACTTATTACTGCGAAATTAGAAATACGTCTTTTTTCCCGAGCCATATCAGAGAGATTATAATTTACAAAATGCTTTCGCTAAATTTACACATTTTATCTATTTATTTTTCCAAATTACATCCACGATAGCTTTTTCCTGCACAGGCTGCTTCTAGAGCATGCGAGGCTAAGAGCTCATGAATTTTTAAAACTTTATCATTTATTTGCAGAGGAGTCGGGACTTAATAAATGAAGAGGTTATTGAAAAAATGAAAGTTCATGAAAACTTTATTTCTTTTCTGCTTCAACACTACTTTAAAAACTACGATCAAGTTGAACTTGTATAAATCATTGTACTAAAATGCTTTATCGATACATAAATAAATTTCAGTTAAGACGAAAGTCATTTGAATAAATAAACATTCGATCACAGTCGAGTGTCGATAAGTGCCACACATTTTAATGATGAACACTTTCAGTATTGTATATCTATGCATTAAGTTAACGTAAAGCTTAACACTACAACTAATAAAACGGTTTATATGTAAAAAGAATCGAAGTTGTAAACTAACAAGATGAAATGAGTATAAAAAGTGTCAAACGATAAATAAATGTGCACGATTGGTTTGTTTTATGGGAGATCATTGTGCAAGTGGCACGGAGCTAATTAGCGCACGTCGCGCACCGTCGTATTCTGCGTACTCGGTAATTCAAGCGCAGCTCATGAGGCCCGTTCTGCTGTTGTCGCACACCTCGCGTATGGGCCTTCCCTTGCTCATGATCTTGTTCTCGCTGACGGTGAAGTTGTTTTTGTAATGGCGCTGCAAACTACGGCACTGCGGGACGAAGACCTCGTAGGGCGACTGGCCGTTCTCGATGACCCAAATGCTGCCCGACTCGCCGATGCGCAAGATCCACATGAGTCCTTGCGCTACCACGTAGGGCCTGCGACAGAAATCGATCGCAAATTACATTACGCATACTGCGCTATATAAATAATACTGCGCTCGGAGACTTACGTCTGTATCGTTAGCTGCTCGAGACTCTTCACGAAGTCGGCCTTCATGACTCTGCTGAGTAATTTGTTGGGACTGTCGATGGTGAGGGCCGTTTCCGTGAGACCAGGACAAAGAGTGATCACTCGGACACCTGTTCGCTCGGTGTTACTTGGAGCCTGCAACGAGCAAGTAAAAAACAAGACGGAAAATCAGTTTGTTCGTCAATGGATCGAGCTTCGAGGCCTGCAAACGGCTGCTATATTATCGTTGTACTACTCACTCCGAGCGATTGAGACAGACTGACGATGGCTTGCTTGGTGGCATAGTAAACCGGTAATTGGGCCGTGTACTGCACTCTCGAGTGCTCGGCTATGTTGACGAGGACACCACCGGCGCCACCCTTGTCCTTGCCCATGTGCTCGATCGCCAGCATCGATACCGTTATCATGCCGGTCTGTTAGAGTTACCACAATTACTTGCTTATTGACTATTCGATGAAAATTTTAAATATCATCGGTGTAAAGGCCAACAAAACTCACCAAATTAACGGCGACTTCGCGTTCCCAGCGTCTTTCGTCCAGTATCCCGGCATTATTGATAATTATGTCAATCGGACTCTTCATCAGTGAAATCGCTTCTTTAAAAGCGGCTACATTTTTCAAGAAAAAACAAAAACAATTGTCACTGTTACAAGTTCTGCGTATACGACAGGGTGAGCTAACTCATTATATATCCCATAAATTAAAGTGTACATGCGTACCAGTGATTTCTGCCTGTTTCGATACGTCAGCGTGAAGGAAGAAAACTTTGTTTGGACCGTGGGACTTTTCAACCGAATTGACGATTTTTCGACTCGATGCTTCGTCTATGTCGATTATGCAGATTTTCTGTCGAGACAATAATTCAAATTAATGACGATTTGCATGCATTGCATTGTTGAAAGTTAAATTTGTAAACGAATAATATGATGCGAATAATGCTAGTCGACTTACCTTAGCACCAAACTGCAGAAAATGATTGAAAAAGGCATTGCCTAGACCCGCGGCAGCCCCGGTGATGAGGATGTTCTTACCCGAGACCATACCGCTGATTTCGAGCTCTCGCGCCTTTTCCTCGGAGGAGCGCCTGGCTCCTCTCGGATTGAGCCTCATCATCGATGCGTTGCTGCTGTCTATCAGATCAATGATCTTCGTGTTTGGCGACACTGCGAGCAAAAACAAACAGGCTATTTCGACTCATTCAACGCGTTATTCATTCGAAAGAAATCGGTAAGCAAACGATCAACTTACTCATGCTAACGATTGTATTTCTAAGTTGCTCGCTGCAGAATCACAAAACTTGTCACAATTTCAACCGCTTCGAGTCTCGCAGACTGACCGATCGGCGTGAATCCGAAATAAAACTGCTCGGTCCGGACGACGCGCCGCAAGATTTATATTAACTCGAGAATGAGGCACGCGTCTCGCACGCCATCGTCGCTTCCGATAAAATGGCATTATCGCCAATTTAAAAAGCTCCTATTATACAAATGTGTGCAAGTGTGCATATAGCGCCCGAGGCACACATCAAGTATACGGGCGCACACGCGGACAATGTGCTGACTCTCCGACTTGCGCTTTTACCCGAGATGACATGTCGCGTCGCAGACGAGATATCGTGCGATTTTATTTATGTTTCAATAATGCCGATACATCATCGCTCTCGGGCTCTCGCGCGCGCACATGATATGCGCCAGCGTTTCCCTATTAAAACATATCAAAGCTCGTCCAATTGCGATATGATAAAGCCTGTGACGACGTAGCCGTGATTTTTAATCATCGACAAACGTTTATGAACTGCCCGAGAAGCGAGCGTTTTCCAGAAATTCGTCCAACCAGTTATAACGTCATGTAACGCGCAAAAGATGATTTTGCAGAAAAATTCACTCAGCTTACAAGCTCCTGTGCGTAAGAGTTGTCGACGTTTAAGGATAAAATTCGAATAAACTTAAAAATAATCTCTTGCTTGATACGATTTTTAAGTAAATTCATTTTCACAAATTCAATTGGCTAGCAAAATACTTGACGTTTTTGTAATAAGAGCACAAAACATTTTTATCGAAAATTATTGAGTTCTGATGAAAAGTTTATGCAACAAAAATCTCTTGCATTTTATCAAAAAAATTATAATATACTTTATAGAATATAACACGATAAGAATCATGTTGAATGTAAATTAGAAAAATAGTAGCTTTGTTAGGTAAATGTGACAATTACCCGTAACGTTACAAAACTTTTCTAAAAATACGTTCTGAAAGTCAATACTATAACCTTTCGAATGGGTTAACCGAAAAAACTGATCTTATTTCAAAAAAATGACAATATAGCCAAATATTCTAGTTTCTAACAAATCTTCTAAGCCGTCAATGACCCTGATGAGCTCAGAACTCGGTTAAAATTTTATATTTATGAGGACTAAAGGCATTGCATGAGCATACGTGTCTTAAAATTAAAAAAAATGTTATTGTCGATCTTCAAATTAGTTAAAAAAGGTTTAAATAAAAATTATTCAGAATAGTTACAGGTGAGTCGAATATTTTACCGAATAGCCTAGTTTTCGACCGGGTCAGAATTATCAATTGCGCGACAAAAGAGATTTAATAATATTCAACTGAAGCTATACATTTTTTCTAAATGTGATTTATTTATAGAAGCGAAAAATAAAATTTTATCGTTTAAATACTATTTTGCGATGTCCGAAAACTAGATGGGATTCCTTTATCCCAGTTACACCTAGTTATACCTAGTTACAACATATTCAAAATATGTTTCTGTTGCGCACGCTCACACTAAACTGCATGTGCCACGCGTGCCATGTTTTAATGCGCTTCTTTTCTTACTTTCTAAATTTTGAAAATTTTAAGAGTACACATGGCGATGCCGGCCTTGTATTCGACAAAATGCGTACACGTGGAGTGAAAGTATGAAAGTGCATGTGGTTTCATTTATTTGTAGTTTTGTGCAAAGTCTAATCATAGGATATATAATTTATTAAAATGAATCGAAAAGATTTATTAAGAAGTTTAAGCGATAAACGTTCAAGAGCAATTGTATTTTACAATGAGCTGAGATTGAATCGTTCGCTGCTTCTTGATTCTCGCACCGAAACACATGAATTATTCGTCGAAGTATATCACGATAAGAGATTATTTCCCGATCTCGAAGATATCAAATATGTTTTGGAGTGTACAATACGAGATCACCAAAAAGAAATATTTACATTTCTTTTGAACCAGGGATTGCCAATGGACATACTCAAGCTTTCACATGGAAAATCAACGGCTCATCTTTTAGCGGAAAATGAATTTTTTGAAGGTCTCCGATTGCTCATAAGATTCAGCTCTGAAAATTATTCTGACTCTTATGGATATTCATATTTTCATGCGGCATGTATGATTGGAAAAACATTTTTAATAAAAAGATATATTAACGAAGGCCTAGATGTTAATGAAAATTCTTACAGAATTCCACCTTTACATATAGCAGCATGGTACAGGCAATCGGAAGTGGTCGCGATACTTTTAAATTTGAGAGTCGACCCAAATTTACGAGATAACAGTTCATTAACTCCTTTGCACAGAATGTGTTTACGAACGACTTATCCACTCAAGTTCGACAAGGATCTGGAGTACGACGAAACACGTGTTTCAAAGATTGTCCAATTGCTCATTGAGCATGGTGCCGATATTGAGTCAAAAAATGGTCAAGGCTATACACCGTTGCAGATGGCAGTGTCACGCTTCAGTTATGAACTCACCAAGGCTCTTTTGGACAATGGAGCCAAGATAGACAGTTTGGATGACAACAACATTTTTTTGATGGACTTTCGTGACTTTGAAGTGAAATACTCAGCGCTTACCATGGATATCATTGCAGTTGTTGAACTTTTAGAATCTAACGGCTACGTCATGAACGATATTCGAGCATCCGCAATGCTCTCTCTGTGGATCCAATGTCACAAAGATGTTGATTATCCAGCATTATTCGATATAATTAGTAAGTCATTTTATTTTAAAAAATTAGATGATTGTTCTTTATAAATAATATATATGAAATCACTTGAGGTTTTGCAGGTGGATCGGCATCAGAATTGGATGATTTTATCATTGATTATTTAATTACTTCCGAAAGAGGTGAATTGTACGTAAAAGAAAAAAGAAAAAATTACCTCTTAAGCAAGGTATTTGATTTAAGAGGGGTTGTAGATAACAGGGAGTGTACGAGTTGTAAAATTGTCAAGTACTTCGATGAAGTAGAGGCTCTCAAAACAAAAATGTTCAACGATAAGGTATCTTGGCACACTATCTGTTCATTGAACTCCGAAAGAGCTTTCTCAATTTTGATGCAGTTGGACTATTGGTCAATACTAAAATCAAAAGAGTTTTCAACTTTAACTTTCACCAAAACAATAATTAAGAAACATTTAGCGACGAGCTTAATTAGAAAGTATACCGAACCTTACGCAATAAAAATTTTAGAAAGTTCTAACAAGGGCCTAAATCTGCCATTTCCATGTTGCAAGAATATCGTTAAATATTTCAGCAACAACGATTTGCTGATCATATGCACTAGCATGCACCCAGATAAAATTGATTCCAATAAATGACGGCATAATATCCTTTAATGGCATTGAATGATCATTTATTGGAGTAAGTTCTACCAGGTTAAGCATCGAAAAATTTTGCGGGGCAAAGATTTGTAAAATAAATATTGATGTATTGAAAAAGTTCTCTCTATGCTCACGTAAATTTATCGTAGGAAAGTTTCACAGGATCTCGGTAAGCTAGTGAGATTATGTTAATTTCAACATATCGTTGTCCCTTTTGGGTACGTGTGAATTACTCAGTACGAAGGACTGTTCGGAATAATGTCAATGGTACAAAAAATGAAAAAAGACGAATTAAAAATCTCATAGATCCTGGCTATTTCGGTCGCTTGAGAATCAGGACACTTTTTAATAATTTTATCGCATGATTATAATTAATGCCATATAAGCCATCTCGTATTTACGGCATTACTATCCTACCAATGGCGTCGTACAACTGTACATATATTATTAGTTAATTGAATAAATAATTTTCAAACAATGAATTTTTTTAATTTAATAAACGTCATTATGAAATGAATTCACCAAGTGCAGAAGTTGAAAACGAAATGAAAATTTGAAAAAAAAACTTTAGAAAACTCTAAATGTAAATATTTAAACGTTTATTAGTCATTAATAAATTGTTACTATATTGGTGGACTTTTTACTACTATCACTAACTTATGAGATGTATACATGTCATATTAATTCCTTATGAATACATGAAAAATTCCAAAAAATACGGTGCTACTTGATCTAAACGACGAACGATAAGTTTTAGTGTAGATCTTTTCAATAAAAGCATAATTTAATTTACAAGTATACAAATGTAAACAATTTTAATTGTCTATTTGCTCCCACTTTAAATAGGATATTTATAGGCATGCATCACTTACGAGATTATGAATTTTTTTGCGAATTATAAGTATATCGAACAACGGCATTATACGAAAATAATCAGAAATCTTGAATTGTTCACATTAATGAACTAAATTATTACATTATATAAAATGAACTTTATTCAATGTTTGCCATTGAAAAAAAACCGAGAGAAAAGTAGAAATTCGTAACACATTAGAATTTTTTCAGTAAAACTTATTTAAAAATTGGTTTCTTTTGGTTGTGTAATAAAAATTTAAAAAATCAATACATTTAATAACAAAATATATTTATTAAAAGTACTTTTTCTTAGAAAAAGTACATGACAATTTTCCATATAACAAATTTTATTTTAATGGCAATATCAATACAAGTTTTAAATTTTTAAAAATCCAATAATTTGTACTTGAAATACGTTTCTTTCTTACTTTTTCATAAAAACTTTTATTATTAAATATGTTTTTTTTCAATTATCATAATCAATGGATTAATACGTTTTTTAATATTATTCTTTGCATTATCCTTTCTTCTAAGCATCATACCACAAACAAAATTGATGTATAATCGAAACAATTATTTTTTACAATTTATTTAATTCAGAAACTTTTTAAGTATAACTATTTAAGATATAATATAATTTCGTTAGAATTTTATTAAACTTTTAGTTCCCTTAAATCCATACAATTTAAAAACTGAATTTATGAATGACTCACATTTTAATTACATTAATTTAACTTCATTTAGTAATACTGTCAATTATTAGATAGTTAATTCATAAATGAATTTTATCACACACGTCAATGAGCTAAGTTGTAGTTACTTAATCGTCAGGCGAACATATCTTAAACGTCTAATTTGAATGACTGACAGAATATTATAAATTTAATATTATAATACTTCAAAATTTTTTTAAATCTTGTATATAACAATTGTTAAATATTTATGATAAAATTATAAAAGCAAAATCATGTTCCAAACTGCTATAATATTCAATATTTAACTAGTTTTGCACAATAGTCTATATAATACAGGCTTTATTCAATTTAAAACTAAACAGAATTATAAATTATCCGGAAAAATTTGCCTTTCTCCTTCAATTAGAAATATCTGCAAAGCCTTAAACAATAGAAACCGTCCAAATTCACATTTTTCCTTGTGGTTCCATGTTGCCGCAATCCCGTAATAATCACCTGATTTACAATTGCCTAATTTTCTAGTACCAAGTACATCAATCATCATAGCTTCTCGAGTGTAGGCTTCTACTGGAATAGTATTATGGAAGACATGTAAAACAACCACACCTTTACCTTCATTCCATATGTCCAAAATTCGTTGTATTTTTTTATTATTTACTGCTTTTTGATCTTTAGATACCCAAATTTTAAAAGCATCGTAGAGATGAGCATAAGGTCTAGATTTTTTACCTTTGCCAACATAGAAAATGGCAGATAAAAATGCCTCCCACTTTTCAGTTGTTTTCATATCAGCTGCTCTTCTTGGTAGATCTTGCGTTAAACGAGGATCAAGCAATAAGTAATTGAAAGAACTTTTACTCGTACCTTCACGCCATTTTCTAGATGGATTCGGAACGTCAAATTCGAAAAAAACTTTTCGTTCAATATTTTCAAAATCGTCAATATTCTTTATCCAATCTATAGTAAGTAAAGAAGATTTCAACAAATTTTTTTCCTTGTCGAAATCAAGAGGATTTTTAGTTTTGGGTGCTAAAATCTCATTTCGATGCACAGATTTTAATGCTTGAGACTCTAGTTTGTGAAGTCTTTTTAAATAAACTCGATGGGTCGTAGTTGTGATTGGTCCTGGATTTTGTCCCATATTTTCTAATCTTTCTCGTAAAGTTATTTTATCCATAACATACATTTCATTTGGTAAAGACTCAGACTTAAATGTACTGCATGTATAATACGAAGAAGTTTCTGATGAAGCACTAAAAAAATGAAAAATTAATTAGTATTTGACTAAAAGCTAGAAGTATATAATTAAAAAATGTATTACCAAGATGGTGCAACACAAAATCTTTTTTCAAGGAAAACAATGCCTTCTTCTAAATCTTCATACTTGTAGTCCTCTTCCATACTTAAAAATGAATCTGAATCAATTTTTCTGTATGAAGACAATGATTCATCTCTGACATAGATTAGATTATCATTCGATGATATTAGTGAGTTCACATCATTATGGGTCAATTTTTATACTGTAGTTATCAGGTCTGGTATCATCGGATAAATCATGAAAATTGATTTCTTGTAAAGCATCATTATTCCTATCACTATCAGCATTTGATAATAAAGATCCTTGAGCAACTATTAGACTACTTGATAAATTAATGGTTTTTTCAAATGTTTGATTTATATTATCTAAACTTATTTTTTCTTCTTTTATTTTATTTTGATGATTCTCAATACAAATTTCAGATGGAAAATTTATTGACTCTTCTATTGAAGAGTCTGACTTGATATCTGATTTGGAAATTACTTTAGTATCAAGCAATTCGATACCTGATATTTTGAGAGAAGTGGTTTTATTTGATTTCTTATCATAGCTATCTACACAGCTGTCAAATAAGTCTCTTGAGTAGTTTGTTTTTTGAGTATAATCAGTTGAATTATTTTTCTCTAAATTAAGCAAAACATTATTTAGATGATTGGAAATATTTTTTGGACTTTTGTTCAATTTGATTGATTTTTGAAGATTGCCATTACTAGAACTTATTGGGGTTTTAGATTTGCTATTGCTTGAATTAAATGGTGACAAATATTTTAAATGTTCATTCACTTTAGTTTTGTAATCATTATTTAATTGTTTTTTTAAAAAAAGTCCCACTAGTTTTGGTTACAGTTGACTTTCTAGGTGTTATAAAATACTTCTTTGGTTTGAAAATTTTTTTAAAATTTAAATCGCTTGAGCTACTTGGTTCTAAAAATTTTTCTTCAACAACTTGAGAAATAAGAAAAGTTTTAGGTTTATTAGAGGTAAATGTAGCTTCTAAACTTTCTATTGATTCGTTGTTTTTATCAATTATCTTTGAACTAATATGTAAATTTGGAGATTGACTGAGTATTGGCTCATGGAGCCAATCATTCTCTATTGATGAATTTTTATGTATAGAAGTATGTTGATTGCTTGGACTATTTTTTGTAAAGCTTTGAGAAATACTATGTTCGGAAAAACTTTCATCTGATAATTTATTGCTTTTGTTAATGAATTTTTTAGATTTTCTTTTTTTGAGCTCATTACGATGTTTGATAATTTGCAATGTCGACTGCCTCCTTTTTTTATTAATTAACTGTGAATTATGTACTGACTTGGTGTTTCTTTCTTTTCTGCTAATACTAATTTTCTGTTTGGGTTTAATATTTTTCGAAATATTTATACCTTCTGTTTCTTCGTTAAAAGATATATTATTTAAATCAATGTCACTTGTACAAGAATTAGATAACTGTGATATAATGTCATTAACCATATTTATCATCTTTTTTGATTCTTCTGTTTCAGAATTAAAAGCACTATCTTGATAATTATTATTTTTTAGATTATCACAGTATGTATCTAATGTTTCTTTCCTTTTTCTGGATTTGACAAAATTTTTATCGCAATAAAGTAAACTTCCTGACTGACAATCATCAGAATATTCCGAGTTAATTTGAAAAAGTTCACTACAATCATCAGATAAATATGAATTTTCATCTGAATTATGTATAGATGGATTGCTTGATGCAGAATATTCAGCTAACATATCTCCAAGATTTACCAAGAGTTTATCTGATGAAATGGAATTCAAAAATTTAATTAAGAGAATAAGTACTATTTATGTCATGAAAATGTTTATACTGTACCAAATTCTAGTTTATATTTTGGTATGATATCATTTTTTCCATTTTCATTTTCCATGGCCATGCAATATTCACTAAGAATACCTACAGTTTCGAAATGATGTCCTTTAAAAGCATAATGAAAAGGAGAATAACATTCAAAATCAAGACATAATGGATCTCCTCCGTTGGCCAACAAAAGTTTTAAAATATTAGTTCGACCCCATGCTGCAGCTACATGAACTGGCGTCATTCCATCTATTGATCTGAAAAGTGTTATAGTTCATCAACACATTTTCAAAAATATGCAATGAAACTTAAATTAACTTACTTAACATTTGGATTTCCACCATGTTGTAAAAATAACTTTGTGACTTCTTCTGCAAATGTTTGTGAATCATTGCCAATAACCAAATGAAATGGAGTGATACCATGAAGTGGCATCAACACATTTGGATCAGCATCTTTATCTCGTAGAAGTGTTACTACTTGTCTAAAATTATAATGACATCAATCATTGAATTTGATTTTAAATTTTAAAATAAATTTAAAACACTCACTGGAAGTCGTTGTCTTCTATTCCATCGCATAGCGACGATGCAAGATACAAATCAGCTTTTTGTTTCGGCGTTGATATTTTGGCACTCATTTTATTGACTGATGCTTTTTTATCACTTAATCATAACATTACTCTAAAATATAGATAACAATTTAAAGTCTTTTGACTTGGTCACTACCTGCTCGCGATACTATCATGTTCCACATGTAAACAGACAAATCGTTTGACCCCCACCGGACTTTTTTGAATCGCATTGCCAGACGTAAACATCATTTTGTGAGTTAAATAACATAGTGACGCATCCGGATTCTGAATAAGACAAGTTTGACAATTTTATTTCTCAATATTGCCACCGATGTGCACTGAAAGCACTAACGAAGAGTCAAACTTTGATCTATATATCTATATGTATATATAAACAACCAATATGGAGACTTGAAGCGTACTCTCAGGGTTCAACATACGTTTAAATATGATATTTACTAATACAGAGGTCGCTTTCAACAGTCCATTTAAACTCATGTTAATTGCTGGGTGAGCGACGCCATGTTGTTTGCTATAAATTTATCAAAGTTTGATGCTCGCGGTGTAACGTGTTGTTTCATGATTCGACGTGCCGAAGGTAGTTTAGTTGTCCCCTCTTCGTCTTTCGCAGTTCGCGGCTCGCGTGCTGACCATTTGATTCGCTCGCGGAGCGCATTAGAGTCCGATAAGACAAACGCGCTTGCGCTCAGTGAATGAAGTCGATGATGATGTGATGGGGCGGCCCTCGCGGCAGCGCGAAAAGATCAAATTCCGACTATAATAGCCATCACGGGTTGATGGCGTGATGTCATTCCGATTACTAATGTACCTATATATACGTGTACGGTAATCGCTGTCGTGGAAACGCATAGTTTGTAGTGTATGCGCCTCTATGTCGTACGCGGTACACGTATATATGTGCATATATATAGAGTTGTAAAGTTACATTTCATGAGTCTTGACAGAACGTCAATTCGAATGACTACCGCACGAGTTTGTCAGGGTCACAGATTATCATCTTCATGGTATGTGTGTAATCAACTGCTTACAAATTCATGTTGTGTTTCACAAATTTGCCATTTTTTATTTTCTGACATTGATGATAAAACATTCTAGTACTTTTCCGCATTAAGATACTTCGGCTCGTGGGTGTGGTGTTTAAAATACGAATCCGTATTCTAAAGGTATTAGGAGTACCTACTAGTGCTTGTTAAATGTTAAGAGTATGCGATTAGAACAATTCATATTTATATCAAATTGTTTAAGTTAGTACATTATACTCATTGAGAAAAATAATTGCTTGCTAATCAAATCATTGAAACATACCTCAAACCTATTAAATTTACTATAACACCATTTTTATGTATTTATCATCATGTTAATTATCAAATTTTGTTTTTACAGAGATACACAACTTGACTGTATGATAACTCAAGATCTTAAAATTCACTCAGATTCCTGTGCTAGTTGATACTAATTCAATATGTCTGAACAACAGAAAGAAATAAGAGTTTGGTGTGATGGCTGCTATGACATGGTACATTTTGGCCATGCTAATTCATTGCGCCAAGCGAAAGCCTTAGGTGATCACCTAGTAGTAGGAGTTCACACTGATGAAGAAATTACAAAGCATAAAGGGCCACCTGTTTTCACTCAAGAGGAAAGATACAAAATGGTTCGTGGAATTAAATGGGTAGATGAAGTTGTTGAGGGTGCTCCTTATGTTACCACTTTAGAAACTCTAGATAAGTATGATTGTGATTTTTGCGTTCATGGTGATGATATTACCATGACAGCCGATGGTGTTGATACCTATCATCTTGTAAAAGCAGCTAATCGTTACAAAGAAGTAAAGCGCACAGCTGGTGTGTCAACAACAGATTTAGTAGGCAGAATGTTATTAATGACAAGACAACAACATTTTAAACAAGGAGACAGTGAGTATAGTGTGGATAAAGAACCAAGTACAAGTATGGGACAAGATAGGCAGGCACGAAGTCCATGGACAGGGTGTTCTCAATTTTTACCAACTACTCAAAAAATCATTCAATTTAGTGATGGAAAAAGTCCTCAGTTGGGTGATAAAATAGTTTATGTAGCTAGCTGGTGCCTTTGATCTGTTCCACGTGGGTCACTTAGATTTTTTAGAAGTTGCTAAGAAAGAAGGTGACTATTTGATTGTTGGATTGCATACGGATCCAGCAATCAATCGATATAAGTGTGGAAACTATCCAATAATGAATTTACATGAACGAGTTCTTAGTGTATTAGCTTGTAAATATGTAAATGAAGTTGTGATAGGTGCTCCTTATGAAGTTACTAAAGATCTAATGGAACATTTCAATGTATCCGTTGTGTGTCATGGGCAAACTTCAATAATGCCATGTGAAGATGGTTCAGATCCTTATGAAATACCAAAGCAAATGAATAAATTCAAATCATTAGATAGTGGTAATGATATGACAACTGAAAAAATTGTTGAAAGAATAATACGTCACAGGTTAGACTATGAAAATCGGAATCTAGAGAAAGAAAAGAAAGAATTTGCAGTATATCAAGCATTTATAAAACAAAAAAAAGTTTAAAAAGTTCTAGAAGTTATAATTATGATTGTAATGATTATTGTTCTGTTTTCTATTTCATAGGAGGCAAAGAAATCATTGTATGCAATAATAGGATTTGCGTTAATAATGTCTCATTAATGAAAGATAATATTATTTTTGTTGTTTTATTTTTTATGATGTGATAGTACATTCAGAGTGGTATCGGATATTTATAGTTTTTACAGTATCTGCAGCACTTGTATTGTTATGTAAATTATGTAGTATGGTTTATTTTAAACTTTTTAAACTATTGCAATGAAATCCTATATTCATAATGTTTGATAATAGATGTTATTGTATGCGTGTATGCATGAGTTTAGAACAAGTTTTTATTTCTAAAATTATCTATTTTTTATAACATGTATAAAACTTTATTGACAAAAATGTAAGTCAAAATAAAAATTAGACCAAATAAACTTCAGTAAACATGGGAAAAATATATTTATACTATTGATGACATATTACTAAATGAATTTTTGTCATTTTTGTATATTAGGTTCATGATTTGCTACTTTATTGAAATCTACTGAAGCAATAATTTTACACCCAAATGAATGTATAACATATAAAAATTTTGTACACTTTACTAAAATGTAAGACACAAACAAATACATAAATAAAATTAATCATGAAAAAAAATGTAATGAATTATTTCAAATTATTAAAATTGTTTGGTGATTTTAACATTATTTGGAATACTGAAATGATAGTGAGACAATGTCAGGCACTTAGTAGTCAGTACTATATACTTTCAAGTATATTATGCTATTATGTGACATTAGTTCAACAATTCATAGCAAATTTAAGTATAATATCTACAATTATTTTGCATCATGTGGCATTATAAAAATATTTTCTATCAAAACTATAAAAAGAGTTCAGGATGACAAAAAATTGTTTTTTTTACATTCGTAGTTTTGCTAAACATTCAATTTTCAATAATTTGGAATTTTCTTAAAATCCACGCCACTTTTTTTATACAAGTTTTTTACACATGCTTTGTAATAGACAAATAAATTATATAATTTTACTGCAATCTGTAAATATGCTACTTTTTAATTTACTACTTTAATTTATAAATTACAAATTTTGATAAAATTAACTATCCTTCTTGTTGATACTTACAAAATTCCTGATTTTTTTTTCATTCACAATGCAATAAAAAATTTTAAAAGTCGGACATTTAAGCTGAACGAAAAACCAAAATTTTGCGAAATCGTTTATGATGTGTGCCAACATTTATTTATGCTCGAAATGTTACCCGGAGACCCCCAACTGAACAAATATATAAAAAAAATTAAAAATAAAAGTTAAAATATGTAAATCCATGTTCTCATTAGACACATACATTTTAAAATATCGAAAATCTTCATTCATTATTAATAAATTAGTTCAGACAAGAGTTTGATATATTGTTCATTCGTTGTAGTACGACTTTATGACAATGAACTGGAAAAAATTGAAGTGTCGTTGTGGGATTAAGTAGACTATTATTGTGAATTCATTAATCGAACAACTCACTAAAAAATTATCGATTTTCAACTATTCCACTATAAAACACTAATAGATTATATGAAAATACAAGCGTCCTGGTGGGTGAAAATTCTTCTGTAATTTATAAAGTCAAAAGAAAAAACCCCATACCTTGTTATAATGATATCCCTATATACCACATGAAACAAAGTAAGTAATAAGTTCCTAACTGGTTTAATTGATAGATTATTATCATTATTATGATAGATTAAAAAATAGTTGTTAAAGGCAATATTATTTATTCAATGCATCAAAGCCTTAAACTGACTACTTTAGCAAGGAAAAATTTATATTTTCGCGGTTTTCTACATAGCATCCGTGCATAGACAAACAGTTACTAAAGATGGCACACAGATAGCGCTTGTTTTGTTTCTGCCAGGCTGCAGTCGCCCATCAGTCAAACATTGTAGTTGATAGCTTGTTCCTTGCTAGCAGAACGCATATGTACTACGTGTAGGTAGTCATTTTAAATTCAGCGTACAGTGGCAAGCTTGTTTTCATAGTTATTATTCGTACTCATTGCGGACTATATAGTCAAAAACATTAATTTTTCGTTTGAACTTGTTTCAATAATCTTTTACTTCAAAATGGCTATGGCAGTATTGCAACGTCGTGCAAATGTAAGTATTAAACAATCCAATTATTTTTGTTGAACTTAACCTCAAAAATATTCGATCAATACATTATTATATTTTATTATTGACAAAGTTTTCTGAGAGTTATAAATTTTTCATACATTTTTATCAATTTTCTCTTTAGTTCTTCATTGAGTTAAATTTTTTGTTTAATCATTAATAAGTTTATATTAAGTATTAATTAATAAGTAACAAGTATATTTAGCAAGTAGTTTGAAATTCATCATTCTATATTTTGTCATCAGTGAAGTAAAATTGAAAATATTTTAACTAATGCTTTTGAATTAGTCAATAATTCAACTATTACTTTAAATATACTTTCAAGTAAGACCTAGTTGCAATGAATTTTGAATTATTTTCTAGATTTCCTTATAGTTTACTCATAATCTTAATGATTTAGTTACAATGCAATAATTGCCGTTAATATAGAATAATCTGTTAATGTTAATATTTGTGTTTATTTAATTCAAAATTTATCTGTATGACTCAAAACTCATTAATATCACATTTACATGTTAATTTAAATAGAAAAGTGCTACTCTTTGTAAAAAATGTCAATATATTAATCATAAATAGTATATTACTGCCCTAGGCCGCGAAAAATAGAAAAGTTCCAGAGTACGTGTAATTAGTGGCTGAGGCCGATAAACATTTGCTCTGGAGCTTTTTTTTCGCGACATAGGTCTGTATACTATTAATCATACACAGTGGCCAGAAAATCGCTCTTCCTGCTTTGTGCAGCGGCAGGGAAGTAGTCAATTTCGGGGCCGCTGGTATGAAAATGAGTTTATCATTAGCTTTTCTTATTGTAGTAAATCCAAAAGTATATATTTAGAATTACTTTATTTATAGTGCATCTGAGCAAGCATTTTCTAAAAACAATCTAGCATAGTGTATATGCCTATTTTTTTTTATAATTTTACTAATTTTGTTTATGTTAAATTTTTTTATTATAGGTGAGGCTTCCACCAGAGGTAAACAGAACTCTCTACATTAGAAATTTACCATACAAAATAACAGCTGAAGAAATGTATGACATATTTGGAAAGTACGGAGCCATTAGACAAATTAGAGTGTAAGTGCAAATAATCTTTTAAACTTATGAACTTGATATGATAAAATTTTCAATCATGTAAACTAATCTTTTTTGTTTGATTTTTAGTGGTAACACGGCAGAAACTAGAGGTACAGCATTTGTTGTTTATGAAGATATTTTTGATGCAAAAAATGCCTGTGATCATCTCAGTGGTTTCAATGTCTGTAACAGATATTTGGTAGTTCTTTACTATCAAAGTAATAAAGCATTTAAAAGAGTGGATGTTGATAAAAAAATGGAAGAAATTGACAAACTCAAAACAAAATATAACTTGCACGATGAGTCTAAGTAAACCAAAGTCCTGGTATTTTACCTTGATTGAAAATGTATATATAGTATGTATCTCATTATGATTATATTCAAATTTGTAAAGTGATGTCATTGTTATTATTAAGTTAAAAATAAAAATAAGGCTTTTTGTAAAAAAAATAAAAAAAGGAGTTTTTCAATCACGTTGAATGGATTTGAAATTTCATTCAAATTTGAGCACTTTACCCTCGCGAAAAAAAAATGTAAAGTCGAGAGTAAGAAGGCTCAGCTCACGGTTCAGGCTACAAAAGACAAATGATGATGTTAAATGTTTATGACGCATTTGAATAGACGTATTTAGTCGGTAGTCAGGATTCGAAGATTACTTTCTAACCATAGTAGCGCGTCGCGTCTGGAATCATGTAGAGTCGTTGTCTCGTTATACGTCATATATAGCTATATTGAGCATATATATAACCGCTAAAGCGCATATATACAATAAACTGCCGATAGGTATACACAAGTAAGAGTATGTCTTTCGAGTGTTGCGGCGATGCTCGCCTCAACGGCGAGACCTTCATCGAGGTGATAAGCACGGCTGCTCGGGGCATCGGGAGTTTTTTCAAAAATCACGGCTACACGACCGAGTTCTTGCTGTTGGTGGTGTACTCGATCGGGCTCATCGTCATTACCAGCGTGTGCTGCCGGCTAACTCGCTTTCATCGGCGTTCGCCTAACAGAGGTTAGACTCCAAGTAAAAACCGCAGCTCTTTCTATGTATATCGCTCTGCATAAACATCGATGTAATTTCGCAGTGGCCGACGCATCGAATTAACACTCGGTCCTAGATGCACACTCACAAGAATGAAGAATGCCAGTTATGAGCGAGAAAATGTAAAAAGGACAGGCAAAGTGATGGACTCTCGAGAGTCAGTGACATACATTTTTGAGCTTTTTTACGAGGCCTTAGAAAAGTGGAAACATCGATTGATAACAAAAAGTACTCGCGACTACGCAGCAAAGAGCAAGTGCGAGCAAATGCCAATAGGGTGCACAGCTCGAGAAAACAAGACTTTTAATCTCTCTCTCTCTAAAGAACAATAAATTATCCGTTGAACCGATGGTGAACAATCTATTTTTTTAATAAAAAGAATAACAAGTTGAATGAAATAAAGGAGATTTTTGAAAAAATCGAAAGTACAAGTGTTTGTCAACCTGCCTCAAAGTTCCCTGAAATATTTTGCCGAAAGCTTAAAAAATAAGAAGATAAAGTTAAATGGTACGGATAGAGCCGAAGCGGCGGGGGTCGCAAGCTCTTTGGCAAATCGGCCAGTCATCGAACGGCGCAGAGGCGAGCTGCAGTTCCGTCGTAGCCGGTGGTAATTCGTCCACGCAGACGAGCGTGTAAAAACGACGACGACGACGAGCCGGGGTGGTAGCGACGAGTGCCGGCCAATCGAACGTCACTGATACACATCGCATAAAGAGGTGCAGAAGTGCAGGATCAGGCAGGCGAAGGCACGATGAAGACGACGACAAGGTTGAGTGCGGTCACGAGCTCGGTGCGCAGCGCGAATAGGAGCACGCTTCGTCGACGCTCGCAGCAGCTTCTGCTGCTGGCGAAGGGTCAAGTCCTCGCGGCAACAGCTGACCTCGTCGCGGCTCTCGGCATTGAACCTCGCGTCGGATGAAGCAGAAAGTCGTTGCGTGTGCAGCTTGGGCGCGTTACTCGTACTCGGCGCAGGACAACTCGTCCACGGACAACGTCGAATCGTTTATGGCGCGAGGAGGCTTCGTGTAGCCATGTGCCCGAGCGCAGCACGTGGATGCATCCTTAACGATACGCGCCTGCAGCTCTCGTCGCCTCGATCCTGCATCGATGCATTCGTCGGGCCGCATCTCGTGCGCCGATATTCCGACGCAATGTCCGAGCGATATCGTTGAATGAACTAAGCAGCGAACAACGAAGCATCATCCCGATACGCAGGTACGTGAGTAAAGTTGAGCCAATAATTAAGGAGGCTGCAGTTGCGCTGCTCTGTTGCATCGTCGCATCAATTAGCTTTCTCTGCGCGATAGAGCCGCGCACCCATCGATGCGTGGGTGGGGAGCTTCGCTCTGCACACGCGTAGGGCTATTCAAGCCCACCGCTGCACCACATGTATGCAATATGCATGTGCTCGCGAGAAAGTAGTCATGAATTTGTCGATGCTCGTGCATATCCTGAGCATGTGGGCGATGCATTCTCCAATATGACAAAAACCGCAGCTATTAGTTACGTTGGTCGCGTTGATGCTGCTGCTAGCCCGTGTGGCATCCGGCGCACACGCCATACTTACCTGCGCGACTTTAATCCAAATTACCGCAAACTAGAACAATTTTCCTTTTATTCCCTCGTACAAAAAATACCAAACGAGTCATGCTTCGTGTGTTTATGTGTCTCTGTCTGACCATGGACGAGCGATGCTTTTGCCACGGAAACGTCAATCGCTTTTGCCGCCTTATTGCGTTATTTTTTACCTATAATTTATATTTTCGATACATTTAGATTCTTCGGACATTTACTTCTTATTTTTTTAACTGAAAGTACGTCACGATTGCACAGTCTATAGCATACCTTACGATAGGTTACAGTTTTCCAGTTTTTTTACTACTTCAAGTGTATGAAGTAACAAATGTCAATAATTTAATAAATAAATCCCAAACGATGACTCTTCTACTTTCATCTTTTTTTTCATATTAAAATAAAAACTAAGATACAATTCAAAAATTCTACATCTCTAGAACTTATCGCGTTACTGTTTGTTTTAGGAACGAAAATTTCACATTTTGCCGATGTTTATAATAAAAGTATAAAAATATTGATTTCCGAATTCCTAATGACCGAGTTGAAATTTAACCCCTTAGCTCGATGATACGTTTTAATTTCCAATATTTTTTTTATTAATTGTACAATCACACGAGCGAACTGCTTTAAAATATGTAACCCGAGATGAAGAGCTAGCTCTGCAATGTTTTATACTCGGTGTCTTTTTCCATGGAACGATTAAAGTTAACATGTGTAATATAAGCTATACGACACTAACAACAGTATATTATAATGTATACATAAAAACAGGTACATAAATGCACATGTTAATTTATCATAATCATTACTGAACATTATGAATCGAGAATGAACTGCTAATATCGAGACGAAAAAGTAAACACTTTATATGTTCAATTTAGTAAGAATTGTTTGGGCGCATTATTAGACCTTGGCAAGCAATTCATTTTTCATTCATTCCCATCAATTCTCGTTTGTATCAAAAATATCGTTGCTCTTGTCATATAGTAGGGTATGAAAAATGTGTCTGCATGCGCTATCGTATTATCATCTCTTTTGTAAATATCGCGTAATCTAATAAATATGAGTAAGTAGTTGCTCTATTTACATCAAATGAAATGAATCGATGTTCTTTTGATTTTTCCTACGTTTTTTTGCAAAAATTTCATTCTTAAATTGTTGCAAGAACGGCTCGTATTTCATCGATAAAATTAATAGCCCATCGTGTGATTCGTCACGTACTCATCTATTGATCCAATGAATTAGTTAATCCTTCATCTTGAACAATTAAAAGATCTTCAAAAAATTATATCCTTACTTTGAAAAAAATGTAATCATTTATGAAAGTTTTTTTTTGAATAAATTGTATGAATTCATGAGAAAAAAGTTATGGATCCCTTCTTTCTTGTTGCGATCATGATTGTGGTAACTGCCCAACATTCATCAAGTCTTTTTTCTAAAACATACTGTCTAGAGTTTTTTCCACCACCCCTTTGAACAGCTGGCTTTTTACACAACTTTCAGAGAGATCGTTGAACCCTGTTGCAGTTCTTACTATGTGTCCCGTTGAAAATGTATGCGTGGTTTTATAATCTACTTCATTTTCATGCTTAGTCTATTTTCACTTCAACCTCCTTTTTCATTTCCATTGGTTCATATATGCAATATTAATTCGTTTGTTATTGACAGAAAAATATTATTCTAAACAAAGTAAAATAACATTTTAATCCGATAATAGATATTATGGGAATCATCTTCTTTTATCAATATTGTTTTTTAAATAAAATGTGTGTAAATAGGTGCAGATAAGCGTGTAGATGTAGTAATCTCAGAAGTTCATTGACATAAAATCATATCAATAGATTTAAATGCAACATTATTTGTGACATGCACTTTCTTCAATTGAACTCCCGATATATTATGTTTAGACCCACTACACTTGGTTGCATAACATAGTCAAGTTCCAAGCAATTTATGCTTGTTATTCGAATGACGTAATAAGATGTTCGAGAATACTTTTTTGTGAATAAAAATGAATCCAGCGCGTCGAGCAGGAATCAGCTAGAAATCGCATGAAAATAATAGGGAAAAAAGCCTTTCAAGTAAGAACGAAAGCTTTTATATAAATATATGAGGATTTTGGCCAAAATGTTCGAGCGACGAAGATTACGTTTCCAAGTAAGTGCCGTTCCAAAGTAAAGCATAAAGTGCACGACAACGCAGCATAAGTAACAATTCGAAAAATTCATGCCACCGAGCTAATACGCGCAAGCTCGTGCAAAAATATATTTTCCTAGAGCTATTCCAAAAATACATGCAATATTCGAGCGCGTGCAGCTAGTGAAAGTGTGTATATGTGCATGTATACGCACACAGATTGTAGTCTACAAGAGTAGATTTGCTCGTACATAGAAGGGTATGGTGTGTGTACTATGTGCGTCTGCAGAAATAGACAAGCTCATAGAGAGAGAGAATTTGCAGATGCTGACTATGACGTTGCGTCCATGCGATACATAGTTATTGCTGCCCCTTTTTGCATGCGAGCGCGAAAAATATTGTCTTGGTCGTCGTAGTCGTAATAGGGGATAAGTACGCGCGCATATATACGGTCATATAGCCCGCATAAAGGTCAGTGGCCGACCTAGCCCCCAGTAGTAGTTGTGCCCTCGCTCGACCCCGGACCTATTATAGTAATATATTAGAAAAGAGTGCGTCGACGAGGCGGTACACCAGTAGCGGCAGCGGATCTTCTGCTCTGTGTACGTACGACGCACAATTTATGCATATACAGAGGTGAACACAAGCTCATACACACACACATACGCGTATCGTACGACAAGAGAGTCTGCAGCTACTCTTTTTGCTTCTAGCAATTGCTCGTTGAGTATGTATTAGCTCGCGTATACAAAATCGCTGCACATAAACAGAGGGGAGGAACTCGGCTGGTCTGCGCTGCATATGTATATAGGCGCGCGTTACACCGCGCCAGCGTGACTATCTTGGGTCAACAACCCCCGAATATCTAGTTTCTCGTTTGACATGACTAAAACTTCACCTGGTCCACGCACACAACATATGCATTTTCATTCAATTCATATTTCGACGCGAATATTTATTTAATAAATAAATATCGCATAAGCCCAGTTGATTAATTCAAGTCTCATATTTTCAATGATTAAAAGTGTTTAAAAATTTTAAATGATTTCGTGTTCTGGCAACGTTGCGAGGGTTGTGAGAATTGCGATATGCATGTAAACATGCTATACATGCGCAGGCCCTAAACGTACGCTGTACGGCCGTAGACAAATCTACTTTTGGAATGTATTCAACGATGCTCATGTATACCAGTGTACGAAATTAGTTTGAATTTTTTACTACCTTTTTTTCTCCTTACCAAAAGTACTTAAAATTATCAAAGTACTGATTTATTTAAAATCCGAATTCTACTTAAAAAATATTGGCTAAATTACTCACTCTCCCTCTCTCTCTCTCTCTCTCTTTTACCCTCGCTTATATGCAACTTTATTTTTGCTGCTAGTTGTTTCAAGTTGATTAATGATTACGATTAATTCACATGGAAATTAATGAAAAATACGTTTAATGATTAATCAGTGTTGTTCTTTCGATGCTTGTTTAATATTGTAAAAAAATAGAAAAAAGTTCGACACAAAGACTGGCCGCCTGGCATACTCCCTATAATATATAAATGAAGTTGAAAAGATTATCTGGAAGCTATAACTAAGTTGGGCAATGATCGTGCTGCGCGTGTCGGACAGTGTCAGCGGCAACTGGTAGCAGCCTAGCGCGTTGCACTGCAGGCAGTTCTCTTGCCGCGGCTGGCAGCAGCAGTAGTAGTAGTAATATTAGTAGTAGTAGTAGTAGTAGTAGTAGTAGTAGCTGTTGTAGTAGCAGCAGCAGTAGCAGAGTCACGTGTGGGAAGACGACAATGCACTCTCGACCTCGCGCCCGATACTTCCAACAACGTGTCTGACGCGCTGCTGTTCTCTGCGCGGCTGCACAGTCTTTTATGCCGCTGCCTGTCTATAAACGCGCGCATAGGATAAACGTTGCCAGTTGGAGCTCCAAGCGTTGACTCCTTAGTATCGCGTCTACGTGTAATGAACCTTTTTTACACGTTTAGTATACGTCCAAGTTATATTTACTCAAAAATGAGAAAGCACCACCACTTATTTAGCTTTACTTGCTTTCAGGCACCTACCGACATATCGTTATAGGTATAAATGACCATCAAAAACATCACTTTGAAAATAAATACACATTTATTATTCACCTCAAAATCGTCATCTTTGTATTTTACTTGAGGAAGACAAAATGAAATGATAATCTTTTTGAAATTTATTAAAAATTAACTTTACATTGTTGCTCTATATTAACTTACTTATCGTGAAATAATTTTGAAAACAAAGTCGAAAAAAGAGTCTTTAAATAGGAAAAAACTCGCAGAGTTTCAGCGGATTTATAATGGCTAAACTATGGAATGAGGAAGCTTCGAAGTTGGGGCGTTGCCGAAGGAATACGAAAGTCTGGGCTCAAGTCAGTATTAGAAAACTCGTATTCTAGACTCGTACGCGCTCGCCCTGTACTTCTGTAGAATTTTTTGCCTATCCTTGCAATGTATGTATCTTAATAAGAAAGGGAGGCTTCGAATAGGAACGAAGGCCGATATTACTAAATGATAGATCGTTACTACGCATAGCGAATTAGTAGCTTATTTTGACTGGATCAGAAAAACCATCAAATACTTGCCTATCCAGAGTAAATGGCTTCTTAAACGTAGATATATATAAAAAAACCAAAAATATAACTGTCTGCGACGCGATTATGCTCAATAACACTTGGGTATAACACGCCACTTCGCAGATTCTTCATTAAATTACATTTGCGAGATATTCAAACAATTGAATGGAGGAGAAACCCGCCTTAAGCTTACAAGGTCATTCAATTATTGATATTTATAACCATTGATGTACTTAAATATGATCTTTTCAATTTTTTTATTGTCATTTTAACTTTCACGCCATTAAGGCGAATCAAATAATTGCATCGGACCCGTTTCGCTTGTGGCTAAACTAATTCATCAATCGCCAAGCAAATTTAAGTCTACCATTCTCATGATACTTGTTTTGAATTCAATGTAGTTTTTTCGTCATTATCTATCTGCAAAAGCAAAATTATATAAACATTTACTTTTCATTTCAATTATCTTTAAAATGTTTAATCATTATTTTCAATTTCAACCTCATGAAATGGGATACATGGTAAAAAGTGATTTATTATAGCTTTAATTTAATGTATTATATTATTCGACAAAAATTTCAAGCGTTCAAAAGTACGTCAAATTTTCAAGAATAAATGTAAGAAAGAGGATCATGACAAAAAAAGACCGCGAAGAAAAGTTCTGGCATGTGGAGTACAATCACAGGCCCTCGGAAATAATTAACACGCAGCCTTGACTTGACATTGACGACAAAAATTGAATTGTCCCCCAAAGGAGATTGATGCTAAGCTCGTGTACTTTGATCAAGCTTTAAAAATGGATTGTCCGGCAAAATAATCATAACTAATACGTTTTGGCACATAACCCAAACGAGCACTTGCTTGCGCCTGCGGCGGCGAGGCTTTTTCATTCCCTCTCATCGTATTATATAAATAATACTACCATGTCAATTCTAAACATTGTTTCAACTGATTCGCATGAAAATTATTTTGCACGTGAGTACAGAGTCGTGCGTGTGTATGGTAACTGGGTCGATGAAGGGTAGAGCTCTGGACACACTGGTGCTAATTTAGATTTTAATGCATTCGCAGCGTTGTCTCCTTGTTAACTGGGTAATAGATTCATTGAAAGTTTCCTGTTGTTCGTCGCTGCATTTTTTCTTTTATGCTTGGCCCACTCTATTGTTTTATTTAATACCTGCAGGGTTTTATATTTTTTATTATCAGTTATTCGTTTTTTATAAGTTTAAATTTCTATGTGAAGTTTATCATATTTTTTATTATTATAATACAGAAACTCAAATATTGAATCCGGTGAACTTGAATACTATAACTTATAATATTGTCACTTAGTTGATACTTTTTATTCGTGATGGTAAAATGGAATTTACTCGACGAATCACAAAACAGGGGAAAAAATAAATAAATAACTCGTAATATATTATGAATAATTTGCAATACTACTATATGGACCTAATATGCCTTCTGGGATTTGTTGTCTAGACGAAGTATGACGTAGTTACGAAAAGAATCTGTTTATGAGTTGTAGCCTAACAAAAATTTATGTGAATTCGATTTTTTATTTTTCTAATAGTATTCTTTATTAAATGCTGAAAATATTTTTTTAAACAAAAATAATCAAATTCAAACAAAATAAGTAAAGCCATTTGAAAAAGAATTTCTCTCGGTATTATTCATGCAACTTATTTTTCATAAAAGTCTAATTGAATTTAGTATTCTCAATAAAGCTTTTTAACGAATTTCAGTTTAAATTTGAATATTGACGCTCGTAAAGTGCAGTCTTTTTTCATAATAGTGATAAACATTATTAAAAGATAAAAGACTAGGCAAGAATGTTACAGAATAAAATGAAAAATTATACGGTCTATCACGTAAACTTTTTTTGGACTAAACGGCAGACGATATCAAATTTCAATATTATATAATACTAATAATTTTTAAATTCTTCAAATCCTAAATTATTTAAATTAAATAGAGTTGAATGATTTGAATAATTCGTCTGCACAGTAAATTCGCGTTAAAAGTTGCCGGACATTTATAAATTTGAGATATTCTGCACAATTTCTGATCGGTAAAAGAAACATCGCCAAAATTGCTCAAAATTGTAACCTTAGAATAGCAGTAAAAATGAGGGCTAGTGCGATAACGTCGCACATTTCCTTATTTGCATGAACACGCACGTGTAGAGCAACGCGTTTACGTCTCGCATGTCTCTCTCTCTCTCTCTCTTTCGAGATGCTGCGAGTTGAAAAGCCGAATCTAAGTGTGCACATATATAATGCATATCACCGAGCTACAGAGAGAAATAGAGAGAGAGAGAGACTGAGAGCCACGTGAGTTTGCGCAAATTTTCATCAGTAAGTAACGTATCTGGGCCGGATCGTCTGCCGCTTGCGTTCTCCATCAAATTGTCTTGCTGCGGCAAACGTTACGTAACGATCACATACGTTTTGGAGAAGAGCTGCGTGCAAATGAGCATGAGCTTATGATGTCAAGCTACTGCTGCGCCAAAATATTTTTCCCCCTTCTTCATCTATTGTGCTGGAAAAAGTCATGGATCACGATCGTTAGTCAATGATTTTATTATAGTTTGACGACGAAAATATTTTATTTCAAGATCACAAAATCTTGGCTGATTGTAAATATGCCGAAAAAAATTTTTTTGATACTTTTTATGTCAATCATTTGTTTTGGGGGAAGAATAATTATTATCCAAAAGAGTCACGTTGTAGTTTCATGAAAACATGTTTCCATATTAATGAGATGATTTTTTTATTATTGCAATAGAGAGGTGAATGACTCTTGTAAAGCATGGACCTTCACCCAGATATAAAGGTTACTGTAAAGTTTAATTTCAATTTATTATGAATGGTTTTATAAGTTTATAACTTGCCGATCCACTAACAAAACAAGTGTAACATAGGGCATAAATTGAACAAGAATCATTGTGCTCGATGGACTAGTATCGGTTACAGGCTCTCATTAAAATTAAACGTATGAGAACTTGACAAAATGAAACAAAATGTCTTGAAGTTTCATTTTTACATAATATATTAAAAAAGCTTGAATCTTTTCCTTGAAAAAACTTGATATTCGGTCATATGCTTTTGATTAAATTGAATCGAAACGAGACTTGAAATAAAAGCTCAATTTATATATATTCATAAGAAAAAAACGTACCGGCAAAGAGGAATATGCTGTGAAGTCTGCGAATATTATTCACCGCGTTGAAAACAATTCAATGTATAAATTACGATTAAAATCTTTATCTTCTATAAATATTCACACATACATGGTCTGAATTTGGGTCGCTAGTAGTATATACTTGGCGCGCAGTGTACGATCTAAGTATGCGCGCGGGCATATTATATTATACAATTGCTCTCAGTACAAGCTTTATGTGCTCCGCCACATCGTCGTGTGTGCGTATATATAACGTGCACTTACACACTAGTACGTGCATAAGTACACGTATTGGTAAGCGAGTACATATGTGTGTGACTGCTGCACTCACTGCCTGCGAGCGCACTTGTGTATTGTGTCTTCGCGAACTTTATACATGCTATATGTGTACGCGACTGCGCGTCGATGCAGTGCTCCCATTGACAATAATAATGCGCTGCACTGACAGTATCAATCTATGCTTCTTGTTAAACGAAAGTGTCGACGATTATTTCCCATCCAATCCGTATTTGATGTTCATTTCTATCTTTTTTTTTCGTATCGAGAATTGTACGTATAGATCGAGTGCATTTTGATCTTTCATTTTGTTTGCTGCCTGTTGTATGCCTGCAGCATCTGGCGGGTTAATGCTTCCATGCCCATGAATCGATGACAATTCCATTCATTTCTCAAGCTCAACGCTTAGCTTCGATGTAACAATTTTTTTTATTTTGCCCATTAGCTAGTTGTACGTGCATTTTTACACTCGAATTCCCTCTTATAAATTGAGTTACACTCGTAAATATATCCAATAAAACTCGTGATTTTGACTGCAGCGAATAAGATACACGTGCAATCACTGATTAATTATATGAAAATTATAAATTTATGAACGAGTACTTCATGCCCGCATATCGATTGTATTTTATGGTATGATATCGATTCATGAGAATTCATGGAATGATAAACTTTTTTTAGATAAACTTTTAGATTAGTTTTGATACGAACCTCGATATTTCCCTTTATATTATTATAATAGACGATAATATATAATTTGATAAAATGCTATAGTTAAAGAACTATTTGTTCAGATTGTTTTTAATTTATTTAATAATCTTTCTTTATAAAAATATTTGTGGAAAAAGGATCTTCTCGTTAATGCCACAAGAATTCTAATTATGAGCCTTCGAATTTTTTCTCCCCATGTGAAGGTTTTTGAGTAAATCGATAAACTTTTTCCCGTTTTATTCGTTCTACCGTACAAGCTTGATATACCCTTGCCTCGTTTCAAGGTCGATCTTAAAAAATGTTTTTTACCCTCTTTTAAATATCGAGCTTCGCTCGTTATCATGTATTGTACACTAATAGATATTTCTCAAAAGACACCCTGCAGCTATCGATGTAAATTGTTTTCGGGACATTTTTCACCTCTATAATATTGCATGTTTCTTAAATATTATTATTTTGCAAAGTGAAGGTGAAATAATGGTTAAAAGAATGAGCTAAAAAAGAAGATCATGCATTTCAATCACAGCTAGCTGTATATAACAGGTCTGTGCCAGGAGGCACAAGAAAATTCAAGTCCAATGTTGAAAATTAAAAACAATGCGTAGACTGGCATGCTCTACTCAAGTCCAAGTGTACGCATGCTCATTTTAGATCACAGTCAAAGACGAAGTGTTGATCATATAGGTTTGATGATCTCGTTACGAATCGTTCGGATCGAGATTCAGGTGTGTTTGAGTGTTGATTCTAATATGTTTTAATAAATAAAAGAACGCGTACATTGCAGCCGAGAATGCGTTTAACTGGAGAAAAAAATCAGCAAAGCAGTGCGCGTAATAGGGCGTGTATGCGCGGCGCTACGTAGGCAGAATAGAAGACGCACCGAGCTTTGGTGCAACGATCTGTTCTAGCTGCGTACATATAAAAGTGCTTTTGAATGCACGCGGCGAAAGCTGGGCGCGGATCGCATCGCCGAGTACACAATCAAAGAAGAAACTCTCGCGCGCTATTCGGCGTAAAAGAAGAGAGCGGCGAGCTCGAGACTTGGCATGAACAAGTTGGCAATTCGATCGCTCGCTGGGGCCGTGGGTGCGTCTTGGGTCATTTGTTTGGACAGGTTCCAAAGCGCGTGTACCGTAGCGATCGCGATCGAAGTCGATGAATCGGCAGCTCGTGAGTTTCGAACGGCCGATGAGTCGCTGCTGGCCCGGAACATCCGTGCACGCTTGGAAGAAAAGTAGCATCCCCTTGGCGTAAGGCCCAGTCATATTTGAAAAACACAATTGCAGTTGGTGCATCGTGTGTCAGGCACGAAGCGCACGAGAGTCGCGCAGTGTCGAATACGCGCTCGAGTTGCGTAACGGAAGCGGCGCGACAAGAAATGAGCCGAGAAATCACATCGCGGCGGCTTGGCGCATTCTCATTCTCTCTCATTCTCTCTCAGCTGCACAATAACACTCGCACACACACACATATATATATATAGAAGTCGGAGCAAGATACGATTGCTCTGCGTCGAGTCTCGGGTGCTGCGCGCTAAACTCCTAGTTCGATTGCGCCATCGATAGACTTACTCGGCGCAGTACGTACACAAGCGCACATACTCCATATAGTTGGCTGACACATACGCGCGCGGCTTTATGCGCGACTATCGACGCGCTGCAATTATTATGATCGGCATGTGTTTGCGTTGCGAGAGGCTCTTTGATGATCTATTTATCGTTTATTCTCCCTCGCTCCCTTTCTCGCACTCTACTGTTTGCGCTGCACGGCGCGTTATGCAATTTGGCCGAATAGCCGGCCGCCAGGGCAGTAGGCAGTAGTGCGTGTAGCCGTATCGCGAGCCAGAGCCCCGCGCGCTGATACCAAGACCAAGAGCCGCTAACGCAGAGACAAAACATCGTGCAAATATTTTTCGTCGTGTCAATTAAATGCCTGCGTTGTGTTCGTACTTGTGTTTCAGATAAAACTCATATACTGCAGCTGCCGCCGCCGCCGCCGCTGGTCTGACCACATGTTGCGCACTCGCGACTCGCAGCTCAAGGTATGTCGCATGGGCACCAAACTTTATCTATACGTCGACTATTTTTTGCTCTTACTTCGTTCCTTTCCTTTTATTTTCTAACCCTCCAGTTCCCCTCAATTTCGTGAAAAAGTAGCTGGAATACATTGCGAGAGGGTGCGTGCTTATATTACGACTACCGGCTTCGTCGCGTAGTTTTCGTATTTATTTTTCTTTCGAATCGTTACTTGTGACGCGCCCTACTTCGACCATCATATAACGGCTGAGCGAATCGTAAAATTATACAGGACGTACTTACTTGAAAAAACCAAGGGTTCAGCCGTGATTTTTCATGCCGTCTATAGCTTCCGCGTCGATTTTATCAGCTTCATAATTGTGATACGTTTAACGGGTCATTCTTGGATTATCCTGCTTTTGCTTTGGCCAGTCGAGAATATCTTTTCTATATACGAGACGAAAAAAAAATGATCGATACTACAGAGGGTACGGGTTCTTATCGGATCAGTTTTTTTTCAGTAAAAGCTCGGTTTCGACGTGTTTCTTGCTCTAAAGAAACCAAATTATAATATTATAGGGTGGTGCAAAATCCGTGCATTTTTACAGGCACGTAAATAGCATATCGTGGTGGTGTTCACGTGCTGCACACGGTTCTCTAGTCGGTCTAAATTCAAAATTATTCGCAGCTCTCGAATTATCTGCGCAATTGTAGCGCACGTTTGCATGCGAATCGGTAAATAAAGATTGCCAAGGGTCACAAGATATTATGACTCTTGATACTCATTGTAGCCACTTTTGACAGCCATCTCTCTTTTTGACAGCTTTGCGCAAGATGTAATCGTCTTAAGCTCTGTAATGAAAGCAAAAAAAAACACCAATTACTGGAAATTTGTTTACTTATTTTGAATATACGTGTAGTGGTAAATGCTTGCTTTTGAGTATTTTTTCGCGAATCAACGTGTTTTCGAAAAAAAGAAGAAGAAATGGAAAACATTTCTGTTGGACGGCGCGCGTCATAAAGCATCCTATATCTGGAAGAGTGACGCACGACATCCTTACATCGAAACAACCACCCCAGATTTTTTTTTTTTTGCCCAACGATCGATGCGTGAAAAGCTGATGAAAATCCAGCTCGTAAGCGCCCGGATCCCATATAATCCGCTGGAAAAGACCGTCGCTACCGCGCATACTTGCATGCAGTGTACACATACACGAGGCATACGTATATATATATTTGCGCGCAGATTGTCAGGCAGGCGCATGAGGCCGAGACTGTGCGCGCGAGAGACCGAACGACCGAGAGACCAAGAGAGAGAGAGAGAGAAAAAGAGAGACGAGGCGAGAGCTGCGATCTAGAAGCAGCAGCAGCAGCAGCAGCAGTTCGACCTCTCGGGTATACATATAGAAAGAGAGTTTCGGTTTCGTTTTCGCTGGCGCGCACTACGTAAGTATACGAGTCGTTTGGGCTCGGGAGCTGTGCGCTGCACAAGCACAAGCGCACAGGCTGCTGTGTAGCTGCACGAGTGGCGGCGACGGCTGCGGCCTGGCGGTGGCGGCGGCGGCGCGCGCATATATTCTCTCCTCGCGCAAAATATTCGCACAGAGCGAGACTCGGAGCAGCGCCGCTTTGAATTATACGCGCACGGCCAGTCAGTCAGTCGCGCGCTAACCGCGTTGTAGCGCGCACTAACTTTTTACCCGGCCTGCTGAGGTGCATGTGTGCGTGTGTATGTGCGTGTGATTTATATACCTACATATATAACATATATTTATATTATTAAATATATATAAAAATATATACCAACCGAGAGAGCAGGAAGCCACGACAAAGTCGAGCTTACATACGCATCGGTACGCTTCGACCCGACTTTTCTTTATTTTTCGTATAATATACATTACCTTATCGACGTTGCATCGCCGCCACCACCAGCACCACTGCTTTTGACATTTTTTACACATTGATAATATTCGCAGTACAGCCGTAGTAGTTGTGCACTTGTAGCGGTGTGCGTGAGCTTAAACTGTGCCGCAGATAAGTTTGTTGATCGACGCCTCGCGATCGACCTCGCAAGACATTTGTATACCGGGCAAATATAATAATTTACCGACACAAGTCGCAGAATTGAGCAAAAAGTAAATTGTATCGTGAAAAAAGAGGCAAATAGAGAGGGGCAAAGTTTTGGAGGCGCAGCGCAACGAGCGAGTTCTTGCAAACGAAAGCGAGAAGAGAGGCAGATAAGAATAAAATAATCCCGGTTGCAGTGCGCGCTACGCAAAAGTCTCTGGTGCAGTCGCGCGACACTCGGGCTAGTACGATATTTTACGCACGGGTCCAACAACGGCGCTCGCCGGTGCACTTTGCCGCCGATGGGAATAGAAAGTTTCCCGGAATAGAAGACGCTGCTCGCGAGCGGCTAAACATTCGGCGCCGATCGAGAGCCAAATCGGAAGAGTTCAAAGATTTGCGCGCGGCTGGAAAAGCTCTAGCGGCTCGTCGGTACACGAGAGCTCGGCCAGCGCAGCGTATCCGATATATAGGAAAAAAGGAAATACATAGAGGCGGTAGCAGCAGGTCAGAAGCCCGACTCAAGGCCCTGTCAGTCGATGTTAACGTAAAGTCGCCGTGGCGTGGCGTGCATCCGTCGTCGGTCGAGTCCATGCGCTGCAGCACGAGCAGTGGCGGGCGTGACCTTTGACCCAGTCTCTCTCTCTCTCTCTCTCTCTCTCTCTTTGGCGTACAATACACAGTGCCGTGTGTCGTGACTATCAGTGGCGCAGCAGCGGAGTAGTCTGGACAGCCACGTGCGCATACTCTCTGGTAGCAGCGGCAGCGGCGGCAGAGCAGCGAGAGCAGTGTGTGCGTGTGCTTGCAAAGCTCTCTCTCTCTCCCCCCTGACGACGAATACGAGACAACAGAAGCAGCTCGCTTGTTTGTTGACTTTTGCCGCAGCCCGAGAAACGATATGCCATACGGATCGTCGTCGCTGCCTCGGCGCTTCTCTATGCAATAGAGCCAGCAGCGGCGCGGGGCCATGAGCTGCGCTCCAACTGCTCTTTAAACTCGAAGCTTGCGAGGCTGAATTCTCCGAAAACAGGTATGATTTAGCCGATAGCCCGTACAACGTAGCTTCGTGGCTAGCTTCGCGTGCGAATATACTCGCTAGTATCGATTATTAGATTGAAGCCGTTTGGCTATATACGTATGCCGCGATGCGTGGGCGGCGCTGACCTATTACGAGCGAGCCACAACTGCCTAAATAAGTCAGCCTATAAGTGCGTGCGTACTCGTGCTCGTCGTGCTTCTGCGTATAGCGTGTACATGCCAAATCAAAACGAACGAGGCTGAAACTGCAGCTTCTATTGCCCTGGCTGCGAGGCAAAAGCGATAGTGAACTTTTAACTGAGCTACCTGTACATACGTACTACGGCTTCTTTCGAGCTACTACAAACGATTTTTACCCAAAAACTAGTACGTTTGCGCTCGATCGTCGATTGTTGTATTTATACAAGATAAGTAACTACTCGAGGCCTCGCATGCACTAAGCGTGCACACTCGCACACATGCACAGAGACGAGTACACGGCTACTCTACTAAGGTGAATGAACTGGCATAGCAAATTGCACGATTCTCGTCGGCCTTCGCGTTTCCGCTATGTATTTAAACAATCTCTCTGAGAATATGAAGAAAAAAGAAAAAATTACAGCTCTATGAATTCGATCGGTCATTTTCGCAATAGCTCCTTCGACGTGCAAGAAAAAAGTCGATATTTCAATCGAAAGGATGACTTTTTTCCACGAGTTCTATACATTGAAATTCACTCGATAAACGGCAACTACTTAACGAGTATTGGCCATTTTATTTACTTATTTTTTGTCGCTGTACGACGAATCTTGAAAAAGCTCCGTTTAAATGTCTGATCGACTGCGATAATTATGACTTTTTTGCGCGCGCGAAAATAACACGATCGAGTGAAAGTAAAACGCGTCTCGCGCTCGGCACCGCGATTTATAAAAGTAACTGTATTTTATGCGTATACACGCTACGTGTCTGCGTATAAACATTGCACATGTGTGCGTGTGTGCGCGCGTTGTACCTGTGCGTGTGTGCACTTAACCGCGCGCGCGAGAGAGTACGTGTACAATATACCCTACTGATCCATATTTGCATAAGCCCAAGCTTTCGTACACTAATGTGTTCGTTTTCATTGCGGCGCTTCATTTTTCTACCTTGCCTCGAATCGATGGCGGTGCGCAGCCTTGAGAGAGAATATTGTCCTCGTGGCGAGCAACATATGCACGTGTATACCATTGCAATTTGAAGCAGCTCGACGCCTCGACGTTTAAATCATCTCTTTTTTTTCTCATTTCGCGCATTTACCCAACGCAAAGACACTGGCCACGAAATCAGCGATTCTTTGAAAGCCAACTGCATAAATATTAATGTAATATTCGGTATATAACAGTAATGTATTATAAACGAACGTGCCGATTTGCACTGAGCGCGCGCGCGCGGACGAAGAAATGAAAGGCCCCTTATCGAAAAATGAAAAAAAAAAAAAAACAGAATCACGCCTCGATGCGAGCTCATTTTTTTCCTTCGGCTTATGTACATAATGCACCTCTTTTCAGCTCTTATCTTTTTCTTTCTTTCGCTCTTATTCGATTTATATTATTGCTGGCGCAATTTGTCTTTTTCGTCCTCTTTGGCGCGCTGCTGCGTCACAGTAGCGCGAGTGAAAAGAGAAAGAAAGAAGGTAACCAGGTTTCGTTTCATTTTTCATTTACTTTTTTAAACTCGTTGTTTTGCAGATGCGTTTATATGTATATTATATGTACGTGCGTGGACGAAGTAGTGAGAGAGAGAGGAAAAAACGCCGAGGTAAAAGTCCACTCATGCGGTTGGAAAAAAGCTTCTTCGCTCTGTGTATAGTCTCTGCGTCAATCAGTTTTTAACGTGTCATGTGATAATTGCTTTTCAATGCTGATGTTCCTGGTATTTTTCGACAGCCAATTCGTGTAGCCGCGTTCGGTCTATTTTTTTAAAGCCAAAAAAATGCTTTTCTCCGGCGTTTTTCTCAACTTCAATAATATACATAAACCAAATATTCGCATTCGTCCTAAAAAACATGGTTGGCTCGATCGCGACTCAAATGATGCACCCGGTCGAAATTTTTATCTGAAAGCTGCGCATCTCTCGCGCGCCGAGATAGCACGTGTGTTTGTCGTTCGGGGCGACTCGCTATCATATCTTCTTTTTTTTTTTCGCGAAATTCATCGATACATGCATTTGCGCAGCATCGGAGCTGTATTTGCAGGAAAACTTGAAAAACAATCGGAGAGCTTGAAACTCTTTGCACTATCAATCAAACTATTTACGAGTACAGCCGCGAACACGCTCGAATCAGTTGGGCAAAAGCAAACTGAAACTGCATGTAAAATGTTTGCGCTCGGAGCCGGTTCGCCGGCCACCGAATGGGACTCTCCGGTTCTTTCGTATTATTATTCTCCTTATACGCTTGGCGCGCGCATAATGGAACTAGTCGCCGGCGACGAAGCATCTAATATTCGTCTGGATTAGACTATCTAAGCGAGTCTTATAACTTGACTTGGAGTCGTCGTCGTCGTGCGTCGCCTTGGCCTACATGCATTCTCGCCATCGTCTCTGTAATATATGTGCTCACATACTATAAGAAAGAGAGACTAGGTACTGCATTCTGTGCACTGCTCGCATGCACTGCCACCGCTGCCGTTGCTACTCTTGCTGCTCCGTAGCTCCGAGTCTAGGCGCGTGACTTTTGCGCGTATTACGCTAATTACGAAATGGAAATTCATCCGTGGCAATCGATATTCAATGCGTACATTATTATGACAACTATCCAATACGTAATAGTAGTTACTATTTGGCTATCATTTTTTTTCATGCCATTGTGTGGCTACCAGATGAAGTTTTCTTTCGATTACGAATCAGAAAACATTACGTATGAAAAATGTTTTTAGCCTTATTGTTTATGAATACGTTTCAATCAATAGATAGAAATTCGTTGCCTCACTGCTCTCGACCAATCAATAATTTTGACGTTCAACTCCCGAAAGCGAACAGAAATAGATTTCACTTTTGCAATCGCTGCAGGCAAATATACGTCTGAAAATAATCAATGCCTAGTAATTCGCAAATGATCAGGTATATGAAACAAAAAATGCAAAAAGTTATGCAATGAGAAATTCTTGATGATTATTTTTATCCTTTACTAATCCTGATATTTAATTTTGACCGGAGAAGCTACAGGTGACCCCGATTGAATCGCCACCTTCAAAGTTCAATAAAGTTTAAAATATTATAAACACGTGTGAGTGAATTTCTGCAGCCATTGCACATACCAATTATCTAGTGTATTTCTATTTTTAAGAAAAAGAGCATCTTTTTCACCTACTTAAGAAAACTTTTAAAAATAAGCTCCAAGACAAGAGGGTATAATATTTTCTACCAAGCTTGAAGAAGCTTCCAGAGTAAACTCACATACAGAATAGTTGTATAAGAAAAACATACATAGTTATACCGATGGAAGGGTTTCTTTTTCTTTTTTATTGTCAAGGGAGAGAAAAAAATACGACAAACTCGTACAAAGTGTATATGTGTGCATGCGTGGCGTATATATATACATTGTGCGCAGATTCGATTCGTTCTCGATTAAAAATAGAACTTTAAAGGTTAGTGTACCGAAGGAATTCAAAATAAAATCGCTATACGCGGCCTAGCAACGAAAGAGTATATTTTTACCGGGCCCGACAATCGTATCGTCGACCGTGTATGTGTACATGCGTGTGTGTATTGAATGAGGTTAACACTGCACGAACGAGCGAAAAAGAGACGCGACGCTAAAACGCAACGATGCCACGCGATCTGTTTGAGCTTTTAGGAGGAAATTTCCTCGAGCGCCTCACGCTGATTCGGTGATTAATGGCTCTGTTTATCCTAGCTGACTCACGAAATTTTTTTTCTTGCGCCAATCTCCATGGCCGCGCGAGCACCAGATAACAATCCCAATCATTTTGGGATCGACGTGTTTATGTTATTTTTCATATTTTTCCCAAGTCTGGATCGCGCGCACGATGCGCATTTCCAATGTTAAAATAATAACGTTTTACATTGATTGGTGTTAACTATTAGCATCATTTTTTGTATATTACACGAGAGATACGATACACAAGTGCAAAAAATAAGCGAGAATGTAGTATAATTGCTTACCTTGAGGAAGAGAAAAAAAAGAGAGAGAGAGAGAGAGAGAGAGAGAACAATCTTGAGGCGTGAAAATAGGGGGTGCGCGTACTTACGTACTCTCTTTGCTTCAAGTGTTATGTTACCAACGATCAAAGCAGATCTTGCATGAAACGCGACCCTTAGCGAAGGACTCGTGCGTGAAAACAAAAAAAAACGACAAATAATATGCATTTACAGGTAATATGATGGTGCACATGTTTAAAATACATGCATATCTTCTCTGAAACAAGCAAAGATTTTACTTTTGGCACGTATGGTTCTTGCGCAATCGAATACATAATTCGACTCTCGCGAAAATGATAAAAAATTTCAGGAGAAAAATCGAAAAAAATTCGGCCGAGCCTCAATCGTAGTCAATACGATTGAAAAAATCGTCCTCGATGATAATACTATTGTAAAAAATGCGAACCCAACTGTAGCCGAGTTGAATCAATTTACATTTCGAAGCGTTTATATTTAAACATCTGCGTTTCCTCGTGAGCGCAGTCTCTTACGTATATTGCGCCCGAAGATTGAAACTCGTCCAGTTTTTTTTTTATCGCAGAAAGCGCATACATGAATTTTTTCCGAAATCACCTCGAATCAAAGGCAAGTTCGGCGTTCTCCCCATGCGTTTGATAATGATTGTATGGATATATACTTACAGATAAGCTATTTTGGCGGTCTCGGGGCGTTGCAGCGGTGGATTGTTTTTTTTCTGTTTTTGCTTTTTTGCGTCGACTTCGCCGGTCGGCGCGTTTGTTTGTTTTCACGCTTGTGCGCTTTCGCTCGCGACTGCGCGGAATCTTTATTTTTTAATATTCCGTCTGTTGCGACGAGTTTCGTTGTCGCGTCCCCGATTACCGCATTTGACTTGCAGACTTGCGACTTTGGTATAATCATCGAAATTTTAACTTATCTAAATTATTTGTTTTCTGCGCCGATGTTTAACAGAAAATTTGCATAACTTTTCAAATGCACGCTCAACAAGGTAAACATCCTATTTGAATGATACTTTGGTCATTTAATGTGCGTTGGCTCGAAAATTGCGATACCTCGGTGGCATATTTACACAAACATACGTGTTAATACAGAGACGAAATAAATTAAAATTCTCGATGACAATACACTTGTTTTAATCAATTACTTGATTAAACGAAGCTTGCAAAAATTCTAAAAAGTCTTATTAAAATATTTGTCAGGGTTACGCTTACGAAAGTAAAAAACACGGAGAAGCAGAGATTGTGAATGTCGAAAAAAATGAAGAAAATAAGAGGATAAAAAATGAAAAAAGTGCGAGCTATTATCATTTATGCATTCGCTCACATGCAGTCATGAAAATAAGAAGACGAAGGAAGAAGAAAAAGAAGCTGCAGCGAGTCTTGGAATGCACCGGTTCAGAGGGAAACGATAGAGAGGAAGAAAGAGAATTCGACGATTATATATTATAAGAAGGACGAAAGAAGAAGCGGAGTAGTAGGAGCGGGAGAAACCTGCACCCACAGCGGGCCGCACGACTTTTTTTGACGAAAAATATGCCTCTCGTCTGCTGCTGCTGCTCGGCCGAAAACATTCGAGATTGCGCATCTTTGGGCATTTTTTCGCTGAACTCTTGCACGTATACGGGGGATATAAAAGCGCCGGGGCGTCGTCTCGTTTCTCGTGGAGCATCGGCACACTTTCGACAGCTGGCACGGGCCTCGAGAGGTTGAATTTTGCGCGAACGAGCCGATTTTCGGAGCAATCGCGGAATCCGGCGCGTCTCTCGTGGTCAGTCCATCGCACAAAGTACGTGGAGCAGCGCGTCGGATGTGTCGCAAGTTTAGCATCGCTCGCGCTATCGCAGATGGCATATAAACATCGACGTCGCTCCAATAGCTACATATGTACGCGGCTCGAGCGGTATCATCACAATGTTATAAACACTATGGCACACGTTTAAAGGAAACACACGTAAATGCCTCGTCTCTCTCGCGACGACAGCAGCAGGCCTAACAGAGCTCGAGCTTCCACGCAGTGCAGTCGTTGTGTCGCCTCACGCAGCTACAGCAGCGGCAGTTGTAGCAGTAGCAGCTCCAAGCGGCATAAGGCTGAAAACGAGTTTGCAAACGTACAGCAGTCCTCTCCCTCGTGCCCGAGAGAGAGAGAGAGAGAGACGAGCATTTACGTGTGCCGCACTTGTGTGTGTCAGTGATGTGTATAACGTGCACGCACAGCGCCCAACGCACCACACTATACACACATGCATACGTGCGAGAAACGTTGCCGGTCGCCGCATTATATAGCATCGAGCATGCATGTGCGCTATATGTATGTATAGGAGACAGTCGCTCCGTACGTCGAGACGTGCAGAGGCTCGCGATCGCTCGCACCCAATTATATATATATATATACGCATCGAGAGAGGCTTGTTTTCGCGAAAAAAGCACACGATGAAATGGTAAAAACGAAAAGTGGCCCGTGCAGCACGCGGTAACAGAGAGAAAGAGAGTCCTTGAAGAGGTTGTATAGAAAGCGGACGTGGGCGCGATTCCACTCTTCTGCGGCCGCGACTCATAATATACATATAAACTCATTCTACGCACACATTTTCGACGAGCAGACTGCATATATGCGAGGCAGACGCATTTGTCGAAGGTGCCGACCGAGAACGAGCTAACTCGGCGCTGCAGCATCGATGCAGCACCTTTCCGAGAATCACTACTTTCCTGCGCGCCTCGCCTGAGCTCGAGTCCCGGGCCATTGCTCATTTCGATGCCGCGATGATACTCCTTCCCTCCTTTGTACATGCCTCATATTATAATATACATGCGTCGACGAGCCGAGAGCGATCAGCTTCTAAACGCGGCGTCCCGACGAATTATGCCGACGCGATCGTCGATCGATCGGCTCCGAAATCGTTTCGGCTTTGACAATTAACGATCGTTGAAGCGCCGTGATCGAATCGGACTTGGCCTGGACTCGATGAGATCGTCGTATTATGTGCCAGCTTTGAGCCGATCGCCATTGTAAAAGAGAAAAGAAAAAATAAAAGTCCCCGGCTTATGTTGAACAAATATAAATGCGCGCGCGCGGCCAGCAATCGAGCGTGAGTAATATTTGATTAAACTTCCGCAAATTGTAATCGCCGCACGGGAAAAACAAACAGCTCTGCGACCGATGCTCGAGCGGCTATACAATGCAAGCGCGATACAACGACGTACGTACGAAAGAGCGACAACTCGACATCGTAAATAATCCCCGTATAGTAACAACTGTATGCAAGTCGAATGCCTCTCTGTGCAAGAAGAAAAAAATGGAGGAAATTCGCTGCTTCTCTAATCCTAAGCGACTCGAGTTTTATATTCTAATAGCGGGTCATTGACATATCATGGCTCGCAGTGCGCGCGCCTTGATTTGCGCACCGAGAAAATAAACATACAAACTAGATGCGCCGCTGTTGTTGCTGCTGCTGCTGCTGCTGCTACACGCTGTATGTCGAAACGCGTGGCAGCAATAAATATATACCTAGATGCCGAGACTTGATTTTGCATTGCTGATGCGCGCGACTTATTGTATAATATTCGCGATGTCGAGTTGCCCGCGGAAAAACAAACCAAACTTGGCTATTATTTGCAGTCGCTCGAAAATTTTACGAGTCTCCTCGCCGCACTCTTGTTTGTATGATAAAATTTTGAAACGAGCACACGTGGCGACGAAACCAGTTTAATATTTAAATCGACCAAGTAGACAAAAACTCGTCGATCTAAAAAAAGTACATCTAAAAAGGTCGATACATGTACTTTTACACATAATGATTTTAATGTTACGTAATGTATGTTTAGTCTACTGATTGTTATTGTTTTGAATCGTATACAACCATCAAGTTGTAATCATTTGATCGCGCGTGACACGAGATAAAGAATATTGTGTCTCTTTTCGCGATTGTTATGTGTTTACAATTTTTATACGCTACCGACTCAACATCAGTTATGCTCAACGAAACTTTGATAAAATTTTAACTTTAACATGGAACATCGGTCATTTATTACAACTACTTCATTACGGTCATTTTTTTTACGTACACATCGAGATGGGGAACATCTTATTTGCGGACTGGATAAACTGCACTGCTTGGAAGTAAATAAAAAGTAAGAAGACTCCATATACAGATCGAACGCTGTAAAAAAATTAAAAAGGCGCGAGTTTGGAGCGGCGCACGCTAAATCATCGGGCAGATCTCGTTTTCTCCTTTGAAGTTTTTATTTCTCACAATATAGTGTATTTTATCGATATATTAAATCGGTGGTACGGACCACGCACGTGCTAGCGACCATTTAACGACTCTCTTTCTTCTTGGCTTACGTTGCATATGTATTACCATATAGGATCGACCATTGTTGCACTGACACACTCGCGCGCGCGCGCCTCAATGGAAAGTTTACAAATGCAACGACTCTGAGCCTACACTCTATTATCGCTACGAAAATTTATACGAAATTTTCAAAATTTTCCTATTCTTTATTTATGTCCTTGCTGTTTTAAAGTTTTATCGTCTTCGCCCAAAGTAGCATCTCAATCCTTGGCTCGTAAATTTAAGTCCTTATAAAAAAAGTTAAAATCTTTCAAGCCTTCCATAGACTAAAGATAAAAAATTAAATTTAAGTGTTATTAAAAATAGGCATCACCGAAGATTAAAAATTTTACATCGTAGTTTTTTACAAAAATTCTCTTTCTCATAAATTTTTCATACGTAAGAAACTATTTTTCAATATTTCATGAATTTATTCGCCTCCAGCATATTGCAAACGTTTTTTGACGATAACAACAACATATTCGTTACTTTTTCTCAAAAGAGTAAAACGTAAACAGCTTAAAACATCTATATTCTTGGTGTATTTTGTTGTATCCGAATGAAGAGTTAAACTGCACAATAGATTTGTCAAATTTTGGTGAAATTATTTGACGAGAGTAGAGGTACCACAGCTCGTCGGTTATAATATTTACACTCGAACGAGGCACATAACGAGTGCATTATCAGAGTTTGGTCGCGCACGTCGCCGAGCTCAAACGCACAAAGTGTCATTCGCCCGTCACGAATGCTTGCGTGGATGCGGATGACTGATGTGTGCCGTCGTGCGATCCTGTCCCCATGATAGGACGCCGTTTGCAGATGCGTATTTCATGCGAGCCGATAACAATACAAACTAGTGCTGCATACGTATTATAATGTTCAAAGCGTTCTCATTCTTCTCCTGCAGCAGCAGCGGCAGATATAGAGATTGGTTATACAATCTTTGCTGCTGGAGCAGCTATCGTAATAACTCGCAGCGCCGTGCGTACAGATGCCGCCGCGAGAACGTGTGACTGCATCGTGTGCGCGCCGCGGCTACTACGTCGTCGCACAGCCGAGGTGTGTGCGTGTGTACAACGATGCATGTATAGGTACGCACACGTGCACACACACGCTCGACACATTTTTCCATCTTCTGCCGAAGCGCTGCGCTTTCCTTTTCTCTCGGCGCTCTCGCTCGCTCGCGCCACCCACGCGCGCATCCGACAGACGACGCAATTGTGACACTTTTGCCATTTCGCGCGCGCATTAACTTCGCTAGCTCTCCCTCTCTCCTTTCTTTCCCTTCTTTTTTTTTTCTTCTTCTTTTAATGCGCCTCAGCGGCCGACGTTGACTTTTTCTCTTTTAGCGATGAGAATTCCCTGCGCTCGCCTGCACCAGCTTCATATTCCAATATCGATCAGACTCCAGGAATAGCAGTCGAATAAGCAACCATCTCTATATCTAAAAATATTTCGCTTTCGCAGCGCTAATGTACGACTCTAACTTCATTTTCCTACATATCTTATGCATTACTTGTTTTTATTCATTTTTATCTACAAAATATACTCGTTTTAAGCTTCTGAAAAATAATTAAAATTAATGAAAAAGATACTTCCGAAAAAATTATCAAGTTGATTCAAAAGCTCGCATAAACATCATCTCCCATCGGCATCGTTCAGTGAAATTTAGCAAAATTTTATTGATAAAAACAAAATATTTTACCATAACTTAATCGATGAAATTAAAACAAAAACAAAAATATTCATTACTCTGACGCATAAAAAGTCATGTAAGTCACCCATAAAGACTTGTTATTTTGTAACGAATATAGGCAAATGATTGCTGGTCGGTTTTTGGCACACATGATAAAGTCAGTCGTCTCTCTTTCTTTGCCAACAATCATCATCTGTTGTAGACCTGTTGAAAGGCGTGCCGTGTAGACACACACACACACACACGTATATATATATGCACACGCATTTATAGACGCGATTCCGCAGACCATTTCTAATTCTGCGTGTCTCGCTATTGTCGCTTTTTCACCGGGTAGTAGATAAAAAAGCCATATGCAACCAGATAATATTATTCAGCACAACAGCTTATTACGTTTCATCAAAATATACGTGCAGTTCACGACTGCTTTTTAGAAAATTAATAACAGTCTATTTTTGGATGGGTCTGCCTTAGACACACGTGTGTGACAATATATCCTGCAGATCTTCTATTCCCATTTACAATGACTTTTCTGTTTTGGCTGCGCAGTGACGAGCACTTTTTGTATGTTTTCTGGCCAAACGTTAACTTTTGCTCAATAAAATAAAAACCAAATTCATGGTCGAAAATATTAATCATTCAATTCGTGGAGCCGAAAACAAATTTATGAGATCATCAGCGTTCAATTTTATTTTCATAATTTTTTTTTTTCCCAACAATATCTAAAAAGAAAAAAGTGCAGGTGAAAAAAGGCAAAAGGATTGAGGCGAAGTTCAACTCGAGTCTATCAAAGAAAACTATAACCGAACTGAGTTAGAGCGTTAAAATAAAAAATTAGTAAAGTTTCTTGGAAATTTGCTGCTGCATGGAGTGCTGCGGTGGCCTGATGCCACGCGCTCGTCCGTGTCCGTGTCTGTGTAGGTATTATAATTTTTACAAGCAAGCAGCCGTGGAGAGGAGAGCCCAAATATTCAGTCTCACGCGTGCGTGCTTGCATTCGAAAGGGGTAAACGACATTGCTTCGCGCTCGGACTTTCGGCTCCTCGGCATTCGAGAGAGGAGGTGTTGGCCGAACTCAAGGACACGTGCTGCGGCTGCTGCTGCTGCTGCTAACTGCTGACTGCGCGCACAGCAGCAGCGTGTAGGCACAAAAAAATCTCGAATCTATAAAGATTCTTGCCAAATCTTAGCGCGGCAATTTTATTCTTCTACGGCATTTGCTATCGTATGTTCCTTCGTATGTTTTAAGACCAAAAATTTGGGATGCATTGTGAATCGTTCCGTGCATTTCGCGTTCGTCCAAAAAGCTTAAATTTCGATATCCTTCGCTATAGTTCAATGAACTCTTAAAATATTCCTACCGACAGACCTACTATTACCTCATTCGTATAAAACAGCGCCGTGTTTTTGCGAAACAAGATGAAAAATTACCGATACCGTGCGTCCAGATGCTAATTTCGTCTTTTTTTTTTTGAGCATTCGTACGCAGTAGCAGTGTCTAGACAAAACTTTTCAAGCGTTACGAAGATACACGTTCGTTGCACAAAAACTCGACGTTCGATGTTAACTAGTTTTAAAAAAACATTGCAAAACCGCTGTTATATATTGTCGCGTCGATCCTATATCCATGCCAACAAACGTGGAAAATTCATTTCGAATGTCCAGAATCGAGTGGCGATTATGATTCTCGCATTAGTGCATTTTAGTTTTTTCTTTTTTTTTTTTTTTTAATTTTTTTATTTAGTTGAACCACCCAAGACGATCAATAGCCTCCTTATTATCTTGACAGATGTTAGCCACTGTCGCGAGGAATCTTAATTGCGTATCGGATTATATGATGTGCGGGGAACAATCGTAGCGAACTATGGATCGAGTGTCTTCTGTCGTGTCTAACGATGCCCCCTTTTTCTTTTTTTTTCTTTTTAATTCTCGCGTGCGTGTATCCGCGAGGCATCTTGATTATTTACCAGGTAAAATAACGTTAACTAGTTGCGAGAAGGACGACGAGGCAGCGAATTTGTCGCTCGTGCGAGCGTTTATAGAATTACCGCGAGCAGTCGCTCGACTTCAGACCACCCTTCCGATATGTTGTGTGGCTCGAGTCCGCGTACATGACGATCCAAGCTGTCCGCCAGTGCCTGTCTGCCTGCCGAGTATTTGTTTTTTATCGCCAGCTGATTAATTAAAAGCTCAAATAGATTATTCAACGCGACTCTCTCTCTCTTTTAATTATTTTACCTCGTCAAACATAATAGTTCAACGAACCGTTTTTGCAACGTCTGCTGTCTCGATTTTTAAAGAAAACCCGCTGCCAATTCATTGGCAAGTAGCTTCCTCTTTAAAAATAATAACTTATTTGCCAATGTTTTTATTTCTACACAACACATTATCAAACAAATTTTTCAAAAATTTTTCGAAAGAAACAAAATAAAAAAAAGCCCTATTTCATTTTCAGAATGAAACTTTTAAATTTTCAACAAATTTTAATGTTTTTATTTTTAAGGAGATTCGTATCCTATCTCAAACTGAATATTACTTTAAAAAGCTCTATGAGAACCTCAAGAACATCAAAATTACGGTTCCCATAGAGTCTGTTGAAGATACATTTAGTATATGCTTCAGAAAACTTGTTTGATAATTTGAATTTTTGGCTGGAGTACGCATCATCGTCTTAATTTGCTCTTTTATCGAAATAACTGCAGATATATTCTAATAAAATACTGCAGTAATCACAAAATGAGGTTTTTGGAATTAATCCTGGTCACCATCGACAATAAGTGCAATTCATTTCGAAACGATTCAATGACCCATACAGACATTTATTAGGACTTCAATCTAGTTTGAGAATATTAAAAAAAAATTATTCTATAACACTTGATTCAAAAAGTAATTTTCAAACCTCGCAGAGCTTCTTCGCGGAGAAAGCAAAAACGACTCGAAAATTACAAGCGTATACATAAGCGGGTTTATAACTTATACATTCATTTATTCGGTCAGATATCGTATCTAAAAAATGCATTTTACATCTGCGCCTAATAATTCATGAATTGCTTTAAAAACTACTTGAATTTTAAATCGAACCGAAGTTTGGTCTGTGTATTATTTATCAACCAGGATAAATTCTTTCAAAATCGGTACTTGAGATTTTTCGCATTTTATTGAATCTTTTATGAATCCAATGCGTTGAATGCGTCTGCATTTGATAATTACCACAATTGTACTTATACCCGTAGCCGATACTCTAGAACTCGTGAGCTTACTCATTATTTTGCACAATGTAAGAGTATATAATTTCAAGTCCGTTTTAATATGCATATTAAAACGTTACGCGTTCGATAAACCGGGAGAAATTTTCCACCCGACGCAAAAATTATGTTATTTATATTATTGAACGGGTGTGATGACGATTACAATTTATGTTATAAACAGAGCCGAGGAAAAGACTTATTGCGCGTGAAGATCGAGAGGGTAAAAAGTAGGCTATCATCGTGAGCTTGGAGAAAAATAAAATTGTCATTTAGTTATGGCTTTTTCAAGATCAAACTTTAACTTATCGGTGCAATTGTTTTTTGATAAAAATATTGAACTACGTCTTGCGATAATTTCATTAAGAAAGACTTGATATTTTTAATATTTTTACTATAAACAAGCTTAGGTTTATATGGAGATTTCGTGACCAAAATTACTAAAGAATTTATTAATAATGAACTCGTTGAATAAATTTTAATTTTCGAAATACTCGATTAATCTTTTTAATCGGTTACAAATCAACGTCTGAAAATTTCTTACAACGAATAAGCCAAATTACGACACATCTTTGAAACTCGTGTACATATCATAATAAAACATTATTAATGAATGATTTCTTGTAAATTTTCAGACTTTTGTCAATAATGCTACTTTTCAAGTTCTACTGTAGCAAATTTAAGCCAAAGGAAAATGAATTTTCAACGTATTCCTTCCAAAAGTCCATTTTTCACTCGCGATAGTTCTCTTAACTCGATAAATCATATTATTATTAGTATGAAGTTTTTAATGACCTTCAAAGCTGATCATTGATCTGTCATATTTACACAATGCATACGGTTGTCACTTGCACCAATAACACCAGGTTAAGCCTTGATGTTGTAAGGTGCTAAATTATTTTCGCTTCATTGAACAATGATAAACTTTCCAAAATGTTGCATTTATATCGCTTGCAAAACAGGTGTGCGTTTGATAATTGAATTAACAATCCATTATTTTTTGTTATTTATAGGTTCATGTAATTGGCCGCCACTGTCTCAATAGTCTCAAATTTTGGTGAGTTAATCGAATACAAATAAAAAACAACTTTAATCACTGCTTTTCGCTGTGCTCGTAACGCCGTAATTCGCCATGTCATTGTCACAACTGTGTAAATGATCACCATTTCATCGTACGGGTTAAATTCTTGCCGCGACGCGCGAAAAATGAAGCGATAAAATTATCATGCCTGTACAGTGCGATTTAAAATCCAATAATGCTACGTACGTATAGACTCGGTAAGTATATTTAGAAGTGGCTTCAAACGAGTAGGGTGGTAGCGGCGGTGGCGGCGTTGACTTCGATGATGCATTGCTCTTGGAAAGAGATAAACTAGGTCAAATCTGAATAAGGCAATGCCTAGATACGCTGGCATGAGCGTGCATCCACTTCCTCGTTATTTTTATAAATTGCAAGAATTGCATGTTATTCGATTGTTTTTCTTTCTACTAATTTATGGTAATTTTTTTTACCTTTTTGTTTTCATCGCAATTCGATCGAAATATCCAATTCATACGAAGCGCATGATCGAGGTATTTTCCTGTGCTGAAAGTGAATTTTCGTAGACAAACAGTTTTTATTTACATAGAAAACAATTGGAACGTGCTTCTTTTGCGAATCCAGGTCAAACTGCAGCCACAGGGATACACACAGAGTATGCGCATTATAGCTTTCGCTAACTACCAGACCAGTAGTAGAGCAATTATAAATAACAATTGTTACATAAGCTGCGTTATACATTGCGCAAACGCTTAATATCCAGCGCATATTCCTATACATAAAGCGCGCAGCGACATAATTACCCGTAGTCGAGTACACCGAAACGAAGATCGCGCTCGAATTTCCAGCTCTTTTGCAGTCGTAAAAAGCAAAATCGATCCACGTTAGAGCTGCAGATCGTGGCTAGCTCTGTGCCTCTGGAAACTTGAATGAGAAACTTTATAGCTCACGTGGAAGCAGCTTTATAGCTTGAAAAGCTCTTAATATTCATGCGAAATTTCAAGAATACGTAGTGCACAGCGCAGAGTGTACACGAAGCTACGATCCGCCGGCAAGAACAGAAAAAGAGAATTGGGAAATGTCAAAGGGCTGCGATTGCATTCATGTACTGCAAGCTCCGAGAAAGATAGTACTATGGTGCTACTTTGTGCACACATTGCTCGGCAGTACTTGGCTCGCCATCGCATGAATGATAATTCCCGAGAGAGTCGCACACACAGACACACATACAGACGATGCAGTTCACGCAAGCTCTCGTAGGCTTGCAGCGAGCTTTCACCTCGTGACGCTACTTCCTCTTGCTGCTGCGGCTGCTTTGGTGCTGCGTGGCGCGTCTGTCCGCCGCTCGGCATGTCGCATATAGCCAGACCTTTCCTACATAGAAGCGTGCGGTGCAAAACTCGTAACAGCGTTCGCATATGTATTTTCGCTAATCGTGAACGTGTTATTTTTCATTCAACATACACCAGTGAGGAATTTGCGATCCCGACACGAGAATGATTAATTTTTTATCATTTTTCTTCTTCGTTTTCTTCATGTTAGCGATGCGCGCTTGCATAAACAATTATCTCGTACGCCGTCGCTCTGCCGCTGTTTCTGCCGTGATAATTTAAAAAAAATATTTATAATAAACATGTTTTATCGTTAGCGTCGTCGACGTGCAAGTGCACTCATAAATTCTTCGACTTATATCTTGGCTCAGAAAAAGATTAGCACTTTTTGTCGAACGAACGATCGAACGAATGTACGAGTTTATTTTGCTATGTTCGATCGTAATTCAAACGAATATGTTTACGGTGCGATCTTTCTTAACTATTGAAAAAAACCAAAATAATTGTCCTTACAGAAGACTAGAATTGGAGTAAAATTTCTAATTAGACAAAGCCGGTTTATACGATAAACAGTATTTAATGAGCTCGTAAAAATGTTGAATTCGACAATAAAACGTAGCTGCTGTAGATCGCGGGCAAACGAGAGCTTTTTCAAAAACGATCCCGTGCCTTACAAGCTCAGCAGGACTTTTGTACGTAAGCTCAAAAATCGCATCTTCATCCGACAATATTTTCCTCGGCACGAGCATCGGAGAGAATTTTGCGCTACACGTACGAGTAGGTAGGTTTGAGGAGCGACATGACTGCAGCTGCGGGAACATATACAGTACGACAGCAGCAGCCGGTGCAGGGGTAACGTAACATCGACCAGGCGGAACGAAAACTAGGACACCCCGGTGACCCAGATGAAGTTACTCTCTCGCACACATTCAAAGAGGGAGAGAGAGAGAGTAGTGGGTGTGCGTGGATGAGTAGGCGCGAGTACATACATGGCGTGGACTAAACTGCACCCTCGGTAAAGAGAGAGAGAGAAAGAGAACGTAACCATGGCAATCGAGAGTGTACCTCGCCAGATTTTTGCGAGCAGCCCAAACATGTGCGCAGGCGTGCTATGACATACACATGTATATACACCGCACACTGTTTGATTCAGTTGGCTGACTCGCTCTGCGCACTCGAGTCGGCTATATATTTCTGCGCTATATAGCTCCATTACGGTGAGTGAAAACGTGCGCGCGGTTATACACCTGCACATGCTCGATAGGGATCAGACGAAAGACGTCGCGACGCGCATGTAACGAGCGAACCTCTATTCCTGTATATTCGCGCATGGACCAAAAGGGTACTCGCTTGCAAATTCAAATGTTATGCTTGGATATGGCGCGTGAAATTATGACGATGCCATGAAATTGCAAACTTGACGCTAATAATCGTTACGATCGATCTTTGAATGGAGAATAAGAAGCTGCTTCGCTTGCCTCTCGGCGCTCTTACATATATGCGCACGTGCAGCTCGAGAGTATAATAAGCTCTACTAATGTCGATGTGCAGCTTGGGATGATGGTCCGATTCGCGTAATACATAATAAGCATGGCCCTCTCTCTCTCTCTCTCTTTTGCAGCGTTCAGACCCTTCAGAAAACAAGCTACGCGCCTATCTCCTTTCTTTTATATACCCAGCATCCGGAATAAATCATTTTGCCTTTAATTAAAATGGTTTTGAGAGCGAGTGAGAGAGGGAGAGAGGCCGATTGTGCACATATACAATACTCTCTCTCTCTCTTTCTCTCTCTCTCTCTCCTTTGGCAAACGGCCAGGGCTCGCCCAAGGAACTTCATTAATAAACAATCAAAAATTTGCGTCGTAATTGCCTGCTCTCTTGGCAACGATCGCAATATACATACGCACACACTCACTCGGCGAGGTCCTGTATTATTTTGGAAGATCTTTCCTCCTTCGTCCGGCTTAGCTACTCTTGTTGGTAGTCGTTGCTGCGAAAAAGACGCTCACGATATGTATGCATTATACGTGCACGGGAGCAGGCCTTACGCGAGAGCGCCTGATTGTTCGCAATTTGCGGTGGGCGGGCATATCGAGGGCCTCCATATAAACTGCTGCTGCGTATGCAGTGCATTATATGCACGTGTGTATATATTTGCAGGGCAGCTCACGATGCGGGAGCTACAATCTGTTATTATTATATATATTAGGACCCATGAGCACTCAAGAGAGAGAGAGAGCAGCAGGCGATTCCCATGAATGATGTATCGGCTGCACAAAGGACAGGCCTTGTGTCCGCGGTGTATTTGCCGAGTAGCGAGCTCCTTTTTTCGGCGATTTGTATAAGCGTTTAATTCGACGTCGAGTGCATGCACTCGGACGTTTTATCAAAGCGTCACTCATGAAGCCTCTCGATCGAGATTACGCGCAAATCTGTCCGGACTATTCGCTTCGATCGAATACCAGGCGAACGATAAAAATAATATCGGTGGTATCGCGCGAATTCCATCGGTCGACGATACACGAATTGAAGCTTTGATTTCGTCTGAGCTACGTACTTGAGCAAAGATTATCGATTTTCAATCGATTCAACTCATTATTGAAACCACTGTAATCGTTAATTTGTAATTATTATGTTATACTAGATAACGCGAGCATCATATATTGCATCTAAAGTGATTATGGGGGCATCGAGCGCGGACGATAAATCGTGAGAAAAATGTACGTAGAATTGGTTGCGCGCCGTGTACGACAGGATCGCGTGAATGCATACGAGACTCGACATCGAAGGAAGGTACCTATATCCTCTCGTTGGAAGGAAGTCGAGCGTGCGGCTTCGGCACAGCACGTGTTGTGTGTGTGTGTGTGTGTGTGTGTGTGCCGTGCAACAGGCAATCCGTAAGCAAGAGTCATACAAGACAAACGAAAGTCGGTTAGCACGAGCTCGAGGAGAGCCGAGAGCGCGACGAAAGTGAAAAGAGTAGCGGCTGCACTGCACCGTAGTGCATGTAGTCGTGTTGCTGGCGAAGCGAGCGAGCGACTTTCCGTCCTCGCTCCAGCCGATCCCACATAGCTGCACACAGAGACGTGCTGTGCACTGCAGCAGCCATCCTTGTGTATTCACTTTTCCTATCGTCGCGACCAACTTTTGCATGTACACAAGGGATAATATGCGCGACGCTTGTATCGAGACTGCTTTTAATCGCGTTGCGCTGCAGTACAATCGTACGGTAACGCGACACGGTGACTTTGCTCGCGCCGCGGAACACCTTCGTCTGCTTCCATTTTCCATGAACATTTTTTTCACAATTTCTTTCATCCATGACAATTATGAAACAAAATATCAATTTAAGGCATGTTTTTGCAGACCTCGAATCGCACGATATCGACTTGGATCCCTTCGTACTCGAGCCCTACCGCAAATCGTGAACGGACGGAAATTACTATAAATCGGCTGGCGCAGCGCGTACAGCGACTCGAAACCATGGCAGGCGAGGATCAATTGACCCTGTCGAACGGCGACAGCGTGCCGACACCCGACGTCATGACAATAATTCCACCCCCGCCGAGCTCAGTGACGAACGGCAACGGAAAGGTAAACGAGACCAACGGCGTGAAGCAGCAGCAACACCACAACAACGGCTCGATCGTCTCGACGAATGCCAAGGAAAAGGAAATGGTCGCCGCGGACAACGGCAAGGTATCGGCCATCACCTCGGTGGCCGATGACAAGTCCAGCAGCTTCCAGACCGACTACGACGACGAGGAGACATCTTGCGGCTGGGGACCCTTCAGGCCCAAGTGGCTCCAGAGGCTCGCCACCAAGCAAATGTTCCTCGTCGTTTTCTGCCTTACTTGGGTAAACGCGCTTGAACATTCTCGCTTCTTCGCTCGAGAGACAACACAACACAACTAAGGTTTAAAAAATGCGCTGCGTACATAACAGGTGCTGCAAGGGATGTACTTCACGTACTTCGTGTCGGTCATCACGACGATCGAGAAGCTCTTTCAAATCCAGTCCAAGACGACGGGCCTGATCATGTCGGCCACGGAGATCGGACAGATCGGTTCGTCGCTGCTGCTGACGTATTACGGCGGCCAGGGCCACAGACCAAAGTGGATCGCCTGGGGCATGATCCTCTTCGCCGTGAGCTCGTTCACGTGCTCGATGCCCCACTTCATCTTCGGCGACCAGCTGATCAAGCAGAACGAGTTGCAGTTCAACGGCGGCACTCTCAGTGGCGAGGTCAACGGTACCAATGTCACGAGCCCGGTCCCCGCCAATCTCTGCAAGTTCGCCGACAACAGCACGCTCAATGGGTAAGCCGCAAACGCCGTCGTCTTTTCTTTTTTACTCATCGATTCCATTGTTTCTACCGATTCTTCACTGTAACTGCACCAACCGAACTTTTTTAACTTCAGCTCTTTTAATTAGATAGTTTTACGTAAACGAGTCCTTAAATGTCCAAAATATACGTGATTTTTATAATCGTTCTATCGCCGATGAGCCATCAATTACAAATTGTTACGCTGAATCGTCGGCAAAGAATCATCGTGGGTAATAACGGTATTGCAATAATTAAACCAAGTGTATAAAATGCGCGACCTAGAAATTACAATTGTACGGGCGTAAAAAATTGCTGCAAATCGAGCAGTCCACAACTACGTGCATTATACAAAGGACTTGGACGATGACCGTACACATTTACACGGGCGGCCTGCAGACAATTGTATTTACTAACAATTCACGGCCGTTTTGTTAGCTATAAATATATAATGTATATCGCGAGCCCGCGCGTGTGCTTAGCCAACGCGATCTCTTTTTACATTATTGTACGTTAGGTTCCGCTAGACATGACCGCGCGTCAATACTACAGCCGCGCGCGAGGATGTCCATTTTTTTTTTTGCCTGCCGCTCATCTGAACTTGAAAGTGAAAGTAAACTTTCGATCTTTATAGCGATATAGATAATGCCATACTGCGCTCTTCTCTACAATTTTATGCTCTCACTTTTTTGAATGGGCGAGAAAAAAAGTAGCTGCAGCAACTTAACTCGAATACGTTTTTCTTTTCCTTTTTTGGTGCATATAGCTGGTCGTTGGCTGGAGCGACACTGCAGCAACGCTCCGACACGGTCGAATACTGCGAGGGAGAATTTTTGGTCGAGCAGCGCACCCAAGTGAAAATTGTCACCGTCGTGCTCGGCATTTTCTTCATATCGCTGCTTGGCGTCGGCATGGGCCAGACGACCGTTTATACCCTTGGAATTCCCTATATCGACGACAACGTCGCCAGCAGAGAAAGTCCCCTTTATTTTGGTATATTGCGCGTGCCTATATATTATTCAAGCCATAAACTATCAATGGTCTAAAAAATGTAAAAACCTTTATCCGTTTCGTTCGCAGCGATAACCATAGGAGTTAGAATTCTCGGACCTGCCATGGGCTTCATGCTGGGATCGCTGTGCACGATGGTTTACGCCGATCTGTCCGTCGACCCGCCGATCACTCCGTCTGATCCAAGATGGGTTGGCGCTTGGTGGCTAGGTACGTGTTTGACTGCAATTTTGCGATTTAAAGTAAACCGCTCCGATTCATTACACATTTTATCAAAGAGAAACCGCAACGAGCCAACTGAATGTATATTATGCGCTCAAGAGAAAGTTTTTCCTTCCGATAAATTTCGGCTTGCAAGATTCTTTGGGTATTTTAAAATGTTTTTTTTTAGTTTTTTTAAATTATCGAAAATGCACTTACTATCGAAATTTTCTCTGTGACCTCGAGGAAGAAATTTTTTTAATTATAATGAAAAAAAAAATCTCGAACACGTCATTTTTTATCGGGCTTTTCATGATCGTTCTAAGGAATAATTGATAAATACAAAAAATGGAAGAATACAATTTTTTTCATTATTTTGCAGGTTTGGTGCTCATAGCGTCAATGTTGATGTTGGTAACGATTGGTATGTTTGCCTTCCCAACGAGACTGCCGAAAAGCCGAACACCACCAAAAAGAGCTGACGCCAAAAAGCCAAGTTTAGTAGGTGAGATCATAATTTTCAAAAACCAACTTCAACAGAAATAACATAAAAAATTTTTAAGAAAAAAAACTTACACTTGCCATTTTTCAATTCTGCCGAAATGTTAAAATTCATTTTTCGTTGAATAATATGTACACCTCTACATGAAAAAAATTGTTTTTTTTTTTATATGATTGATACATATCGCATGGCCAACAAAGAAACAAATAATCAATAAAGTTGCATGGAAAACACAATTCACCAATATCTTTTGGCAAAGAGTGCATATCGTCGACGCGCATTGGATAATACAAAGAATTTTTCCGCGTTTGACGCGCTATTTTTGCTGCGCGTTGTGCGATTATCTTGCCCTCGGCTCTTCTCACTTTTTGATGCGGGTTTCCAACTTATTATACACATGTATACACGCGTGCCACACACAAATGTATTTAATGCATTTAAGTGTATAGATACGCGCCACATCACTAAATCGTTTGCTTCGTTTCGGCCATTCCGAGAATCATCATCCGTGACGATAGTGCTTTTTTCGATGCAGTGTGTGGTATATACTCTTGTATAGTTGCAAAATCCTTATGCGATGACGTGAAGCCGCTCGTTGATTTTATAACAGAGGACTTTCGATTATTAAACACGGGGAAAACCTCAGTAATAAATTATTCCTAGTCGCAGAATTTATCTATGTAAATTTTAAATAAATCACCGAATCTGTTGACGTTTTTAATTATTATATAATAAAAATTCAGAATTTAAATTAAATAAAAACAAGTTTAAAGAGCTTATTACCTTTTGGAACGAATTGAAAATATTTGGTTCTGACTGCATATTAAATTGTTGGTGAAAAAATGCACGATTTGCTATGATATAATAAATATATTTCAACGTGAAATTTTTTTAAAAAGTTTATCCATTCTTTCTGATACGCAAAAAATGTTTGATTTTTCTGGCGCACTTTAGTTTTAAGCTGTGATGTCATTTAAAAAATGTTTTTTTCAAATTATTATTCATTACAACTACTAATGGAGAACTATGTACTCAATAAGACAGTATATAATGTTTCTCGTTGCAGACTTTCCAAAAGCCGTGAAAAGACTGCTGAAAAATGACATACTTATGTTCCGTACGGCCAGCAGCGTCCTCCACATTCTGCCCATAGCCGGCCTCTACACATTCCTGCCGAAATATCTCGAGAGCCAGTTCCGCTTGGCAGCCCACTCGGCGAATCTGATCTCGGGAGTCGGCGGAATACTCGTTATGGGTCTGGGTATCATACTCAGCGGCGTTTTCATTCTCAAAATGAAGCCCAATGCAAGATTCGTCGCGGGCTGGATCGCCTCGACGGCCCTGGCGTACGCCGTTGGCATGGGCATACTCATGTTCGTCGGTTGCCCGATGAACGACTTTACCGGCCTCGTCACCCCCCAGCAAGGGTAAATATACTATTATCTGATAATGTATGCACTCTGGCTGCTGGCGCGTAACTTGGCGTATAAAAAAATATTCATCTTGTTTTCAGACCACCTCATTTCGAACCAACTTGCAATTCTACCTGTTCGTGCGACACGAACAAATTCAGTCCAATTTGCGGTGCCGATGGTAAAACTTATTTTTCCGCCTGTCATGCGGGCTGCTCTAATTACACGGTTTTCGAAGGCAAAGTCACGAGCGTAAGTAGCTGACACCATTCGCGTGCCGAGAGAATCAGCCTCATCGCCGCTAGATAACGATTACAAACTTTTTTCTCACACAGTTCTCGGACTGCCAATGCATATCGAGCAATTACACGATCACGCCCGAGCCCATGCCCGAGTTCACGGCCAAGACGGGCTACTGTCCGCTCGAATGCGACAACTTTTACGTCTACCTCATACTCTTCTCGGTCTTTGTTTTCATACACTCGACGAGCGAAGTAGGCTCGATGCTGCTGATACTGCGATGCGTCGATCCTCGCGACAAAGCCATGGCTCTCGGTCTCATACAGTTTGCCATTGGCCTTTTCGGTTTGTACCAAAATTCTATCGGCTCTCTTCCGAGGACTCTTTTGAAATGCAAATAACGTTACGAGTTGCTGATTGTATTGCAGGTAACGTGCCATGTCCTATAGTATACGGAGCCGTGGTCGACTCGGCCTGTCTAGTGTGGGAGTACGCGTGCGGGGAAAAGGGAGCCTGCTGGCTCTACGACTCACAAGTCTTTAGGATGTTCTTCCATGGTAAATAAATCTCATCGAAATGTCTGAGAAATCAAAAGCTCGATTCTTTATCGGACCTAACGGATTGTTCTGTTACAGGTACAACCGGTGGTATAATGGCCTTGGCCTTCATAGTCGACTTGATAGTCTGGTACAAGGCGGGCAGTATAAACTTCGTTGACGAGCCCGAAAACGAAGTCGGCACGGCCGAGGAGATGGCGAATCTCAAAACTCAAGACGTGCAGTCGGTCGAGAACGATTACGTCTGAGTTACACTGCGCCTCGGATCAAGCCTCATTAACAAGTTATTTTCCAAAAGAAAACGCGATGAAGGCTCGACGTTGACCGAACGAGCATAGATTCGCTAACAAATCAATGGTATAATATTTAATACATAAGGGAGAGAAGCGATAAATTCTTTAAAACGATATAGAATAAAGATTAATTTAAGCCGACTGAATGGGTTTAGAAGACGACATATTTTATTGTCAATACACAGACGTACGTAGAATTTATACAGATATTTATCGTAATTGCGGAAGGATGAAGTACGAATACGCGCAATATAATAGGTGCTCATGAGAGAGGAACTATTTTATTTGACGATGAAAGTAAGACGCGTATGAGAGCCAATTATGTGTGCATATTGCGTTTTTTTGCATTCGCATAACATTTATTTTTACGTGATTGATAAATTGTAAATAGATATAACACATGCTCGATAAAGTCTCGCTTCGAATTAGCTCTTTATTGACCACAATATGACAAAGAAGAGGAAATATTTATTGTATTTTTAAGGTGTATGAATGTGTGTAAGTATGCTAATGTGTCTACCTCGCGTAAAAAATTTTAATACGATCTTGTAATAAATCAAGCACCGTAACAACTCGACGAATATTAAGTACGTTAACGAAAAATGCTTCATTTTTAATTTCTAAAAATATATGAAGAAATCATTTTTCTTCATTTTTAATTGCCAAATCCTGCGATAATTTTAAAAGAAAATGTACACATTTATGAAAATAGATCTTTATGAGACGAATGAATACTGATCCAGCATAATTTAATGAAAGTGCATGTACAGCTTTAGTATTACTATTATTCCACATAGGTTTCAGAGCATTTAAATATAAAATGTGATGCAATTTTTGAAATCTATCATTATTAGCATTTTTACATAAGTTCTTAATTTGTTATCTGATTTTTCGTAGATTGCTGAGATTTTTCATTTATTCAACGAAGTACCTTTCATACATTTTTATTGGATAAATTTTAAAAAGCTATAAACGCATACAAAAGTACAAAGTCAAACAATATTAATAATCTTCTAAAGTTACTTATATTCAGAAAAAATGTCAACATAACTTTGGCTTCAAAATTATTGAATTTCGAGTATCTTCATTTCTTATTGATTTGAAATTAAAATTGAATATTGAAGAAAAAAACACCTTATAAATTAATTTTATTTTAATGATTTTTTTTAATCTTTATTTCTAAGATTTTTTCCATTTGATAGTGTTGTATATATTTTTTGTAAATTTATATGAATTGAATAGTTCAGTAGATTCCGTATTTTAATAATTTGATATTAAATTTTTTGGTACGAAGCAATCAATACTCTGCCGATTGAGTGCAAAGATATACAAAAAAATTTTTTAATAAATTAGTAAACAAAAGATTGCTGTACGTTATCAATCTTATTTTAAAATAAAAAAATTAACGTCATTTAATAAGTACAGTTTTTGCATTTTTAAAATAAATAAATTTTATTCGTCCAATTGATTTTTACCAATTAAAACTCAAATTCACCCTAAAAAATTGTATTTTTATATATTGAAAATTATAAAAATGGAACTCCATGATTGGTCTAATAAGTAAAATAATACCTTTTGTTCTTACTATAAAGATTTTCATCAAATGAAAATCTCTGAATAACTTTCCGATAATGAAAAAAGTCAAAAGTAAGTAAATAAAATTGTTGGCTATCTATATCTTGATAACCTGATTATAATTCACAATATTGCTGCAAAATGACACCACGAAAAATCGTAGAACGAAGCCGAATAGAGCATGAATATAAAGGATTCATAAATCAATAATAAATAAAGTATTTTTTCTTGTTAATGAAAAATGTTGAAAATTAATCAGTACATGTACTGTGAATTCTTGAAAAAATTTAAATAAAACGAAAGTCACGTAAAACCTAAAGATCACGTTTAAGAAATATTTATCAATTTTTCTAGTATATATCATCGTTACATATTCAAGTGAATCGGTGGTAAAATATTATCAAAAAATCAACTGGAGTTCAAATAATCATTTGAAATAAATTCAACACAAAAATAGTGACGCTTGAAAAAATAATAGATCTTAAAATATATTATACAATACTTACATAGAAAAATGGCAGATTATGAATATAATACATTTAAGATAGATTATTAAAACTGAACAGGTGCACAAGTAACAAAAAGATTGATCACAATTTAACAAAAATTCAAATATCTCGAATAAAATATAAGAACTGTTAAACAGGGAATTCTGTTAAATACTACAGCAAGTTTAAAACATTTTTGGTAGGAAAAATCGTATAACGATTAATACTAGTCTTTTTACGCGAACGTAATTGCGATTGAAACAAATAAAAGTTATAATCATTGAAGGATGAAATGTGTGATAAGAGTTGACTGAATGAATTTTTTGTGCTGTTCAAGAGAAATTTGTTTTGCATATCTTCATGTTGCTAAAAAGTTTTTACCGAAAAATGAAGAACTGTATTTTTAAGGATTTTTTCGTTCTACTGTGTTATACACGTATACAAATTGAAGATTTATTGTTATTGCTATAGTTGTACGATTAATTTTTATAAATAATAATTATTAATAATAATTATTGTAACAACATAGTTTCCATTTTTATCGCCGTGCACATATTTTAAAAGAGATTATTATTAGTAATTTATCACATTTCCATTAAAAGAAACTGCTTTTAAATTTTTCTTTGGTGTCTTGAAAAATCACTGAGTGCTGTGGATTTGTGCATATATTTAACCAATTTTTTGTCAATTTAATCGTTAATATTACTCTCAATATGCCATCACATATGTAACCATTTAATGATTAACTTGTGTACATATAAGTTATGAGTACCGTTTTGAATTCTTTGTTATTTATGTATGTAAAGTCACATGTATGTAAATTGTAAATTATATCATACTCTTCTGTCTATAATCATGTTAAAATAACAAATGCTTGAACATTTTTGGAATAAAATATACATAAAATAAGGTACGCAGTGATAAAATTATTCTGTCACAAAATGTTTTTAAAAAAATATACTTTTATTTTTGAATTGAACAGAATTTTGATGTTTCGTTTTTATCATATGCGTACCAAATAAAATATTGGCTATATAACTTGTTCGTGTATACGATTATTCTCTTCATTTGTTAAACTAAATTCAATGGAATCTCGCGAACCCATTCTCTATCAACTCGCTGACAGTAAATAGATTTTGAATGACTTGTAAGTACATTTACAAAATATTTAACCCTCAGATTATCAATTTTTAATACTGAAATAATAATTTTGTGAATGTATAAAGAAGGCCTACTTAAATATTTCGTCTTGATACATTCTATGGTGAAATCATAACAGATTTCACCACTTGACTGAAGTTTTTAACATTAATACTTTTTACAATTTTTAATGTATTTAAAAAAAATTTATGAAACACTGCCATTGAAGTTTTACATTTTTCTAAAGTCAAAATAAAATAAAGACTTTTCATAGATTTTTACAAGTTTTTGATTAATTTAGAAATATGATAGTACTTTGCCATCGAATGAAATGTGAAAATATGCAAATAATAAGATGGTTTTCCATTTGATAATCAGAGGGTTAAGACTGATTTCTGTAAGACGCATACAAATATAATTAGCATATTATGTAATTTATAATCTTAATATTATTTCTCATCTTCGTTATTGACTAAATATACATTTGTTCTTAATAAAAGGCAAGTGCCATAATTTCAATAAAAAATCGTCTTCATTTATAAAGAATGTTCCAACTTATTTTACGTTTTGTACCAAAAAATATCAATTTGAATGAGACAGGATGAAAGAAAATTGGATAATATTTTTTTAAGGAAATATAGAAGACAACCATCATTCACCAACCAACTTTCTTTTTGATGTACTTAAGGTCGCTATAGAGTCTTTTGGAGAAATATTCAGAAGAAGTTTAAAAAAACTGGATTGAAATTTTGATTTTTGGCTGGGTTCTATATACCCTTAATGTTACCCACTTTTTGTTTCATAGGTTTCATTTTAAATGTTTTAAAGATGTCTTTTCATACCAGCGTCCCGAAAGTGACTACTTCCCTGCCGCTGCGCAAAGCGGAAAGAGAGATTTTCGGCCCACTGGGTATAAAAAATATCATTCAGGCCTATGCTGCAAAAAATAGAAAAATTAGCGGCCGAGGTGAATCCTAGGGCAGTAATATACTATTGAGAAGTTTTATGATGTACAAAATAGATCGAAAAATCTCGTAATACTTAAACTTATTAATCGTTACCCAAAAGTGTGGTTGTGAGGAGGTTTTACTGTATTTTCGAATTATTATATTAAATTCGGACGTCTTAGATCGATGGAATTTTCGCTAGTTAGTGAGTCGCTAGGGAAGTGTTTCACAAAATAAAGTCAAAAACTGAACAACAAACTTAATTTATTATTAACAAACTATTCCTCTTGGGCGACACCGCATATGTGGCTACAGGAAGAGTTGGAAAGATGGTCGAAACTATAGTAACTTTTACAAAAAGTACAATCAACTAATAGTGACTTATTTGCCGTTTAGTAGGTGTATTCGCCCAGTTGTAAATAATTGCATGGACATCCGTGTGGATTACCCACGCGGCTTTCCGCAGAAATCCTCGTGGATATACGGAAATCCTCGTTGATATACAAGGAACAAAAATCAACGTGGATCAGTTCAAAATCCGCGGCGATTGCATTTTTTTCAAACCATGATCGATCCCCGCAGAATTCATGTCTAATCCACGTGGAATCAATACCTGATCCACGTGGAATTCCTGTCTGATCCAACTAATCCTCGTGAATAGTCCACGTGGATATCCATGCAATTATTCGCAACTGAGCGCTGCTGTCGACTAGATGATATTTAGCTACATATTTAATCTGCAGATTTATGTCGATTTAAGAGTCAATTAAAAAAGCTTGCGCACTCTCTGGGGTTGGTAGTACTTGACCAAAGGCTTCAAGAAGTAGTGGCTCTTGTCTGACAGTCATTTCATAATCAAAAAACGAAACTTTTCCATCGTGATCGATGTCGAGCTTTTTCAAAGTCATTTCCGATAGATCTCTTATACCTTCTTCTGGGTCTTCTTCGCCAGGTTGTTTCATAAGACAGTTTCTTGAAACATATTAAAATTATATGATAAAAGTTATTGATCAACCTCGAGGTGACTGGAAGTATTCCGATTATCATATCCTTACATATTATGCTTAAAGCATATTATGACTCATTGGAATACTTTTACTGAGAAAAAACCTTAACTTAGCTCGAAGATAAGGTTATCCCAATCGGAGTATTTTCGGCCACTTAGAGATTTATAAATTATTAATGAAGGATGCGTCGAAGCCAGCTTAAAATTAAATTTCAAACCTATTTTTTGAAACTTCTTCTGCCTTAATATTTTTCTAAAAGTATTAATAGTTCGCTGTAAAATATTAAAAAGAAGGTCACTATATGAAGCCTTTTAGAGAAATATTCAGTAGAATTTTTGAGATTGAGAACCTTATTTTTGAGCTAGTTTTGATTTCTCCTTAAAGTAAAAAATTATTCATGTACTTGAATAATAAAAATATCTCATCTTTTGTGATAAAACCATCTCCATTGAGATCATAAACTCTGAAACAAAATTCAATTTTTTCGCGTATGTTTCCTCTTAAAAATACATCGAGGCCAAGAATCCATGGTTCAAGTCGTATAGTCCCCTCGCTATCTCGGTCCCAACATGAAAACATACGTTCAACCAAAATTTCTTCAGTTAGCAAATCAAAAGTATTGTGTAATAATTCCCGAAAGATTGATCTGTCAATACCCTGAAAAGTTTCGATTCATGTGATATTTTTCACGAAAATTTAAAAAGGCAAATAATGGAAGATAAGATTTTTTTATATTATACCTCAGTATTTTGCAAAAAGCTTGCTATGCCATTATTAGTAGAGAGATCCCTTCGTGATCCTATGTTTGCGATAAGTTTACTATATATTTTACACAAAGCATCTAATTCTTGTCTGTTAAACATTAATTATAAATATGAATTATTTTTGTTTTGTAAAAAGTTAAAACGTTTTGATCTTTTTTGTAGCATAATTTTTTTAATTTAAAATAATAAAGTAAAGAAATAAAGAAAAGTATATAGGATTGTTTGAAATATAATTTATTACCAATTTTATTACAACTTACTATTCATACAACGATGCTTTAATTATTTGAAATAAGAAATGAATTTACATTTATAATTACCTAAATTGCTTAGAATAAATAGTAAAAGTAATAAAAAATAGAATTCTGTATGAAAATCAAAACAAGAAAGCTTGTCAAATATTTAATGAACCACTATTAATTATACCTGGAAAATTTAGTTTTTCGGCGCAAGTTTTCAATAAGTTTAGCTTGATGCGCCGCTGCTCCTTTGGCCAAATTTTTTTCTCCGGGCATTATGAGCTTGCAAGCTCGCGAGTCCCGTCTGGAAGAACCACGTCTGTCGGCCGCGCCTGTTGCCGTTGAACCCAATGCGCAGCTCGAGTCCGACTGCTGCCTGCGCGAGGCGACCGACACCTTTCGACCGCTCGCCAAGAAAATCGAGACGCTTCTCATGACCATTGCACCAGTGCGGCCGCTTATCGGCATTCTTTGAGGGTCGGCTTCTACTACCCCCATACCTGCATCCCCACTCGATTGGCTTGCAGCTCTTTTGTCGCTCATCGTAGACTTATTGTTATTTATGTGTCTACAAAAATCGATCAAATGTTTATGAATGAATAAATTTTGCAATTGAGCGTGTGCATACAATTTTTACATTCAGATTTTCAAAAATGCCACTTATTATTTGTTATAATTTAATTTATTGTCTTATTAAAATTATACTCAACATTGAATTGTACACCAATAATGGTAATAATATTACGTTACAATATTTCAAACTAATGTAAAATACTAAAATTCTCAGACAATTTTTATCGTCATCATTTACTTTTGATTTTGTTGTTATTTTTGATCATTCCAATACTCTATATGGATAAGGATTTATTTGTTATAATGACCCGTTCAACTTTATTCGCATGAAATGAAATTGGATCATAGAAATAAAAACTGAGCATCAGTATCAGTGCATGTTGCAAACTCATAAATACAGCATTGAGGAATCGAATACGTAAACTTTTCTCATCAGATAAGGCATGTATTACATACGTATCAAAGATTAGAAACGAAACAAAGTTCAGTTTTGAGTGTATTGATTATTTGCCGAGATGAAGTACGGGATATAAAGTTTGGCTGCAAATATCCGTAAATTCAATCATTTTCATAAAAAATTTATTTACACGTACAGTTAGCAAATTACGAGGACACTCCGTGATATCACTTACAGGAATACTTCAATAGATCATGGTACCTATGAATTGATTATTGTGTTCTACAAAGAAAGTTCAAATATTCAACGGTACAGAAAAAAATAAAAGAGAAATATATTAATTCAAAAAGTATAAGTACATCAACCAGGGTAAATCAGGTAAATAAAACTTTTTGAAACAAAATAACAATGAAGTTAAAAAAATAAACCTAAAGTAGATCCATCAAATTTTAAATTTGTTCACTATTCCTTTACATGATAAATAAAAATATTACACTCCTGGTGTAAAATTTTTTGAAGTCATAAAAAATAACTTTCTTGATAGCCTCATCATCTTGTTCTTCATTTACTTGAAATGCGCACTTCGAGCCGTAATGTTTATTACTTCCTTTTGATGTGTTCGTGTGAAACTCAATGAGAGAAACACGAAAAGTTTATTTGTTTCGTGATTGAAGTAAGACAGTTTCAAAAGTAGCAGTGCCACAGGCGAGACATGTTTGTTATATTCCGTAGCGGGCTTTGAAAATGTTAATGTTTAGTTTGAATAGTGTTTCTTAAATATTTATGATTGCAGTATTCTAATCAAATATTACGAAATTTTGCTACTTTCATTAATATTCGAAGCATTAACAATAACGTGTTAATTTTTAATAGGTTTCCATTGAAAAAATTGCAAGCTACTTCTATTAACAAGGAGACCACATGAGATGCGGGTCACCAAATGTCCTGAAAATTTTTTCGTTGTCTCCCGGTTCCTAATAATGAAGTCCCCTGTTTAGTTTGATCCAATGGGCCTTAGGGCCCATTTTAAAAATCATATTCTAATTTATTAATAAATCTTTGTGGTTTTCTAACTCGTAACAGGTCGTCTGAAACGAAAAATGTACAAGTCTTAAAAATAGTCAAAGAATACGTCTCATTTTTTTCAGAATTTTTGAGACCTGCTATCACCTATTTTCAAAGGCCCAAATTTAACGCGTTTTTACATTTTTCTTAAGAAATTCAGAGCCCTTTGAAAATAGTTGATAGCAGGTCTCAAAAATTCTGAAAAAAATCAGACGTATTCTTTGACTATTTCTAAAACTTTTCGTTTCAGACGACCTGTTACGAGTTAGAAAACCACAAAGATTTATTAATAAATTAGAAAATGATTTTTGAAATGGGCCCTAAGGTCCATAGGATCAAACTAAGCATAGGGGGGTTCATTATTAGGTACCAGGAGACCAGGAAAAAATTTTCAGGACATTTGGTGACCCGCATCTAATGTGGTCTCCTTGTAAGTATAACTAAAATTTTTGTGTGAATAATTTTTCCAGATTTTTTTACAATAACCATTTTATGCGAACAATTTCAAAAAATCCTCCATGTCTACCTAAGAGTTTGATTTTTTACGTTAGCAATGCGTTTATAATTAGTTTTTAAATAAATGATTTCTTGTGAAGCTATTTTCAAGTAAACAAATTCATTGAGCATCTAAACAAAACGTAAAGGTCATTTTCCGAAGCAAGATGTATGCTTCAGTTACAGTTAGGTATCTCATATTATAAGATCAATTTTTTAAGCCACTAGTAAGTTTCAAACGCGCTTCACGCGCGTCAATTTTTTCATTCGTGTTTTGAGATTACTTAAGTGCATAACTGTCTGTTGACAGTTAGCCGCGTAGGTGCTCGTATGGAGTCGGCTCGCATCGGGCGTCGTCGTCAGTGTCAGCCAATTAGAGGTCGTTTTACGCGGCTTCACTTTTCGGCCATTCTCTTTTGTATAAGTAGAAATTTTTTAAGCCAAAATGCACCGCAGAGTATTGATGCCAAATTTAAAGAAATATTTACTATTCAGCAACAGTCTGCTTAGAGTCACTTATAATAAAAGATATTTGTATTATTTTTTTAATAATCAAATCAATTTCAAGGAGATATTAAAGCCACGGTTGGAATGTCAAGTTTCACTTCAAAATTTTCCAACTTTTTACCCGGGATGTATCCTGAATATTATTTTTCGAAAAAATATTCGATTTACTTCCTGGTAATCATGTGCGAACATTTTAGCTTTAACTTCGGTATTTTATTAACTTTTTATTTTTTGAAAGTACAGAATCGTAGCTATATATATGTCTGATTCTTTGTGGAATCGAATCGTCAAAAAAGTTATTGTTTTTAAATTCGTATAAGTTATCAAATTTTACTACATTTTTTCGAAACCTCTGAGACTCTTTCAAATATCCAAAGTTGACATTTTTTTAAGTTTTCCGAACTCTTAGATTTAAGGAGGTCATTAGTTTCAAAAGTCCATTACTAAAATTTAAGAAGTATTAGTTGATATTATTGTATGGAAGCATTGTCAATTTTTTGGTGATGATAGTCTGGATCTGGAAATTATTAAGAAATACCTTGAGGTGTATTTTTTTTTTAAAGATTGGAAAATTTCTAGCAAACAAGATCTTTATCACATTTTTCCTTACTTTGTGCTGAGCTAGACATTTTTTCAAATATTAGTATTAACTTTGAATTTGCTGATGAAAATGTCAAATTTTGGCTTCTGAAAAAGACTTCTAAACATCACAGAAAATTTCAATAAAATTTGATGACATGTGTGTTACCAAAAACCATGAACTTTATGCTAACAGAAAACAATTTCTTGGACACTTGATTTCAAAATAATAGGTCATAATATAATATATAGTAAAATACCCACTTATTCTGCTAATACTTGAAAAGCAATCAAACCTTATCAACAAACTATCTTGAAAATGAGCTTCTCACTTCATTTTGAAAGGCAATTCTCATTTCCCAGTTCGATGAGTTTCTAATCCGTACTTCAAATAATCTATAATCCGAGATTCGAAGCATAGGTGGATATATATTCTTGTCATTACATGTGTGAATACCTTACACACCCATTTGTAACGTCATATTCATGAACATGTGTAGCTCTGTAAACACTTATTTTATGATGAGTGATTTCCAAAACACGCAATATTGGATCTTCCAAGTTCGCAGCTCCTGACCTGAATCCTTTCAGATACACGTGTAGTCCGTCAAATTATATCATGAGGGACTTACTTGAGAATAATTAATTTTTTATTGTTTGGTAAAATTAAAAGGGGCCTTGTTCAGCTGGAGTACGACTAACTTACGCGAGCGCGCAAGCACCAACATATTGATCAAACATAAATATATACCAATGTTGCTGCTCTGTAACTATGCACTGTCATACTCACTGCTATCATAATTGGCCAAGAAAAACAGTGACAAAAATTTTAATAAATATAATAAAAGACTTTAGCAAACGTTAAATTAATCTTATTTTACCGCAATACATGCAAAGGATATTTGAATGATATAAGGTTTATGGACTATCGATTTAACGAGTTATTACAATCATTTTTGAAAAGCAATTATAAGAAGGCTCACATAAATTTTCCCAGCAATCATCAGAAATTTGAGTGTTGGTTGGACTTTTATTCGTTTACAAACATGCGGTCATAAAAATATAATGGTTTCATGGCATGCAAATCTGTGAATTAATTTGATACTACCTAATAACCGGAGTACATTCCAATCGTTTAGTACCTAAAATGCGAGAGCAAGTACAAATTGTACCACACCATAACATTGATGATATAATTGCTGATTAAAATACTTTATTTATCAAAAATGTTGATTAAATATCCATAAGAACAGATAGTTGTAAATATTTTTAAAATCTGATTCTCTATAATAATATTATTAAACATTACAAAAAACTAACAATACCGAGGCGGTTTAAACAAAAAGCGTCAAAAATCGTATAAAAAAGTTTCAAGGCGAGTTATATCCATATTAATTTTTCAATCATCTTTTTATTAAACCTCGAAAAATTTCAAGGTGGGATGAGTATTGCAAGACTTTCCTTATGCATAATGCTAGAGGTCATTCATATATTTCAAATATTTAAAAGCAATAAAGTGACATTCATTTTCTAAATAAGCTAATCGTCTCTTAAAATAAAAATCCGGCTACTTTTTAAATATAGTGAATAACAAATATCTTGTTCTTAGTACATATATTTAAAAAAACTACTATACTCCAATATTAACTTATTAGAAGCATGAATGAATATTTATTGTTTATTTCAATATGTAAACCTTATTCTACCGGGAGGACAAAAATTGTCTGAAATATAACTATTGATATAACATACAGTTCTATAACTCGAAAGCATCTATACTTAGGTAGAGTATCAATTTAGATAAATAATTATGTATCCGTGTGTACAGACATATTTTGGATTGCTCGTGTATATACAGTCTATAGGCGATAGTATTCCTACTCGTTTGAATGCACATATGCTTAAATATTTCAATACATCGTCCGGTACTTATTGCTGATTTTTCTCTTTAAAAATACCAAATGAAATCACCTTAAGATTTCAAATCACTAACTTTACAAAACACTCACTTTATTCAAATGTATTTTTTTCATTATCATTAACATAACATACATTTGAAATAAATATATTCACTTAACATGTATACTCGCAAGAGATTGCTCTTAATTATAATTATAACGTCTATCGGTGTTGAGTGTTTCTATTAATTTTACCGGCAAATATCAGACAATTTTTTGAAATCATTCCCGCAATTTTATAAATTCAAGAACGCAATTTACTTGTTATAATCAACAAATTTTAAACTTAAATGACCTGCGATTGTTATCTTATGAAATTTCCATTGACTTGTTTTTCTTACTATAAGCCCTCTAGGGAACTCAACGATCTAAGGGAATTCCCCGTGGAAACCTGTTACACTTAACGCAAAACAAATTATCATCTATGTCTTTCACATGGTCTTGGGTAACCCAATCTTTCATTGACTCCGTTTTTTAGCTCTGGTTTTTACCCATAATTATTCGAGTATATGGAACTGAAGGATCTTTTCAAGGGCAACGATATTTTAAGCAGAAGCACTTAGTGTTATGTAAACAAATCCTTTATCAATTGAATTTTACACAAACATCATTATTATTCTTTTGAAATTTGATGAGCAGTAAGTATGAATAAATTAATTAAAATAAGGAGAAACAGTTTAAATATAAAAAGACTATTAAAATTAAATTTACGTATGACTTTTTTTTATCATTAAATTTATACAAATGATTTCGAGCGAAGTTGACTCGAATAGTTTAAGTACCCTGTATAATTTTTGTAACAAAATATCAAATATTTATAATAAAAGTCAACAATAATATCAAAATGGGCTTTAAGGATATTGAATGGTGCAAAAATACGCCAACAATGATGACGTCACAGGCCCAAAGCATCATCGTCATCAATATCGTCTTCGGCATAAGCGGTTACATCTACCTAATAATAAAGAACCAGTCTGGGTTTCTTGTTCGTGCAACTCGTTTTGATCAGGCTATATAAATTGTGGCGCACTTTGTCCGAGCGCCAGTTTTCTCCTAGCTCTTGTTTGGGTAAGAACTTTGATTATAGCTTCAAAATGGTAAAATACGCTATTGCCTTCGTTTTGGCCTTTGTGGCTGTAGCTGCTGCTTTTCCCCAACACGAGCAGCATCCCGATGGAAGTGAACATTACCCAGGAGATGGACATGATCATCACATTGGTAAGAATATCTATAACGGCGATATCTTTAAAAATTCTCTATTTGTTTCAAACTAATCATAATTATTTATAGTAAGGATTGTTCGTCACATTGCTATGCAGAATGGACCAGAACATTACCCTGGAGATGGACATGACCATCATGTTGGTTGGTATTTTTGTGACGAATTATTAACATTTTTCCAATTATTCAAAATTTTAACGATTAAATCTATAAATCATATATTAATTTCAGTAAGAGTAGTCCGTGATGCTGATCCTACTCATCACCATGACCATTACCATGGACATGGGCACGGTCACGGTCACGGTCAAGTTCCTTACCCTCACGGTGGCGGTTTTGGACATGGTGTTGGCCCAGTAGGTATCGGTCATGGAGGTATTGGTCATGGACATGGAGTAGCTCCAGGCTACGGTGGATTCAACAATGGATTTGGTAATGCTAACGCTAATGCTCAAGCCAATGCTCAAGCTTCTAGTTTTGGCGTCGGTGGACCTTTTGGTGGTTCGAGTGGATCATTTGCTCAGGCCAATGCTAATGCTGGGTAATTTTTATAACATACTTTTTGGTAATTTAATTTATAACATAATCATTACTTTGATTTTATGTATTTTTTCAGAGCATTTGGTAGATAAATCAGTTGATTAACAAAAACAGATGTTGGTTAAAACTTACATTGAAAACATAAACTAAAAATATTCCGACCATTTGAACATTAAGACGCTCATCAAAAATATAGTAAATATATAATTTATTGGCATTAATGTTTATGGTTATCTTTATAAAATTTGTAAGATATTTAAGTTCTTATAATGTTTTAAATAAGTTGTATAAATAAACTTAACTTTATATACAATTTATGTATTCTACACTTTTTCACTCTCCTATGTTCCTAATAAATTTCATGAATAAATTATAATATTATAATACTAAAATTTAAAACTATAAAAATTTTGTATGTAGTTAAATGTTAAAATCACAAAATATATTAAATAAATAAAAACCTTCAAATGATAATCGAAAAACAAAATGATTTCGTGGTAAATTTTGAACTCAAATAAAATGTATAGTCATTGAAATTTTTGTTCTTTAAATGACCCCTTTGACTAGATTTTTGGAAATACATTGAAGTATGCAAAGATCAGAACCAGACGTTTGCAGAATTGAATATAATTTTAAGACTTTTTCTTAATTTCGTTTACCCTATTATGATTTAATGAAATCTTCATTATTATGTATTTTTTTAATTTCTTAGATCAATCGTTTGAAAATAAAAGTTTCATAAGCTGTGGTGGCATCTTTAAATAAAAAATTTTTCAATTTTATTCGTAGCTTGTGATCTATATCATCATGAAATATTTCTTACGAACCTTTTATTTATCTACCGATATAACCACCGTAGGGATTATGCTCCATGCCAGTGAAATTGTTATTTTTAAGTCTTATGATTTCAGCTATCGGTCGAATTGCTATATAATCATTAGTTTCCGAAGTTGGAAAACACTCACTTAGTTTCTGTAGCAAAATTGAAAAAGACCAAATTATAATTTGGAAAAAAATCAATGAAAAACATACTTCAACGAATTTTTTACCTTACATTTTCTTGCCATTCTTTTTGATAAACACCAATATTTTTCTCCCAATGTACAATAATCAATCAAGTGACTTGTATTGAGCTAATCAACAATAGACTATAGTCGTTTATAAAAGTTATTCAGATTAGCATTTTTATAATTTTAGATTAGTTCTTACCTTGAGCAAAAATAACAACGAAAACACGAGTAGACTGAAAAAATATAATGATTTCATTGTTGTATCTGTGCGTTTTATGCGTACCTGTTGTAACACTACGAGGGCTTTCTTTTTCCAAATTTAGCGCGTTTTTATTTAATTTTAACTTATATTTATGAACAAGCCAAATAATATTTTAGAATTTGTTCACTACACAGATTCATAATTATATTTTCTCTTGGTCCAGATGAAAATGTTCAAGTTTCAAGGATTTTATGTAAAAAATCCAACTTTTGCAACATATTGTACCAGAGAGTAATATTATACAAAACGGGAAGAAGCAGCATTAAACGATAATAACCAGCAACTGAGTACTGACACTGTTTATAAATGCAGTGAGCTCTCGTGCAAGAAGTGACACATATCATTGATAAATGATTGACGTATTATGAGTTTAATCTTTGTATTTCTTTGATACGAAGAAACATTCATCGTGCCAAAATGTTTTAAATATTTTGTCAGAGATTTATGTTTCCTTCCAGTCACGTTTTGTATTGCAAGTAGTATTATTAACAAATATGCAATTTTCAAATTAACACGGACAAACGGCTCAAGTTAAAAACAATTAAAAATACTGGAAAAGTGCAAGGTTATTTAGAAAAATAAAATAAGCTGTGGCTTTGGGTATAATCAGTATGAATAAGTCTGTGAAGTGACCAACATTATATTATGTAAAGTTATTCGTCAAGTCTAACAATGCTAAGGTTATATGACTTTTTCTAATAAAAAAGTTTTTATATTATTTACTAATCATTTTTCATTGAATCTGAAAATTTAAGTTTCCTATGATAATGATAAAAAGATAAAATTTAATTTAATAAAAGTCAAATATGAATAATCGAATTATCTTAATTTTTAAACTACATATTTTTAACATAATCAAAATGTAAACGTGCTATATTATTGTTGAGTTAACCCGAAGTTTTGTGGATCAAGTTGAAAGCTGTATATGAAGTTTTCATTAGCTGAAAAAATTGTTTCTTTTAATTACTTAAAGTTAAATAGATACCATCAAAAAAGTGGTTTACCCAAACAAAAGTATCTAAAGATAACGTGAATTGCCCTTTCCAAGATATAGCTTCAGCGTTGTTTGCTAATATTAACATCATCGTTAATAATTTTTGCTCGTTTACTTGTAATGAAGTCCAATTACTTTTATAAATGTTATTTTTGAATTCCAACTCCTGTCAAAAATATTAAGGAAAACATGAAAATAAGTTAAGTATCAAATAAAAATTGAAGACAAGATATTTAAATAGTTACTTTCGACTTCAATTCTTCTCCGTATGTACAATAAAGAAATACTTGACAAAGCATACATGATAAATACATAGTGAATCCTAGGAACTCCAAGGTAAAAACATCGTTTTGTGATAATTGGAATATACTAGCGCACAAAGTAAGGGAACTCAAAAAGAAAAGCGGAGCAATAACAATCATAAAAGCCGTCTGAATACTTTTAACAGTTTTTTTCACCATTCCATAATGAGTTATTGCTTGTTTTAATAAAAACTCGTCTTTTTTCGAAATTGATTCTTGAAATCTGTAACTTACAAGCTCATACTGGCCAGAGGTCAGTAAAATAAAACCATAAATCATGGTATCCATTGAAACGTTAATGAAAATTCCAAAAATTAAAGCTATGAGCTGGATGACATATGTTACAGAAAACCCCAGTGTTGTTTCGTCGTCGTAGAATTGATACGTTTTAAAAGGTAACTCAAAATTCTCGGGGTCAAGAGTTACAAAAGGTAGTAGACAAAAAAATACTCCAGTGCTTTGAGACAATATTAATATGATCCTAAATATGCTGTATGCGCTTTTTGAATACATTTTCAATATTTTTTCTTCTTCAGGTGAACGTGCTTTAAACATATCATGTCGAAACATTTTTAAAAGATTTAATACACTTTGACGTCGCATGATAAAATTTATAACTTTTAAACACAATAAAATATAGGTAACAGTCAAAAACATAACATCGATAAGTTCCTCAAGATCTTCCAGAAAAAAGTAAAGTTTAATAATTTGAACAATAGTAAAGTAGAATATAACGGTAATCAATAAAAATCCTCTAATGGATTTGAAAATGTTTTTATCAGAATCGGCTTCGGTCCAAATCCCACAAAATTGGAGTAAACGAAAATTAGCTGGTATAATATCCATTTTCTCTTTCACATATTCACAGAACTAAACCAAGAAACTTTATAGGAACAATAGCAGTATAGATAAGTTAGTTAGTATGCATCATAATTTTCTTTAATAAAGACGAATGTCGTTGATGTATTCGACGTGAATTTGCATATTTGATTGGTAATTTACAGTACAGGAGTGTACTCGAGTGAGAAGAGTTGTACTGTAACATAATAGTTATTCCGTCAATAATTTGAGATTTATATCGTATCAGTTGTCATATACTGATAATAACTAGATTCGAATATCAATTTTAAAGTGCTGTATGTGTAACGTACTAAACAACACTTCATCAAAATATGACTACTTGAAAAGTGAAAAAATATGTGGTATGTTATTCTAGCCCCTTCGGAAATTGAATTAATTTATTATTAATGTTTTATTTCTTTTATAAACTTTCATAAATGTAAAGAAAGGATCGAATTTGGATTCACATAAAAGCTTATAACAGTTTAATATTTTAATTAATCTTATTTTTTTTAAGATTCATAAAGTGTATTAATTTATGGCTGAAAATTTCAGCTAATTCTATAAGTTTAAATGTATTATTGGAATAGATATGAATGTGTTTAAAAGTTGTAAAGATTTTATAAGAACGTATAAAGTTTTATAAAAGTTTATACAATTTTTTAAAGGTTTTTTTCTTTTTTTAAAGGTTTAAAGATTTTGAGTTTCAAATGGAAAATGGATGATGGTTGTTTTTATATAGCGCCAAGTACGCAATGAAATCGAACTTTTAGAAATCTTCATATACTTTATAAAGTGAGTCTTCAATCTGACATTTTATGTAGGTATATAAAAAATTTTAGAAAGTTTGATAAAATTATACCAAAATACGTTTTCTGTCGGGGAGACTAGTAAAACAAAACTAGCTGTAAAAATATTTATGGTTTAGAAATTGTTTTTATATTGTAAAATATGGTATCTTAACGTAACTTTATAAATTCTAATAAAATTCAATTATAATTTTCATCATCACGAGAGTGAGAAAAATAGTATTTATTGCTTACATTGTGCATATCAAAGTGTAGATGCTTTTTGGAGGAAATGTTTAAACTAATTTTAGACGCGTTGTAGTAAATTGAAGGCGGCGTAAGAAGTTTTAAGAATCTGTAAAAAAATTATTATTTTTACAGAAACAAAAAATAATCTTTTAATTCAAATGGTAACTATGTATTAAATTATTACGACACCCATAAAAATGTATCCATAGATAAAGCACATAATCCGTGGAATGAAATATTTTTGCTATTTCGAGACACTGAGTTCAAAAACCAGATGTGTCGACGGTCTTTATTAGATAAATCCAGCCAATTTCCCATGTAGTAAGTTTCAGTGATAGCTCTACTCTGGTAAATAGTTAATTATATATGCACATAATGTATTTCCCATTTATATGTATATTTTACTATATGTATATTTATATTTAATATTTACCTCATATCCTAATTCATTACCAAACCAGCAATATAAAAATACTTGAGTAAGTATACAGATGAAGTAAAAGAAAATGGAAAGAAACTCAAAACTGGCTAACTTAAGCTGTAAATTGTTTTTAAAGTATTATGTTTAGTTTTAGTAATGCATTGATTATATTGTATACTTAGTGAATAGAATTAATATTCGGATTACCTTCGATAGTTGATAAATACTGGATGCTAATGTGATCAAACTACTCAAAAAGAAAAAGAAAATAACTTGTGAGAAGAATGCTTTTATTTTTCTTATCAACTTCATGATCAACACATGATGTTCAACACAATTCTGTACATCATTTGAAGTTTTAGCATTTGTTATTCGAAACCCATTTAATTTTAATTGTCCGCAAATCAGTATAGAGAATCCACTTAGTAAACTATCCATTGTAATATTTAAAATTATACCATAAAAAGTAGATAGTGCTTGGATAGAATATGCTATCCAATAATTAACACTTTTAGTGATATCAAAAAATTGAAATGTCTTTATTGGAAGATTAATTTTTCTATTTTCCGTGGATAAAATAGGAGTTGAAAATAAAACTACACCGCAGAGTAGACAAAAACTTAAAAATGTTAAAAGAACATTTCTTGATAATTTACGAAAAAAATTTAGAACATCTTCTTCTTCTGTCGATTTTGGTTCACAAAGAAAAGATTTCAAATTATCTAGTATCTCTTGCATTTCTTCTTGACGAATTAAAAAGTTCCAAAGTTTAAGACACAAAGTAACATATGTCAAAGTTAAATAAAGAACTTCTGAAAATTCATCGACGCTACCTCGCATACATATTAATTCTAATATTTGGCTCATAGATATTTGAATAATAATAAATAGTATTACTAATTTGTAGGCATACTTTATAACTGGCAATTCATTATTATGTTTGTACCACATTCCACAAAATTGTAGGATTTGAAAATGAAGTGGCAAATCCATTTCAAAATTTTTCTGAATTTCTATCTTAATTTGTATGCGTTCAAGTGAGTAAAACTGAATAAAATGAATTGCTTAATACAATAAATAACTTGCCAAGTTATAAAACCGATTTAAAGCTCACCATACTCGAACGGCATAGTGGACTATATTTGTACTGTTAGATAATTGGATAAGAAGATAGCCTCATTATCTATGCACAAATAATTCGAATACCATACTTAAAATCTGACAGCAGTCATCAAAGTGTCATATAAACTAAGTTTAATTTGTCAAACTCTAAGCTTTTCTGAATAACAGAGGAAAATCGCTTAAAACTCGATAAATACCTTTAAAAGAACCGTGCCCAATTTGAAATTTGCAAGTTATTTTAAAAAGTGAATCTCAGGTGACACATTCTTATTATTCTTAGATTACATGAGTAAGAATGTACAATTTATAATACAAATAAACGGTATAAAAATAACAAAAGTATTGGTTGTGAAGTTTACTAGTAAAAATGATTCAATGGCAAACTGTAGATAAACTTCTTTGAATTCAAATATTTTAATAAAAACAAATATAATCATCCAATAAAATAATTGGGTCGATTTTTTAAATTATTCTGTGTGATTATAAGTTTGTAAAACGCGATTGAGAATCGCACTCCATGGTTTCATAATTTTTTTATTACTTCCTAAATTAGGTTTATCTTGTAGACTTAATGAAAAATTCAAATTATGTTTTCGAATATCTTCTTTAAGTCGGTTTAATAAATCATTGATAGCTACGGGTTTACCATTTACATCATTTTTACTGTATTTATTAATGGATTTGTTCATTTTCAGTTTTTTTTTACTTTTCCTCTTACCGTCCCTTACTTTTTTAAGCTTAGAATTTTTAGATTTATGAACTGTTTCATCAATTTTCCTATTTGGCTTTGATTTCGTCGTCAACAATGTGAAAGTTTTCGTATACAAATTTTGACTCGACAGTGTTACTGTTTGAGGTATACGTGTAGTTCCCACTTTAATTTTTTCATCCAAGCTTGAAGCGATTATTTTTTTAAGCTCAACTTTCGTCTGGGATGTTTGGTTTTGCTTGTTTTTATCATTTATCATTGAGTCAGTGAGAATTGATTGTGATGTTTTGTCTAAAGTTGTATTGAGTTTTTTATTACTATTATTCTCTGAAAGAAGATCATATTTTTTGTTATATAAATTTGTTGTAGGTAATGTTACATGTGAATTTTCGGTTTGGGAAATTGTGGAAGTATCATTTTTTAAATTTGATTCAAATGTAGAACTTATCATTTTTATAAAATCTTGGGTAGTTGTTCTATAATAAACTGTTGAATCAGTCGTATACGGTACACGAGTTGTTTCCAATTTCAAAGTTGACTCAGGAGAAATAGTAGATTTAGTTACACTTGTTAATGAAGCTGTTACAAAAATAGGTTTTGATGGTGGGAATTCTGTTGCAACAGTTTTATCTTCCTGCGTAAATTTTTCAATTGTAGGTGTTGAAAAAGAAAATATAGTTGAGCCGGTCGTTTCTTCTCGTACGACTGTATCAAATGATGGCGTCGACCTTGAGAATACTGTTGGATCTGTTATTTCCTCTTGAGTAGTAGTTTTATGGTTGACCGTTGATTGAGGAAACATCCATGAACTAGTTATATCTTCTTGAAAAGTATTTTCAAATATAGGTGTTGATTGATAATACATCGTTGAATTAATTATATCTGCTTGATAAGTTTCTTCGATATCACTCGTCGTATTGTTTTTAAGTATTTTTCTAAAATCACACGCGTCAGACCCTAAAATGATACGATTATTTCATGTATAAAAATCCAATAAATAAAAATAAAAAAAGGATTGAAGAACTCACATTTCTGGCATATATAGTTTCGCGGAATAGAGCAATCAAGGCCATAAAATTTAGGTTCTGCCGAAGGTCCTTGTTCCATATTTAAACAATTTCCACTTTCTTCTATGATTTCATTCAAAATGAAATTACTATCAATATCAAAAATTTTCTTCTCAGTCCTGCTCCATGTCCAAGATTCATTTTTTTTCAATCCATCAATCCAAAATTGTTTTAATTCTATGATTAATATCTGCATTTATCAAATGAAATCTTATTTAAATTATAAATGAATAATATTCTTTTAGTACAGAGCAAAAATGTATTACTAACTATCACGTTTATCAAACATGATTTGCATCATATCGTTCATAGTTTCAAAAGAATCTAGAATTGCTAAAGTCGCATTATTTTCTAAGCAAATCCTATAAGCTTTTTCCCATGGCACCGGTGATATGCCTATAAGATATGAACAATTACCAACATTCATTAATGCAGGTTTCGTAGCTTGAAACTCCTCTGTGGCTAAAATTGTTACAGGTTTTCAATTTCAGTCAACGATCAAAACTAATTAACTCATATTAAGATATGATCATTGTTACTGCGTTACTCACGAGTTTGACACCACACTCCAAACTTTTTATTGCAACTCACTCTCAAAAAAGTCGATAGTTTAATCATGTGTTGATCTAATATTAAACACTCGCCATATTTTTCAGGATTTGCTATGTAATTTTCAGATATATTTTTTCCTGATGGTAGCCATTTCCAAACGTAATTTTTTCTATGTCCACCTATCCAAGTACTTTCAATTGCCTCTATTATGAATAAAAATAGTATTATACTGTTTCTCTAATAGTAAATTGAAATATTGAAAATTTTACTTGGCCTCATTCTTAACATTTCCCAGCTCAAGTTCTCAATTTCAAATGCAGATGAAACTTCGGCTATTTGTAGGCCTTGGTGACGGCAGTAAACAACTGCCTGCATCCAAGATAATTTTTCAGGATAAAATGTGAATACCTTGTCATTCACTACGATAGATGCAGGAGTTGAATAATTTAAATCATCTGAAAATTCGAACTTGATTAAAAATTAGTTAAAAATTGAGTCAACCAATTCAAGATTAATTGTACTTTTTTGACATATAAATGATCTAAATTCGTCGCACAGAATGGGAGTAAATGTAATCCCGTGATGATTCTTATGTGAAACTGTTAGACAGTAAGAAACGTCATTCATTGAATTTAGGAATTGTATTGTAGATGTTTCATTTATTTTATTCAGATCAACTTGTTTATTTGATGTCGTCCAAATCCAATTCCTAGAACCCGAAAGCCGTGAACCAATCCAAAATTGAACGCCTTCTGTTCAAACATCTTCTAATTAAAATGCAAATAATTTTAAAATCCTTATAATAATTTTATTATTAAACAACCTTCATTCATTTTACTGAAGTATTCACTGATGATCAATGCTTCTTTTTCGACGTCCAATATCGCCAAATTTGATTGATATCCAGAACAAATGATTTGAGCTTCATCCCACGTTACACGATAATCGTAAAATGTATAATGGATGTAGTCCAATACAACAGTTTTGCTTTGAAAGTGTCTAAAATTCATATCTAATTTTCTTTAATTTACTCGCTTGTTATTATTATCTACTAATAAACAAAGATTTTTACCATTAGAATTTGATTGCTTTAAGTTTAATTTCACAACTATTAAAAACAATATAAATTTGAGCATATCGGTAAAATGATCAAAATAACTTTTATGTTTATGTTCGAATTTTATCAACTGAAGTTCTATTCATGGTTTTAGTCCTCTTTGAAAATGATCGATGACTGTCGCCACAAAAAAACACGTAGAAACGTACACAATCACGCTATTACAAGCTTTGAGCATAATCTCGAATTCTTCGGCTACGAGCATTAAAAACAAAAGTGTAAGTCGGTATCGTAATCGTCAACGGTGTTGCGTGACTAATAACTAATAGTGAACTATTTTAACCATCAGCTATATAAAATGCATTTGAAATCAAATTGCACACATGTACTTATTCATAGGTTGAAAAAGAAATATTTTAAAAATACATTAATGAGTTAAAATAGCAAAAACTCATGAAAAGTTTCTTAAAGTGGCACATTTATTGTAAATAATTTTATGTGCATTCCAAAAAGTTTACACTTTTTACAGAAATGAATCATGCAATCTTGTTAAGATTGCTAAGATTGTGAGTCATTCTAGTACATAACACACTCGTGCAGAGAGAAAAAAAATTATTAAACAGAAGTGAACAATTTTAAATGCATGAATTTTCAAAGTATATTAAAATTGCTATTATAGAGATTTATAAACGCTTTAAGAAACTTCACGTAATAAGTTGAAAGCCCCATAAGAAGTTTTAACCACCTGTAATAAAAGATTATACGAATGCCTTAATTGAAATTACAGAGAAAATCAAAAAAATTGTAATTAACAAGAAAATTTTTTTAAGTATTTATTATAATGATTTATGGCGAGTTATAGTTAATGTTTTTTATTATGACATCTGATTTTATTTAATCAATATTTACCCATAAAAAAGTAGACATTGATAATTCACATTGGCCATGAAATGAAATATTAGAACTGGTTTGAGCTTTGAGCATTAAAAAACACATTGATTGACGATGTTTTTTGTTAAAATCCATCCAGTTTCCCATATAAATAGCATTTGCAACTTCACTACTCTGAGTTTAAAAAAATGTCATAATTCTTGAATTCTAATTTCCTTATTTGGTTTTGGCATGTATATTTCAGTAAATTCCTATAAAATTATAATTTTACCTGTAATTTTAATTCGTTGCCAAACCAACAATAAATGTATACTTGAGACAGCATTAATAAAAAATATGTAGAAATAAATACAAATCCAATACTCATAATCGGTAGCTGCAACATAATACATAATATTAATTAATTACTTACGATTCCATAAAAATATATTCTTTGATCATTTCTTTGAGATTTATGGATTGATTTTCACCTTAGACATTATGAAAATGCTGGTGCACAAAACAATCAAGCTAAATGTAAAACATGGCGCAATTATGCGAATAAAAAAAGATTCAATTTTATTTCTTATTCCAAGAATTACTTTGTGATGGGCTACACATTCTTTGATTGAATTTCCATTGCTAAGGTTACTCAATCTCATGCAGTGTATCTTAAATTGTCCTTTTGCTGCCGTTAAAAATCCAAAAACCATTGTATCCATCGACACGTTTAAGGCAACTCCATAAATTGATGACACCATCTCCAAAGTATAAAAAATCCAATAATTTCGTCGATTGTTTAATATATTTTTGGGCAATTTTAATGCCAGTGGTAATGTAGTAGTATCAAAACCCTCGTCTATGACAGGTGCAATAAAGAGGAACGTAGTACATATCATTGAAAGCCACATTATAAGCGTCCAAAGTTTGCTAGCACTTTTGATGTAGCCAGAAATTACAGCTGCTTCTTTATCGTTTTTTGGTAAACAATGCGGTGATCGAAAATCTTCAAGTAATTCTACCATTTCATGACGACGAGTAGTAAAATTAAAAATTTTCATGCACAAACCAACGTAAGTAAAACTAACAGACAAAGCATCGGAGAACTCTTCAATACTTTTACGGGAATCTGTTGCACCCAATATTTGGAAAATAGTAAATTGAAAGATAATTAACATCACAAATATTTTGTAAGCGTTTTTTAAAACCGTAAAGGTTTTATTTTCCTGCCAAATGCCACAAATTCGAAAAGTTTGAAAATTTTTGGGCAAAAGATCCATTATATCGTATATACTAATCTGAATCTATATTAATTTGAGATTATTAATGATAGTTTAATTTAAAAAAATTAATTCTCAAAGAAATATTTTTATCTATTTTAAAGTTTGACAAATCACGGAGCTATAGATCTATTAAAGCGCTTGTACATTGTATGAATGTATAACCCTAACTTATAAATCGACTCTATTTATTATTAACGTGTAATTATTTGAATTTCCACAATACAATAAGATATCAAACATTGATCGTCATTATAGTAATCGTTACAGTCAAATGGTAGTTTAATTAAATTATGTGCTTTTTTGAAAGGATTATTGTTATAATATAACTAGACTCGTATAAGCGATTTGCACGCTTAAAAAAATTAGATTTTTTTAAAATAAACAAATAATACTATTTGAACCCATTCGATTGATGTAAGTTCATATAACTATATAAAGCTCGATGAAAATACTCATGAGTGACGAGATGATGAATCAGTATGCTGGCTTACTTTATTCACCAATATTATGATTAGATCTTCGACAAAAAACAATAAATTGAATAGTTGTTTGTTTAAAATAGAGAAAAAAATATTCATTTTATCCTTAAAATTTAAAATATTCTATTGGGAAAAGTTCTTAATGAGTATGGTATAATATTTGAAAATGCTACTGACTGGCACTAACTTGTATGTATGAATAAAAATTAACTAATCTTATATCAAAAATTCGTTGGAAAACAATTGGTAAACTTTTATTAACTATGTATTTGAAATATACAAATAATATTTATTATGGACTTTCAGAAATCCAAATTTTATGCAGAAAATCCGGGTGATGTTTTAATAATATATAATAAAGCTAAGTTTAACTAAGATTTTAAGGTTGGTAAAAGGTTGTTAAAACCTTTAAGATACTTGTTGCAACAGATTAAAAGCTCCATACGATGTTTTAACAATCTGCAACACATTTTTTCTAAATAAGTTTAAAGTAATAGTCAAATTATCATGAATGTTATAAATTTACAAAAAAAAACATGATTCTATTTCTATAATAAAAGTAACAAATTAATCTTCAAGACCAATATATTGTAATGCTACACAATCACGCACATGTGTACACACACGCGCGCGCGCTTATAGGATTTTTGTTATTTTATTTAAATTTAATTAAATCATACCCATATGAAAGTATCCATAGATAGTTGGCACTGCCCATGATATGAAATGTTTGAACCTGATTGAGCTTTCATCATTGCAAAACGAAGTGTGCGTCGGCTTTCATTCGAGTATTCTATCCAATTACCCATATAAATGGAGTCTGCCACTGCTTTGCTCTGAAATGTTAAATTACTAGTCATCTCGTTATTTTTAAATGAATGAACAAATTTTTATTACCTGCAGTTCCAACTCATTGCCGTACCAGCAATAAAAGTATACCATGAATAACATACACACAAAATACATGGCTAGAGAAATAAATTCAGGACTTGCAATTTTTTGCTATATTGGTAAAAATAGAGGGAAAGAGTCCAAGAGAGTGTTTAAAATGTAATTTAAATTTTCAAAATTAATATACGTACCTGAGACATTCGAAAAATACTGGTACACAAAATAATCAAACTAAATGTAAAAAGTGGAGCAATAACACAGATAAAAAAAAGATTCAATTTTATCTCTTATTCCAAGAAGTAACTTGTGATGAGCAATGCATTCTTTGATTGAGTCTTGATTGCTAAGGTTGCTTGACCTCATGCAATTAATTTTGAACTGTCCAGCTGCTGACATCATAAATCCATAGACCATTGTATCCATCGATACGTTCAGAAAAACTCCATAAATCGTTGCTACGAACTGTGAGGCGTAAGCCATCCAATAATTGAATCGGCTGCTCGAAATATCGTATGGTTCGTACATTTGATAAGGCAAAATACTGCAATTGGTACCAAACTGCATGATAGGGGCCATGACGAGTGAAAAATTTGTAAATTGTGATAGACCCATAATAGCCATAAAAAGTTTCCCAGATACCCTCCTATAATCACGGACGATACTCAGTTCATCTTCATTTTTAGCCTGGCAATATGTAGATCGGAAGTCGTCGAGCAGCTCTGTCATTTCTCGTCGACGCACCACGAAATTCAAAATTTTCATGCACAAAGCCACGTAAGTAAAAGTTACGAAAAGAGCATCGGAAAATTCGTCCACACTATTGCTAGCATTAGGTATTCCAAGTATTTGACAAATTGTGAATTGAAAAACAATGAACATTACGGCGAATTTGTAAAAAAATTTCAAAAATAGAAATCTCTCCCCCTCATGCCATACTCCACAAAAAAGACACGTTCGAAAATTATAAGGTAAAATATCCATTATTTTATTTGATAACTGTTTGATTACTTGAAGGTAAATAACGAAAGATTACCAATAGAGACGATTTTATTGTATGTGCGTCATTGTAAAAATATACGTACTATATTATCAGAGCAGTTTATTAAATAAGCTGCAATGAAGTAAGTTTGTACTTGCGATAAAAACCTACTCTGTAATTAAAATTAAATCCATTCAAGTAGTGAAATAAAGTTACACATACAATTTTTAAGATTTTTTTTCTAAATTTTTAAACAATCTTTTTTTAATTAGTATATTTTTTTAAATATTTTTTTCATAATAATTCATAAGAAACTAGTTACGTTAAAGATGATTGTTTGCTTAGCAACTTACTTGTCAACCCTTTTGTCCATAATTCACTTCACATAACAGTTCTCTTATAGCGAGATAATGATATGTTCGAGGTATATAAGCTTCGCATTGCGAAATATCTCCCTTACATTTTTTACTCTTTAATATTTCATCTAAGTTGCATAATATAAGCTTCACTCCCTAATAAAATTATGATATGATAAAAAAAACGAATTTTTGTGCGGATTTTAGGATAGTAAAATCTATATTCAATGGAAACATTTTACTTGGGTATTGAAAAAAAGTATTTTTAATTAGATAATATTTCTAAAATTTAAGTGTTATTTAAACAAAATCTTAAAAAATAATTACATATCTTTATATTATAAGATGGAATGTGTCTATAATGGTCCACAATGGTAGTTTCGTACTCAAATTTACTTGCGACAATAAAGTTAAATTGAAGGTAATTTTTTAACAGTTTTAGAGATATTTATACTTATGAATATTTACACTGTAGAAGCATTATGCAATACCGAATAATGCACAAATCAGAGAATAATACAAATAATATACAGGCACGCGTTATTTTTATTTGTCGAATACCACACAGGAATTTTATACCCCAAAAAATATAAAATGTAATCACGAAACTTTGGTTTTAACTTATTTTATCGTACTAAAATGCATAATATTATATAATAAAAATATATAATATTACAAAGTACATGTTTTACATTCAGCTACAGTAATTTCTCCTTATAGAGGCCCAGCTCATCTTTGCATAGTTTCAAAGGCTCGGGTAACTGTTTAGCTAGATTTCACTGGTCTCATTAAAGATTTCACTTATAACTAATGTAGGCTACTTCATTACACGCATAATAATTTACCGTGAAAATTATAAATCAACGAACGCACACGTTAAACAGACTTTAAGTGAGACATTTTATAGATTTAGTGATGATAATACGTAACTTCGTTTATGGTCGAAAGATAAAATACAACGAATGCAATAGATAAATTTTAGCAGGTATCGATTCATTAATAGAATAAGTAAAATAGTAGTTTAAGTATAACAACAGTCAGGTGAGTGACTCGAACGATGACATTACGATGATTTAAAATTATTCGAAGAAAGTTTTGTTTGATGTAATTAACGTTTGTTCGGCCTTCGGAAGATACCAGCGAACAAGACAGTACGCGACGGTCTGTCGTAGATGAAGTAAGCGAAGGGATGATTAGCGGTGAAAAATGCCGGCTCCGTAGGCCTGCTGGATCGGAAGCTGAAGAGGGCCGTGGCGGCGGCGGCTGTGGTACCCTCCTCGGTGATCTCGATCTTGGCCCGGTGCACGGCGTCGCCGAGGGTGATGGGCTTCTCGCCCTCCTCGACGAATGCCCCGAAGTCGGAGTTGGTGCTGTCGAGGACGGATTCGGCGCCCATGGCGTCGAGCAGCGTCTTCACGGGCAGCTCGCGCTCGAGGCTGAACTTGGGTATCTGCAGGTCGACCTCGCGCGCCGGCATGCCGCTGTCGAGGATGTCCCTGAGCTCCTTGGCGCTGTCCTGGTTATCGGACAGACGATGGAGCAGCTGGCGCACGCCGTTGGACTTGGGCTGGCCGGCGGAACGAGCGGCCGCCGCGGCTTGCTGGGTCTGCACGAACGGCGGCAGCAGGATGTACATGGACACGTCGTCTCCTTTGTAAGGCAATTGCAGGATGTGCACGCCAAGCTCCTCCGAAACCACTGCAACGAGGAAATATGCTCGTTACGGACGATCCTTTCGTGCTTTTTACCAACTAAACGCAAGTTATCTTACTGTGACTGAAGGATCCCTTCTGACGCATGAACGTGGCGATGGTCATGTTCTCCTGGCCGAGGTAGAACACGTCGCGCTTGGTGTTCTCGGGCAAGAATTTGCTCTGCCAGAGTCCCTTGAAGTAGACGGCGTTGGCCAGGACGGCGTCGGTGCTCTCGTCGATGGCGCTCGGGGGCAGCAGGTCCTGGATGTTGCCGCGAGTCTCGCTGCTGACCCAGTCGTTGATGCGCTTGCGGCTGGCCTCGGGATCGGCGCGGAAGTCCTCGCGCTGAAGCTCCTCGCCGTAAAAGTCGAGCACGCACTGGCGCAGCCGCTTGGCGCTGCTCAGCCACAAACGATTCGCCACCCGGTACTCGTAATTGTCGCTCGAGTTTGCCTGTGTGCACACCAAGGAGCAAACGTTTTTAGAAATTATGTAAACCGGCTCCTTTTGCGCGCTCGTGCGCTTCGAAAAAATTCATCGGCGCAAAGTGCAGCAAAGTCGGGAATGAAACACGGCTGCACGCGATCTGTTCGCGCTGTAAAGCCGCAACGGCCTCGACTAAATAAGCGCTTGTATTTTTTGTCCCGAATACAATGCGGCACTGCAATGAGCATAAAATTTTATGTACCCGTGACTCGTACACGACTAAGCAGAGCAAACTAATTTTCCGCGCCGCGTGTCGCGGACAATAATATTTATTTATCGATTGAAAACTGCGATCGTGTTACGGACGCGGGGAAAAAGCGACGGTGGCCGTTCTTACCTTGCGTGCCAATTCGAGGGACTTTTCGTAAGCGTAGAATCTCTGCACGTCGAGTTTGCTAAAGTCTTCGGGGATGTTGAGGGCTTTGCGCAGAGAAGTCTCGGTCTTGCCGTGGGCGCCGGAGTAGGCGAGCCCGAGGGCCTCGTACAGGCTGTGCGGGCTGAAGAAGATGTTGTCCTGCGTCTCGATCTCGGAGATTTTCTTCAGCGACTCGAGCGCGAAGTCGAAGCGGGCATTGCTCAGAATCTCGGCGGCGTCCTGGCGCATCGTGGCCGGGCTGTCGTTTTTGGTCAGGCATTGGCTGCTGCAGCCGATAACCAGGAGGCTGCCCAGCAGCAGCAGTAGTAGTGGAGCTCCCGAAGTATTTGCCATCTGTACGAAAAATAAAACCAATTATTCAGCTTATGAAACTCGTCTGTATCCGATGCATCGAATATCGCTCGAGAACGATCCGATCGTGCAGGCGCCTCGACGTCGCGGCTTTTACGCGCGCGCACACGAGCAGCTCTCTGTCCTCGCGACGCACGACGAATCGGGACGAGCCTCGCTATGCGCGCGATGGACTCGAACAATTGCGCAAATCGAGAGGATTATATAACAGGACATATCGCATGAGCTTATCAAAGTGTGCAGGCGTGCAGCGGCGCGTGTACGCACTTGCTACTTTCCCCGAAAACCGATCGAGACATCGTCGCAATTTTTGCCCGCTGCGGCTGACATTTATGTTTCTGCGATTGCACCGTACTCGCGAAATTATATGTAGCGATTTCGCATTTCTGCCCGCGACATCGATTTTATAATTTCGTTATTGTCGTTGGCGAGCTTCTTACGGGCTATAAGTGAACCGAAGCGTTGCCTGCAGTCATGAAAGGCAATGAGCAAACATACGTTTCCCTTTGTGTCGTACAATAATTGTGACATGTATCGTACAAAAATAATTCACTTTGTCCAACGTTTTATGCGCTTTTTTGTTTCGCTCTTTTTTATGGACAAATTCGATCTAAGTGGCACACGCACCTCATCCATGGCATGATGTGGCTAGCACTACAGAAAGCACTAACTTCACGTGTGAATGAGATATATCGTGGATTGTTGTTTGCACGCACATGCGGACACGAGGCGTGCATATCTGACACATAAACACTCCTTATCAAGATTTCGAATTCGATGTTACGTATATGTAGTGTAAAATTGTATGATTCACTTCTGCCTTTTTAACTTTTATCGCTGCATCGCTTGAAGTAATTTATTTTAAAGGATATTGCGGCAACTGATGCTACAAATAAAAAATATTTTATTGCTCATTTGCCATTTTACCCAATGATAATAAATACATGGAGAGATCTTGCTCCGTTTTACCATCTCTGCAAGTAGATTCCGGATCCATTGGAACGGTTAATATTTTTGATATTGTTCGGACTTTTTTTCCACTTTTTGCCGGAAGCCTAGCAAGCAGTCGGCTTTGATCACGGCTGCAATATACTCTTGGCTCGGAAATTCCAACTCTCTACTCTCCGTCTTTCTATCGGATATTTAGCGAATTTCTTTAACTCGATTCAAATATATATCGTATTTTAAAATCTACGCATTAATCACACGAGGGGAAAAAGAGCCCCTTTTTTATCTTATCTGAGAAGTACAATTAAATGTTTGAATTTTGAAAATCCCGAAAAAATAGACAAAAAATAGCGTTAAAAATAATTAATTTGCGCTTACATAAAAATACTTTCTCGCGTAGTGTAGCACGTGGGTAAGAGAAAGCTCACGTATGTATGTGTGAGTATGTATGTATTCTGTTTTGCTCGATGGCCAGGCACGATCTTCTCGCCCACGCAATACTGTATATTTTTTAAAACCTTTTACCAAATGTGTTTGCGATGCTCGCTCAGTTTTTTAGTCAAGACTCCGCGAGGCTCTCTCAACTATATAGCCTGCAGTTTCAATGCCAATTGCGATGCCGTAAACTTTCACGAAATTCCTTCGTTTGATTTTTCTGACGCGAAGACTGAATTTCGTGTTAATCGAATCGTCACGATATCGAGTGCAAAAAATAAGGCGGAAGTATATGGATAAGCGAGTGGGTCTGCTCGCGCGGATGAGCTCGCGCACTTGGGTTATTCGCGCTCTGACGTTGTTCGCGCAAATTATGACCGTAGGTACACTGTAATGTATATAAGAAGTGAAAGCATCCGACGTATAGTCCCAATGACGCCACGATATCTTTACACAGCCTTTGCTCGTATAAATATCTACACACTACGCTATGATGTCAAAAAAACAACACGGATTTTTCATTATTAACTTCAAAATGACTCATGCAGTTGTATATTTATTCTCGAAAATAATTACTCCAACTGAAACAATATTTCCTCATGTATGCTTAAACAGATTTTAAAATAAAAGTGAAAAAGGCACTCGAGCATACAATAGCTCCTTGGATAAAGATGAGAATTTAAAATTATTCATTCCTCGCGTGTAAAATTAGGTAATACGTATACGCTCATATCTGATCAATACACGTGAACATTATATACCTGCTCTCGCTCACAATGTATAAATATACAATAATAATATTATGATTGGAGTCGCACGTCAGTAGGCACGTCTGAAGAATATATTAATTTTAAAAAATTGATTGTGCGCATCTGGTGATTAAATAAGACATTACCATAGTGCCCCGATGAATAATTAACTCGTATAATAAATAATAATAATAATTTATATCCGATAAGTGCCAATCGTACGAATTACTCGATAGTTGTATACAGCCGTGCATTTTTCCATCGTCATCCGTCAAAACTCGGGGAAGTCGAATATCGACCCTTTATACAGCGCAGCTTAAGAATATTATTGATGTTTCATATCTCGAGCTTGGAGAGCTCGATGACTTCTCGACGTGAGTGTTTTTGCGCAGTAAACACAATGAATGGTTATAATTGTATCGCTCAAAAATGTTGCAATAACAAACAGTTGCTCGCAAGTGAGTACAATGCGGCACGTATTGTAGCTTATTAGCCAATGATGAAGTTTAATTAATACTTACAGCTCCGCAAGTCGCGAGTCTTTGAGAGATCAGCGAATAATTGCGCGCTGCAGTTCGCGGACGAGACGACGATTATTATGCGATCGATAATCGTGTTTGAGAAACGAAGAAAGCACGTTATCCTTGTGTATATAGGAATGGGATTCGTTGGGGTGAAGCATTGCCAGGCGAGCTTCTCATCTCTGTTTTGCCAGCAAGATAACAGCTGCTGCTGTTGATGCATCATGCGGTTTGGTCTAAGAAGTTATCGCGCTCGATAGCAGAGACGCGAAACGGACAATGCCAATTGCTCTCTCGAGCAGATCAAAGGCTACGTTTAATCAACTTGAGATAGCCCGATGGTGACATAACGTAACAATTAAATTCATCGATCGCTTGACTAGTTGGAAAGCGATTTAGCGATTCGTAATGCTTCGTGCAACATTTACTGTTGAAAATTGCCGTGTTACGGTGATGTCACGTAGCGTCGATTTTGACAGTGACAAATTTACAAGCAATCATTTGAATAAAAATTCAGATTCGTCAAGGGCACTTTTAACTAGCAAATGTAGTAAAGCGTCAAAATGACAAGCAGCGTCAGTTATCCTTGGGTCGGATGCGCTCGAGTTTCTTATCGATTATCTCACTGGCGGTGCGTCTCGCGGCGGTAAAAAATCGGCTCAGGGTTCGCACGATGGCCTCCACTCGAGGCGTGAACTGCGCTTCGGTGGCTTGCAGTACGTGGTAAACTTTGATATCCGACAAGCAACGAGCGGAGTACGGAGATCGCTCGGCAGCTTACACTTGCCACCGAAACTCCAAATCGACGATGGAGTTTTGGTAAACACGCGACAACAGTCAAGCTGTCGAATAACCGCAACGAGACACGCGCTGCGCTTCGTTTTTTACAGATATTCCGCTTGAATAAATCTGCTATAGGCGCGCGTGCCTACGCGATATGTGCTGTTATGCCTATAGCTAAGTGCGGGTTCGTTAATATTATTCGCGTGCGTCGGACGCGTACGATGGAAGAAACCGATGCTCTCGCGCATCGGCCTCGTGCATACAACAAGTAGGTGCTTGGCAACTTTCACCCATTAGAAAGACTCACCGGACTGGCCATCGTGAACGAAGGGAAGAGAAGAAAGCTGCGGCGGACACTCGGCACTCGGTGGACGCGCGACGACGACGATGATCAAAGCGAATTACGTCCGTGCAGGCGCGCGAGCAAACAAAGTACGACGTGTGACACGAGACAGAGCAACTCGACGACTACCGCGCGGCCAAAACTAAAACTGGCAGGGACGCTGCTCTTGGCCGCTACTTTTAACTCTGCCCCACCATCCAGCGCGAATCGCGTACGTACGTGCGATACTACATCGCGGCTCTCGCGGCCCGTGAGCGTCACGAGCCCGACCTGCCTGCGTAGCGTGTTGTGTGCGCGGCAGCGATCGCGAGAACGTATACGCCTCGTGCAACGCGCCCATGATGCTGCTCTGCCCAGCTTTGCTCGCTCCTGCTGTTCGTTCGCCGCTCGTATGTTTATACGCGCCCCAAATGTTGTACGACGCAGGCATCGCTTCGACGCGCGCGCAATTCCAACCGATCCATCGGACCGCAGCGCGGATCGGCGCTCGATTATAGTCGGGCCGATGTTCACCTCCACTTACCTCCCATGTGTTCATCTTGTTTTTTTTTTTTCACTTTGGACAGAAAAACTAATCATCGAGGCTGATAATGCTGTGCGTGAATCTTCGTCGAGGCCCATCGAGCTTTTTAACAGCGAAAACTCACGCTTGACTACGACATATACTGCTTTATTTGGTGCCTCGGCTTATTCCATCTCATTTTAACCGATTTTTTCTCGTAGTCTAGACATTTTCCTCGACGCGGTAATTCCAACGATTTTATAAAAGCGTTTGTCTCGGAGCTTTCAATTGAAGCTGTGAAACAATGAATGAAAATGGCAACTCGACTGTGACATCGAGTACGTGCAGCATTGAATGCATTGATGCTGCAGTCCAGCTAGAGAAACGGAATTATAAACACAGCACTAAGCACAAAAGAATTAATGAGAGTTGGTTTTTTTTCCATCTATTCTCAACAATAGCGTAATTTATTTTCTCGAGATCTGTGTGTATAAACATACTTCTCGATCGTCCAATTAATTGTTTTCTCCGGCTTTTATTTTCCTCGAAAATGCGGATCGAACAAGAAATGCAACTCTAAACTAAATATTTGCTATTTTTAGATCGAAAGCGGCCAATATACTTCTAAACAGAAGTTGAAAATCAATAGTAAGAAAGGAGTTTCACCAGAAAAAGTAGTAAAGGAATATTGAAACGACGGAAAAAATCGCATTGAAGCGAGGTTGAATTTAAAATGATAAAACACGTTTTGGTTCCGTCATCATAGTGCGTAAAAATCAGTTAAAAATAATTTTATAGCTTTCATAAATTATGCGGTGACTCCAAACTACTAAGTTGTTTGTTAAAAGTTTTAAATGTAGCATCTTAGTACCTGTCTTAAAAAAACATTTATTTAGACGAAAGGCGTCAGATTATTTCATTTTTTTTTAATTTATAAATATTTAAAGTTACTTCACGCGTTTCAATAAAAGATAATTCAGAAATCGAAAAATGAATCCTACCTTAAGAATTGCACATTTTAAGAAAAAAATACTTGCCATTTCTCGATCAAGCGTTTTTGGATTTGACGAGGCATTAGCTGTTCAACAATAAACAGGTAAAATAATAATTGCAATTCTATGCAGGAAAACCCAATATTATAGCTCGCATAGAGCAAGTTGCTCGATCAGCGCTGAATCGATCGACAATGAGTTGCATTCTGGGTATTTCCCAGGCTGTATTCTAACGAGCCCGCATACAATGACGTGAATTATATACGCTCGTTACCGATCACGCGCATTTTTACCTCAATGGATCCACCGATAAAAAAAATCAAGTTTGTCCGCGAACGTAATAACGTCAACAACACCTGAAATTTCTGGCCAAGGGGTTTTATTTCACCGCGAAAGATCTTACGTCATAGTAAGTAGTCAGTGTGTGATTTAAATAAGAATTCACAAGTTAATTTAAGTTATTCATTCTGTTTTATAAGAAAAAAATTCAATTGATCAAAAATTATCATTTTTCCACTCTGATGAGCCAAATTTAAGCAAGATAAAACTTTCAATTTCGCAATTTCGCGATTCGCATCAATCAAAATTTATCATATGTAAGTATATTAATTTTCGTAAAATATTCTTCACTTTATTTTATTACATTTAATATATCATCATCAAAAATAATAATTGATTTCATTGTTCTAGTTTTAATTGCATATATACATATAATATGAATATTTCTAAGTATACAGTCTCTATAAAATAAATAATAAACTTATATACATATATAATATATCTTTGTAGTAAGTCTCAACTTAGGAACAGTGAACTGTTGCTAATACATATATCACATTTAACAAGAACAAGTTATGCTCTCAACAAAATAATATAACAACTATTTTCTTAAATTTATCAATGCACATTGGTTCTACTCACAATTCAACGTTTAAATATACTTATATGGCTTCAATGTTTTATCATAACTGTTCTTTCATCTAAATTTTCTTATTCTTTAAACTTATTACACTGACTATTCAACAATTTAAGGTTCAACGATGGATTCCATGCTTTTTACCCAAATTTTCATAGGCTTTTCTTTTTTACAATAGTAACGTATTGTAAAGAAATTCATAATCATGAAAACGGTTCCCAAAACTATATAATATCCACCATAAACAAGATACTGCAAATTTAAATAAACTTATTGGTATTGCATTTTGTAAAAAAAATGAAATACAATTTACCTGTGATTTTATATCCAAAGCTAATCCTTTCTTTTCCACCACTATAAGGGTTAGTATGGACTGCAGCAATAATGCAAAAAATGTATTTGTTCCAAATATTAAACCATAACTATCTTCTGATAGATGTTTGGCAACCTCAAAACTATTAAATAGAAAAAAATAAGAACTTTCTCATTATAGTACATAATGATATAATTTTTAATACATTACCTGGCAACAGTAATTATAGAATGATAAATGACTCCAAAAGCTACATAAGCAGCGTATAAAACCCAAATATTGTCACACATGTATGATGCAATCAATAAAAATCCTTCAATAAAAGAAAATATGGACAATATTGCTTCTCCAACTAATGGCCAGTTAAAGTGGAGATTTCCAACGCAAAATACTACAAGGGCACCTGAAAGTTCAAATTCATTATTGTATAAAGAACAGAATTTTAATTTAAGTTAATTATTAGTTTAGTTAAAAATAATATAAATAAGATACTAACTTATTAATGTGTATACAGCTTCCACTGCACCATTATAAATTTGAAAGTCATTTGAATTTGGCTCAGTATGCTTGACGGCATTCTCCCATAAAACTTGTATATAGCTTATGACCTGTAAGTAACCGCAAGTGGCAAATGCCCACCACAAAGACCATTTTACAACATGCCTATTTGTATAAGCTTTTATGAAATCTTCCCATAGAAGATAGTAAGCATGTTTAATTTTGATGAAAAATGTCTTAGTTTCCGTTTGAGAAATCCTGTGAGAAGAAGAAGCTGACAATGTATGATTACTATCTGGGCTTCCCAATGATGCAGAAATATCGGTTATACTGGGTTCTGATCTATGAAAATATATTGACTGATCTACTGGTGGCAAAAACAAAGCCCAGATTGTTGCTATTATAAGAGCTGAAACGTAATTAATTTATTGATTTAATTGTCTTTTACTCAATTTGTGTTGTATTTTTAAAATTAAAATGATGAAAATTTAATACTAAATGTGAAATTTTTCAACATCATAAGCTTATCAGCTAAGCAACAATAAAGATTATCTGATAAGGAATATATATTCATGCATAAAAATTTAAATGATTATTAGCTTCCTAAGTGGTTGAATAAAATTTACTTACAAGCAACTGTCACATAATTAAGTTGTTCATAATCCAAAATTTTGAATGATATTGTCAATTGTGCAAAAACACCAGCCATAAAACGACCAAGCAAGAAAGCTCCCCGAGTATGACTGGTTACTTTCTGGTAATGTTCTTTATCAACCTTAGCATAAATATAAGTATAGTAAGCTACTTCAGTTGATAAAAGTAAGCCATAAAGAAATTCCACTATTTGCATGTGAAATATGGTTGTGCCAAATATAATAGTAATAAATGTGGCAGCCCCAGATAAACCACATAATATAATGACAGGTTTGTATCTAATCAGATCAGTCAACAAAAAGACTAAAATTAATGTGGCCAAATAAGCATATGTGCTAACTGGAAAAATTTCTTGGTTGACCTGAAAATTAAAAAAAATTTCATAAAAAACTGATTAATTTTTGTTATTTAATTCAAATTTTTGAAGATTAATGAATTAATATTACCTGTTCCAGGGTGAAATTTTTCCAAGTACCATTAAGGTAATTCGTTACAAATGGTTCATTTGGTCTAAACTCTTTGAAAAAACCAAAAACGCAAAGAATCAAAGAAATTGTGGACCATTCCATTGCGAAATTCATGACGACGGAGTTTTACTTTATTTGTTTGTTTGAACGTAAAGTGATAATTAAAAAAAAAGTGTTATCAACTAAAAACTTTTGATTTTACGAAAGAGTTTTGAAGAGAGAAAAGCTTGATCTGTTGCTGAAGATGTTCTCGATTCATATGCAACAGCATTTATGTAACACAAGGCGCGTAATTGCTTGCAACAAGTCTCTCTAGCTTCTAATCCAATGCGTGCAACGGCGAAAGATTGAGGCGGTGTAATTAGTCTCGAAGAAAAACTGTCACAGCTTTTGGCGAGTAGCAGCTATGAATCGTTGCGTTTTGACGAATGGCGAACGGGGCCAAAGATTCACGTAACTCGTCAAGGCTGCGACGAGAGTTAAAGGACACGAGACTGCCGTCAGTCGCGTGCAGAGCAGGATCGATAAGCGCGAGCTGGAGAGCAAGTTCACATGTTTCGATCTGCGAGTAGCGCGAAGGAAGCTCCCACACACGCGGCCTGCTCTCGTCGACTGTCGCGGTTCTATCGAGAGCGAAAAGCTCGAAAAGCGGAGCGCAAGCAGACTCACTTTGCTGCACGGCAGTGCGGAGTGCGGACTCGTGCGCGGCGGCTGACGGCTCGACTGAAACTAGTTCTGACATGCGCGAAACTTCGTGCGTCCGCGGCTACTAATATATAGTTGGCTGCTATTCGACGATCGACACTGAACTTCTGATCAGTGATTGCATATAGTCCCTATCTCAAGCCTGCTCGACTCCAGCGGGTCTCGAGTCTCCCACGAAATTAACGCATGTCACCGAACTTTTTAATGAATTGACTGATGAGCTTATCCAGAGGAAATATTGATAAACAGATACAATTTATCATAAAAATAAAGCTCTTTTGCGTTAGAAAGAGCAACTATATCCCACACATGTTATACAGCGAGCTCTAAATGACGTCAGACCTCACGCACGGACAACTTAATTATTGCAGAGTCAGAATACTTTACAAATAAGATAAAATTAGTTATATAAATTTTAATATTATGTAATCCTTTGTTGATAAGTCAATGATAGCCAATTGTACGTTTTCATAGCACAAAATGTTGTGAATACTGATCATTGTTCATTTTCGAGTTGACATTGAAGTGCAGTCGACATAAACATTCTCTGTTACATTATAAACTCATTCATTGTAGTTATGTACAAATAAAATAAGATGATTAAAAGTTTGATTTTCAATAAATATCTTCAAAAATAAATTTCAAACGTCAACAAGGATGCAAAGTTATTTTTTGTAAGCTTTGAAGCATCACAGATGTCTTCCGTGAACAATTTTTACAATTTTAAGAATAAAATACAAGAATTTTGAAATTCTCTACACTGTGTAAATCATATTCGGTACAATATATAATGTTAAAACTAGGGTCATTAATCAAAATTTTAGTGATTAGTGTAATCTCCAACAATTCCTTACGGCAACTGATAAGAAATCGTTCAAGACAAGACCGAGGTTACATCAATTACTACTTGAATAAAATGATTCGAAATTTTTAAGCCTGAACTTGTTCGTATGAACTATGAAGGTTTAAAAACACAAGTTACACCCTACAGGGTATTCACGCAGGCGCTTGACTTGACGTCGAGATTCCGGTACTAGCGCACGTTTGCACGAGCTTCTCGCAGAAACTGCAGAAGACTCTCAAATAATTTGCTTTTGGCTTCCCGCGTTCGCCGCATGACCTTTAGTCAATTCGGACTTCGGAGTGTTAAATTCATGATAGATCAAAACAAAACATTGTTTTAAATCAGGACGTATTGTAAACAAAACATATGAATCTCGTTTAATATTGTAATTTGCAATTGGGCAGACGAATAATTACATCATGTTATGAAAACTAATTTTAATTGAGCAGAACGAATAATTCAAATACAGGTACAATTCGTCCTAGCATTTTTAACCTGAAGTAATATATAAATGTTACATGTGATTTAATTTAATTACAGGATTATTTGAAAGGAATAGAATTCACAATGCCACAAGATATTCGCTCATTTTTTGCCAGGCAAAGCTCGTCATCAGCTGTCACTCAAGAAAAATCGCGTAGAAAGCCGCCGAGAATTTCAGATGAAGAAAATTCAAGCCCGTCGAAAGTTAAAAAAGCAAAGCACGATGATAAAAGTAAAGATAAAGAAGTAAAATCACGGTCAAAAAACGTACCATCGAGTCTTCAGACGAAGATGATGTCAAAACTGTGAATGTTAAAAAAGCTAAAATTGAGGACAGTACTAAAAAAGTAGAAATCATTGAGGACCCTTCAAGTGTATTTAATAAGAAACCAGTAAAACGTATTAATTCCACTAAAGTTACTAAAAAAGAAAGCCAGAAAACAGAAGCCAAAAAATCATCAAAACATCCAACTGCTTTTGAAGATGATGATTTTGATGCAACATTAGACCAGCTAGATACCTCTCAAATTGAAGATGAATATTTGAACAGTCTCAAAGATGACGAGAAAGAGCATAATAAAAGTGGAAAAAAAGACAAAGGTTCCCTAAAAATAAAAAAAATGAAAATTCAAAAGTAAATAAAGATAATGTTCATTGTGACGTTAAAACAAAAGATTCTACCAAGAAGATTTCTAAAAAAGATCCTCACCCAAAACTTGAAGTTGAAAAGTCAAGCAAAATTACAAAGGATAAGAAAAAAAATGACGAATACAATGAGATAATTGAAGAAAATATTGAAAAGAAAAAGCAACATGCCGCTTTATATCAAAATTATTTGCACCGTGGAGGAGCCAGAAATCCTGGTTCTAAAGATATCCCTGAAGGAGCTGAACAATGTTTTGCAAATTTAAGTTTTTTAATAACAGGTGTACTTGAATCTTTAGAACGAGAAGAAATAGAAGAAATAATAAAGAAATATGGAGGAAAAATACTAACTACTGTATCGAAGAAACTCAACTACTTGATAGTTGGAGACCAGCCTGGACCATCAAAAATGACCAAAGCAAATAGCTTAGGTGTAAAACAAATTGATGAAGATGAGTTTTTAAATTTACTTCGTACTTTACCAGGTAATAAAGTGAAAATAGACAATAGTAAAATTCAAACCATTCAAAAAAGCCCTAAAGTAAAAGTTAAAGAAGAAAATCAATCTTCAAATACGCCTATTGATTCTGATAAAAATGAAAATATTAAAGTAAATCATAAGAGCCCATCAAAAAAGATAGAATTGATGAAAATTTCTAAAGTAGAGATCAAAAAAGAAGAATTACCAAAGAACCTTAAACTTGATACTTTAGAAACTACATCAAACAAAAATCTTAAAGTAGTCGAAACAAAAGTAAAAATTGAAGAATCTCTTCAAAGTACTGAATCAAATATAGCTAGGGTGACAGCTTTAGTGGAAAAATATAGGCCAAAAGATATGAAACAGATAATTGGTCAAAATGGCGATAAAAGTAATGCTAAAAAACTATTTAACTGGCTATCTAATTGGCACAAATATCATGGTTGTCATGCAACAGAAAAAGGTGTAAAAACATCTTGGAAAGATGATTCTGGAATCACCAATAAAGCAGCTTTGCTGTCAGGTCCACCTGGTGTGGGCAAAACTACTACTGCTTATGTTGTCTGTGCTCAATTAGGATTAGAAATTTTAGAGTTTAATGCTTCTGATACAAGAAGTAAGAAATCCTTGCAAGATGAAATATCAAGTATTCTTTCTAACAAAACTGTTAAAACACTATTTTCAAATACAACTGATAAAAGTAATGCCACAAAACCAAAACATGTGTTACTTATGGACGAAGTAGATGGCATGGCAGGAAATGAAGATCGTGGTGGAATGCAAGAATTAATTTCCCTCATTAAGGCCACTGAAATTCCCATAATTTGCATTTGTAATGATAGGGCAAGTCAGAAAATAAAATCTCTTGCTAATTATACATTTGATTTGAGATTTCAAAAGCCTAGAGTAGAACTCATCAGAGCAGCAATGATGTCTCTTTGTTTTAAGGAAGGTATTAAAATTACTCCCGATGAATTGTCACAAATTATCAATTCAACAAATCAAGATATTAGACAAGTCATTAATCATTTATCGATGATGTCTGCAAGCAAAAAAAAATCAGAACAGAACTACCAGGAAAAATTGAAAAACCTCAAACTAGGTCCATGGGATGTCATTCACAAAGTTTTCAATTGCGACGAACATAAAAACATGAAGTTTCGTGATAAAAGTGACTTATTTTTCCATGATTATAATATTGCGCCTCTTTTTGTTTATGAAAATTATCCAATGGTTAGGCCAAATGCTCCACGTTCTGAACTTCTTACCAGACTGTCAAAAGCTAGTTCCAGTTTAGCTATTGGAGACACAATTGAAAAAGCTATAAGAAGTAATCAATCATGGAGTCTTTTACCAGTACAGGCTGTATTCTCTTCAGTAATACCAGGAACAGTGATGTCAGGTCATATCGGTGTCAGACCTAATTTTCCAAGCTGGCTTGGAAGAAATTCTAAGAGCAATAAATTTGATCGACTGCTTCAAGAACTAACTTTGCATATTCGTTTAACTACAGGAGCAAGCAAAGAATCAGTTAACTTAGATTACATCAAAATGCTGGTTAATTCTATATTGACACCTTTAATTAATGATGGTGAAAATGGTATTGATCAAGCTGTAGCAGTAATGAATGAATATCATTTATCAAGAGAAGATTTGGATTCATTAATAGAACTCACTCAGTGGCCTCATACCAGAGATCCTATGCAAACTATTCCACCTAAATTAAAGGCAGCATTCACTAAAGCATATAACAAAAGTGCTCAAGCGTTTAGCAATACTGGTACTACAACAAAGAAAAAATCTTCTCGAGAAAATAAAGATGATGAATATGCAGATGGAAATGATGAGCCTCTATCTGATGAAAATGAAGAAGATGAAAAAATTGAAAATGATAAGCTCATCAAGGCCAAAACTTCTAAAGCAAAAAGTGCACCCAGTAAAGCTAAGGCAACGGCTAAAACATCAAAACCTACCGCATCTAAAACTGCAAAAAAACCTTCAACTGCAAATAAAAAAAAATGAAATGATGTTTCATATTGATTTTTATGTATTAATAATACATTTATTTACCTCTGTATACCAGTCTGAATGTTGTATAGTTGATAATTATATTTTTTAAAGCTAATCATCGAAACCATTAAATTTTTGTATTGAAACTAAATGGTTTAATGTTTTGATTTCAAAATTTTTATGCAAATAAAATTTTCACTTTTTATGAAAAACGTCGTAGATTAATGACATTTTGCTATTAAATTGCAAGCGACATAAATGTCAATTTCTTGAGCCGCGTAATAAACTTACAGCGAAATGTAAATAAACAGATTTCAATCATTCATTGATAATTGATAAAAAATGCGATAAAACTCGAGCTGCACTCAAAAAAAGTTTTCATTCATCTGTCAATCTGCAAAAAATACAAACAATCGCCGACCAATCCCAAGCTAGCAAGTGAATAACCGTCACGAGTTGATGGTCAAGAAACAGTTTCGTACACCGTAATGTTGTCATGATTCGTAATATACCTTATTTGAATATTATGGCCACGTCTGGCGAAAAGTTCGCAGTGAGTGTGCGATCGTCGCCGTCGACGGCTGCTTGCGGCATTGTTAAAATCCATAGTACAGAATCTGGGACTCGAGTGTAGCCCAGTCGTTATCAATATAGTGCTAGAATTTTGTGAGGTCGGCGACGTATATTCTCAAAATGATGCAGAGGGTGAAGAAAAGTAACTGGGCCCTGGGTCTCCTGTTAATTGGCGTCTTTTTCGTCGTCGCCGTCACCGCAGAATGGAACAGTAACGACTACATGAAACGAGAACATTCGCTCATCAGGCCTTATCAAGGTAATTGCTGAATTGAAGATGTTTCCAAATTTGATAAAAATATGCCGGATTCATTCTGCTCATACATTATAACAGTTTTTCAACGGCGTTCTTTGAATTCTAATCGTTCCGTTACTGATTAAAACTGTCCATACGGGGTGCTATGGAAGACATAGATTAATTCGCAGACGCTGAACAAGTATTCATTAAAAATGGAAATGCAAATTATTGACAATTGATGCGTCATCATTTTTGAATAATCATAGGGAAAGAATTTGCAATTTAGTTACCTTGATAGTTTTTGAGCATATAATAACTTCCAACCACGATTCGCGGACGTGACTGTCACCGGCTCACGAACTACTAAACTAGCACGAATTATCACTTCCATTAAATTATAAATTGTCTTTTTTTCAGGATCTGGAATGACAATACCATACTGGGATTTTATGGGCAGTACATTAGTGACAAATAGTTATATAAGATTAACACCTGATATTCAAAGTCAGCAGGGTGCACTATGGAATACAGTGGTAAGTGCACTTATCTTTTTGTAAAATTTCACATGATAGCAACAATCAACTCAATTGTATCTGCAACACAAAACTTTGCTTATGATCTGTTTTTACTTTAGTATTTCATATAGATAAAATTTAATTTAATAATGTTTTTAGCCATGCAATGCCAGAAACTGGGAAATGCAAGTCCACTTCAAAGTATCTGGTAAAGGAAGAGATTTATTTGGCGATGGAATTGCTATTTGGTATACCAAAGATAGAATGCAACCAGGACCTGTTTTTGGTAGTAAAGATTATTTCCATGGGTTAGCAGTCATTCTTGATACTTACAGTAATCACAATGGACCCCACAATGTAAGTGATTTTACATGAAGATATCTTAAAATTGGTTATTTAAAAAGAGATTTTTTATAACGATTTATATGAAGTAGAGATGATACAGAGTAGAATCAACAAAAATAGGATTTTCTTCTCCTCTTGCTAGAATAGGGAGACTTTGGGATAGACTTCCTGATGAGGTCAGATTCTTGACTGATAACTTTCATATCTATTAGTAGTTGTTTTTAAAATGTACTTAATGTATTTGATGAAATAACTACATTAGATTTTCCTTGATTGCTAGTTGTTATACTATATTCAGATTATTACATAATATAAAATCCTTATAAATTTTTGTAAATATAGAGTAAAAATGAATATTTATTTATTGCAGCATCAACATCCATATGTTTCTGCTATGGTTAACAATGGAAGTCTCCATTATGATCATGATAGAGATGGTACTCACACACAACTTGCTGGTTGTGAAGCAAAGTTTAGAAATTTAAATCATGACACTCATGTTGCAATAAGATATGAAAAAGATACATTGACAGGTATGCTTTGTAAAGATTGTTTTTTAATTAAGAATTAAGGATGATATGTTTAATTTTTACTAAATTTGTTTTTAAATTATTCATTGCATTTAGTTTCCACTGATATATCAAATAAAGGTGCTTGGCAAGAATGTTTCTCTGTTAAAGAGATTAGATTACCAACTGGATATTATTTTGGCATAACTGCCACAACAGGTGATCTTTCAGATAATCATGAAATTTTATCTGTGAGATTATTTGAATTAGATCTGCCTAATGATGTAAGTATTTTTTGTTACATTAAACCATTATACATAGCAAATAAATAAAAAATGATTCTTTTATTTTTGACAAAGCCTAAGGATGAAGAAGAAGATAGAGCCAATATTATTCCTTCAGCAACATTTTTTGAATCTCCTAGAGGTACGATTTTTATATCATGTTTTAAGTTGACTTATACTCATTTATCATATATAATGGGTTATTTATTTTAAATCATTTTTACTTTGTTTCAGACCATGTTGAAGATCCTAAACCATCTACACTTAGCGGCGTTAAAATATTTTTACTAATGCTCCTTGGCTCTGTTGCATTAATTGCTTGTGTTGTGATTGGAATTATGTTCTATCAAAAGCACCAGGAAAACAATCGAAAACGATTTTATTAATTTTGTGGACTGCCAGTGTGTTCTCTTTTACGAACTTATGAACATTTTCTAAAAAGCCAATTAATTGAATGGTGAATTATAGTTCAAATTTAAGATCGTATGTGTCAACAATTGAGAACAATAATTTCATCAATTAAATTAATTCAATCTGTGTGAGTGTTTGTGAAGACCTGTGGTTATAGTACATAAGGTATAGAAATAAGTAAATCAATGTAAATTTTTCAGTCATATCTTTTTATTAACTTTACAAAGATATTTTTCAAATAATACGTGGAAAAATGTATACTCAGAACAATTATCAGGATTGTTCATTCAATCTTTTTTTTATTTTTGAACAAAGATTTTTTTTAATACCTATCACATTATAATTATTAATGAAAACTATTTCTTTTTTACTTTGGGTTGCTTCATAGTATAAATTATAAGGTAATTGAAAGACTAACTAGATTATATATTTGTATATAAATGAACATTGAAATGTACAATATTTGTAAACTGCATTAAATCCGAACGTGCAAAAACTGCTAGCTGTGCAATTGCAGTCATAAGACACCCACCCGAAACATCAATGAGATAACATGTAATAAAAGAATATGTTTTGAAATCATTGTCATAATTTATTACTGATAAATTAATAAAACTTGAGATAAAATTTTCATGTTATTGACAAGAACTTTATTGCAAACACTTAACCGGAGAATTTTCTGAAAAGAATGGACTATAGTATTTTAATTATTTTGTTACAAAGCTCGTTTTAAATTTATTTTTTAATGAAATTGCAAGAGCACATTCAATCAGAGATAGTAATGAATTTTCCTTTATAATTTAATTCATTTATTTTGACGTTATTTAACTGCATTGTACTTCCAATATATCTAGAAAAATCGCAAGTATTGAAATCTTTCATTGCATAATTATCATATATAGTAGTTGAAATCAAAATTCTAAAATCTGAGCCATTTATACAGTTGTAAAAATCAAGGACATATGCATTCTATTACGTATACTTAAGATTTAAATTTGAAAATTCTATAAAAGTAATTCTATGAATAGATAAAAGAATAAAATTTGACTTACACAGCAGTCATTACAAAAAACTAGCTTAATAAATATGAACAAATTTTTAAATCTAACTTTTATATTTTAGAATGCCTGTTTATACTAACAGTTACTTTGTTTCTAAGAAACTAAATCATCGATTCAAGCACACGTTTTTAAAAAAGAATTCAATGGGAAATTCCGCCATTGAACCTAAATCGAAATAAAATGAGTATTCTACTTCTATAAGTCATATTTTACATAATTGTGTCTCAGACATAAAACTTTAAAGCTGTACATTCAGACGTTATCAACTTACTAACTATAAAATATGAATAATAGGTAACAAAGATATGAACACTTGACAACGCTACTGTAAATTTTTTTCATTCAAAGACTGCTCTTTTCATAAACAGGTATATTTGCTATTATTTCAACAGGTGAAGAAATTTCATTTTAAACATTGAAATTTTGATCTGATATTGATTTTACACTTTTAAGAATAATATAGAAATTGTTTAAAATTTAATAATTACGATTCGATCTGTCTATACTTTTTCGAAAAAATGTTTTTTCATTTTTTTTTTTATTATTATTATTATTTTTTTTAATAAAAATTTATTCATTTGAGTAATTTGATACCTCGTCAATAAAAATTTGTCAATTCTAAAGAGCTAAAAACAATTAAACGTAATGATATTTAAGAATCTAACTATTTAAATATAACAATAGGATTGAATAGAAAATTCAATACAGTTTTTAAACCTAAATAAATACCTCGCGCAACGTTATTTAATTTAATTTTATGTCTATGTCTTTTTTGAGTCTTGAGATCAATCGCATGACAAACGTGACAACCAACTTCTTCAAGAAAAACATGGGGACTAGCACCTCCGAGTAGAGATTCACCTTCTAAGCCAGCATTAGTTAGCTGGCCGGCGAACCATATCTTATCACCCGGATAAATATTGAGACTGAAGTTGGCAAATGAGCGATCACCGAGAAGAATGACTTGAGCTGGACTTCCCCACATACCGTTTTTCATTTTAACTGCAATCTCAAATTCATACCAATCCCAAGCGGACAAGTGACAACGAGCTCGTTTACGTCGTACATTAAGATACGCTTTACAGTTCATTTTTCGTATTTCATTCTTGTGCCTGTAATGAGATTTAAAAAAATATTTAGTACAAAGTAAATCATAATAAAAATATTTAAAATATTAGTTGTTAAATATCTCAACTCCGCAAAAATTGAAAAATATTGTAACTTACTTTTCGCAATCATCTTTATGCGGTTCGCCGAAAGCACATCTTAACGGATTAGCAATGATATCGGGAAAATAGTCTAACACGGTAACGAGATTATTTTGGACAGACTTGACTCGTGTATTTACAACGTATCCTTCCCAAGCAATGGGTACACCCTCTAGTCTAGCGCATTGAACTTGAACTTGAGCTTTCGATGAAGTTTCTTCCCATGCTGGTTGATGACAATAGTTCTGATATTGTTCCCAAGTTAGTTCGGATGGTAGTTCAAACGGACCAGCTTCCAAACCTGATGAATCTCGATAGCCTGATAATACAGGCCAAGTTAAAAATGTTCCAGCTAATGCACCGAGTAGCAACTGCAAGAGATTTTTTATTACTTGTAGAACATTTTTCAAGTATAAGTATTTTTTTTTAAACAAAAGCAAGCAAGAAGTTTGAATCAATATATTTATATTTAATTTAAAAGTAAAAGCCCTCGGGATTAGATCAAGTACATGTACAAACCTGGACAAATGAAATGACCCAGTTGAATCTTCTAGGAGCCCGCGTTTTTCTTAGATACCAAGAAGTTAAAAACGGAAAACCACCTAGGATGGCTGTAGTGCCTATTCTCATAATTAAGTCACTTTCCGACATGTATTTAGCTGTGGCTGCAATTGGAAGTATGATCGAAGCTACTCCAACAATTGGTAAAAACAATACCATGCCCACTAGTGCTAGGGCACCTCTGATGAGTCCATACCAGGTAGCACTGTGTGAACTAAGTACTGCCATTTGCCACCAACTTAGGGTCACGCAATGAGGTATCAAGCTTTTATAGATACCTCGACCCTTTTCTCTGGTTGCCATCTTTAGAAAAATTGCTGGTATGATGAGATAAAATACGACTCGAAAATTTAAACAAAACTCGATTCCATTGCCCACTACGTATGAGGCAAATGTTGGTACCTTGATATCAAGGAATCGCCAGGTTTGCGCTACTACCAAATCCATTTCGTAAGGATATTTGGCTAAAACGTTTATACAAAAACTGAAGAGAGCTAGAAAATCAAGATATCGCGAACTGCTGTCTCTCCAAGCAAAATTGATGAGAGTAATGAGTGTCAAACAAGATGAAATGACACAAATCTCTGATTGAGGTGTCCATTGAGTTGCTATGACTGGATACAACATGAGATTGAGTAATAACGCGAAAAAGAAATGAGCATAAGGTTTGAGATTATTTTTACAAAATTGATATTCTGCTTCTTGGGGATTTAAACTCCCTCCTGAATAGCTGAGGAACAAACGGGACCAAACTCTAAGCTCACTAAGTTCTCGTTTAGTTTGTAGCACCTGGAACGTAGCTAGAACCATAACGATAAAAGATAAATAGTACAGTGCCAAAGGAATAAAAAGCACAAGACTTTCAGTGCCGAGAATGGCATGAAATAGGATTAGTAACAAAACATGCACATGAGTTGTGAAAAAAAATTTTCGAAGCGGTAAAGTTTTTCTACCAAGACTTTCTAAAAGCCAAACATATAGGCGTCTCAGAGAAGCTAAGGGATGAACAAAAGGTCGTTGTAATAATGGCACTGTATCAAGTTGGATTTGGCCTGGCTCAGTTAAACAGAGAGCCCTTGAAACAATTGGAAGATCACCACGTGCATAGGATGCTGCGGCTGAAACTAGTACATTTTCACTTATTTTTTCCCCTTGATTAACTGACCAATCTATAAATTAAGTTATTAATTAGTTTAAAAATAAAAATTGATTTCTTTTTTATGATCAACAGTTGTACCTGGAGCAATTTCTTCAATCTTATCTTTATTTTCATGAGGTACAATAGGACTGGAATCTTCATCTGAAGGTGTATCTTGTTCACAACTGCTATCTTCAGTCAAAGAATGCTGAAGATGACTTTTACCATTAATATATCTAGACTTTTGAGACTTATCATCATTGGTTGGAAAAACAATTTTTCTTATACACCTTTGCAATTGTTCAGTTGTAATGAATTCTTCACCATTTGATAAACTGTTATTAATTCAAATAATTCAGCATAAACATTACATCAATAAATCATATTTTTGAAATTAATCTCCTGAATAAGAACAAAAGAAAAAAAGGGCTTTTTATAAAAAATAATAACCTTGTGAACATCTCTCTAGCTGCTCTTCTAGCAAGCTTTTCATCTTGAGACATGTCTAAACAGCTTTTTACATCAAAATAGTTATGTTCGGTAATACCTCGTCTGGTAGCTAAGCAGTTGCGAAGCATTTCAGTGGCCTCTAAATTGCCCTGTTCTGATGCTTTTGTTAACCAATAAACACCCAGCTTTGCATTTTCCTCTTTATCAATTTCCAGTTCTAAAACCAATATTTGGAGTTTAAAAATTGAATTTTAATCATTTCAATAAATTTATTTTGAATTTATTTTATTACTTTTATAATTTTGATAAAGTTTAAGACAATTTTCATTAAAACTAATTTTGAAACAAATCAGAATTATAACTTACCACAAGATTCTTCAAGTAACTGTTTGGCAAGAACAACCTGGGATTCAGGACAACCATCTTCTGCAAGTTGAGATCTCAGTCTTCTTAAAGAACCTCTAGGTCCATCTGTATAAATGTATAAACTGCTTTATTATAAATCTTAAATAATATTGATAAAAAATTTTGAAACAATTTAATTTAGAACTTTGTAAAATTTCTTATGTGTTATTTGAAAAAAAAAAACTTTCAAAGTAACTTGTGTCTTTATACTACAAGATTTAAAAATTGACCAGACTATTACATCAAGCTAATTTTGTACTGGACCTAAATAGATTTTATCTATTGAAACATGAAAAAATAAATTAAAACTTCTAAATGGTAAAAATGCTATTCAAATAGTTGGCAGATACATGTTGCATTACTCTCTTGCATCTATATTTTATTTAAAATACTTTTATTTTTATTTTAATGAAATTATAAGAAGTAATGAAAAATTCACGCCATTGACGCTTTATAAGAAGAATTTTCGAAAGATATCCTTTCAAAAGCATGGAATGAATGTTTATATCTTCGGAAAATGTATTTAAAAAAAAGAGAGAAGTCGAGGAAAAATTTGCATACAGTTTTACATGAAGATGCGAGTTTCTGAGTCAATTTGCATATAATGCATGTCAATGTATGTATTGGCGTAATACTAGCTGATCATTACATAAAAAGCAGTGGGCAAGGAATAATGACAGTCAATTGCGCGAAAAATCCTCGTAAATTATTCACTGATTTTAGTGAATCAACATTTATAAGTGTCGTTAATATAAATTTTTTAATTTTAAACTACCAGTGCATTAATGACACGAAGTAATAATAAAAAGGGAAAGGAAGGTTGCATTAAATTGTTCAAAGCGATACATTTTGCTTTCGTACGTATGATTTCTCCTAAAATAAATTAATATAAGTGAAGTAGAAAGTGAAAGAGTTTTTATGAGCATAGCATAGGTGGCATGTATATAAGACAAGAATGAAGAGAGTTGGTATCCACCTACGCGCGCATCAAGGCGAAATGTGCAGAATAAGCAGAGACAGAAGAAGAGACGAGTGCAACTCACCGTGCAATGTCCATTGTTTTCTGCCGGATTTCCCGGAGTGCGGCACTACGCCGGCCATCCTCTAAGACGTCAACAAACTCACTTGAATGAAGGAGCGATTCCGGTCCGAGCAGACGTGCAAAGCAGCTCGTCTCTTTCTTAATATATCGCGTCCGAATCAACACTGGCCATATAACGATCGACTCACAACAGACAACACATTACACAGTCGTCGCGGTTGTCGGACACACGAAACATATAAACGGCGGCGGCGGCGCGTCTCAGGTGTGCGCGCGTTAGAAGACTGGCTGCGCTGCGCTACTGCTGCTGATGGTCCGCATTCTGCTCACTGCAATAGTCGACTTGCACTCGAGAGATTGAACGAAAAGAGCGTGAGTTTGGCGAACTGGGCCAAATGTAGTTATAACTGCAGCTGTAGCACGTAAAAACTTTCGCTTTCTCACGCGATTCTACCGACGCGATTCTGTATCAGAATTACACAGTCAAGTTGTCCGCGGCACTAGGTTAACGCTTGGCACTCGGCGAGGCGAGGCTACTATACAGTTATACACACATCGGAGTGCAACGCAGTCCTCTTTATGCGCGTATATGTAATTCGCGCGCGCCAAGCGTGGGTTCGCACGGCCAGGCGCATGCGCCGGCGTAGGGCAATTTTAGCCGCTGCCGCACTGCCGCAGTGCAAAAATCTCTCCAGCAGCGTGTGAAAGCACGCAAGTCGCGATCTCGCTCATCTTTTGAATCGTCTTCCTTCCCCCCTGTCCAAATTCTTTTTCCTTTCTCACTCGTACTCATTATATCTTCTTCTCCTTCCTTTTTCCCTTTGCTCGAGAGTCGAATCTCTCTCTAATCTGCCGAGTTATTACTCGCATAATCGCGTTCATGCCGTTGGCCGTTGACCGTTGGCCCGGCGTAAAAAGCAGAGCTCGCAAGTGCCACTCGAGCCGCCGAATTGTTTCCAAACGTACACTATACGGCGCATCGAGCAACACGGTATCGTCATCGCATCGTTGCAACACGTTCCGGCCGCCTAACTGATGTTTCGCTTCGCAGACCTATCATTAGCTGACTTCGTATATCCGCTCAGTGTTCTCTTTCATGTAAGTTGCTGGTCAACAGAGAGGTCAGAGATGAAGAAAAACAAACCGAGAATCGTCGATCGCTCGACACACCTTCTTGCAGCTCCACATTTATTCATATTTTTTGTATTGAACGTGCATGAATTTGATTTTACGATTGAACCTCGTGAGCCTATCCGAGTTTGAGCAAGCAATTTAACGTTCTACTCAATTTTTAATTTTATAATTTACGATCTGGAGTCGGCATAAGTGATTGATCCTTTTTTTATACGTTCGATCTACTTACGACTAATTCATACAACATTAATGATATAATTGAGGCTAAAAAATCAGACTTGTACGTTTAAAGCGACAGTTATTTTACATCCCGTACACGAAACACGTTTGTTTGTTTTACTTGTGCCCAAAGGCTATTAGAAGAAATACATTATTTTGTAATGTTTCCTACGCGCTTCACCCGTTTATCTACTTTTTGTTAATTTACCTTTTAATAATGACGCCAGAAGCTGCATTTTTTCCTTTTTTAATCTATGCGCATGATATGCACTCGGCACTCATTCGAGTATCTTTTGCGATTATCCTCAAAACATTATACAGTTGAATGACAAACGTATTTGTGAAAAGACACACTGATTACTGAACGTAATGGGCATTTTCTCCGGTAATTTTGACGCTCAGTGCGCAAATTCATCTTCCTCGCGCGCGATACAAGTGTTAATGAATCATAATAAACACTCATTATTTTTCGTGCACTTTTTGCCGTAATCTAATCTCCGTATCACGTGACGGTTGCATTATACATGCTGCTCTCAAAATAATGCCTTTTTTAACGGATCGGCAAATTTCGAGCGAGGCAACACTCGAGACTGGTGACGCACATTTATTTCTCAAAAATTGCCTCCGCTTCTCAAAGTCTTGTCTCAATCTCGGCGTAATCTTTTCACAGAATGAAAACGAAAATTCGAGGATGATAAGATATGTTTGTTTACACGTTTGGGTCACGAAAAAAAGCATGGTCAAATTTTTATTTGTCTTATTGATTTAAATAGATTGTTTACTATATTGTGCTTTAAATATTTCGTTTAACATAACATTTCCGTCTTTAAATTAATTCCTGTATAAGGGAAAGCAGCTGTATAAGCATTACATTTTAAATGAGTTTACAATGTTGTCATCTCTAAAACTAAGTGCATTGATATTTTTCGTTGTGCATATTATTTACAATATGTAAAAAAATTTTACACATTTCTACTTACTAACAAAATTTGAACACAACAATAATAACATTTGAATATAATAATAGAAATTCATTTATAAAAAGTAGTTAAATAAATTGATGCATCTATGAATACTTTTTTAAATGAGCTGCCGAGTTCGTTTTATGCATCATATACATAATACAATTTAATCTTGATTAATTATATAAGTTTTCACATTTAAGGTATTATAATATATTTTTAACAAACCAGTCAAATAACATGTGATTTTTTGGTTCAGAACAAAATATTCAATAGATGTGGCAGTCGCAAATAGCGTTATTGTAAAATGCACATGAAATATTCAATCCTCTTAACAGATTAGGCCTATTTAGCTTTCGTTATATGTTCCCTTTAAGTTTGTGCGCAGTCGATACCGATTTTAACATAAAAAAAAATCGGTAATTTTATTACTCAATAAGTTTATAGTGGCCAATAGTTGTCTTTGACGTCCTTTCGAAATTCGATTCGCAAGCAATAGACACTTATCAGCGTTTAACAAAACCATGTCTGTGCTGGTTCTTCCGCTAGTCATATGTCCGCTCGAGGAGACATTCCACTGTAATACATTTGTTCAAAGGTTAATCGATGTTTAACTAGTAAAAGTATGAAGAATAAATATCTCACAAGTTATTGGAGCTGATGTAAGGCGGTGGCTTCGGTCGAACGTAGTTGTTGCTGTGGTCCCTTTAAAAATAACAAAAAAACGCCCATCTCAAACTCAACGCGTGATTGAAATATATCGTGAGACTCACCTGGGGCTGCGACTAATGAGCTGCGAATCGCTCGTGGTAGGACTGCATGAAACCTGATTATTGGGAAGCGAGCGCAGTGTGCCTGCCCGATTGCTGCCCATAGTCGCGTATTGAATCATTTGTACGCCGTTGCTCCTGCTACCGTTGTCTAACAGCAATGGCGAGCCTCTCTTGCCGTTTGATGTGATTCTGAGGAAAAAAAAAGTCGTGCAACTTTTTTACTCATTTTTTTTTGTGTTGGAAAAACTTGATAATGATTTTGAAAAACCTGACATCGAACGTAAATGTTGGATCCTTAATAAAATTGTTCTTAAATCAACAATACGCGTACCAATTAACGCCCATTAAACATATACAAAAGCTTGTACTAATGTTCACGATTGATTTAAATAAATTACTTATTGAGTATTTTATGAAACTCTGTTGACCTTTTTTTAACGGTTTGCGAATGATGTAAACATTGTTTTAGAGCTTCTGGGGCCTTATGCGATTAGTTAAGATCTCACTCTACATGCCATAACAGACCTGTCACAGGATTTAGACCCACCATGTGCGACTCGTTCGTTTATCTATGCTGATCTCAACAAGCTGAATGATAGCAGCCAAATATAAATTCGAGTTCGAGAGAATGTCGATTCCCGCATGATTTCACAAAAAAAGGTTTGAAGCACCTGATTTCACCTTATCGCGCCCCTGCGCGTGCAGCTGCGTAAATACAGACAGATTATAAATATCTATGTTATGAGAAGGACCTGCAGTATGCTCGCTGCAATATTTTGAATAACAACAGCAGCAACCATAATAGACGGGCACCGTTGATATTGTAAATAACGACGTTATTCATAGAGTTCTAGTAAAAAAAAAAATGGTGCATGAAAGTTACGTAGGTTCAGATGTGACAGTGTTATAAACTTTGTAGGTCGAATGAATATAACTCCTAATGAAAAAAACTCGTGGAGCGAAAAATGTACGGTTTCCAATAATATTTATGCAATGATTGAATTCAGCCTTACAGTATTACACGAGCACAAAATTTATGCGTCGAATTTTGGTGTAGGTCAACTCCGCGAACTGACTGCGACGTAGCTCCGAATAGCAAAAAATTGGTGGAAATGTCACTACGTAAAAGCCAATCCTGAACGAATAAATGGAAAAAGTTTATTTGAAACCAGAGGACTAATTTGATGAAATGAAAAAATCGTAGCGAAGGAAGACGGAAAGTCAATCTCTGTTGATTACAGGCCGTGCTTGCACGTGAAAGTGATTTCACGAGATATATGGAACAAATATAGGATGTAGCGTGAAAAAAGACGAAGCGTCGTCTAACAGCTCCTCCGCTCAATGAGTGTGGATATAAACGATTGAAGCGAAATAAAAAAGTGACTTTTTTCTAACAACGAGATCGTCACAATAATAGTGATTCGATCGAGTATACGCGTATAGTTGTAGATGTAAAGAAACTATCGCGTGTGCGATCGATTGTTTTTTCATAAGTATTTTGTTGTGCCAATGAGCGAGCAAAAACGAAAATGGAGAAAAAAGCTCCAAGTGGCTACGTAGCGGCCATGTGCAGAGGCAACTATATGGAGCAAAAAGAAGCGCCCGAAGAATGCGATCGTTTGACTTTTTTCTTTCTCTCTCGTTGAATGCGCCAACGATTTTCGTATGTCGCCATAGTCGATCAAGCGCTAGTTGAATATTCAAAAAAGGTTCGCGCGCGCGTGATAATTTAATTTTGCATGCTTCGAACGATCCGACGTCATATATATCGCGCCACATGCGTCACTTATAATAGCATGTCTCTATAGCGTGTGTATATATGCGTGCTCGGCTCGGTGCTTTATTCGTTTTTATATAGACGTGCACAAAACAACAAAAAAGACAAGACATCGTTATTCCAGGCAGCTGGGACGCGAAACTGGATCACTTGATGCGTGTGACCTGTGATATTAAGTCTACGTACACGGACTCACCAATTGTATGTGATGAACAAAACTACCAGTTCTCGAGCTCTTTAATGTATGCAAATTTAGATTATTCTTTATAACTCAATGGAAAAAGTATTTTGTAACAAATTCAGTTTGATTGATTCATTCAATTCATTCATTTGCTACACATTTTTGACTGAAACTATATTTTTCAAAATAATTTTTTAACTCTACTTGCATCACTTTACGACTTTGTTCGTCAAGAGAGAGTTATATTTAATTTTTTCTTAAGTTGAAGCTGCTTTCAATCTCCATGTAAAAGTCTTGTTAAAATTTCATCCTGCTATTGAAGGAGTATTTGAATGCAGAAGTTAATTGTGCACTTGATATTTTTCGTATCTCCACGGGAGCATCAGTCTCGGGTTTTCTCGGAAGAGTAAATTTTTTTTTCTCTTTCTGACTGGCGCTCTCGCCAACTTCGCTCGGAGGCATATTGCTTCAAATTTTCAAAGTATAGCGAACTTGCTACATCGAGCAAAAGTCTATTAACATACAATTTTCCTTCTCTACTCCCAAGAGGGAAAAGTGGCTGGGTCGAAGCGAATGTACGTAGGCGTTCGTTGACCTTTTTGTAATTTTTATTTCGTTACGACTACTGCGAGTCGGCAATCGTATGCGGTATGGCTCCAAGTTTTCGTTTCTCGCGCGCATATTGCGCCGACGGTAAAGTTTCGCCCAAGCCCTCAAATTATGTGCCCGATGCCCTCCGTGAGTGTAGGCTGTAGCTCGAATCTATATGTGCTCGGTATACCTATGTACGGGCGAGATGGGCAGCGAATGATACTCATAGCTCGAGATGCGTGGCTTGCATTGCATTTTTAAAAAAAGAAGTTTGATCGCCGTTCGACTACACCGGTGGGATTGCGCCGCGGCTGCTGACTGTAGAGAGAGATAGAGGCCATTGCACGCGATCGCCAATATGGCAGCATAAATATATATAAATAGCAAACGCGTCGTCTTGCGGCTGTCCATCAGTGTGCTCGAGACGGCGTCACCGTAGCTTTGCGTAATTCTCTCGAGTGTGCGTGCGGTGCAGTCTCGCAATACGTCGTCGACTCTCGTCTGTATATATGCAAGCACTGCATCTGCATATATTGTCTTGCAGCTAGTCGCGCAAGATGATCGCGCGAGCAGCGCACGCTCGGATGAGCCCGCACATTATGCATCTATACAAGCGGAGGCAGAGCCGCTCATATCTACATATAGAGTCAGTCGCGTCTCTGTAGTTGCAACGTCCTTCTGCGTTATCGGTACAAAGGACGCCGCTACTCTCTATGCATATTACAGTGTCCCTTAAATTTTTTCACTTTTTTATCATTCCATCCCCCCCCCCCTTTCTAGATCTCTTCAATACTACTAAACAAAACTATAAAAAAATTAGTATTCAAGTTTTCTTGAACGCATTGACCTATCAAATCTGTAAATTTTTTGGTGATGAAATGAGTCCAGATTGGACTTGATTAGACTTTGATTGTTTCGCTCTGTAGCACTTTCAAAGTTGCTCTGAGCTAAACTAGACATACATACTACTAGACTTACTATTAGATACAACGATGAAATGTGGAAATTTCGAATGATGGACGTTTTTGTAAATTATAATAAAATTTCGGCAAGTGAATGATATCACGAACAACAAGTTTTCTATGATAGCAGAAAACAATTTTTTAGCTATTTGATTTCGATAAAGTGATGCACTCGCGTATCGCGACCAATGTAATTCTCTACTGGCCTTTTTGCGATTCTTTCTATGTTTTTGCACTCTCGCTCACTCTCATCTATATTATAGTCGTACATATGTACAGTCAAAGTCAAGAGCCAGTTATAGATACAGAAGCTCTCGGTGTAGACGATTTCGCCCCCGTGGCCGAGCCTCGAGCTGTGCTCGCGATAACCGGTTTCGTGACTGTATACTTATAACACATAGGCGCATTAATGTATTATCATACTCACAAATGGTCGTGTTGCAGACAGAGAACTGCGCTCAAAAATCCGACGAGCAGCAGGAGCACGAGAGCCGGCACGAATACGCTGGTGAAGATCTCGCGCCTGTAGCTGCGCTGCGGTAGGGCCGATTTTTTGTCCACCAACCAGCGCCACTCGGCCGCCGCACTCGGCTGCTGCTGCTGGTCCTTCGAGGCCGGCGCGGAACCGATTATACTGGCACTCGTGTCGTCGTCCCTGCCCTCCGACTCCTCGTCTCGGCGATCGTTTAGATCGTCGATCTGCAAACGGAAACAGAAACTTTAATGTCTTGACTATCGTGCCTCGAACTCGCATTGACTTACCAATTTGAAGTAGCACCAATCGAATTCCAGGTCCCGAAAGAACCGGTCGAACGACACTTTCTTGAAGTTGCAGCTGCTGAATTTTCGGATTATGGGTTCGAGTTCTTTTTCCAAATTCTGCAAGTCGCTTGAGAATTGCGTCGAGCTGCCGATCCTCAGTACTGTGCTGCAGGAGCAAAGTCATTTTCAAAAATATTTCCTTCTGCTTAAAATCGAGTTAATATTGAATCTTTTAAATCTTAAAGATTTTAGTTGGATACGGTAACGGTAGGTAATAACTAAGAACTTATTATTTTATCGGTAATTAGAAATTTATTCTTTTATTTTTCATAAAACATTGAACAAAAGATAATCTAAGTCAGTCAGTCTTCTCTACGTGGATCTCTCTACTTTCGCCTTCTCGAGTCTTGGCTGCACTCGTTGGGTGTACCCCTGACACCGTAAACCTTGCAGGATCCAAGCAAGTTGGTCAAGTTGATCTGGGCGAGGACAAAGTTGCACCCAAAGCCACCGTCGAGGATATTGAGGCCGAGGATCTCACCGACTCCGTTGAGGAGCGATTGGCATTTGACGCAAGTGATCTTGAAGCCAGGGTAGTTTTTGTTCAATCGTGGTGGTCCCGCAACGATGATCTAAACATTTCCATCGTCCATTGCAATTATATTTGGATGGAAGATGAGCAGAAAGTAAGTGAAAACATGAATAATTATCAGTGTACTTACGTTCAAGAAAGGAATGGTATCGAGAAGAGTGTCGCCATCCTCGCGCTTGCACTGCTGCTGCTGAGCAGCCACGGCGCCGACCAAGCACACCAAAAGTGCCAATTTTAATGCGACCATGTTTTATGTCTATGGATATGTGTTGCTTGAGGGAAATTTCTCTAATGTAGTTTCGAGCTGTACTGGTGCTCTACTGCTGTTGTCGAAGCTACCAAAGCCGGACTCTTTTATATATGAAATTTCCTTATCGCAAAAGCATAACATTTTCATAGCGATAAGCTGCTTATTCGGAATCGCAATGTGCGAGAAGCGCACCGGAAGGATTTTCTTTGCATTTAGCAGCAATATCCCTAATCATACGTTTTTTTATTGTGTCATTTTGGCACACTTACAATGTTATTATTAATCAGTAATCATCTAAACATTTACAGGCAGTTGCTCGAGCTGCGAAAGCTGCAACTATATTCAGTCGGGATAAAGGCAGCCGGCATTTGAGCAAATTAGCAGTTCCGTGTGTACCGATCAAATTAACGTACACAAATCTTCTTCCGTTTTTGTCTTATTTATTTGCACGCGGAATGACATTTTCTCCTTGCAGAGAATTGCCGCAGATATACGTGCCGCGGCACTTGGTAGCGGTCGTCCTTGTTTTCGTCTCATTTGTTGAATGCGGCAAATAAAAATACTAGTCTGCTTTGAAAGTGACAAAACTTAACTGTTTTACGAGATGGCAAATAAATTAATTATGACGTTCTCTCATTCGCTTACATTATTCCGCGTCGTAAATATTTGCGTAACATCGGAACTCGCGGGCTACCTGTGTAATTGTGAATTGTTTAAACATATGTAAAATAGTCCAAAAGTAAGCCTGAAAATATAATCAATTCCCATCGCATCGACAAAAATTATCACTGTGTGCGTAAGACGACACATTTGGGTATGCGCCGTTGCGGAAGTAAATTGTTTCGTTGTTGAATTGATTATAGACTCGAGCGCAATGCTCCATTTCTTTTTAATGTGTAACACGAGATAATTAATTTCGATTGTCCGTACAAATTAAAAATATTCACAGAAAGCTTCGCAGATGAAAGAATAATAATTAAGTACGATAGTGACGGCAACCAGGATCATTTTAAGCAAAGCGATCATGAACCGAAAGTAAGAGTTTTTAAAATTTTTGCGAATATACGAGATTAATACTACCAAATAAAAGATAAAATATCCGAGGTAGAAAAATATATAATTATGCTTTGTTTTGTTCACTACTAATTTATCCACGAGTGATTTATTTTACATTGAGTTTGTTAACAAAATGAGTTTTAAATCCTAATGAATTATTACATTTAGATGTCTTTTGTACATCTCTGAAATTGTCATTGGCATGGTGTTAGATTCATAATAGCAGGTATAATTCAAACATGTTTGTAAAGCTAAATTCGAAACACGCGGTGCGCTCATGAACGAGTGCGTAAACGTGCAAATCGCGAGGAGCACAAGGTATACACATAACATGTAGTAGAGCTTTGACACGAAACGCGAATCCGCGTTCGAGGCCCAATGGCCTCTATCGCGGGCTTGTGCGTGCGTCATAGGTTCGCTGCATTCCCAAGGACCTCGGCGGTATAGACGCATCTCGCGTTGCAGAGAAAAAAGAACAAGAGCAGCAGCGCGTTCCATTGCCTGGAGGCGGTTTTATACACGTTTTGAGAGGCGCCTGCAGCTTTGGACGACGCGAGGCTTTTAATTATTCGACAGCTAGGCAGAGAGCATTTCTGCTACTACGTGCCGACTGCATATGTATACTCGTTTGTGAGACGACTATCGAAGCCAGGATTATTTCACGGCTATTTTCAGACGTTCGCGAGTTCAATAATGTTTCAACATTATTTTACTGGGCAAGTGCAGCGAACGTAGACTCGCGACTGCTACGGCGATCCCCGTCAGCTACACTCGCGAGCCCTAGTGCCAACTGCACACGCGTACCCTGACGTAATACATGGATAGCTAATTGGCCTGTCATCGGCCAGACCACATAGACATACATTCAACGAGCTATTGTACTGTGGCTTTGTAGAGCTCGAATGTTCAGATGAAAAGTAAAAATTCGACTATGTTGAGTCGTAAGTATACGTTCCAGCACATGTACGTACCACCGCAGAACTGCGAGAGAGCCTCGACTTTGGAAAAAAGAAGTAATAAGCTCAAAGTTTTCAAGTCGATATTAGCATGGTATGTGTGTGTTGAGTATTGCGTACACGCGTAAACGTGTGCTTCCCAAGGAGAAAGAATATATCACTTATATATCGTGTTTCATCGTTTGTTATAAATAAGTATCATTCAAAAATAACACTTGGTGGCGCAGCGCAGAGGCGTGAATGGTGTATCGATAGCCACGTACACGACCGATCGTCTTAGTAGGCTATTTTCGGCGGCCGAAGGCTCACAACAAATCGCACACGTGCTATCCGACCACGGGCTCGAGCGATCGTCCCAAAAAATCACGGCAGTTTAATCCGCGTTACACAGCCCGTGTACGTACAAATTTCGAGAGTGAAATATTGCTCGACGCTGTAAAAAAAACAAAAACAAAATAGATAACAAGATTGGCTCGATCTTTGTGAAAAGCCATTGGAGTTTGATAGCGATTGCGAGCGCTCACGTCAATGCTCCGTTATGAGCTGCACTCATGCATTAATTACGATTACGCGCTCGTTACTAATCGAGAGGCATTTAAACTTTTCATCTACGCACACGAAGGTAAAAGATTTTCTTCGTTGAATCAGCCTATCGGATGATTTCATTTTATTTGAAACAATACAATGGGCTTCGACGACAATGAAATCGGTTTAAACAAATGAAAAAATTGGTCGTTCGGGTGAGAGATGACGATTTTCCGCAAAGGTGTTTGTTTAGAATTAATTTCCACCGATACAGCAGGTGAATCGTCAATTGTCACAGATCGTCGCGTTCATTCACAAAGCTCGTGACTCACTAGGCGATTAAGCAGCTACTATCGATTTTTCTGGCACTTTTCGATGTATCCGTCGTGACGCGATTCCTCGAACTGGAGGATTCATCATTGTTTTCTAAAAGTAAGCGCGATACGGCGATAATTCGTGAATCAAAAGGAGAAATTCACGGTAGCGATCCAGTGGGTTAATCGGAGTGGCTCACAGCCAAAAAGCAAAATCCAATTGAAACGCGAACGGGCGAACTTGCGAGAAACGACGAGCGCTGAAATTTTTTTTCCGCAGTGACCTATGCGATAGATGATTAAGAAGTAGCGACGTTGCAGGACGCAAGTAAAGTATATATAGGAGGCCGCGCGTCAAATCTTGCTCGTCGCTCGAGCGCACTCGGGTAATTAGACACCAAAGAGTGCGTTTGATAAGGCTCTCGCCGCTGTTGCAACCGATGCAGGCTTAATAGTCGCGTCGCACAGACTGTGACGCGCGATCGAGTGTATTACATGCGTGTATAGCCGTGTGTGCGCGTGTGCGCAGGGGCACATGTATACAGGGTGATGAAGAACGAGGAGAGGCCAACGAAACAGTTAAAAGTTGGCGAATTTGCGCCGCGCGCGACTCTACGTCATACGTAATGTGCGTAGACTACGACGACGATGACGACGCGGAGGAGTAGGCAGGCAGCGTACGATACATAAGAGTATAAAGGAAAAAGCTGGTGGCGCGCGCGCGCGCGAAAGAGAGGGAAGAGTTGGGTCGGTCGGAGCAGCGGCCAGCGACCGACGACGGCTCTGCGCCTCGCACGCTCGACGCGAACCATTAACGCGCCAGCGAGCGAGCGAGAAAAAGACGGAGAAAAGACGCGTGCCGGCCAATAGTGCAAACGCCGCGACGCGCAGATACGAGGCTTTGCCGATATTCGAGTGCTCCGAGTGCTTCGGCTGCTTTGGAGCAGGTCCCATGCACGAGGTCGGAGCTCGCGCGCGCTACTACTGCGTTTCGGCGCGACCGGCTCGCAGCGAGGCGCCTTTAAAGCGCTGCATCTCGCGCGCACTTCCTCCCTCTTGCCTGCCAGACTGACTGACTGACTGACTGACTGACTGACTAACTAACTGACTCGAGCACTTGGCAGCGGCCAATCGCTCTCGACGGTAGCACTGGCCACTGCAGCCGCTACAAGCTCAGTCGGACTCGGCCGTTCGTTTATAAAGCTCGCTCGGGGCTCCTCCGCGACAACGTGCCTCGCTACGAGATCTAGGCCGTGTCTGTGTGTCAGCTGCATAGCAGCCAAGTGCATCGGTGCGTTGCATACGCGTGTCTGTGTGTGTGTAGATTTTACAGTGCAGGCAGTCGAGGTGTCGCCGGTCACGCATCGGCCTCGCTCGACAGTGCAGCAGTGGGTGTGTACAGTGCGTGCGGAACAGCAGCGGCAGAAGCCGAAGCACACGCTACGTGTTTGCGGCGCGTACACGAGTCGGCGAGCAGACGGATCGCTGCCTGCCTGCTGCTGCTGCAACGTCTCTGTGTGTACGATATCAAGGCCGGCAGGCGTGTTCGCGAGTCGATCGAGCTCCGAATTGTCTCGGTACGGCGGAGCATCGACGCGACCGATCGGGACCATGAGAGGATCGACGGAGCTCGTCGGCAACCATCGGCTGCTCGGCTACGGTCTACCGGAACTGCCCATCGAGTCTTGCACTTTTCCGAGGATTCACCGCTCTCTCACCTAGATAGAGCCAGCTTTCCCCTCGTGAACACCGATCTCTGGTGAGTCTCTCTCGTTATCTCGCTCATAGGCTCGTTTAAAAGAGCACCTCCTCGTTTACGCGTGAAACATTCACGAAATGCGAGCTCGCGCTTCATCGACGTAGTAGTGCTCGTGAATCCTATTGTATACGAAGCAGCTATAAGCGTCGCGAGCGCGTGCGATCGTCGTAAATGATAAATAGTCATAACATTTTTCTTACCTACCACGGCTCTTAGTTTAATATTTAACGAGTTCTTTGAACTTGTCGACGACGCTCGATTCTTAAATATCTCCCTCAAAAGCTATATACCTACACCTTGTATATTCCTTTCCCCTTATACTACGCGCGCGCGACTTTATTCCTTTGCGAGCATAATAGTACGTACATTAACACTTAATTAAGATACCCGCGCCTGCTCGAAAAAACAGCTCTGTGCTGCTTTATTATAAACTACGGTAAATATACTATCTCGTTGAGGCTCTTTCTTTCTCTCTTTCCCTCTTCTCCCGTGTACGTACGCGCGCCTCTACATATTATACGTTACTTGGGTTCATTCAGCAGAAAGCCGTGGAGCCTGCACAGTGTGTTTCGCTGCTCCTTTTTCCACGACTGTTCGCGCGTGCGTATGTGATAAATACATACCAGATTGCAAATAAACCAGATTTCTATATTTATCAAAGTACATGTGTGAGAGTCAATGGCATGTAGACTGTGTATCGCGCACATGTACACGCACACATTTATCAGAGTGCGCCCGCACATTCTCTCTCTTTCGCGTTCGTCTCGTTCAAATATTATTTCCTCTTTTTGTTATCTCGCGCCTACAAAACTCACCCGATACGCCGTAGTTTCGTTGACGGAACTCCAAAATTAATTTCATCCTGAATAAAAAGGAAAAAACGTCTCGCGAGAGGGAAGAGAGAGAGAGAGAGAGATAGCCGATTTTTGTCGATGTCGCTGACCGATAACGATTTTCTCGTTGGAAAAAAAGCAACGAAAAAAAAGACCGCAACGTGCGAGCGCAAAAAATACACGCACGCGCGTACATGCTTTGGCGACCGAGTGCATGCATATTAATGAGCATCTGCCGCTGCTTCGGGAATACGCGTAAACGTCAGTTGTGCCGCGCGCTATAAAGCATTTATTATTATGTAAAAAAGTATGATCGTCGTCGTCTTCGTCGTCGTCATCGGCGTCATTGACGGCTCATTATTTTTGCCGTTACTCGGGACGCTGTACAATTTATCAGCCGATTGGCGACGACGAGCGCAGACTGCGCGTACTTTTATATGCATGCATATTTCATGAAATGCCCTCGTTCGTACATATGCTAAACATTTACTGCAAGAAAGTCTACCGTGCGTCTTTGATATTTTTTTTTTTTTTAACAATTACGTATAGTTCGTGACGAATCAGATGACTGAGGTTCTCAATGGGCTTCATACAATCTGCAGTAAATATGACATTCGGGCCGGAATTTCAAATGTGCTTACAAACTAGTGAAAATCATTAATCGTGCTTATGTTACTCACCCTACTCCCTCGCCGGGTTTTAGAGGATAACGAGCACCTAATTCCACTGCCGGTGCCAAAAACGTCAGCTGCAGATCAGTGGCATTTTTCCAAATGTTTCGCCTGAAACAAGTTGCAAAAGTACGAAGAAAATGAGCACAAGTTTAAAAAATAAATATATCAGAGTCTATAGGTCGTCTAGATCAAAAACATCTCTCGACGACGTCGCGAGATCTCTTTCCAAAGTGAAATATGATTTGTGCAAATGCAAAACTATCCATTTTGCCATTACAGCTGATGCTCGTATGCGTATTGACGCAAGCACGAGTCGTGCAAATGTGTGAGTCTGTGTGCGGCGGCCTGTCCACGTGCATATGTTTATGTGATAATGCATGCACATTTTGCATGTGTATGTAGATGTGCATCTATGATGCACGCGTCGTCGTCACAAAAGCTGATGAATTACGGAATGTACGTAAGAGAGATAAGAATATAGTAAATATATTCCGGCGCTACTGTGAAATTACAAGCAAAAATATTTGCTATCGCGTGCGGTCGCACTGACGGCCAAACAAATGGAACAATATTGCGGATCGTATTTCATTGAAAACAAACAGCGATTTACTCGATACATTTTACAGGATCTTCCCAAACAGTTTAGAGAGTGCCCGAATCGAATCGATTAAAAGTATAGAGGTACGCAAAGTTCGTTACCTGACAATATCAAAGAGCATCTCGGTTCTGTTGAGGTCAAACATCTCTTCGACGTTCCAGCTGTTGACTTTCAATTGAATCTGATACTTGGAGACGACGTCGCTCTCCGAGACGATAACTTCCAAGGTTTTCTCGCGCGTCTCGTAAGTTTTCTTGTTTAGAGCAATGATCTCCAACTGCGACATATATAATATAATATACAAGAGAATAAGACGAGCAACGTCATTAGCATGTCGCGCTCACATAACGTAATACAGCCTGTATGTATTTCAACGGAAATTCTCATTTTTTCTATTTTCAACTTGGCGAGTTGCCAATATTACCTTGAAATTTTTTTGATCCTTCGGCGCTACCCCATAAAGATATCCACGATGCGTCCGCTCGCTGTAAATATAATGAATCCACGAGGGTAAATCCGGTGAATCCAGTAGCGATGCCTCGTATCTATACTCGTTTCTCCGTTCTGCAAATTATGAAAACCAATCAGTACGTTATTATTATAGTTTGTAGATGAACAGTCGACTCACCATCCGAAGTCCAATTGAAGTATTGAGGTACAATGGGAATGGCAAAAACTTGTAGCGAATTTATGTTGACATCCGTTGCACAGGCGTGCTGACCCACCAGCAACACCAGACAGCACACCGAGATGATGTTGAGCATTTTTGACAAGCTTGATTTGAAAAAAACGTTAGATGAAGTCGGTACTTTTCATTGCTGCAATCAACTATAAAAGTCAACATTTTAAAGACGTTCGTAAGCTTTTGATGCGCCAAGAAGGCATCAAGCCTGAATTACTGCTCTCATTAGCTGTCCAGATCACAACTTAATGCTCGCGACTTATATAGTAATATGAAGCAGTGACTTCTCACGCTTTGACAGCGCAGCGCGATTTGTTGGACTCGTTACTTGTGCAACTTTTTCAACGGAAAAAAGGAGGAGGGCGTTTATTTTCTACAGTACAAAAAAGTAGAATCGTTGAAATAAAAAGCCGCGCTACCCCAGAAGACAGTTTACCCGAGGTCAATTCGAACGCATTTATTCGAGCTCGGGCGCGAAGAAGCTGACTCAGGTCAACGCGT